>CM073582.1:69803543-71003543 GCA_037074715.1 Magnolia kwangsiensis | reverse complement strand
CTTTTAAAGCCTCGCGATCAGATCTACAAATAGATGGACGGTTTGGATATAAGGCATGCCTCGTAATGAAACTCACAGAACTTGCTGACGTCAATACACCATTTATATTGCTTATGTGTGGTAAATCAGCTAATCTGCTTCCGTTTGACACCAGCTAACTGGCTGGTGTTGTAGTTACTAGCCAAATCGCGTCAATACAGTGCATTGCTGTACATTACATAAGTCGACAGAGAGAGAGAGGAAGAAGAAGAAGAAGAAGAAGCGAGAGAGAGAGAGAGAGAGAGAGAGAGAGAATGGATAGTGGGCTTCAAAAGGCAGCAGTAATGGGGGATGTTAAATCCTTGTACGAATTGCTCGTACAAGATGATCGCATTCTCGATAGTGGTATAACTGGCGCGGATGATGCAAAGACTCCCTTACATGTAGCTGCTCTGTACGGGCATGCCGAATTTGCAAGAGAGATTTTAAGACATAGACCGGGGTTCGCCGGTAGATTAGACTCAAAAGGATTTTCACCTTTGCACTTGGCGTCAGCAAAGGGCCATTTAGAAATGGTAAAAGTGCTATTGGAGATTGACTCCAGTATGTTTCTGGTTAGCAACCGAGATGGAAGGATTCCTCTCCACACAGCTGCAATGAATGGCCGAGTTGATGTCCTGAAGGAGTTAGTTCGTCATAGACACTTTTCAACTCGGGTGTTGACGGAGAGTGGAGAGACGGCTCTACACCTGTGTGTGAAGCATAAGCGTTTAGTTGCATTGAAGGCATTGGTGGATGAGTTGAATGGCGATGCTACCGTTCTGAATATGAAGGATGACGAGGACAACACAATTCTCCACCTAGCTACTGCCACACGGCAAACCCCAGTATGAGTATTCTTTCCTTCTTTCTTCTTCTTCTTTGTCAAAGGCATGCCAGCGTGATTTGGTTCTTCAAAAATTTCAGGCCCAATTAGGAATTGATAGAAGCTTGGAGGTTTTATTGATGTTCTAAATGGGGAGGAGAGGCGTGCACGATCCCACCTGACGCGTCGGATCTGACTAGACCGACACGGGTGGGGCCGGGTTGAGTAGACCCACTCAACCTGACTCCACGCCATTTTGAATTCATGTCATAGTAACTTAATCCGATTCAAAATTTGATTCGGTAGAATCGGAAATCAGATAGTATAAAGTTAAATTTTACTCTCTTTCTTTTCTTTTTTATACCTCTTTGATTTCCTCGTTTCCTTCTTTCTCTACTCTATTCTCTCCTGATTTTCCTCTTCTCCTTCTTTATCCCTTACTTTCTCTCCCTCTGTCCTATTTCCCTCATGTTTCCTTCCAGGGACCAAATTTTACGGCTCAACTTGGCCCAGTCTAAATTGATCGAATAGAATTTTAGTTCAGTTCAGGATAGCGAGGAATCGGTTCGAATCGAGTCAATTCTACCAGACTCGGTCCTAAATCAGATCGAGTTCGAATCAAGTACTTACAAAAACCGGACTAAGTCAAGTTAGACTTAATACGGTTCGACTCGACTCGACTCCCACCTCTAAATTGCCGAGTGCCGATCTTTTATGTTGAAGGCATTGTACTGTCTCCACATCATCAGTCATAACGTCAAATGAACTCACCTAAAAATAAAAATAAATATAAATATAAAAAACGCATGTGTATTTAAACTTTCCTCGTTTACATATTTTCACATTAGTGCCCCTTTTTTCTTCCCGGACTCAGATTGCAAGGCATAGAACATAGACCGTCACAGCGGCCGGACGTGCTAAAGTGGCAAACTCCCGTGGGCCCACCATATATATATATATATATATATATATATATATATATATATATATATATATATATCCACACCGTCCATCCATGTTTCATCCACGCCATCCATCCATCCACATTTTTTGGGCTGCAAAAATGATATAGATCTAAATCTCAAGTGGACCATACCAAGGGAAATAGTGAGGATTGAATTATTAATGTCGAAATCTTCTCGGCGGCCATAGAAGTTTTGAATTAATCTGGTATTTGTGTTTTCCGTTCATCCATATCGGTTGTGTCACCGCAACGTTTTTAACCGTGGGAGTTCAATTACCACTGTTTTTGGCTGGTATGGTTTACCTGACATTTAGATCTGGCTCATTGTTAAGCTCGTACCCTAGAATGAACTGCCAAAATAGATGGACGGTATGGATAAAACACATACACCAGGTGGGGACCACAGAGCTTTGACGTCAGCTAGCTGGCTAATGTTGGGTCACCAGCCAAACCGCGTCCAAAAATAGAGCGGATCAGCTGTTACCCGGGGCAACACCCATCTTGATGTAGTTATTGTATAGGCATGCAGTTCATCTGTTCCTTCATCTCATTTCAGGGAGCCATCCTCGACCTTAACAAGATCCAGATCTTAAGTGGACCGTACTACGAGAAACAGTGATGCCAATAGAAACTTTTTATGAGCTATAAAAGTTTCGTGTCAAGCTGATCTTTGGATACTTTTGACATTATCAACCAGTTAGATTATAAATAAAATTTTAATGGTAGGGCATTCAATCACAACTGTTTCATGTGGTGAGATCTACGGGAGATTTGTATATACATAACTTTTGAAACGTGTCCTAAAATTAGCTGGAGAAATGCACGGCGTGGATATACAACATCAAGGTGGGCTTACGGTAAGAGTAACACCTCTAACACCCACTAAGGTGTTACCCGTATACACCTAATCGTCTTACGTTCATACTTTGATCATGATATATGTGTTTTATCCATGCTGTTCATCTAATTTTCCATATCAATTTCAAATATGAGCCTAAAATCAAAGTTGATCCAAATCTTGAATGGACCACACCACATGAAATTAGTGGTGATTGAACAGCCATCCTTAAAAACTTCCTACGGCCCAACGTTTATTTGCCATCCAACCTGTTTGTTAGGTCCCACGGATATGGATAATGAGAAAACAAAATATACAATTTATCCTAAACCACCACTATTTCTTGTGGCGTGGTCTATTAGAGATTTGGATCTACCTCGTTTTTATGTAATGACTTAAAATAATCATTTAAAATGGATGAACAACATGGATTAAACACATACATCATGGTCGGGCCCATAGATTACCTTGCAGTAGTCACTTGGTGACCAACAACATCAAGGACAATCTGCCCATGTATGCATGGGTACCACCCGGACCGAATTTCTTACCAAAGTCTTTTGCAAGAAGTTCATGCGCTGGGATGCTTAGTGGGGCTCACCATGATGTTTCTGAAAAATCCACAGGCTTCCACCGATTTTTCAAATCATTTTAAGGATGATACCTGTTGGAAAAATAAATGTCTTTAATATTCTCCGCGTTGCTCGACCTGTCGAGAGGCTAGCTTTATTGGTCGAAGATTCCTTCGACCAGTCAAAGTTCGCTCGACTCAAAGTCCAGCAACTATGTATTTGGATTCCCGGGACGCTCGACTAGTTGAGGGATAGGCTCAACCAGTAGAAGCCCTCCTTCGACTAGTCGAGGTTACGCAAATGGTACGCGATTTTTTGCACGTACAGCGTAAATTTGAGGCAGTTTTTAGCGATGTGCGTAAGTGGGGTTTCCCCATTTATAAATAAGGGTCCTTAGAGCCATTTTAAGGTATTCTAAGGCTTCATAAAGGTTTTCTAAGGGTTTTTAAAAGTGTTCTAGGGTTATCAAAGAGTGTAGCATGGGTGAGATTAGAGGTTATTCAAATCGGGTAAGTCTTCTCTCTTTGTAATTTCTATTTTTATAGTGTATTTCTGTCGCTTTGTGCGATGGTTTTTTTCCGAAAGGATTTTTCACATTAAATCTTTGTGTTCTCTTGTGATTGCTTCGTACTCTTGGATTACTATCCTAGATTCATATCTGTGTGATTCCGCAACTCAAATCCCCAACAAGTGGTATCAGAGAAATCGTTGGAGCACAAATCTGAATTTGCAGGATTAATAATAATGGAAAATGACAAGTTTGATATTGAGAAGTACTCAGTCAAAAATAATTTTGAGTTATGAAAGGTTAAAATGATTAGTCTATTGACTAAGCAAGGCGAGATTAAGACTCTTGAGGAGCGAAAATCTACCATGAAAGATAAATAATGGAAAAACCTTGATAGTAATGCTTTAGCCTCTATCCGTTGTCTCACGGATGAGGTTCTCTATAATGTTTTGAGGGAAAACATTGTGGCTAGTTTGTGTACAAAGTTAGAGAACATCTATACAAAAAAGTCTTCTGAAAATTGCCTACACTTGAAGTTACAGTGTTATACCTTCAAGATGGTGGAGGGTGGAAATCTAAAAGCCCACATCAGCAACTTTAACAAATTGATGTGTAAACTGCAAGATATGGAGGAAGTGGTCAAAGATAAGGAATAGGCATGTATATTGTTGAATTCTCTTCTTGCATCGTATGAGTCATTCAGGGACACAATCTATATCACAAATAAAACCCTAAGTGTTGACATCGTTATCTCAACCCTTTAAGGGAAGGCTATGAGAAAGCTAAACGACGACATGGGGCATCTCCGATGCACTAATTACGAGGAGCAGAGATTTTGAGCGAAGTACAGGATTTTCAAGACCTATATCTAAATTCAAGGGCAAGGAGAAAGGAAAATTAAAGTGTTAGAACTATGAAATGTTTAGACACATGAAGAATGATTATAAAAATTCTAAAGCGAAGAAAGAAAATTCAGCGGCTCCTTCCGAGGAGGTCAATGTTATCACATCTAATGAAGAAATAAGTGATGGTGATGTTCTGTCTGTTTTAATGATTGGTCACTTACACGACAATCATAAAGACGAGTGGATACTTGACACGGGAGCATCTTATCATATAACTCTTCGTCGGAGTTGGTTTTTCAGTTATAAGGAATGTGATGGTATATTTTTATGAGCAATAACAATGCCTGTAATGTTGTGGCTATTGGAACGATGAGCATCAAGATGTTTGATAAGATAGAGCATACCTTAACTGATGTCAGGCACATTCTTGATATGAAGAAAAGTCTGATTTCTCTCGATGCACTCGAGGCTAAAGGGTACAAGTTCATTGGTATTGATGATGTCCTTAATGTTTCAAAAGAGGCAATCGTAGTTATAAGAGCTTAAAGGTATGGAAACCTTTACAGGTTGATCAGGATCACTTCAGCAGGTAGAGGGGCAACAGCTATTGCAGATTTCACGTCTCTACATATATGGCATGCTCGTCTGGGCCACATAAGCAAACGGGGCATAAAGGTACTTTCTAATCAATGTTTGATTACAACTTTTAAAAATTTTAATTTAGATATATGTGACCATTGTATATATGGTAAACAATCTAGATTGTCTTTTAAATCTAGAAAACATGTATATGAGCGGCAGCGGCTATTGCAGACTCAACGTCTCTACATATATGACATGCTCGTCTGGGCCACATAAGCAAGCAGGGCATGAAAGTACTTTCTAATCGATGTTTGATTACAGCTTTTAAAAATTCTGATTTGGATATATGTGAGCATTGTATATATGGTAAACAATGTAAATTATTCTTTAAATCTGCAAAACATGTATGTAAGGGAGTGCTTGATTATGTGCACTTTGACTTATGGGGGTTGTCGCCAGAAGTTTCCATTAGGGGGTCGTCATGGTTTGTTTCATTCATTAATGACTACTGCAGAAAAGTTTGGGTTTACTTCATGAAACGTAAATCAGAAGTTTTCACAATATTCAAACAATAGAAGGCAATGATGAAAAAATAGTCGGGGAAAAAATAAAGGTTTTAAGGTTGACAATGGTGGATAATTTACTTTCACTGAGTTTAATGATTATTACAAGGATGAAGGGATCATCAGATACAACATAGTGTGCCACACGTCTGAGTAAAACAGTGTAGTTAAACGAATGAATCGAACTCTCCTAAAGAGGGCCAGATGCATGTTAAGTAATGCTGCGTTGGGTAAGGACCTATAGACAAAGGACGTTAACACAACTTGTTATTTGGTGAACCGATCTCCTTCGGCGGCAATTAAATGTAAAATTTCAAAAGAAATATGAAGTGGTCATAAGATTGACTATTCATATTTACGCATATTTGGTTGTGAAACTTACTCTCATGTACCATCAGTTGAGAGAGATAAGCTAAACTATAGAGTTAAAAAGTATATTTTTGTTCGCTATGGTATTGGTGTGACAGGTTACAGGTTATTTGACAAGATCACATACAAGGTCATCACTAGCTGTGACACTGGATTCGATGAAAGTTCTTTATTTCGCAAGAATGATCAAGAGGAGCAAGAGGAACTAGAAAGGTTAATCGTATACATTTAAATTGACACAGATGATACTCGGTCAGAGACAGATGCGCAGACAGAGGTACATGATCAAATGGAGCAGCCACCTGTGAGAAAAAATCCACCGCGTAATTACAGGTTACCGACAAGATACAAGGATGACTATAATATTGCGTATGCCCTAATTACAGATGAGGGAGACCCGTTTACTATTCAGGAGGCTCTTAGTAAGCCTGATGTAGAAAAGTGGAAGGCGGTTATAGACAATGAGATGGAATCGTTGCACGAAAATCACATATGGGATCTAGTGAAGCTTTCAGTAGGTTGAAAAGTGATCAGATGCAAGTGGTTATTCAAAAGGAAATAGGATAGATACAAAACAAAGTTGGTAGCGAAGGGTTATGCTCAGAGAGAAATAATCGATTTTACAGAGATATTCGAGCCAGTAATTAATCAGGTGTCTATCAAATTCGTGTTGGCTCTGGTTGCTCAATATGATCTTGAGATGGAACAGATGGATGTTAAGACTGCATTCCTGTATGAAAAATTAAAAGAACATATTTATATGAAGCAACCAGAGGGTTACGAAGTTAAAAGGACAAAGAAAAAGGTTTGAAGGGTAATGAGATCGTTGTACTGCCTGAAATGGTTACCTAGGTAGTGGTATAAAAAATTGATTCTTTCATGGTAAGGTAAAAATTTATTCGGAGTGAATACGATCATTGCGTCTACTACAAGACACTAAATGATGGCAAATTCATCATCGTAGTATTGTATGTTGATAATATGTTGATTGTCAGTAATTATATATCTGAAATTAACATACTGAAGACTCAGTTATTGGAGACATTTGAGATGAAAGATCTACGGGCTACAAAGAGGGTTCTCGGTATAAATATTCATACAGATATGAAGAAGAGCGGGCTTTGGTTATTATAAGCAGAATACCTTAAAAAAGTGTTAATCAAGTATGGGATGAACCAAGAAAAGCTGGTGAGCGTTCCCTATGCGGCTCACTTCAAGCTTTCATCAGAACAATGTCATAAATCAAATGAGGAAAAATAAGTTATATCTCATGTGCCTTATTCAAAAGCGGTTGGTCGTTTAATGTATATCATGGTCTGTACGAGACCAGATATTTCACAGGCAGTCGGTGTTGTGAGCAGATACATATCAAATCTCGACAAGCAACATTAGGAAGCGGTGAAATGGCTACTTTGATACATTCGAAGTATGAAAAATTACATCTTAACTTGTAAGAAGACGGGGATAAAGTTAGTAAAGTATGTGAATTTCGACGACGCAGGTAGTGTAGATTCCAGAAAGTCTACTTCAGGATACTCGTTTGTACTAGTAAGTGGAGTAATTAGTTGGATGTCGAAGCTTCAGTCCGTGGTAGCTCTTTCCATGACTGAAGCAGAATATATGGTATTGACGAAAGCATTTAAAGAAGGTGTTTGTCTCAGAGGCATGATAAATCAGTTGGGACTTCAACAGAAGGTCGTGCCAATTAACTGTGATAGCGAGAGCGCTATCAATTTGGCTAAAAATTTTGTTTATCACACACGAACTAAACACATTAATGTTCATCACCACTTTATCCGATAGGTGCTTGAGGAAGGGAGCGTAACACTGGAGAAGATTTACACTAGCATGAATCCAACAGACATGCTCACCAAAGTCATTTCTACAAAGAAGTTCAAGTTCTGTGCAACTTCTCTATATTTGGTGATGGCGTAAAAGAAGGACGAAGTATGCACGAGAAGCGTTGATTGAAGTTATGACGTGATACAGGGATAAGAGAAGAGGTCAAAAAGCTATACAGTTGAAGATTGAAGACATAGTGGAGATCGTTGAAAAAATAAATATCTTTAATATTCTCTGCACTGCTCAACCAATCGAGGGGCCTACTCGACTCGAAATCTAGCGACTATGTATTTGGATTCCCGAGGCACTTGACAGTCAAAGGGTCCTTCGACCAGTCGAAGCCCTCCTTCAAGTTGTCGAGGTTACGCAGACAGTGCACTTTTTTTTGCACAAACTGCGTAAATTTGATGTAGTTTTTAGGAAGGTGCGTAAGTAGGGTTTCCTCGTCTATAAATAGGGGTCCCTAGGGCCATTTTAAGGTATTTTAAGGCTTCTTAAATGTTTTCTAAGGATTTCTAAAAAAGTTTTAGGGTTATCAAAGGGTATAACAAGGGTGAGATTCAAAGTTGTTCGAATCAAGTAAGTTCTCTCTTTATAATTTTTATTTTCATAGTGGATTTCTGTCACTTTGTGCAATGGTCTTTTCTTGAAAAGTTTTTCCATATTAAATCTTTGTATTCTCTTATGATTGCTTGGTGCTCTTAGATTCATAGCACAAATCCCCAACAATACCTAGGTGAATCCAAAACTAAAGGTGTCAACATGAGAAGGAAAACTGTACAAAGAGTTTTCCATGGTTAAAACCTTAATGGGCTCCATATTAATGTTTACGTGTCATTCTCCAGCTGGGATGAAGGGAAAACACAAAACTATTAGCCTTATAATAAACTTTTGTAGCCATACAAATATTTAAATGGTGGTCACTTAATCTTTACTGTTTCCTCTCATGCGGCCCACTTAAGGTTTGGATCCAACTAATTTTTGCTTTAATGTCCTAAAATGATACGAAATAACGGATGGAAGGTGTAGATTTCTCAGGAGGTGAACCCCACATAGCATCCCAGCACAGAGAGTTCCTGCCAAAGCGTGTACCACACACCAGTTATATAGCTGGTGTATGTACGTATCGTATGAAGACGAGCGTAGACGCTCTGAGCTTCGAGTTGTACGAAGGGTTCAAAGGAGATCAAAGTTGCGTGGCCCCAAAATGATGTACTTATTATATCCACACTGTTCATCTAGTTTTCAAGATCATTTTAGTGTATGAACCAAGAAATGAATCATATCCAAAGGCCAATTTAACCGCACCACAAATAGCAACCGGGTAATGATTTTCACCGTTAAAACATTCACAGAGCCCACCGTAACATTTATTTTCCATCAAATCTGTTCATAAGGTAATAAAGACCTAGATGAAGAGGAAAAACAAATATCATATTAATCCAAAACTTTTGTGACCCCCAAAAAGGGTTCCAATGGTAGACGTTCAATCCCCCATTTTGCACTGTGGTCCAATTGATATTTAGATTTATCTTATTTTTTATATCAAGCCTTAATACGAGCTCATCAAATGGATGGATGATTTGGATATAACACATACCTGGGACCCGCATAAATTGCTAACGTCAATACACCAACAATTTAGCTTGTGTGGTACGCCAAGTTCTACAAACGGCTCAAAGGAGATCAAAGTTACATGGGCCCCACAATGATGTATTTCATATCTACACCGTTCATCATTCATTTGGCGAGATCATTTTGGATCTCTTCCAAAAATGAGTAATTTCCAAGGATAAAGTGGACCACACCATAAATACTAGTGGGGCCAATGATTCTCACCCTTAAAACTTTTGTGGGACCAACCATAACGTTTACTTTCCATCCAATCTGTTGTTCATCAGGTCGCACAGACCCAGATGAAGAGAAAAAACAAATATCATATTAATCCAAATTTTATATGACCCCAAAAGAGTTTCAATGGTCAGCGTTCGATCCCCGACACTTTTTACAGTGTGGTCTACTTAACTTTTGAATCTGTCTTATTTTTCTGCTCAAGTCTTATGACGACGAGCTCACCAAGTAGACGGACGGTTTGGATATAACTCATACCTCATGATTGGACCCACAAAACTTGATGGCCTGGTGGTGTGTGGTACACCAGCCAATCTGCTTCCCATCAGGACCGGAAGCAGAATATGAGAAACTAAGTACGCTTAGCGTACCGAGTATACTCCATGGGTCGACCATGATTTAGCTATTTTATTCACTCCGTTCATCGATTTTACTATATAACATTACATCTATGATATTACGAGATAAGATTACATAACATATGCTATAGATGAATGAAAAACACACCCTGATCCATAGCTCAAGTGGTAGACTGAGTGAAAGATACCTAAGGCGGATAACAGTGAAGTGTCAACTGACTCTTTATCTCAAAGATCAAGCTTCTTTGAGATAAAAGAGTCTTAAAAAAAGACTCTCTCATGCGCTCCGGGAGAGCGTTTCGGGATTACAAGCGGATTCCGGCGAAAGTTTTAGATCCTCCTCATTTTTTGTACCGTATCCTAAAATGATATCCAAAAAACGGACTAATTGGATTTCACACAAATATCACAATGGCCAACACAGTTCTTGCAAAGGAACTTAACGGGAAAGGCTTTAGCAGGAAATCTGCGTCCCCTGTAATGGAAACAGATTAGCTCCTCCTGCCAATGGCGGGTGTTGGTGATATGTGGGCTCATCATGATGTATGTGTTTCATTTATCCGGTCCATCTGTTTTTCTATATCATTTTATGATATGAGATAGAAAATGAGGTATATCCCAATCTCAAGTAGACCATATTATAGCAAACTGTGTTGGATGGACGCAGACCATTCAAAAAACTTTTGGGGCCATAAAAGTTTTGAACCGATATGAATTTTGTTTTTAGCCTTTGTATGGATCTGTATGACCTAATCAACAGATTAGAAGTCTAATAAAACAGTACAGTGGGCTTTATAATGATTTTAATGGTGGAAATCCAATCAGTATTGGTTTCCTGTGGTGTGGTCCACCTGATATTTATATTCCTCTCATTTTTTAGATCAAACCCTAAAATGAACTTTAAAAATGGATGAATGAAATGGATGAAACACATACATCATGATGGGGCCCACAGATCATGACCATCAGCCACGAGGCTGGTTTCAGGGGGAGTAGCTAATCAGCTCTCCTGGACGGAAGCGGATTCCGTAGTAACTCATTACCCTTGGCGTACTACTCTGTGAGGTCCACCATGACTTATGTATCTGATCTGCTCCGTCCATCAATTTTATCAAATAATTTTAGAGCTGACGCCAAAAATGAAGCATATAGAATTTTCATATAGATCACACCACATGATAAACTTGAGTTGAACATCTACTGTTGAAAAATTATTGGGGGCCACTGAAGTTTTAGATTAAGTTTATATTTGTGTTTTCCCTTCATCCATTTCTGTATGATCTTATGAAAGGTTGGATGACAAATAAATATCACTGTGGGGTCTAGAAAGGTTTCACTGGTGGAAATCATTATCCCTACTGTGGTTTTCTGTGGTATGATCCACTTGATCTTAGAATATGCTTCAATTTTGGGCTCAACCCCAAAAATTAGATAGAAAAATTAAAGGATGGTATAGATAGACCACATATATTCAAGGTGGGTCCAATTGAGTTTACTCAATGGGATGAGAGATTTCGAATTGGATGTGGATTGTGTGGTGAGCAATCGTACTCAGTGGGGTCCACCATGATTTATATATTTTATTCATTCCTTCCATTCATATTATGGATAATTCTATGAAGCCCAAAAATGAAGCATATCAAAATATCAAATGGACCACATCATGAGAAACTGTGTAAATTGAACATTTACTGTTGAAAATTTCTTGAGGGCCACTAAAGTTTTAGATTAAGATTATATTTGTTTTTTCCTTTCATCCATTTTTTTAAAAAAAATTTATTTATCTTATTAACATGTTGGGCCTAGCAAGGTGTCAACGGTGGAAATCATTTTTCCTACTGTTTCCTTTACTGCACTTGATCTTTGTATGTGTTTCAATTTTGATTTCAACCGCACTCATTCACGGTGGGTCCATCAGAATTTAACTTAGTACGAAATCCGATTTCCGTGCGTAGAAGTCTCGGCGTGAGCTCAGGAGGTAGATTCCCTGCAAAAGCCTTTGGCACGGAGTTCCTTTGCAAGGATTCTCGGTGGGGCCTAATATGATGTTTGTAATAAATCCAACCTGTCCATCCTTTTTTCGAGCTCATTTTAAGACATGCGAAAAGAAATGAGGAGGATCTCAAGCTTACATGCACCATGCCAGCTGAAACAGTGGGAAAGGAATGTCTACCATTGAAACTTTCCTAGGCTCCATATTGTTATTTATATTCCATCCAAACTGTTTATAGGGTCATTCTCACCTGAGATGAAGTGAAAACAACATGAACTTAAACCCATACAAAACTTTTATGGCAATTATATGTTTCAACGGTGGTCACTAAATCTCCACTGTTTCTTCTCATGCGGCCCATTTAAGTTTTGGATCCTCCTGATTTTTGGTTGCCTGTCCTAAAATGGTTTTAAAAAACGGATGGACAGGTTAGATTTATCACAAACATCGTAGTGGGTCCCACCCAAAATCATCCCACGGGAACGCACTGCAAAATGCAACGAGAGTCTTTTTTTTTTCTTTTTCTTTATTTATTTTTTAAGACTCTCACTCCCATTGCGCTGAATCCCAGCCGCGGTTTTGGTAATCTTATGCTTGTATGAAAGCTCGCATACAAGGTACCGTGCACAATGAGGCCGAATATCTCTCTACACACATGTGCACCTTTGCACATGTGTCATAGGCATCTAATCCGAACGGTCCATGTGATGTGGAATCATATAAAATCCGAAGGGAAAAATTTTCACCCATATCTAAAATTCTGATTAGCTATAGCGAAGAGAAATGCAAATCAAGGGAGGAAACTGTTTTTATTTTTTATAGCCTACCAAAGTTTTGGATCAAAGTAAAAATTGGGCCTAAGAGATTTCATGAGGTATTGTTTCACGTGCACCATTCCGATTTCATGAGGTGCTGCTTCTGTGCAAATTGGATCGCACCTGAGCATTGGTTATATATATATATATATATATATGGGAAATGGTTCTATGCTAATGAGCTCATGGGAACTTCCCATGAGGTTGAGCTATGTGGGCCCTATTGTGATACATGTCGAACATCTACTCTATCAATTAGATGCACCATTCCATGGTGGGCCTTGGGCTTAAAAATCAAGTAAATTGATGACTTTTGTGGGCCACACCATGTACAAAAGTTGATAGGGGTTACCCTCCCATTAAACATAATCATTTTTTAGCCCACCAAGGTGTTGTTCACAAATTCAACGAATCCATTATGTGTGTCCCACTTGGATGAGGGGTCAGACCAAGTTAGTTGGACCCCACCAAGTGCTTTTATATGTTGTAGGCATGTCTTCACGTGATTTTAGATGCGATGGTCCACCTAAGTTCTATGTATGGCTGATTTTAGGGATATCCCATAATTTAAAGAGGACCCATCAAATTCACGGTGTTGATGTTTGACACGCATCATGGTAGGGCCCACGCAGCTCAACTGCATAGAACCATATGAAGATATATATATTCCTTGTCACTTTAGGCCGGCATGTAAGGTTTAGGCTTGTTCCATCAAGGAGATATTTGTCCATTATCAACCAATGATCAGACCATTGAACCAGCCCCCACTTGGGTTGATTGAATCTCAATTTGGGCAGGATCACATACATCCTATTAATTGATACACTTCCAAGTTTCAGTAGAACTCTATGATGAATGGCCGATGATATGAATACCATCCTTAAAGGCTTGAGTTTCGTACAATTGAAGCCCATGGTTAGGTGATTCACATAGTTAATCCAGTGGCAAGACAGTAGATGGTAGACGGCCCTATGAAATTAGAAATCTAACATTTGTCAATTGCCTACAGATAACTAGATCTTCCAACTCGGAAACTTCTGAGATAAGGTGTATCTGATGTGGGGCTCATCAGTTCAACCATCTAATCACTGAATCACGTTCCCAACTTGTACAAACTAATCACTAGAACATATTACTATGCATACCCTTTGTGCAGGGATCATGCAATTCTCTCCAAAACATAACCATATGAATTGTGTGCAGATGGTCGAGTATTTGGTTAAAAATACCCAAGTGAACCTAAATGCCTTGAACATGAATGGCTTGACAGCTCTAGACGTCTTGCTAAAAAGTCCGTGCGAACCGAATGATGAAGAACTGGAAACAATCCTTGTAGAAGGGGGAGCTGGAAGTGCAAATAGAATGGATCCTGCTGCACGCATGTGGCAAACAGACAACAGCACTTGGCTAGATGAGGCACGGAAATCACTCATGGTGGCGGCGGTGTTAATCGCCACTGCAACTTTCCATGCCACACTCAACCCTCCAGGTGGTCTTTGGCCGGATACCACATTTGGCCGCAAGGCTATAACAAAAGGACACTTTGCT
The DNA here is from genome assembly GCA_037074715.1 of Magnolia kwangsiensis. NCBI lineage: Eukaryota > Viridiplantae > Streptophyta > Magnoliopsida > Magnoliales > Magnoliaceae > Magnolia > Magnolia kwangsiensis. Next base: position 70,989,050 of record CM073582.1, on the reverse strand, counting down.
CCAGAGTCCACTTTGAGTGATCGAGTACCAGGAATATATGCAGTATTCATAACTTCCAACGGGATAGGATTCGTTGCGTCTCTACTCGTTATCCTACTGCTAATAAGTGGGCTCTCTCTCCATAGAAGGTTTCTGATGCTGGTCTTAACGTTTGTAATGCGGGTTGCTGTCTTTTCGATGGGTTTTACTTACCTTCTATTGTTGATAGTTCTCCAACCATTTAATGCTCGTCTACCTGTTTTGATTATAATTGCATTCATAGGGATAGGGTTATCTAGCCTAGGAGTTCCACGGTGTATCATGCACTTTGTTTTACGCTGCTCTGAGATACTGTTCGGAATCCTGAGTAGGAACACATGTCTAAGGACTCTCTTCCGCTTGATGCCCCCTTGAGATATTCAGAATCCCGAGAAGCAATTACAGGTGACGTAGGCATTGAATTATGAACCGAACGATCTAGTAGGATGTAGTTGAGCCATAAGAAACCTTGATGGAGTTTTGTTTTTTATGCCTTTCTCTTACCTTACCTTCTATTTATCGTACTGTATTGGTGATCGCAGTTATGTTTATGTACTCCTCTGATAATGCTTCCATGAAGTATTGGATCTTTTTATGAATTAATTTCAAAAATGTAGACGCTGATTTTGATGAAAGTAAAGTTTGAACATTAATAAAAAATATCCTTAAGAAATTGCTTTCAGGATCTAGCTCTTATGAGAAATAGCACCTATTCATGTCGATAAAGATTCAAACAATCATTGGCTGGCACCACAAGTGTTATTTTTGCATTAAGTTCAAATTAAAATCATTGTGCATTTTCTTCAATCCCTATTTCAGTCGGGAAGGATAGGTGGCTCATTTAGGAGCTAATAGTTAAGGAAAGTTGCCTAAGCTAATCAACCAGATTCTTTCTCTAGTGGCAAAAAATAAAAAAATGGAAATGAATCCTCAAATGAGCCATCAATACCCGTCAATTACAGTTATTGATGCTGTACAACTCATAAACAAAACACCCACTCCTGCATTCATCAACTTCAAGACTGTAATTAGGGCATCGGAGGAACCTTTAACACCGGTTGATAAATCTGCTGGAAATTTTGAGATATTTTTTTTTAAAAAGATACGCTTACTATAAGAAAACTAACCGCTGGTAAAAAGTTTTACCTGCGGTCAGGTAAGCACTGGTAAAAGTGGCGTCGGTAAAGGCTTTACCGGCAGTCAGCGACTTTTACCAGTGGTTGTGCTGGACGCCCCTGTAGGTGAGATTTACCGGCAGTTTTACATATTTTACCAGCACTTTTATAAGCACCCGTAAAGGTATGTTGAAGCACCTATTAAGGCCTGCGGAAGCACCAGTAAATGTGCAGGCCACTGTTTATATTTGATTGAAACCTGCATTCTTTTTTTCTTTCGTCTTTTTTAACATATTTAAAACTTAAACGATAATATTACAGAAATTCCATTGTCAACTTTGTTGCCACCCTCGAATCTGCAGAAAATATGTTAGGTTTGCCTGTCCATTGTGTTTGTGGCCATGCAGCCTTTTATCTATTTATTAATTGCAGAAGTCAAGCCTAGCAATGCCCATAATTCAGGCCTGATCATGACCCGTAATGGTCATAAAATGGGCCTGTAACAAGGATTTGTGGGTTCCTCAAAGGAAAGATCATCAAACTGAGCTCGGTCATAGCCCATTCATTAGCCAGCCCTAAAAATGAATATTAAAATAATATTTACAATAATAACTTGAATGATTCCAAATACATTATAAAACAAAAATAAAAATAAAAAATCCATCAATCCAACTCCCATTCATCCCTGCCTAAATCCTGCAAAGAAAAACACTATCTATAAATATGTGCAATGGAGATCAAGAACTATGCTGGTTAAACCCCGTGCATATCAAGAATGCATCCAAGCATCGGCACACGTGTTCCAACATGAAAGACAATGATACAAAATTCAATCATACAACTTAATTTAATGCCATTTGAGAATTGAGATTCAAAGATGTCGCATTTTAAAATTTAGCAATACAGTAGTGATTATCTCATTGGAATCAAATTGATACAAGTTTTCAGGGGTACCTATTCCTGCACTGAGTTCTAATGCAACAATGTTGTTGAAATCAGATGAATCAAAGAGAAACCATCATTAAGTTACCTATAATCCAACATCAGGAATGAATGATGTGATCTTATGTTGGATACTCGCTCCATAATTGATGAATGTTTCTGCAACGCAGAAAATGAAAAGAAAAAGAAAAATCCCAAATGAAGGCTCCTCAATTATGTTCATCAAGTCAGCAAAACAAAGAAAAACCTGCATTCCGACTTGTCAAAATTGTATGATTTATTCAAAATTGTGAACAAGGGGTTGTGGATTTTAGGGACTGTTTTCAGGGTCTAGTTAAAAGAAAATGAAGAAGAAAATTATGCAGTGTTGGGTTTGGAGAAAAGTTAAAAAGAAGGGGGGGGGGGGGGGGGGGGGGGGGGGGGGGTTGTTGTTGAAAAGAGGGGTGAAAAGAGGAAAAAAAAGAAGGAAAACATGAGGAAAGAACTTGCTTTGACGTCAAATGGAAATGGAAAATTGTAGGACACCAAACTCAATTTAAGATGAGGGCACAAGTACCACTTTATGATATCAGTCTGTCCTCCAGTGGCTATATATATATATATAACGTTCCAAACTCAAACTCATTTTCCACTCTTAACTTTCCAACAGATCTTGAATAGTAAAAATCCAGTCATAATATTTCCAATAGATGATGGTGATGAAGGCTTCCAGCCCCCAAAGTGTGCAAAGATTTCTCACCATCAAATGCTAGTTGGCAAGAATCCTAACTCCTTATGTGTATTTGAAAATTAATGTCTAAAATGATTATAAATTCCAGCCAATAATCTTTAAACAGTGGAAGGTTAGTGTTAACAACTCTTTGTGCTCCATGCATTAACATACCTGGTTTTCTCTATTGTAGGAGAGTCAACAAATGTTAAACATTTGGAATGAGTGCTATAGGAAAAAGGATAAGATGAGAGATGCTCCAATTCTCTTTGAGCCCTGTAAGTTAATAGTGCTCCTAGTTGCATCAGGCCACTTGGGCAGTTTAACCAATCGATTTGAACTGTCCATTGAATCCAAAACAGAATTCAAGAGTAACCCTACAGACATCACACTGATTGGATGATCCAATTCATCTTTGAATTGGCCTTCTTTTTCTTTCCATCCTTGTTCCAAGTGATGGATGTGATGAATGTGATGACTATGATTCCCTGACAAAAGTGATTCCTTAATATCATAACCAATCCACGACAGGCCCTAACAAATAGATAGATTAAATTATTGATTGGACCTACTTTTGTGTAATCAATATTTACCGTCCATATTGAAGGCTATTGAAGATGTTTAACATTGTCATGTGATGTTTGCATGGTAGCCCATGAAATGTGAAATGTGCTTTGGATATAATGAAAGTCTAGATCAACGGATTGGATTGTTTAAAATTAAATGTCTAAATGCAGCTAGGAGCATTATGACTTGCATGTGTTCTAAGGGCACTTGAGCATTGCTGAAGTATAATGGTTATATATTAGGCCATGTTTGGTAGATGCCTAAAAATGATTTCATCTCACTTCTTTAACAATAAGCGTAAATTGGAGATTTTGAGTCCTAATACATTAGAAATCAAGATCTCTAATAGAAAATTACAATTGACTAACATGAGATGAGTTCATTTTTAGGTTTCTACCAAACAGGGCCTTAACTATTTTAAAGATATTTTAGTAAATTTTTATTTACTAATATAATTATACTTTGGCAGGATTTTAAATATCATTTTAGATGCCGAGTTCCCTTATATATATATATATATATATATATATATATATATATATATATATATATATATATATATATATATATATATATATATATATATATATATAAAGAAGTGGACTCATGCCACGTGGATTTCATTAATAGGAAAGAATTTATAGCCATTCGGGTGGGTCCCAACAAAAAGATTTCGGACCACACCTATTATATATCCACAAGCTAGGCCAGACACTAAAATCGGAAGAAAACATCCTAAGGACCCTCTCCACAATCCTAACAGCACGACATCCATCATCCAGCAAGAGGACGCTATAGAGGAGACAACAATCATCAACAAGGTGGGGCGGCCAACTAGAAGGAATCCTGATCGAGAGCACCTGATGGCTCCTAGGCCTGCATTATCCAACACCAGAGCACCTCAACTAGCCTCGGCAGGTCTGTACGATTCCTGTATATTCTGTTTGGGCATCCCTCGCTTGCCATTCCCTGTTTGTCGCCAACATGGAACTTTCCTGTTTGGTTCCCAATCTGTAAATTTGGGGCTCATTACTAGTTTATCCATGCCATTGATCCAATGCTGGCCATCATGGATGAAACATGGTAAAAAAAAATAAAAAATCTCCCTAATTGGAAGATCCTAACTACCATATCTTTTTCTCCATTGAATGTAGACTGTTAGTGCATTTCTTTTTAAACGTGTATTGACATGCCTAAAATGGAATGGTTAGAGTCAACCAAATGAAGAGATTTTTCAGGCATGATTCATCAAGGATGGGGCCATCTGATCAATCAATTGTATAAATCAACCATGGGGTCCATATGTACAGGTTAGTACCAAACAGGGAAGTTTTCTGTTCATTACGAACAGGGAACTCAGTCTCTAATTTCAGCTTGTTGGAATTTTAATTTCTCTTTAGAAGGATGATGATAGCGACATTTTTCAAAATTTTGAAGAGGACTTGTAGCTTTCCCTAAATTTATGGCAATAAAGATAATTTCCATCATTAGGTTATTTCAGCTTGCTGTTATTACCAAAGTGGATGAAGTTGATTGTAGACTAAAAGACTGTAGGACTGAAATCTGAAATAGGTGGTTTCATGAATTGGGTTAACAAACAGTTGTACAAGTACAATGATCCTTTTCAGAGGAAAGGAGAGGAAAACTAGGCACATAAAGAAAAACAGAGACCCGAGATGCGAGGAGTTTCAGTTTATTCTGAGGTTTTCATAAGGAGTTTCAGTTTCAATCAATCTCCAATTGAAATATAATTACATTAAAAAGATATTGCATATGCAGCATGAAACTGGAAAAGATATTGCATTAAACTATAAAGATGATAGTCAGGAGCCCATCCAAAATATATTCTCGTGCATTAAAAAGATATTGCATATGCAGCATGAAACTGGAAAAGCAGAAGATAGTTTGTTTCCATTCATGGAAAGTGAGAGAGCAAACAGAATCAGAATGCAGTTTTTTATATTTTATTTTTTCAGACATTGCTTCAGAACATTACAAAAACTGTGTTTGACATATCAACCAATTATAATGTTAAACAGAGTTTTTCTTAAAGGCTTCAACGGAGGTATTTGCAACAGTCGCTCTTAAATGTCAAATAACTTTTTGGTCCTTTACAATTGATCCAGAAAAGTCTTCCCTGATTTGTTAATCAGGTTCTGGAATATCAGATCAGTTTGATACATTTTACACCAATCTCCATCATAATTCATGGACAAAGAAAACCTGTAATTTTGTAATACATGGACAGAAACTTGTAACCATCCGTTACATTGAAAAATAAAATGATTGTGTAATTGTCACAAACCTGAACAATACAAGAGACTTCTAAATATTAAGCCTCGCGTCTCATACTAATCTTGGGCCGTCTTGTAATTTCTTTGTGACTTTTTTAATAAAATTTTCCTTGGTCTTGTTTCAACATTATTACAGGACCCAGACTGGTTGCATTTGGACTGTCTAATACATTGATCTAGACACCTGCATGTAATGGGCTACCATACAAACACCATGCCAATCTAACAGATATTAACCAAAACAGGAGATCACCCAAATCATCATGGGAGTTGTGAAGGAACTTGCCTGTCATGGGAGTCCTGGACCTGAACTTTTGTTATCAAACTTAAGAGTTAGTGCAGGCACATCAACTGAGTTTCATTATGCAGCAGAAGAAATGATGGAAATCTACAACAAAACATAGCAATCAATTTTACTGAAATTTTTTAGTAGATAACACAAAGATAGCTGCAACTTACAGTTAATATATTGGAAATGCACATCCTACAATCATATCCTATATATATATATATATATATAGATATATATATATATATATATATATATATATATATATATAAGAACAGATTTTTTTAGATCATCAATGCATCAAAAGCTAGAAATAATAGTTGATTTTTAATTTCTATAGAAGTTTGCAACAAAAGATTAATTCGAGCTGGAATTTCACGGGATCAGAAATAACACTTTATTTGGATAATAAGTGACATGGAATATACAGCAAGTGTTCTAGATTAGTCGTGTTTTTATTAGGACTGGCATTCCATGTAAGTTACCCCAAAATTCAGCAAGAGTGCACCCCTGAAACTCAGCTTACCACAAAGATTTATTGGGACAACAAAGCAGACAAAAATGGAGTCCATTTGGCAGTACCCAAATTTAGGTTTCAGCTATTATGATGCATAGAAATGTTTCACTGTGACATGCTCGGAATTTTTATTAACAAATAGGAGAAGTGTCCTTTTTACATTTACAGCGTACATAAGTGATGGAGATTAAATCTGGATGCTTGATCCAGAATCAATTTTCAATCCAAAGCATTCCAGGATCTTAATAGATTTTTCCAATGTTTAGAGTGGGCAGATTATATTCTCATTTTAAGCTTAAAATCTGATCAGTCCACACACATAGATTTCCAGATAAAAACAAACAAACAACTAAAATATAATTTTCTTAAGATTTGCTAATTTAATTTCATTTGCAGCAAGATTTAACAAAAGGGAAATCAGGAAGTGGGGCCGTAGAGCCACTAATGATATACAACCTTTTCACGGTGTTGACGAACATCCTACAAGAATGGAGAGTTAGAATTTCAGTCATTTGATGATCATCCTGACTCACACTGTCACACATGTATGAATGAGTTGCATTTTTACTTTTAAATATGATCGAGATGTAGAGGAAAACACATGAAGTCACAATAGAAAGGTAAAAATCAAATGTAACAAACATACTCCCATGGCAAATCGCCAACAAGCATTCGATCGCCTTCATTATCTTCATAAATAAGAACATGGTCGGGAGTTACTACCTTGCCTTCTTCATTTTGTACCTGCTTCTTGAAGTAATTTATTTTATATAAAAAAAAAATTTTAATTAAAAAAAAAAAAAAAAAAACAGACACAATGTGAAAAAATCATTCACTTGAGTTTAAATGTGGTTAAATCACTAAGAATTACACCAAAACTCAGCACAGCTTATACAAAATTTCAGCATAGCAGTACTTAGTATGTACATAAAGAATAAAACAGGAAAGATAGCTTAAGTAAAACCACAGAGATTAAAAATAAGAAGCAAGAGGAAAATATCACAGAACCATCCCATGGAGAAAAACTATTAGGAAGTATGCGATCTAAGGGGCTGCAAACGGACCTAGAAATGCTTTAGACCTGAATTTTGCAGGGTGCCTCTATTGGCTAAGCTTCCGCAAAGTCCGAATGGGCTGGGTCATATTTAGTTCCATTTCATTCCGGTATACATCCACATGAACATTTATTACGTTCAGATAAAAAAGATTTACTTTACAATGATAGTAAGCTCCGAGTTAATTGAATTGCTCATTCATTGTAGAACAAGCTGCTTTTATGGAGTTATTCTAGACAAATAATAATAATTTAATTGAAAACAAGTAATTTAGGGGACATTTTTAAGTGAAAACTTGCCACATTACACACTAGCAATTTGGAAAGGCATTACAATAGTCTACCCATTTCCATCCTATCAACATTTATGCTCAGCCAGTCAGCTTGCTTGCTCAAGCTAATGGCATAGTTTAGCTATGCCCAATTTGGCAGATCTGTACTCATTGATTTGCATTAGATGCACTTTTTTAAATAATAAAAAAGAAAAAGAAAAAGAGAGAAGTACTATTTATTGCAAATCTGAATCCATACCACCCACTGACTGGACCCTATCATAGATGGCAAATGTTAGGAAAGTAAACACCAGCATTCTTCATGGTCAATGAAACTGGTAAAGAAGGCTTACCTGTCAATCTTCATAGACACCAGCATTCTCTAATAAATAGTTCACTGCCAATTCTTTGTTCCTGTCACAGGCTAGGAATGCCTTGATCACAAGATCTCTTTCAAATCCTATCGCTTGAAGCTATAAAACAGCAAAGGAATCAATCAGGGAGAGTTAAAACAGGAACTGAAGAGCACGTGTTTGGAGTAACTGACACATAGATAAGGAAATGAGAACATTGATTGCATGAATACCTGAACTTGAGATTTATATTGATTTCCCTACACTGTATTTGATAAACATGAAATCTACTGTTCTGTAAAAAAGTTGCAAAAATGTTTGCCAATAACTACCCCATGGGATATTTACCACAACTTTTTTTTTTTTTTTTTTGAAAAGTCACGAAATTTGTATTAAAGGAAAAAGGAAACAAGAGGGAAAGGAGCGGATCTGCTGAGGAAGCAGATCGATTACACTCCTAGGAAAATAAGAGTACAGCCCTTGAGATTGTCTACGTTAACGGCCCATTCTACAATAAGCTGATTGACTCTGCGCAGGTGGGACTCCGCTGAATTAGACTCATCTCTGAAGCATCTTCCATTTCTCTCTTCCCACACAGTCCACCAAACTGCCAGAAGGGCTAATCTTCGATTGGGGATTGCTGATAGCCAAGTCTGGTACTGTGCCAAGCCTTTAGAAGCGTATGACATTGGACTAGCTATTATTAATATCGTGCAGTAAATTGGTCCAAGCCATTAATGCCATCCATATTGTAACTTGTTTCTAAGATATGGTCCATTCATCAGATGGGCTACCAGTCACCTTGATTGTCTTCAAGATCAGGTCAATCCTGTAATTGTGGACATTCGTAGATGAAGAAAATGAGCAGCTGGAGAGGGACCGACTGTTCACATCCCAAACCTACATGCATGAGTATGCGTATGATATTGGACCAGCTTTTCTTTTAGTCCATAGCAGATTCATTGGGTGGCCCACCTGATAAATATATCCAGGTCTCAAACATGCCACCGCCAATGGTAGCAAATGAACCATTGGAGAGACTAATTGTCCATATCCAACCTACAAGCGTGACGGCCTTGTAACTGAACCAGCCTAGCCCAGGCCATGGCAGATTCACTGTCTGGCTGAATTGATGGAAAGTCTGCATCTCCAAAATCCCACCCTGGTGCATGTTAGAAACTGGACAGTTACAGAGGCAACGGCAACCAATTGTCCAAATCCAAAATACATGGTGAGCAGTTGATGACTGGACCACTGTGTCTTTTGGGGCATGGAAGATTAGTGGCCCACCTAACAAACAATTCAGATCTCACTCACAGGCATGCATGGTGGCGACACCACACTGGTGCATGTGATGGCATGTAAAAAGGGAAAAACAATGCAAATCCCTAAAAAGGGATTCGACTGCACATTCCTAATTAGGGATTTGTTATACAAATCCCTAATTAGATAACAAATGCCTAATTAGGGATTCGACAATCCATATCCCTAATCAGGTATTCTAAATTGCAGAAAGCAACGGTTAGAAGGGAAAAACCTTACATCAAACCTGAGAATCTGAGATTTACGAGCAGCAGATGGCTGAGGAGACAGAGAGAGAGGACTAGGGTTTTGAGAGAGAGAGAGAGAGCGATAGAGGGGTAGGGTTTTGAGAGAGAGAGAGAGAGAGAGGGCAGAGAGGGAAAGGGAGAGGCAGAGAGAGAGCGAGAGGGCCGGAGTGAAATAATGTAGCTAAAGATCTTTTTTATTTGTTCTTATAGGGTCACTTTGTCGGTGTACGGTTTTTCCTCTCGCCGACAAAGGCTAGCGCCGTCCACGCGGCTTTGCCCAGTTTTGTTGTACAGGATGTTGTATCTTTGTCTCATTATTTTCAAGAACAGTGCCAATAAATTCAATCTAAATTGTTGAGAATTTAAAGTTTGTCTTTTGATGCTGAGAGTCCAATGCCACGCTTTTGGACCAAGTGCCAAAATGCAATTTAATATTGGTATGATCCTACAAAGTTTGAGAATATTAGGAAATTTTCATCATATAATTGCCAATGAAATGATTATAGGGTTTAAAAATTTTGTCCACGCGCCTTTGAAATTAGGAAGATGAGCATTCTTTAACCAGTAGGCGTTGAGAAGGACATTTTGTGGAAATCCTCAAGAGTGATCTTGATCTGATGGTATCCTTACTATGAGAGCACCCTTTTGCATTAATACTTATTTGTTGGGCAATGTACATTTGATGTCTATGGTCACATTGTTGAGAGAGACTATCACCATTTGAGATTTGCCTTTCTTTCTTGATCATTGTGATTTTGAATAATATTGAAACTTCCACCTGAATTATTTGAATTTGGTGGCCTGATGTAAGCAACTCCTACACCTGCTTCTTAATTTCCTCCTTGCTAGCTAAATTATACCATATTGGCATCCTTTGGATAGGAATATTGTGCATTGTAGGTGCTTATATTTATTTTTGGCATACTTACACAGGACAATGAGATCCCACCATATGTCAGCATCACACGCTAAATAATGGACAAAATTCTACTCATGCCCTCCATCATTATTTACACCTGATCTAGTATGCCCTAATTAAATGATTCAGAAGATGTCAAATGGCAATTATGTCATGTGTGGTGTAAATCAACTTCAAGAGGAGTTAGAGTTGTGCACATGAGAGAGAATATTAAATGCTAGATTTTACTAAAAACTATTCTATGCAAAAAAAAAATAATAATAAAAATAAAAAATAAAAAAACAAAAAATAAAAAACAAAAAAAGAACAAGAATACATGTCTGTAAAGCAAGACTCTCTCCTTCAGCATTAAATGTTAGAATCTCATTAAAGGAGATCTCTATATTAGCATTAAACGTGATGGTATATTTATTTGGTACACGTGGTCGTAAACAATAGGTCGTGCTGATGTCATGCTCCGAAATTCGACACCTATGTATATCCGACCCTGATTTCGTACCTGAATGGATGACTTATATTTTATATGCTTACATTTCATAATCCACACATAGATTGACAAAATGATTTTTATTCATAAGATATAACCATCCAAAAATTAAATAAATAAATATTTATTTAAAGAAAAAAAAATATCCATGTTCCGACTATTGAAGATTATCACCAAACTCATCTTTCAATACATGTTATTACCATACTATCATACTATACTTAATGTTCATTATAACTTATTCAGAAAACGTTAAAGAAATTAAAAAAAAAAAATCTAAATATAAAAGCAAATCTCTTTAAGCGGCTCCACGAGATCCTGTTCTTGAAATTTTAAAATCTTAACAGGTTAAGCGAGTAATCTCAATGTATGTTTAAAAAATAATCTCATATTATATAAATAAAACGTATTAAAAAAAAATACAATACCTTTTATGTAAAGTAAACAGGTAAAGATGTTAAGAAACAAGATTTTTCAATGTAAATTTTTTTTTTTTTTTTAAAAGAAGAATAAATGGAATCAACATATGTTATAATCTATAATAATAAGTGTTGTTTATTATTTTTAATACTAAGGCTAGTTTACACTGGTTAGCCAACACCCATGCCAAAACAACTGCTAGCCTGACAATAGGAACCTTTTGCATGACAAGCTCACCCCATCTAAAGAGCACTTGCCCTAGCAATGGGAACCTTTCGATGGAAATGATCACCCATCCAAAAGAAACTTGATGAGGGACCCATTCGTATATTAGTTGGTCAGACTACTATCGTACTGAACTTGGCAGCAAAACATTTTTTATTCTTGACATGCTCACCTTGCCCAAAAGTTAAGGTAGACATTTCAAGAGGTACAAATTGAAACTCTGATACTTTTAACTCAAGGGTCTTGATCACCCTACTTATTTACACTTTAGGAATTTTCAACTCAGAGGACTTAATAACCCCACTTATTTTCTGGTGCTCCAAAAACTATTCTGGTCATGTATAATTTCGATATTATATGAACCAAATATTTTTAAAATTTTGCAATGATTGTTATTCTTTGGTTAAATCTATAATATATAATGTAAATAATTTATCCAACCAAAAACAAAATTTTCAATTAGCATAAACTATCCATAAACGATTAACGTTCCACGTAGAAAATAAACATGCAACATAATCTATTACATTTGAGTTTTAAAAATTATATATAAACTCAAGATTTCTACAATAATTTTAATAAAATAAAAATATAAATCCTAAAAATGAATTATTAATACAAGATTAATAATAAATAAAAGCTAAAGTGAAATTGAAACATGCTAAAATAATAACAACTATGGCAATGAAAATTTTTTAACAACATATTAAAAAAGTGTGTTAAGTAATTTCAACAAATTAAAAATCAAACAAAAACATAACAAAGATGAGAAAATAAGAATTTCAGATTATTCTTAAAAAAATAAATCTCATTTTGGCTTTTTAGGAAAAAGAAATAGAATTGATTATAAGAAATAAATAAATAAATAAATGAAGAAAAAATATTTTCTTAAAGATATCAAGTGAGAGAAAACTCACCTTAAAAAAAAAAAAAAAAACCTTTTTCTTTTATTTTTTTTCTCTTATTTCTTTTTCTCCTTTCTTCCTTACGCTCCCACATCAACAATAAGGGACCTCTCTCTCTCTCTCTCTCTCTCTCTCTCTCTCTCTCTCTCTCTCTCTCTCTCTCTCTCCCCTCACCTTTATGTCTCACACTTCTTAACACCCCAATGCCCTCCTACTCTCACAAATCTACTTATTTATAGTGTTATTATTCACACGTGAAGTGAATGTAAGAAGCAATGTCTCTTTCTTCCGTTTTCATTTCTTTTAATCATGTCCCTCTCTCTCTCTCTCTCTCTCTCAAACAACATGGGCAGGTCTAATGCACACTTGCACCATGCATTGTGTGCCACGTGTGTACATGTAGGGATACATGTGGTGCATGTGGTCCATGTGTGTGAGGCGTGTTTTCATATAATGAGTGTGCATAGTGTGTGATTTGTGATGCGTGCATGGGCACATGGTTAGATGGTGTAGTTGGATGGATGGATAAACGTATGGTTAGATGGGCTATTGCGTGATCGATGGTTAGACCGCAAAATGTACATATGGAGTGAAGGCGAGATGTACGGGTAGGATGTGAGGATGGGTTAAATGAAAGAGTGATGAATGGTGGCTTCTACAAGAGGTGACGTGCACACCTTTGGTATGGACCCCACATTGGGTATGTGGTCAAATGGACTGGTAGAATTGTGGGTGGCCACATGACCATCAAAATGGACAATCATTTTAAATGGATGACAAGTGTTCTAACGATTTTCAGCACATGAATGGTTAGATGGGTGTTTCTTTGGATGGATGGTCAAATACATGGTTGAATTTATTCATTAATGGATGGTTGGATTTTGGATTTGTTCAAATCATTGGTTGAGATTGGATAGGTTGATCATGTAGATCAATAGTCATATTAAATTAGTTTGGTACGTTGATCAATGGTTAGAATTAGACGGTCAAGATTCATTGGGGTTATTACAATTGATGTGGAAGAATCATAGAGATTTACACAGTCGAAAGTTTAGATCTTTCAGGATGCTGAAGACGACGCAAGTCCTCTGCCTCATAGAAGCTTATAAAATGAGCACTCCATGAATGGCTCTAGCCTTGATGCCAATACAACCAAGCACAATTTTATTTTCCCATATACCATTGATATTTATCTTTTTATTTATTTATTTTATTTCAACCCCATTAATACTCATAGCATAAGGCTTGTAGTTAGTCTTAGTTCTTAGTTTATTCCTTCACCCTTCATCCACGATATCTTGATGGATTGCAAGGAAAATCGCTCAGTTTCGAATGAAAGGTTGTAAGACTTTCCTGCTTCGTGCTAGGTGATTCCACTGGTTGTCTTGCCACGAAGTCTGATCCACACCAGATGATGAACAGATAGTCGATTCACAACCGCTACGTACTCAGTTCTAATTAATACCACGAATAGGCTGTCACCTCATAGGCCATCTTACCACGAAGCCTAGTTTTAATCGAGTAACGAACAAATTATCGAAGATCCACTATCCATTGGTCATCTCGTCACAATGCTGGGTTCCGATCGAGTGACGAACACACATCCATCCCACACATCATGTCTATCCCACAATGAACCCCAATCCTGATTGGGCAACGAATGGATCATCGTCCCTCAAGACGATCATGAGTGTCATTATTATAAAAATAAAAAATATTTAATAGAAGAAAACTTTCGGTTTATAATATTTTGTTCCTCTATTTTTATTGTTGAACTTTGATAAAGAATCATGCTGAAAGAAAAAGTCTTAAAGTCCGTAGACTCATGTCTATTGTCACAAGGGAAAAAAGAACTCATTCGGAAGGATATCGATTAGCCTCCTTTCCTTCAACAAATTGGTTGAATGAAGAACAATATTGGTAGCCAAGAGGACTCTGAATCTTTGATCCTAGACTTAATATGTCTATCTTAATGAAGGGGATACTAAAATTTCTATCAAATCTTGAGTCAGGAAGACTTCGGCACACCCGTGCATTCTACTCACACACATGTACAAAATCTAGACTTTCGATCACACGAGTGGTCTTATTTGATTGAATTAAAATGCAACACTATTTTTGACACGCTCGGTAAATGCATGTGCATCCAAAAGTTTAAAGTTCAACAAAATGGTTTAAAAATCTAAATAGATGAAGAAGCTAGAAGATCAAGGAAGTCTGGTGTAAAAGGATGTCCTTAGGAGCCAATCATTCCCCAATACCTATAATCTATGATCCTAAATCCTCCAACAACCATTTACTGGAGACCATGACTCGTTGCCTGGAAAACATGTACACTCTCCTATAACATATGAGGATGTAAACTGAGTACATGTGTAAGTTTGTAGAATTTTTAGATAGTCTACCACTTCTTGATAATCTGCGTGAAATAAGGTAGGCATGTGAAGAATGGAAAATCCTTAATCAAGGCTTGGCCGATAAAATCAAATCATCATTTCTCTAACCAATTGAGTAACGAAAACCGGCGGCGAACCATATTGTCCCCCATAACTCATATCTTGGGGGGACCTCGTGCCTCTGGAGCAACAACTTTACTCTATAGGTGTTGAATAGCCTAGGAGGGAAACCTCTCATGTCATTGGCACAATCGACTAGATGAATAGTATTGGATGAATAGTGCTTGATGAATAGTGTCTGGTAAACGGTGTCAATGATTGGGTGAATAGTACCAATGACCGAATGAATAATGCCCAATGAATAGTATCGAGTGAATAATAATGACAATAGGGTGAATAGTGAAATTGACCATTGAATAATGTTGATGACCAGATAAAAGTGCCATTAAACAGAATTGATGAATAATGGCCATGAATAGTACCGGCTGTGAATAGTAACACGGCTATGAATAGTAAAAAAAGAGAAGAAAAAATGATTAAAAAAAAGACTATCAATCAACATCGTTTCACATTCTTCGAGTATATTTTTCAAATGCAAAGAAGCATGGGGGTATTGTTAATGCCCATTTTTGGCATATTTACATGGGCCAATGAGATGCCGCCACATGTCGACATCACACACTAAATGATGGGTGAAATTCTACTCGCTCCCTCCATCATTGTTTACCTCCGATCTACCATGCCCAGATCAAACGATCCAGAAGACACCACATGATAGTCATGCCATGTCTAGTGTAGATCAACTTCTAGAGGAGAGTCGTGCACATGAAAGAGAGAATTAAATGCTAGATTTTATCAAAAAATTACTCTGCAAAGAAAAGGAGTATGTTTAAAGCAAGACTCTCTCTCTCTCTCAGCGTTAAATACTAGAATCTCATCAGATATTTATATATAGCATTATGTGCTACATCATTGCCAAAAGAAACTCTCTGTGGATGCAAAAGACAACTGATGTAAGGAACACTAACTTTCCAACAAGAAAGTGTAAAGATGTGAAGACCGACTACCATGTTAATGTGGAAGAATTAATGAGATTTATAGAGCTGAACATCCAAATCTTTTCAAATACCAATGACAATGCAAGGCCACAACCTCCTACAAGCACTACACCAAAATCGTAAATTTACAACGAATTTTGCGACAAAATAAAAAATAAAAAATGCTTCGTGTAACGATGGACTTTATCAGTCGCTAATGGAAAATGTCTCATCTTTAATGGGAAATTATGGCAACGAGGTTAGTGACGAATCGTCTATCTAAAGTAAGATTTGTGACAGATTTGGACCATGGGAAATTGGCAAAGGATCTGTCACAACTTGAGATTTTTCGATGGATTTTAGTCCGTGGCTAAGTTCCACCCCAAAACCATAACATTTAGTGACAGATTTTATTTTCTTTTGCAACAGATCGTGGTCCATCATAAATTCACTTTTGCCCCGAACCTTCATATTATTATTATTTTTTTAGAATTTGATGAAAAATAGTTCTTTATTGTAGTCCAATAGTGATTTTTAATAGAATTTCAGTGATTTAATTATATTTATTTGTATATTAAGGATTTTTTTTAATTTTTTGTATCAATTGATTTAATGCATCAATTTTTTTTTCTTTTTTTTGTATCAATTGAGTAGAATTTATGTTTTAATGAAAACTGATTTTTAAATGCTTGAAAAATCCCACTCCACATTGGGGCTCCCCTTAGTGATAGATTTTGGAAAAAAAAAAAAATTTGAGATTTTAAAACATGAAGTTTGAAAAAAAAAAAAAGAGATTTTGATAAAAAATTTGACATTTTGAAAAATAAAATTGAGAAGTTGAAAAAAAATTGATTTCGAAAAAAAATAATTGTTGAGAAGTTTGAAAAAACAATTGACAATGTTTGAGATTTTGAAAAAAAATAAAATTCTAAGTTAATAAAAATCTAGAATTAAAAAAATTAAGAAGTTTGAATAAAGTTGATAAATTTTATTTTTTTTAAATGTGATTTTGAAAAAGAAGGTTCAAAAGTTTGATTTAAAAAAATAACAATGTTTGATATCATATTATTGGCTTTGGAATTATGTGATGTGTAAAAGTCATTGTTCACCATTGTTTATGAGCATGGTGGATGATTGAATTCCCTACCATCATTGCAATTAGACGAATATTTAGGAAGTAAACTAATGAAAATTCGGATTCAGTTTTAACCAATCCATCATCTGATTGGATAGGATAGAACTTCGATTCCAATCAAGTTATCGTTAAATCAAGTAAATTAATATTGAGATTGTTATAGGTGGATTCTTGGATCCTTAGTCTTTTATCTTTATTATTTCAAAATATTTTTTTTCTAAATTGCTGGATTAAAAATTCAGACCAACCAAGTTAGACTTAGATTAGTTCTAGATTGTATTCCCCATTCCCTGTGGATTCGACATCATTCTTACAAAGTTATTAATACATCGTGACCCTGTACTTGGGGTTGTAAACAAGTTTTTGGCACCGTTGTTGGGGAGTGGCGTTGAACACGATTAGGTTTATTTTAGGTGTTTTGGCGCCGTTGTTGGAGAGTACTCTGCAAAGATAAACACTTAAGATTTTCTAGGTTTGATTTTTGTTTTAAGTTGGATTTTTTCTTAGTTTTCTAAAATTTTTTAACCTAAGATTTTTAGGATTTAGTAATTTTCTAATATTTTTAGGATTTATCTTAGGTGTTTATTTCTCTTTCATTGCGAACATCTTATTTTGTTTTATAAGATCATCATTATAGTTCCTCTTCTTGTAACATCTTCCCTTACTCCCCCTACTTGCTTTTCATATTATTGTAGGATTTTTCTATAGGAGTTTATTTTAGGATTAGATTCAAAATTAGAGTTTAATTATGTTCATGCAAGCATGGACACGTGAATATTCTAATCTACTTTTAAAGATGAGAGATATCATGAAGGGCTGTCATATAATTATATTAAGAAACAACATATGTCTCGAAAATTAACTGAAACTATGATTGAGAGCCCACCATGATATAATATTCCACCGGTTAAGAAGTCCCTACGCGATCATATGCGGAAGAATAATTTTACTCTACCGATTAAGAAATTGTTACGTGATTATTGGAGTGAGAACAATTGTCACCCATTTGGTAAGAAGAAAACAATGCATAATTATATTATAGGTGATAACGCGTACCAGCAACCATCAAACTCTCCCTCATATGACTCGTATGACTATAATAAGTGGAAACATCAAAGTTTAAATTGGAGAGGTGAAACAACAATCGATTCTAGTGACTCGTATCTCGAATCTCCTAACTTTGAGATCCAACCAGAAACGATACAAGATGATTCAGTTCAGAAATTCATGGATGCTCTAGAGCAAATTAACCAATACATCGTACAATCATTCACATAAATTAGAACATCATTACAATTGTTTGAATCCTCCATTCAAAGAATTCAGTTGCACCTTATTGATAAGGAAGATACTAGTTTATCCCAGCCTCAACCCAATCTAGAAAAATAATGCGAGGAGAGTGATTCCATCTCGTTCGTGGAATATACCAAATTTGATAATGAGGAGTTGGATTTTATTCATGATTATATGGTTCAGTTTTCCAAAGAGTCAATTTCAATGATAGTCTAAGTTAGTGATCAACACACACAGGTATTTTCCAAACACAGCATGACCAAAAAATCGAGCAAAGGCTACGGACAAAAACCGTAGCCATAGACCTATGGCTATGGTGTTTATCCGTAGCTTGACCGTTGCCGTAGGTGCCATAACAATAGGTCTTAAATCCATGGCTACGGATTTAATCCGTAGCTATAGAGTGCAATAACTACAGATAGAATCTGTAGCAATTATATCTGTAGCCAAAACTTTAGGCAGCTACGGATATTATTCGTAGCTAAAAGCCCGTTGCAATATGCCTAAATTGAAAAGGCTACACCTGTCAGATTCATGGCTACGGATATTATTTGTAGATAAAGTCCGTAACAATATGCCTAAATTGAAAAGGCTACACCTGTCAGATTAATGGCTACGGATATTATTTATAACTAAAAGTCCATAGTAATATGCCTAAATTAAAAAGGCTACACCTGTCAGATTAATGGCTACGGATATTATTTGTATCTAAAAGTCCGTAGCAATATATCAAAATTGTAAAGGCTACTCTTGTCAGATTAATGGCTACGGTCAATATCCGTAGCTATTTTGTACCTTACAAAATTATATATAATCATTTGTTCATTCAATTACCACCTGTACAATCATCCATTCATTCAATTACAATCACTCATTCATTCATTCAATTACAATCAAATTACAATCCTTCATTCAATCAATTACAATCCAATTCATTCAATCAATTACAATTACAATAATTCTGAAAATACAAATCTTTGGCTTCATTAGAGAAATGTGCTGGACTTCACCCTGAAATTTCAATAGCTTCGTATATTCCATCATCGTACAAACAATCATGTCATACATAAATTAGAATGCCCATTAGGAAAAAGAAAGACAAAGTGAAAGAAGTGCATCATGTATAACAACTTTTT
Source organism: Magnolia kwangsiensis (assembly GCA_037074715.1). Taxonomy (NCBI): domain Eukaryota; kingdom Viridiplantae; phylum Streptophyta; class Magnoliopsida; order Magnoliales; family Magnoliaceae; genus Magnolia; species Magnolia kwangsiensis. The sequence goes on along the minus strand of CM073582.1, from coordinate 70,969,417 downwards.
TTTTCCTTAATGAATTAAAAAAAAAAAACTCAAAGAGGAATGAAATTGACACAAAAGAAATGATCTCACCATATGATTATAGGTTTTGGTTTTGGTTTTGGTTATAGGTTTATGTTAAGGTTTAAGTTAAGGTTAGGCTATAGGTTATAATTAAGTTTAGGTTATAGGTTATAAGTTTTGGTTTAGGTTAAGGTTATAGGTTTAGGTTTATGTTATAGATTAAAGCTTTTGGGAACTTGATTATAGGTTAAGGTTTAGGTTTAGGAAATCGGGATCGGGCTTAGATTTGGGTTTTCAAGTTTAGGTTTAGGTTAAGGAGTTGAGATTAGGATTAGGTGTAGGTTTGAGTTTGAGGATTTGATAATACATTTAGGTTTTAGGTTTAGGTTTTTTTTAAAGATTTAGGGAAAGGTTATAGGTTTAGGTTTAGGTTTAGGTTATAGGTTCTAAGTTATAGCTTTAGGAAATTGTGAATGGATTATGGTTTAGGTTATGTGAGACCCAACCCAAGTTTTCATGTGTGCATGAGTGTGTGTGAGTGTGCATTTCATTTCTTGTGGTCCCGCGGTCCTACTGGTTGAATTTCGACAACCCGCGACCTTTGGATTGTGCTTGCGGTCATCCTTAAGTCCGGTTACGTAGACTTGACTTGGACGAGATAAGACCTATGCCATTACGACCGCTTCGTCGTTGCGGTTTCGACGCCGCGTCTTGTGCGTCCATCTGACGTGTGGATCATAAGTTATGGGCCGCGCATAATTTGGACCATTAATCGCATTTTTTGATGGGACCCACATGATTTGCACATTTTTCCATGTGCATGCTTGCCAATGGTGATGACATCACCATTTCCATGATGTCATAATGGCCTAGTTTAGCAATGATGGACTCCCTTCTCCAAACTCATCATGGCTCTTTCTTTTTCTCTTTTCTAGAAGTCATCATGGGATTTTTTTTCTTCCCTATGCAATTTCTTTTTCCCAATCTGAATTTTTTGAAATTTCTCCTCTATGGAGAGCGAGAGACCACCATATCCTCTTTTGTAGCAAATATAACGATTACTTTAAATAAAATCTCCTTCCTCTCTTTTTTCCTACTCATCTCTCTCTCTCTCTCTCTCTCTCTCTCTCTCTCTCTCTCTCTCTCTCTCTCTCTCTCTTCTTCTCCAGCAACTTTCTTCCATTTTTTCAGCCCACTTTCCCTCATATATCCCCCATCTAACCATTGAAATAAGATCTCAACCATAGATCCATGTACCTTGGAGCTTGAAGACCATCTTGGAGGTGTTTGCTTGAAGACCTTGTAGGTGGGTGTGCTTGTACTTAGAACCTTAGGAACTCCATTCCCTCCTCTTATTTCTCTTCTTCACATCATGTTTGAAGCATGTGGGGCCCACCAAATGATGGTGGAGGCCCCATGTCTTCTTGGATGTGGCCATTGGCCCATCCTTTTGTGCATGCATTACTCATGTGTGGGGCCATTCTCCATGGACCCCACCATGGTTTCTTTTCTTAGTTTGAAGGATCTTAAGGTCATGTAGACCTTTGATCCTCATGTAGACTTTTGATCCTGGGTGGAGATGGCATCTCCACCATTGGATTTTGATTTGAAGATGCATGCATGGGTAGATCTTGTAATCCTATCAATATAGTGGAATATGTATGCATGAGTGATGAGGGGAAGGGCCTCAATGTGGTGGAGACCCTTCCCTTGTGATCGAATCTTTATTGTCCTTTGTTAATAATCTTCTGATCATGAGTGTGTGGCCCACCTTGCGGACCAAAAATATCCAGACCATCCATGGAGGGTGGATGTCCATGACAGTCCACCCTTGGACGTTGGAGCCCCTAATCCACCTATATGGGGCACATGCAAGGGGTATTTTGTAATGGGAAGGGTTTGGATGTTTATAGGGTCCACTGGGGTGGTCCATACCATGATTTTTTTGGATTAAATCCCCTTTTAAATAGTGTTTATATTTATTTATTTTCTGTTATATGTTGCTATCCAGAACCATCTGGACAGATTTTTGGGTCATTTTGAGGCCAGATTTCTGGGCATTTGGAGGGTTGTTTGGTCCCATATAATGTATGTTTCTTTAAGGTGTGGACCCCACCTATAATCATGCCAAATTTCAGCCCCAACTGACCTTCATTGGGATCCCAAAGGTGTGGTCCAAGTGAGGTGGATAGTCTGAATTTTCTGCAATCAGCAACATTCCACCCCAGACAGGTTGGATTTCTGGAATTTATTAAAATATTTGTGGATGTTTAAAAATTATAAAAATTTACAAGGGGGTGACCCACTCATGGTAGGACCTACCTACAAAATTTTGGGGCCAATGGACGCCTGTACACGCTATGGTGGTGGCTGGACCGGCCCATTATAATATAGTGTCCAGATTAGTCCGATTCTCAGGACAGATTGATTTTCTTAAATGAATTAAAATATTTATATATGTTCAAAAATTCTAAAATTTTATAGAAGTATGGTCCACTTATTTTAGGACCCACCTACCAAATTTCAGTGCCAATGGACCCCTATACACACCGTGGAGAGGGCCGGACTGGCCCACCACGTTGGGACGTCTAGGTCTGTCCGATTTTCTAGACAGTCTGTTTTGTTTAAATTAATTAAAATACTTAGAAATATCTAAAATTTTTGAAATTTTTTGGGGGGGTGTCTCACCTATGAAAGTATAACTCTTTAAAATTTTAGCCTCAAATGACCTCGTTTGGGCATCTAAAAGAATGGGACAAGATGGCTTGACTCCTAGATTTTTCTGCTGTGCAGTCCAGCAATATGCCTTGATAAAAACCATAATTCAAAAATATTTCATCTGATGGTGGGCCACCTTTTTGGGTTTCCTCTCATTGTATGCATGATAAGGGACCTTGGGCCTCAATTTTCAAAGTTTTAGAGGCCTTGGACCCACTCCAATGGAGTGCCCAAATTTAGGACAGCAACATGTTATAATTATGCTTGGCCTTGGGCTGAAATTTTGAGGAGTAGGGCCCACCACATTTATGAAGGTCTTAGAGAAAATAATTTATACATTTATTTTCTTAAATGTTGGGCTTAATAAATGCACTTTTGAGGCCCACCACAGTTGAATTTAATTGGGTACATGAATGTAGATAGTTGTTGAACTCTTTAAGCCCAATTGGGCTGAAACTTTTCAGATAGGCCCATCGAACTCTTAGGCCATTTTTACCATACTATTGTGTTGGGTTAGTGGGCCATATTACACAAGTATATGGGCCCTTGGTTGCCCACCAAATCAACTTTATACTTGGGCCGGGTTGTACGCCCAATTACTTGACTAAGAGCATGACATTTGCCCATGTGATTTGAGCAATGGGTTGTCCACTAGGCCACCATTATATATGAGATTAGTGGCCTTTATGTTGGGCCCTAAACTTTTCCCTATGGGCCCATAGTAGTATATATGAGTTGAGTTATGTGTGTTCCCCTTGGACCCATATTTTGGGTAGGCCTTGGGCCGCCCTTTCTGAAGCCCAACATGAGTGTTTGTGGTATGATTATGGCTGCTCATTTCTTATTTCTGATACTGCATGGGCCTTGGGCCTTGATCCATGATTAATTAGATATGTACTATCTCTTGGAGACCAATTGTGATTGGATGTCCACATTGGTGGCCCTAAGGTAGGCCCATGGGCTTCTATGGGTGGTTAAAGGCCCACCATATACCCTTGCTAGGCCGTTTCATCTATTTAGGCCCATACCATTATTCTCCTCAGTCTCGTGGGCTACCCCAGGTATATGGGCCCCCACTAGAGGTTGTATTCCTTGTGAGGAATTGGTTAAGTACCTAGACCCTTCATGGTTAGGTAGAGAGTTCATCTTCACCTTATTGGCACCCCTATTCATCTCCATGGCCCACTCCCATACACATCATATGCATGCTTGGTTGAGGTGTGATTGGCCATGGTTGTGCCATTGTGAAGGACATGTTGGTATCTCCTTGAGAGATGGATGCTTGGGATTGATGTATGGGTGATTGTGTGATTCATGCATCTGGCATTGCATAGCTTGTGGATATCCGCCCTTACTTCATCAGGGTCTTTCCTCCACAGGGGTATTCGTGGATGGCTATATGTGTGAACACTGAAAATATTAGTTGAGCATACCGGGTACATAGGATGCCCATGGGTGAAATTCCCAAAACTTCTATGGTACTAAGGATCTGCTCCAACGCCATGACTGAGTGGAATACATGAGCGCACGAGGGCCTTATACTGTTAGGCTGCGACTCCCACTGTCGTATAGTCGGTTGGATAGGGGTGTGTCCTTATCTGCCTGGTGTGTAGTGGGCATTGCTAGGCTGAGTCTGACCAGCTTGTAAATCGGTCCACTATCGTCAGGCCTTGCTAGTGATTAGCTGTCCATAGCCGAGTAGTGAGGTCTCTTAGGCTCGTTTGACTATGCGGGGTCTGTAGAGCGGCAGTTATTCAGCAGTTTAATGGACCCCGGTGATTTCCTCATGATTGGAAATGTAATTGACTTATGGTTTAGATATGAGCACTGTCATTACTTGCATTGCATTAGCATTGGCTGTGTAAGCCCCTTCATGCATTGCCTTGGTATGACTCTCAGTTCTCATTGCAACGTATTCATGATAAGCCTTGGTAAGGCTAGTGATATTCTCATTGAGTATGTTTCCCTTCTTGCACCTCCTACTATTCTTCTGTGCACCATTGTCACACACTTACACCACCCTCTAAGCTTTTATAAGCTTATGCACGATTGATGTGTGCATGAGAATATATGCAGACATCATAGCAGCAGAGCATGGAGTAGAGCTGAGCATTTATGGACTCTAGTGTTGCAAACCTTTCTCTCTTTACCTTTTATCTCATGTATGTCCTTTGGACCTTATGGATGGTTGTAAAAGTTTAAATTCTTAGTGGATTTTGTAATGTGTATCCTTTGTTATTCTCAGATGTACTTGCTGTGATCTTGGGTATGCTCGTATTGGTAATGATTATACTGTTATGAAAATCCTCCTTGTAAGATCCCAGGATCGGAACCTGTCTCAAGAGCCAAGAATGGGAGACTATGGAGGCTGTTACGGCCAGAACCGGCCGTAGGGTTCCTTGGAATTCCGGTTACCGAGTCTAGGGTGTGATAGGAATTGGTATTAGAGCATAACAAGTAATTCTGGAATGACTCTAAGAAACATCTGTAAGTGTTATGGTATGAATCCTCTTTGGTTGTCAAATTTTATGTGTCAAAACCTCTATATGTGTCTTGTATCTTGTTGTATATGTTCGAGACATCACAGCTGTACTTCGAGACACGACGGTGAACTCCTCAAGCTAGTTCAAGCTGCAATTTTGATGATATTCACGAAGAGTTCATGTTCAAGACTCAAAGTTCGTATATTCAAGATCAAGACTCTAGCATAAGATAGGGAACTGAGCACAACTCATACTGATGGTGACTTCAAAGCTTGTGAAGTGTTCGAACTACATCAAGAAGAACTCAAGCTTCGTAAAGTTCAACGTCTAAGCTAATGAAGGTTCAATGTCCTTGGTAAGGTTTGATTGACCTTAGGTTGACCTTTAGTGTAGGTCATTTTGGATACATAATTCATATATATATTCTACAAATGATTTTGGTCTATTCTAAGACTAGTCCTGGACCTTGTTCGGCTAGTCCTGGACCTTGTTCGACTAGTCCTGACACTGGTTCGACCAATCCTAGAAATTCCAAGACCAGTCGAAGTTTTGTTGTAAATTATCAAATTTTTTTTGTTCGGCTACAACTAGTCCTGGAGTCTGCTCGACTAGTCGTGGGATGGTCACGATTTGACCTTCGACCAGTCATGGAACCACGATTCCAACTCCAGCAACTAAATCAAAGGTCGCACGACTAGTCGTGTGAGGTCCACGACCAGTCGTGGGCGGCCTTCGACCAGTCGTGGACTGCTCACGATCGGTTATGTAACGGTTTTATCCGATCGTGCCCGAAAATTCAAAAATCTGTTTCTTCTTTGACTAACGTGGTGACCCTAGGACCAGTCGAAGACGAATTTCTGCAGCTATAAATAGCACATGAATTTCAGAGTTTTTCATCAAAAATTAAGTGATTTAAAAGCTTCACTCTGAGATAAGTTCGTGTTTATTCTTAAGCTATATTGTGCATAATTCTATTTCCTTTTGTTAGCTTTTTTCTATTTGATTTGATTCATTATTCCAATCTGATTTGTAAAGAGAAAATATTGTTTTCATTCTTCTGGGAATTGAAATCAAATAGAGCTAGCCCAGTCTGTTTTAAGTTTAAAATCAATTAGAACTTAGAACCATTATAAAGTGAGTATTGGATATTGAACTTTCATATCCGAACATCTACTCCAATTGGTTCTTCCGGGCTGCTACAAAGGAGAAATCCAGGTATTTTATAATTCTATAAAATTTCCATTCTTTTGGTTTTTGTTTGGAATTCGCTAGAAAAATTCCATTTGTTGGTTATCTAAGGAGAGCCAGAAAACTCAGAATAGTGTGAGTTTTTAGATTGTGTAAGCCTAAGTTAAAAGACACAATTGTGAAGGTTTTAGGTGAACCCGTGAAACCTATTTTGATAGTGAATGCTAATATCCCTGTGTGTGGATATTAGGAGTGGAGTAGCATTCTGTGTGGCTGTTGTAAAACAGTTGGTGTACACACAGGCAAACCACTATAACTCTTTGTCTTGTGGATTGATTGCTTACTTAATTCCTTATTTTTCATCATTCAGTTTTGTGGAATGTACATGTAGATGTGAATGCTGTAACTATTTACATTTCAAGCAAGTGTGGAGAATGTTGTAATAATCTAGAGATTTATTTCAGCATTTTATCTCGTGCTATACTTTTATCAATCTGTGCTTCAATTTCAGTAATTATTCTAGTAAGGTTGCCCTGCCATTTTTATGGTGCATGGTTGTCCCTAGAATAATTAATTCTGAAGATTGTAATTCCTTTGCTATTTATTTTCAGATTGAGTTTTTGATTCAAAAGACGTTCTAGAAATAAGGTTGTCCTACTATAAGCTGTAACGCCCTGAAAAAATCTGTACTTGGACTCGAGTACTAACTCGACCAGAAATTTCGTACGATTAATTCCTTTAGAAAATAAGTGTAAGTTAGCTAGCGCAACGCTAGAGTAGCTGGGAAATAGTCCCTAATCACTTTAAATACATTCTACAAGACCCAAAGCGAGTAGAACCAATGACGCTATAATACTCTAAAACCTCGGATCAAACTCTAAACCGGTTTGTTCTCAGGACCTCTTTGGAACTTTGCATTGGATCTAGACCGCGCGTCGAAAGTCCGATACCTACAATCTTAGACCGTTATAACCGCCTAGCTGGACTTGACAATAATTTCGAAAATCAAGTCCAACCGACATTCACAGGCTATTTCATTGAGCGTGGAGTGAAGAGAGTGAGAATAGGGTTAGATTTGGAATTTGAAATTCAAATCTGGCACATGACTTGACACGTTATTATTAAGCGTTCTGACTGTCAGAATTCAGCCAAATTACACCCTCGGATCAGGAAAAATTTCTATTTCATATCATGAGACTTGTAGACCTGATCTACGTGCGGTGACCGCTGAACTGAAACTGGACCACCACATGCGATCTACGAACACTACTGGTCTGAAAATGGGATGTGAGCGACATCCGACATGTATGAACTTAAGTCCGGTCGCGTTCGGCCAGGGGACCACCAGAAATACCTTTTTGGACCGAAATAGCCCCGATTTGGTTAGGTATCGAGTAAACATTGTTTCCAAGCCTGTTTTGGGCGAGTTTTAGGTTATAAAAGGGGCTTAAACCCTCACTCCTCTCACCCATCCGAATTTGCTAGAAACCCTAGCAAGAGTGAGAGAGAAAGTGAAAGTTTGTGAGAGAAGGTGGGAGAGAATTTCCTGCTGCTTGTGCTACCTGTTGCACGTGCTTAAGCGACGCGCCTCAATCACTTTCCCGACGATTTCGCTGCGATTCTAGGTAAGCAAATTCTCTAAATACTTGCTGATTTCAGGTTCCGTCATTTCCATAGCAAAGTAGCTTATGGATCTTGTGTATTAGGTTGCCTATTCGCCGTAGACAAAGCGTATACGCTCCGTTCGAATTGATACGCTTCTAGGAGAAAAGGTGTGGATTTTAGACGCTTTAATTGACTGTTTCCAACTCTTTCAATGTCGTTTAATAGTAGATTATCGACGGCAACGCCGTTTGACATGTACAACATGCTGTCCGTTTCCTATTTCGTAAGCAGACGAAAAATATGAGATTTAGGGCATTTTAGTCATTTGTAGAAAATGCTGTTTTCATCCATATTTTGCTGATGTGATTGACATGGCTTCTTGTTGCATTAGGATACTAGGAATGCATGCATAATTAGTTTGGCGAAGAGATTCGCCTAAATTCGCACTTTGAGTCGACATACTATATGTAGACTTAAGTGTGTAGTTTAAGTGTTTGTATAAATGTTTGTATTAGTATGTATTGAATTAAATGGTGTTATGAATTAGTTTGAGATTGAATTCTCAAATGAAATGCTGATGTAAATGATTTCCTACATGTTGGCTATATGCATAATTTCATTATATGTATGAAAGGCATGTGTTAGATGATTCACTTAAGTTGTATGTTATAACATGTGTTAACATGCTCACATTGTTGTATTTCATTTCCAATACTCTTACATGATTGCTGATGTGGATTCATAATTATTTGGGACTATACCTAGTCCAGGCAATCGGCAACTGAGTAAATTCGTGGTTGTCTTATCTTTGCCACGAACGACGCGTCGATGAACGCGAGCCGTGTTTTGGAGTTGGCGGCAGTGGTTAAGCCACACGAGGTGTTTTACGCACTTCATGTCGTTCGACTTGAGATGCGCTCGTGCTAGTCGAGCCCGTCAAGTAACCCGACTGGCCATTATTTGTTCACCCTGTATGAGTCATAACTGCTTGAATTTAGGGTACTGAACTTACCATTGAAAACTCTGTCAACCATGGTACCTTGATCCATAAAGACTCATGAGTCGGGCATAGTGGTATGGGACACCGTGGTCGAGCTGTCGCCCTATGCTGGGGCCACAAACCTCCCCGTAGTGACTAGTGAGCACTTATGACTCGTGAGCTGATTATGGTGGTATGGGACACTATATTCTTGCTGTCGGCCAACACTGATCAGGCGACGAGTCCTTTGTAGTGACCGCGAGCGTATTCTGAGTCTACGGGAGGCGACGACCCTTTCGTAGCAGTGAGAGTACAGTAGGCCTGTATTGATAAGGTGATGGGGGAGCGGTGCAACGAGTGCAAGCAACAGCCCTGGCATCCCTTGCAGCGACCTACAAAATATACATCGTATGAGATTACTAAGAGTGATGACCCTAGACAGGATCTGTGTTGGGATTGATATAAGGAAAGTACCTTAGTTTTCCAATCCTGTTGTTTGAATGGACTAATAATAACTCGGTAATCATATCACCATCACATTGCATGTGCCAGGAAGATGTGGAGCACTGTGGGATAAAAGCATGCCGCGGGCGTAAGATGGTGCCGTATGAGGGAGATCGTCGGTGAGGGCATCCATCATGTCATGTCATATTGCATTAACAACAGTATTAGGATTGTTTGATTTACTGCTTTACTATTATCACATGATTGATTTGAGAACATGTTAATCTTTACTCTATTATTCCACCGAGTTAGCTACTCACTTCCACGTTTCGGGATGGTGTTTGTAACACCCACTAGACCCTGTCTTAGATGCAGGTGAGGCGGCGATTCAGGAGGCAGAGTCGGACTATGATGAGGACCAGGACGAGTTCTCATATATGCAGTACCACGACGACTTTGCTTAGGTGGCCTGGATTGGCGGGACTACTCAGTGGGATTATTTTGACATTTGATTTCTGTTATTTACATGTATATGAGACTCAGAGATGTATTCATACTTTGGAGACAGTTGAGATCTATTTTGTTTTCCATACAGTGATATGTATATCTTTTAGTCTTCCGCTTGCTTTTATCACTAAATCTGGAGTATGAATTGCAGTTTTGGTATACTTTTACTCATGTGAATGCTTTAACTCAGACAACATTGAATCATAATCATTTTTGTTGCATAAGTGACGGTCTGGAACTCGGGAGTTGAGTTTATACACGACCCCCGATTTTCAGGGTGTTACATAAGCCCTTGTTGATTATGATGTAAGGTTGTCCTTAGAACTGAATTTGTATCAACCTCTCAATGCTTGTTTATTGGGATTGATTTTATTTCAGCATTGTGAATTGATTTAATTTGTAAGGCTATTTCTTCATTTTAATCCGCTATATTTAATTTTAATTTGGTATAGTCCTATTCACCCCCTTCTAGGACATGTAGCTTGGCCATTTCAAGTGGTATTAGAGCCTAATAGCTCGTTCTTATTGCTTTTATTTGGATTTATTTCCTGAGCTAACGATCTAAGTTATATAAAAAGATGTCAAATTTTGATAGCCTTTCAGTTACTAGGCTTCCACCATTTGATGGCTCCAACTATGCCTATTGGAAAGCTAGAATGAGGATCTTCCTCAAATCATTGGTTGAGAGTATGTGGCAAGCCACAGTGACCGAATGAAAACCCCCTACCGCTAAAGTAACTGGAACCGACGATTCAAAAATAATGAGAGTGTCTCCTTATTTCTCATGGACTACACTTTAGAAAAGTGAGAATAGTGCCAATGCTAAAGCACTAAATGCTATCACTTGCGCACTATCACCGAATGAATTCAAAAGAATCATATCCTGTGATACTGCAAAGCAAGCCTGGGATATATTGGAAATGACACACGAGGGTACATCTATTGTCAAGAAGTCTAAAGTCCAACTCCTCACAACTAAATTTGAAGAAATTCATATGGAGAAAAATGAAATGTTTATGGACTTTTACACTAGACTGAATGACATTGTAAACTCAATGTGAGGTCTTGGTGACAAAATCCCAGAAAGTAAAGTATGTGCAAAGGTACTACGCTCTCTTCCTGAACGGTTCAACTTTAAAGTAATCGCGATCCAGGAACTTCGTGATACGGATAATATGAGGGTAGAAGAACTAGTTGGTTCTTTACAAATCTATGAATTGAATTTTAAAGCTCCTAAAGGTAAATCTATTGCTTTAACATCTTCTAAAGGTATTTCTCAAGAAAACTAGGATTTAGAAAATTCAGAAGATGATATGGCGCTTTTAGCTAAAAAGTTTTGCAAGATTTTCATAAGTAAGAAAAGGGTTGATTTCCAAAAGACAAACGAAAAGAAATGATTAAACCAAAGTCTTAAACCTGGAAATCTTTGAAAGATAGTCAATGTTAGAACTGCCAAGAATATGGGCATTTAGCAAACAAATGTCCTAAAAAGGACAAACCCAAGAAGAAGGGTATGTTGGCTACTTGGGACGAATCATCTGATTCTGAAGCCTCTTTTGAATCAATAGATTCTGAAACTGAGTCAGGCAATGATGTAAAAGCCCTTATGATTCTAGCCAAGTTCACATTCTCAGATCACGATGATTCAACTAGTGAATAAAATTTGCATAGTGATCATGAAAATAAAGAAGACCTTCAAAATGCTTATAATGCCTTACATAAGGAAAGTTGTAAAATTGCTGTCAAACTTAAACTTCAAAAAGAAAAGTATTTTAAACTCAAAGAATGTTTCGAGACTCTTGTTTTAGAAAAGGAACAAATTTCAGATTGTCTTGAAAAATTAAAATGTGATTTGGAATTCAAAACCTCCCTGATAGAAGATTTGAAATCTGAAAATGAGAAACTTGAGAATGAAGTATCTTCTCTTTTGAGTTTGAAAGACACATGGAGATATGCCCAAGGTGATCCAAAATTAGAAAAATTATTATCCGGATCAAGAAAATGTGGCGATCGATCCGAGTTGGGCTATGATAAGAATATACTTCCCAAATAGAAGGATAATCCTCTTAAATTTATGAAAGGAGATGCCTCAAACTCAAAAGAGAAAAATACTTATCGAGGTTTTTCTAAAAATACAAACACTTTTCAAAAACTGAAAAGGAGTCATGTCAATTTCAAAAACCAGAACAGAAACCCACTAGCTGAAAAGATAATTGATTTACTCAAGGAGCTCTTGAAATTTAACTCGGTAGGTCATTCTTTCAACTACAATCAAAAGAAGACCAACTATACTCCTAAACACAACAATTTTGAAATGGGTTCTTAAGGGTGCCTGCTTGGTTGCTTACACTGCTTTCAAAGCATCAAGCCTTTCAAAGTGGTACCCAGATAGTGGATGCTCCAGGCATATGACAGGAGACAAAGCTTTGTTCACTGATCTTAAAGATATGACTGATGGGTCAGTCACATTTGGTGATGGAAGTAATTGCAAGATTATTGGCAAAGGTACGGTTCAACTTTACAACCTTCCTTTATTCAAAGATATTTTATATGTTGAGGGGCTGAAACACAACCTGTTAAGCATTTCTCAAATATGTGATAACAATCATAGTGTGAAATTTTCCAATCAAGGTTGTGAGATCATAAATAGAAAGGGTTCTGTAATATTAACTGGTCACAGAGCTTCTGAAAACTACTATATAGTAAGTGATGGTAGCTCATCTAACCAAAAGTGTTACATGGTCCACACCAATGAAACAAAATTATGGCATAAACGCCTTGGACATGTGCATTACCGAAATTTATACATATTGAGCAAATGAGAACTAATTAGAGGTCAACCTAAGTTACAAAAAATAAATAAAATATGTGGTGAATGCCAGTACGGTAAACAAACTAGGAGTTCTCACAAAAAGGTGAACTCCAAATCCACATCTAGACCACTCGAGCTTCTCCACATAGATCTTATAGGACCAATAAGAACGGAAAGTCGAGGCGACAAAAAATACATCTTGGTTATCGTAGATGATTATACAAGATACACTTAGGTTTCATTTTTGAGAGACAAATCAGAAACCCTTGATGAAGTGAAAAAGATCATCAAATGAATCCAAACTGAAAAATGTTCTCAAGTCAGTAAGATCCGTAATGATTATGGATCCGAATTTGAAAATAGTAGTTTTGAAAAATTTTATAGTGAACAGGGAATATCACATGAATTTTCTGTGCCCAAAACACCATAACAAAATAGTATTGTGGAAAGAAAAAACAGAGTACTTCAAGAAATGGGAAATGTTATGTTGAATAGCATGAAGCTCCCTAGAAATCTATGGGCTGAAGCAGTAAATACTGCCTGCTACATTATTAACCGTGTTTATACTTGTAAATCAAATAATAAAATGGCTTATAAAATGTGGTTTGACAAAAAGCCTACTGTCAAATACTTTCGTGTTTTTGGCAGTAAGTGTTACATTTTACGTAACCGTGAAAACTTGGGAAAGTTCGATACTAAAAGTGAGGAAGGGACCTTTTTAGAATATTCTTTAAACAGTCGTGGTTATCATGTTTTGAACAACAGGACTGGTGTGATTCAAGAATCAATCAATGTGGTCATTGTTGATCACCTGAATACACCTGCCCCTAGCTCAGACAATGATGAAGTTCTTGTAATTGAAAAACTAGATACTTCATCAAGTGAAATTAATTCTAAATTAAGGACTATTAAAAATCATCCAACTACTCAAATTCTTGGAAACCCTCTCACTGGTGTGCGCACTTGTAGGAAAATAGAAGACATATGCAATTACGTATGTTTTACATCCCAAATTGAACCAGTAAACGTAAAAGAAGCACTTTCTGATGAAAACTGGATAGTTGCGATGCAGGAAGAACTTAATCAATTTGTTTGTAATGATGTCTGGTATCTTGTTCCTAGACCTAAAGATAAACACATAATTGGAACTAAGTGGATTTTCAAAAACAAGTCTGATGAACTTGAAAATATTATTCGAAATAAAGCAAGACTAGTTGTACAGGGGTACATACAAATTGAAGGCATCGATTACGATGAAACCTTTGCCCCTGTAGCCCGTCTTGAATCTATCAAACTTTTTATATCCATTGCATATTTTAAGAAGTTTAAAATTTTTCAAATGGATGTAAAGAGTGCCTTTTTGAATGGCGATTTACATGAAGAGGTATATGTGGAACAACCTCCAGGGTTTGAAGACCCTAAGTTTACTAATCATGTATATCATCTTAAAAAATCTCTCTATGCTTTGAAACAAGCTCCCAGGGCTTGGTACAAAAAATTGACAAAGTTTTTATTGAGTTACAATTTTCAAGTGGGTAGTGTCGATAAGACGCTCTTTGTTAAGAAGCATAACAATGATATTTTAATGGTTCAAATCTATGTTGACGATATTATTTATGGATTAACGTGTACTAACATGACTGTTGAGTTTGTAGAGTTAATGAAATCAAAATTTGAAATGAGCATGGTTGGGGAATTAAATTATTTTCTAGGGTTGCAAGTAAAACAACAACCTGATGGAATTTTTATTTCTCAAACCAAGTATGCTTTGAACTTGATTAAGAGGTTCGAATTTAAGAAAGGTAAGAATTTTGATACTCCTTTGAGTACAACTCTAAGACTTTCAAAAGACTCTACAGATAAAGATGTAGATCCTAAGTTTTATCGTAGCATGATTGGTAGTTTGCTTTACTTAACTGCAAGTAGACCTGATATTGCTTTAAGTGTTGAAATTTGCGCTAGATATCAGTCTAATCCTAAAGAATCACACTTAACTGCTGTTAAGCGAATTATTAGATATGTCGCAAGTTTAGTTAATTTGGGTCTTTGGTATCCTTATCATACTAGTGTTCAATTGGCTGGGTATTCAGATGCTGATTGGGCTGGTAATATCGATGACAAAAAATCAACCAGTGGTGGTTGTTTTTACATTGAAAACTGCTTGGTTTCTTGGTTTAGCAGAAAGCAAAGTTTCATATCACTCTCAACTGCTGAGGCTGAATACATTACAGCTTGAAATGCATGTACACAGTTGGTTTGGATGAAAAGAATGTTGAGTGATTATGGTATCGCACAGGACTCAATGGTTCTATACTGTGATAACTCCAGTGCGATAAATATTTTAAAAAACCCAATCCAGCATTCACGTACTAAGCACATTGACATTAGATTCCATTATATTCATTAGTTAGTGGAAGAAAAAGTAATATACTTAGAATATATACCCACTGAAACTCAACTTGCTGACATATTCACTAAACCGCTCTACATAAACAGGTTTAACAATTTGAAATTTGATCTTGGTATGGGCAATTTGAAATGATTGATTATGCATCTCAGTAGTATAGTGTATATATATTAATATATTAATGATTTTTATTTTAAAATTTTGATGAAAATTGTATTTTTTATGGTACACGACCAGTCGAGGATGTACTCAACTAGTCATGTAGCGCGCTGATGGGTTTTATTTTAGGGAAAACCTTCTTCCTCTTCATTCTAACCTCCTCTCCAACGAGCCAAGCTTCGACTAATCAAACCCCTGTGTTCGATTCCTTCAGGTTAGAGCATTTTTCTTACTTTTGTCTTAGATTCATTGTCTTTTCGCTTCAATTTCTTGATTATTGTTGTCTATTTCATCTCTTTCTTCAAAATTTTTAGATTTTCTTCCTCATTTGTTGATTCTAGAAAAACCCATCTTCATTTTCTTAAAATTTCTTGTATTTCTTCAAGAAAATGGATCTTAGAGCTAAAAAGAAGAATTCTAGAGGTGCTTCATCTTCTTGATCTAATGTTATCACTGGACGCCATCTTAGGGCTGCCGAAGATGATCCATCGTATGTTCGTGATTTGCATATGCGCAATGTAATTGTAGAAAAGGCCATTGATTTCAATCATATTGCTCCTTTCAATCTTTTTCCTCTCCTTCAGTCTGTAGGATGGGAAAACATTTTATGCTGGGGCAGGCCGGTATACCAGTCCATAGCACAGGCCATGGTTGCGTGTATCACTGAATTTTCTACTGAGCAACTAACTTTCTCTATCGCTACAAGAGAAGGGCCGTTTTCCATTGATCGACACTTAATCTCACGCCTTATGGATATTTCAGTAAATGATGAAGGTATTCATCCTAACATTTTGGTTGAAAATGTAACTGAGTCTGAAAAACTTATTTTTACTAGAGCTTTATGTAACATGGATGCACCATGGAATTGTACTGGGAATGCCCTCGCAACTAGGTATTTGTTGCCCAGATAAAGAGTCTTGCATCGTATCTTCACCTCTAATCTATATCCCCGCTCTGGAAACAAGAATGAGTTGACTCTGCTTATGGTTCGCATTTTGTACTCAATTGTTACTGGTGCCAATATCTGTTTGCCCTCTTTGATTTGCTACTCTATCATTCAATTCCGTATTCATCCTGGTCATAATGATATTTTATTTGGGTATCTTATGAATGTGATAGCAACCCACATGTTGGTAGCTATGCCTGTTGGAGAGGCTCCTATCCAACACCTTATATTCAACAACTCTAACATAAACAAAATGTAGTTGAATTTGGCTCGAGGATAAGTTGATATTGATGCGGGTGGAGCTGCTGCTGAAGCCGGGAATGATGAAGAGGGTGATGCTCCTCCTCCAGATGATATCAATATGGATAATATTTTTAATGAAATTGATTCTGACTCTGGGAATGATCCTGACTATGAGCCATCTGATTTGAATGCACGTCTGAGTGCATTAGAGGAAAAGGTATAACAGATACATATTGGCCAAAATGCCCAATTCAAATGTATACGCAAGTATTTTAGGCTCTTACAAAAAGGGCTTCATCAAATTGATCCAACCATACCTGCTCTTTCTTCTGGATCAGATTGAGAATTTTACATACTTTCTCTTTAGTTTATAATAACTATATGACTTTACTTTCTCTTTGGTTGTGTGACTGAGTTCTTTGAGTTGACTTGATAACGTTTTATGATATTCTGACTCCTCTATTAATTATCTTGCTTTTGATTCTTCCTTTGTCATATTTTTGACAAAAAGGGGGAGAATTGTATTAATGATTCATGATGATAATTGTGTACACATATGATGAATATGATGATTGGTAGGTGTACTACTCAGGGGGAGATTGTAAGCTTCCATATACATTATGCATGCCATGGTTATCTCATGTATGACAACCGGTGCATGATTCTTTATTGATGCTTATGATGCTTCTCTTATTATATTTTGTGCTTTGAACTATAGGAGTGTGTTTTGTCACAAATTTGACAAAGGGGGAGATTGTAAGTGCTATGGTATGAATCCTCTTTGGTTGTCAAATTTTGTGTGTCAAAACCTCTATATGTGTCTTATATCTTGTTTTATATGTTTGAGACATCACAATTGTACTTCGAGACACGACGGTGAACTCCTCAAGCTAGTTCAAGCTACAATTTTGATGATATTCACGAAGAGTTCATGTTCAAGACTCAAAGTTCGTATATTCAAGATCAAGACTCTAGCATAAGATAGGGAACTGAGCACAACTCATACTGATGGTGACTTCAAAGCTTGTGAAGTGTTCGAACTACATGAAGAGGAACTCAAGCTTAGTAAAGTTCAACGTCTAAGCTAATGAAGGTTCAATGTCCTTGGTAAGGTTTGATTGACCTTAGGTTGACCTTTAGTGTAGGTCATTTTGGATACATAATTCATATATCTTCTACAAATAATTTTGATCCGTTCTAAGACTAGTCCTGGACCTTGTTCGACTAGTCCTGGCACTGGTTCGACTAATCCTAAAAATTCCAAGGCCAGTTGAAGTTTTGTTACAAATTATCAGATTTTTTCTGTTTGGCTATGACTAGTCCTGGAGTCTGCTTGACTAGTCGTGGGATGGTCACGATTCGATCTTCGACCAGTCGTGGAACCACGATTCCAACTCTAGCAACTAAATCAAAGGTCGCATGACTAGTCGTGTGAGGTCCACGACCAGTTGTGGACGGCCTTCGACCAGTCGTGGACTGCTCACGACTGGTCATGTAACGGTTTTATCCGATCGCGCCCGAAAATTTAAAAATCTGTTTCTTCTTCGACTAGTCGTGGTGACCCTAGGACCAGTCGAAGATAAATTTCTGCAGCTATAAATAGCACACCAATTTCAGAATTTTTCATTGAAAATTAAGTGATTTAAAAGCTCCACTCTGAGATAAGTTTGTGTCTATTCTTAAGTTATATTGTGCATAATTCTATTTTCTTTTGTTAGCTTTTTTCTATTTGATTTGATTCATTATTCCAATCTGATTTAAAAAGAGGAAATACTGTTTTCCTTCTTCTGGGAATTGAAATCAAATAGAGCTAGCTTAGTCTGTTTTAATTTTAAAATCAATTAGAACTTACAACCATTATAAAGTGAGTATTGGATATTGAACTTTCATATCCGAACATCTACTCCAATTGGTTCTTCCGGCCTGCTACAAAGGAGAAATTCAGGTATTTTATAATTCTGTAAAATTTTCATTCTTTTGATTTTTGTTTGGAATTTGCTAAAAAAATTTCATTTGTTGGTTATTGAGGAGAGCCAGAAAACTTAGAATAGTGTGGGTTTTTGGATTGTGTAAGCCTAAGTTAAAAGACACAATTGTGAAAGTTTTAGGTGAACCTGTGAAACCTATTCTTATAGTGAACGCTAATATCCCTGTGTGTGGATATTAGGAGTGGAGTAACATTCTGTGTGACTATTGTAAAACAGTTGGTGTACACATAGGCAAACCACTATAACTCTTTGTCTTATGGATTGATTGCTTGTTTAATTCCTTATTTTTCATCATTCAGTTTTGTGAAATGTGCATGTGGATGTGAATGCTGTAACTATTTACATTTCAAGCAAGTGTGGAGAATGTTGTAATAATCTAGAGATTTATTTTAGCATTTTATCTCGTGCTATACTTTTATTAATCTGTGCTTCAATTTTAGTAATTATTCTAGCAAGGTTGCCCTGCCATTTTTATGGTGCATGGTTGTCTCTAGAATAATCAATTCTTAAGATTGTAATTTCTTTGCTATTTATTTTTAGATTGAGTTTTTGATTCAAAAGACGTTCTAGAAATAAGGTTGTCCTACCATAAACCCTTGTTGATTATGGTGTAAGGTTGTCTTTAGAACTGAATTTGTATCAACTTCTCAATGCTTATTTATTAGGATTAATTTTATTTCAGCATTATGAATTGATTTAATTTGTAAGGCTATTTCTTCATTTTAATCCGTTGTATTTAATTTTAATTTGGCATAGTCCTATTCACACCCCCTCTAGGACATATAGCTAGGTCATTTCAACATCGCATGTCTGCCAAGAACATGGGGCAAGTAGTGTCCCGAGATCCTTTCTTTCGCTCTGTATTGAGCCTGTAATTGTCCTGATTCCTTGTGTCGTCATTATTTTTTAGACGATGTCACGTAGTCGTGACACCCGTGGTCGTGGCGCCAGTGGTCGTGGTGCCCGTGGATGAGGCGCCCGAGGTACCCATCTTACTCGAGCACGTCCTGCTCCAGTAGTTTAGGATTCGATTCCAGAGGTCCCGATCCGGCATGTTCCTCTAGTTGAGCCCGTAGCGCCTGTACCTCCAGTTGCTATAGCTCCCCCACCTATTCCCCCTACTCAGCCTGATGTTCCAGTTACTGAGGCTCCTACCCCGTCGGTTGCACCCGTGCCTCCGCCCGAGGTGTGTGCCGCCCCTCCCTTTCAGACAGTACCTATAGGAGCTGAGCATTTTTAGCAGTTGATGCAGCTTATTACCACCACATTACGGACCCATCAGCCAGCTACCGCTGAGGTTTCTAGGCAGTCTGACTTACCGTGTACTAGTGTCATAGCCCAAGAGTTCCGACAGCATGATCCCCCGAGGTTTAGTGTGGACCCTGACCCTTTTGCCACCGAGGCTTGGTGCACTAAGGTTGCGAGGATTTTTAACACTATTCAGTATCCTGTGGATCAGATAGTATCCCTTGCGACCTATCTTCTTTAGGGTGAGGCCTGTCATTGGTGGTCATCTGTATCCAGGATGGTCGGGCCTCAATTTGTGTGGACATGGGAGGAGTTTGTGGTCCGTTTCGACCAGAAGTTCTTCCCTGACCACGTTCAGATTCAGCGGGCGATTGAGTTTGAGACCCTAGTGCAGGGTGATATGACTGTATCTCAGTATGAGGCCCGTTTCTTGGCCATGTCTAGATTTGCTCCTCATCTCACCAGCGATGAGAAGATGAGGGCCCGTCGTTTTGTGACTGGGTTACGCCCTACCCTTCGCAGCCATGTTATAAGGCATTGCTTGGAGACATTCGACCAGGTTGTTCATCGAGCACTAGTTTATGAGGAGGACTGGGCTATGACCCAGAGGTCGAGAGAGCAAAGTTTCGGTGGAGACCGAAAGAGGAGAGCACTAGCCGACAGTTCCAGGCAGCACCGTCAGCAGAGATGGAGGGGCAGATTAGGATTTCGGCAGCCCGTGGTTCAGACAGTGGCTTCTTCATCATCTTCAGCACCGCCAGTCGCTTCATCATCCGGCCCCTTTTCTAGTGTATGCTTCGGCTGTGGACAGGCTGGGCATCGAAGGCGTGAGTGCCCTCTCCCCATTCAGCAGCAGAGGCCACCGCAGTTGCCTCCTCCTCGTCCTCCTCAGTAGCAGCAGAGAGCTCAGCTTCCACCCACCGCTCCTAGGGCTCCTCCTCAGCAGCAAAGGTAGCCAGGCAAACCTCCTCAGCAGAGACAGCAGCAGTAGTGACAGCAGTAGACATAGCACCAGCAGAGGGGATATCCATATGTTGTTCGATCCCTAGGTCTAGTGTCTATATTAGCCCAGCAGGCTCAGACTCAGGACCGTCAGTCTTTCGGTTTGCTTCCCCTACCAGCTCAGGGCCATTTTTATTCTGTGCAGCAAGCGCCAGGCCAGGACCCGTAATCATCGACCGGTGGAGTCGTTGAGGGTATTCTTCTTGTTTCTGCTTGCATTGCTCATGTTTTATTTGATTCTGTTGCTTCCCATTCATTTTTGGCCGAGCAGTTTTGCCGATTGACTGGTATTCCATCGGAGTCCGTGTCCGAGACCTTGACTGTTTCGACTCTCATGGGGAAGTCTGTGATATTGACCCATCGTTGTCCTTCTTGTCCGGTGTTAGTAGGCGAGATATTTCTTCCCGCTAACCTGTTCGTGATAACGATGTCAGGATTTGATGTGATTCTGAGTATGAACTGGCTTGCGGAGTATCATGTCGTCTTATGCTGTGCTGCGAGGATAGTTACATTTCATATTCCAGGCTTGCCAGTGTTCCAGTTTGTCACCGAGCCTATAGGAGACCCGTTATCTAGCTTCTTGGCTTCGGTCGTTGAGGATTCTGTGATAGAGAGTATTGAGCAGCTGTCAGTTGTTTGTGAGTACCTAGATGTATTTCAGGAGATTCTGGGTTTGCCGCTGCGTCGGCATGTAGAGTTCAAGATTGATTTAATGCCTGGTACCGTGCCTATCTTGAAGGCCCCCTACCGAATGACACCGATAGAGTTGAGGGAACTGCAGGAGCAGTTGGATGAGCTCCGGGACTTAGGTTTTATTCGTCCCAGCAGTTCACCTTGGGGAGCCCCTGTATTGTTTGTGAAGAAGAAGGATGGTTCGTTGCGACTCTGTGTAGATTATCGTGAGCTCAACGGAGTCACCATCAAGAATCGATACCCACTTCCCCGTATTGATGATCCGTTTGACCAGTTGCAGGGTGCGCAATATTTTTTCAAGATAGACTTGCATTCCGGTTTCCGTCAGATTCGAGTCCGAGAGGAGGACATTCCGAAGATGGCTTTTCGGACATGTTATGGTCACTTCGAGTTCCTAGTCATGTCGTTTGGGCTGACCAACGCGCCTGCCGTATTCATGCAACTGATGAACGAGGTTTTTTTACCGTTCCTCGATCAGTTCGTGGTAGTATTCATTGATGATATTCTTGTATATTTGAGGACCCGAGAGGACCATGCTGAGCACCTGCAGATTGTGCTTGAGACCCTTCGTGCCCACCAGCTGTATGCGAAGCTGGAGAAGTGTGAGTTTTGACAGGAGGAGATGAAGTTCCTCGGTCATGTGGTGAAGAGGGAGGGTGTCACCATGGACTTCTAGAAGGTTGATGCAGTGCGTCAGTGGGGCCAACCCATGAATGCGTCTGAGATTCACAGCTTCCTTGGTATAGCGGGATATTATCGATGATTTTTTGAGGGTTTCTCTCATATTGCAGCACCGCTGACCCAGTTGATGCGCAAGGGCGTCGAGTTCATCTGGAGTGATGCCTGTGAGAAGGAATTTACAGAGTTGAAGGACCGCCTCATGTCCGCTCCTGTTCTCACTCTTCCTGATGGGAGTGAGGGTTTTGTTGTTTTTACTGATGCCTCTAGAGTTGGCTTGGGTACTGTACTGATGCAGCACGGGAAGCCAGTAGCGTATGCCTCGTGCCAGCTCAAGGTCCATGAGCTGAACTACCCCACTCATGATTTGGAGCTTGTAGCAGTTGTCTTCGCGCTGAAGGTATGGAGGCATTATCTATATGGGGTCAGGTTCGAGCTCTTCTCGAATCATAAGAGCTTGAAGTATCTATTTTCGCCAAACCGAGTTAAACCTAAGGCAGAGGCGATGGATAGAGTTGTTGAAAGATTATGATTTTGACCTTCAGTACCACTCGGGCAAGGCAAATTGGTGGCGGATGCGCTCAGCCGTCAGCTACGAGGCCTGGTGGTACATATGATGGATCGACAGTGGTAGATGATCGAAGATATTTCAGAGTTTGACTTTGAGTACGGTCTGCAGTCTTCCATTGTTCAGCTTTCGAGCTTGTTGATTTAACCCTCCTTTGTGGCTAGGGTGATCGAGGCTCAACAGACGGATGAGTCACTTCAGGAGTACCGAGCAGAGGCCGCCTCTGTGGAGCAGTCAGATTGGCATATTGGTTCCGATGGTGGATTACGCTTCAAAGGCCAGTTGTGTGTCCCAGATATACCAGAATTGCATCGTGATCTGATGACTGAGGAACACCGATCGAGACTTACTATCCACCCAGGCTCCATGAAGATGTATCGTGACATGAGGAGGCAGTACTTTTGGTAGGGGATGAAGTGCCAGATTACGAGTTTTGTGGCCGAGTGTGACCATGCCAGCATGTTAAGGCAGATCATCAGAGACCCCCTGGTCCCTTATAGCCATTGGGCATTCCAGAGTGGAAGTGGGAGCACGTATCAATGGACTTCATGGCAGGTTTGCCGAGGACTCAGCGTAGTCACGATACCATTTGGGTTATCATCGATCGTCTGACAAAGTCGGCTCATTTCATTCCAGTGCGTGCTTCCTGGTCAAAGGATCGACTTACAAAGGTGTTCATTGAAGAGATAGTGAGACTGCACGACGTCTCAGTTTCGATTGTTTCAGACGAGACTCCAGGTTTACGTGTCAATTTTAGAGGAGTTTCCAGCAGGCGCTGGGGGTCACTTTGCATCTTAGCATCGCTTATCATCCGCAGACAGATGGGCAGATCGAAAGGGTCAACCAAATCCTTGAGGATATACTCAGGGCTTGTATGATCGACTTTGCGGGTAGTTGGGATGAGCATATGCGCCTCACTGAGTTTGCATACACAACAGTTATCGAGCGACTATCGGCATGACTCCTTTTGAGGCACTTTTTGGCAGACCGTGCAGATCTCCTAGTTATTAGACCGAGGTTGGAGAGCGTCGTCTCTTAGGTCCCGAGCTTGTGCAATAGACGTCGGAGGCTATTGATGTTATTAGGCAGAGGATGCGCACAGCTCAGAGCCGGCAAAAGAGTTATGCTGATCGTCAGTGTCAACCCCTCGAGTTCGTAGTCGGGGACATGGTGTATCTCAAGGTCTCACCTATGAAAGGCGTGGTTCGCTTTGGTGTGAAGGACAAGCTTGTCCCGAGATTTATTGGACCTTTTAAGATTATCGAACACGTAAGCGTTGTAGCCTATAGGCTTGCCTTACCTCCTGAGTTGTCCGCGATCCACAACGTGTTCCATGTTTCTATGTTACGAAAATATGGGTCGAACACTATTCCCGTGATTGATTGGCAGCCACTTAAGGTTTGTGAGGATGCTTCTTACATTGAGCAGATTCGTATTCTTGATCGGAAGGAGCAGGTCCTCACGACCAAGGTCATTCCCTTGGTGAAAGTGCAATGGGGTCATCATTCAGAGGCCGAGGCGTCTTGGGAACGTGAGGCCGAGATTAGAGAGCGTTATCCCCATTTGTTTGATGATTGATAAATATATGATTATTTGTATTGCCTTTCTTATATGATGGTGGTGTTTTGTCTTGGAATGGTTAATTTTAAGGATGAAATTTCTTTATTGGTGGGGAGGGTTGTGAGACCCGACCCGAGTTTGCATGTGTGCATGAGTGTGTGTGAGTGTGCATTTCATTTCTTGTGGTTCCATGGTCCTATCGGTCGAATTTCGACAACTCGCGACCTTTGGATTGTGCTTGTGGTCATCCTTGAGTCCGGTCATATAGACCCAACTCAGATCGAGATGTGACCTATGCCATTGCGACCGCTTCGTCGTTGCGGTTCCAACGCCGCATCTTGTGCGTCCATTCGACGTGTGGATCATAAGATATGGGCCACGCATCATTTGGACCATTGATCGTATTTTTTAGTGGGACCCACATGATTTACACATTTCCCCATGTGCACGCTTGACAATGGTGATGACATCACCATTTTCATGATGTCATAATGGCCTAGTCCGACTCCCTTCTCCAAACTCATCATGGCTCTTTCTTTTTCTCTTTTTTAGAAGTCATCATGGGATTTTTTTTCCTTCCCCAGGCAATTTATCTTCCCCAATCTGAATTTTCTCTTCTCTAGGGAGAGAAAGAGACCACCATATCCTCTTTTGTAGCAAATATAATGATTACTTCGAATAAAATCTCCTTCCTCTCTTTTTTCCCTCTCATTTCTCTCTCTCTCTCTCTCTCTCTCTCTCTCTCTCTGTCTCTCTCTCTCTCTCTTCTCTTCTTCTCCAGTAACTTTTTTTAATTTTTTCAGCCCACTTTCCCTCATATATCCCCCATCTAACCATTGAAACAAGATCCATGTACCTTGGAGCTTGAAGACCATCTTGGAGGTGTTTGTTTGAAGACCTTGTTGGTGGGTGTGCTTGTACTTAGAACCTTTGGATCTCCATTCTCTACTCTTATTTCTCTTCTTCACATCATGCTTGAAGCATGTGGGGCCCACCAAATAATGGTGGAGGCCTCATGTCTTCTTGGATGTGGCCATTGGCCCATTCTTTTGTGCATGCATTACTCATGTGTGGGGCCATTCTCCATGGACCCCACCTTGGTTTCTTTTCTTAGTTTGAAGGATCTTAAGGTCATCTAAACCTTTGATCCTTGGTAGAGATGGCTTCTCCACCATTGGATTTTGATTTGAAGATGCATGCATGGGTAGATCTTGTAATCCCATCAATATAGTGGAATATGTATGCATAGGTGATGAGGGGAAGGGCCTCAATGTGGCGGATACCCTTCCCTTGTGGCTGAATCTTTATTTTCCTTTGTTAATAATCTTCTGATCATGAGTGTGAGGCCCACCTTGTGGACCAAAAATATCCAGACCATCCATGGAGGGTGGATGTCCATGACAGTCCACCCTTGGACGTTGGAGCCCCTAATCCACCTATATGGGGCACATGCAAGGGTTATTTTGTAATGGAAAGGATTTGGATGTTTGTAGGGCCCATTGGGGTAGTCAATACCATGATTTTCTTGGATTAAATCTCATTTTAAATAGTGTTTATATTTATTTATTTTCTGTTATATGTTGTTGTCCAGAACCATCTGGACAGATTTTTGGGTCATTTTGAGGCCAGATTTCTGGGCATTTGGAGGGTTGTTTAGTCTCATGTAATGTATGTTTCTTGAAGTTGTGGACCCCACCTATAATCATGCCAAATTTCAGCCCCAACTGACCTTCATTGGGGTCCCAAAGGTGTGGTCCGAGTGAGGTGGAGAGTGGATTTTCTGCAATGTTCCAGAAACATTCCACCCTGGACAGGTTGGATTTCTGGAATTTATTAAAATATTCTTGGGTGTTTAAAAATTATAAAAATTTTCAAGGGGGTGTCCCACTCATGGTAGGACCCACCTACAAAATTTTGGGGCCAATGGACGCCTGTACACACCATGGTGGTGGCTGGACCGACCCATTATACTATGGTGTCCAGATCAGTCCGATTCTCAGGACAGATTGATTTCCTTAAATGAATTAAAATATTTATACATGTTTAAAAATTCTAAAATTTTGTAGTGGTATGTTCCACTCATTCTAGGACCCACCTACCAAATTTTAGGGTCAATGGACCCCTATACACACCGTGGAGAGGGCCGGACTGGCCCACCACGTTGGGACGTCTAGGTCTGTCTAATTTTTTCGACAGTGTGTATTTTGTTTAAATTAATTTAAATACTTAAAAATATCTAAAATTTCTGAAATTTTTTGGGGGGGTGACCCACCTATGGAATTATCACTCTGTAAAATTTCAGCCTCAAATGACCTCGTTTGCGCATCCAAAAGAATGAGCCAAGATGGATTGACTCCCAGATTTTTCTGCCGTGCAGTCCAGCAATATGCCTTGATAAAAACCATAATTCAAAAATATTTCTTCTAATGGTGGGCCACCTTTTTGGTTTCCTCTCATTGTATGCATGATGAGGGACCTTGGCCCTCAATTTCCAGAGTTTTAGAGGCCTTGGACCCACTCCAATGGAGTGCCCAAATTTAGGACAGCAACATGTTATAATTATGCTTGGCCTTGGGCTGAAATTTTGAGGAGTAGGGCCCACCACATTTATGAAGGTCTTAGAGAAAATAATTTATACCTTTAGTTCCTTAAATGTTGGGCTTAATAAATACACTTTTGAGGCCCACCACAGTTGAATTTAATTGGGTCCATGAATGTAGATAGTTGTTGAACTCTTTAAGCCCAATTGGGCTGGAACTTTCCAAATAGGCCCATTGAACTCTTGGGCCATTTTTACCATACTATTGTGTTGGGTTAGTGGGCCAGATTATACAAGTAGATGGGCCCTTGGTTACCCACCAAATCAACTTTATACTTGGGCCGGGTTGTAGGCCCAACTTACTTAACTAAGAGCATGACATTTGCCCATATGATTTGAGCAATGGATTGTCCACTAGGCCACCATTATATATGGGATTAGTGGCCTTTATGTTGGGCCCTAACATTTCCCCTATGGGCCCATAGTGGTATATAAGGGTTGAGTTATGTGTGTTCCCCTTGGACCCATATTTTGGGTAGACCTTGGGCCGCCCTTTCTGAAGCCTAACATAAGTGTTTGTGGTATGATTATGGCTGCTCATTTCTTATTTCTGATGCTACATGGTCCTTGGGCCTTGATCCATGATCAATTAGATATGGGCTACCTCTTCGAGACCAATTGTGGTTGGATGTCCACATTGGTGGCTATAAGGTAGGCCCATGGGCTTCTATGGGTGGTTAAAGGCCCACCATAGACCCTTGCTAGGCTGTTTCATCTATTTAGGCCTATACCATTGTTCTCCTCAGTCTCGTGGGCTACCCCAGGTATATGGGCCCCCACTAGAGGTTGCATTCCTTATGAGGAATTGGTTAAGTACCTAGACCCTTCATGCTTTGGTAGAGAGTTCATCTTCACCTTATTGGCACCCCTATTCATCTCCATGGCCCACTCCCATACACATCATATGCATGCTTAGTTGAGGTATGATTGGCCATGGTTGTGCCATTGTGTAAGACATGTTGGTATCTCCCTGAAAGATGGATGCTTGGGATTGATGCATGGGTGATTATGTGATTCATACATCTGGCGTTACATAGCTTGTGGATATCCGCCCTTACTTCATCAGGGCCTTTCCTCAACAGGGGTATTCGTGGATGGCCGTATGTGTGAACACCGAAAATATTTGTTGAGCATGCCGGGTGTATAGGATGCCCATGGGTGAAATTCTCAAAACTTTCATGGTACTAAGGATCTGCTCCAACGCCGTGACCGAGTGGAATACAAAAGCGCATGAGGGCCTTATACCGTTAGGCTGTGACTCCGACTGTCGTGTAGTCGGTTGGATAGGGGTGTGGCCTTACCCGCCTGGTGTGTAGTGGGTATTGTTAGGCTGAGTCTGACCAGCTCGTAAATGGGTCTTCTACCGTCAGGCTGGTGATTGGCTGTCCACAGCCAGGTAGTAAGGTCTCATATGCTCATTTGACTGTGCGGGGTCCGTAGAGTGGCAGTCATTCAACAGTGTAATGGAACCCGGTGATTTCCTCATGATTGGAAATGTACTTGACTTATGATTTAGATATGAGCAATGGCATTACTTGCATTGCATTAGCATTGGCTATGCGAGCCCCTTCATGCATTGCCTTGGTATGGCTCCCAGTTCTCATTGCAACGTATTCATGATAAGCCTTAGTAAGGCTAGTGATATTCTCATTGAGCATGTTTCCCTTCTTACACCTCCTACTATTCTTCTGTGCACCATTATCACACACTTACACCACCCTCTAAGCTTCTATAAGCTTATGCACGATTGATGCATGCAGGAGAATCTATGCAAACATCGTAGTAGCAGAGCGTGGAGTAGAGCTGAGCATTTGAGGACTCTAGTGTTGCTGACCTTTCTCTCTTTACCTTTTATCTCATGTATGTCCTTTGGACCTTATGGATGGTTGTAAAAGTTCAAATTCTTAGTGGATTTTATGATGTGTTCCCTTTGTTATTCTTAGATGTACTTGCTGTGATCTTGGGTATGCTCGTATTAGTAATGGTTATACCGTTATGAAAATCCTCCTTGTAAGATCTTAGGATCGGAACCTGCCTCAAGGGCCGAGAATGAGATACTATGGAGGCTGTTACGGTCAGAACCGGCCTTCGAATTTCGGTTACCGAGTCTGGGGCGTGACAGGTTATAGGTTTTGGTTTTGGTTCAGGTTATAGGTTTTTGGATTTGAGAATAGGTTATGGTTTAGGTTTAGGAAATCGGGTTCAGGTTTAGGATTGGATTTGAGTTTGGGTTTTCAAGTTTAAGTTTAGGTTTAGGTTAGGGAGTTGAGATTAGGATTAGGTGTAGGTTTAACTTTAGGGAATTGAGTTTAGGTCATAGGTTTAGGGAAAGGTTAGGTTTAGGTTATAGGTTTTGTGATTTAGGAATAGTTTTAGGTTATAAGTATAGGTTTAGGTTAGGTTATAGGTTTTATGATTTGAGAATGGGTTCGGGTTTAGGTCATAGGTTTTGGTTTTGGTTTAGGTTATAGGTTTTGGGATTCGAGAATGGGTTCGGGTTTAGGTTATAGGTTTTGGTTTTGGTTTAGGTTATAGGTTTTGGTTTATGTTATAGGTTATAGGTTTTGGTTAAGGTTTAGGTTATAGGTTTTGGGATTTGAGAATGGGTTCAGGTTTAGGTTGTAGGTTTTGGTTTTGGTTTAGGTTATAGGTTATAGGTTTAGGTTTAGGTTTATGTTATAACTTTTGGGATTAGAGAATGGGTTTGGGTTTAGGTTATAAGTTTTGGTTTCAGTTTAGGTTATAGGTTTTGAGATTTGAGAATGGGTTCGGGTTTAGGTTATAGATTTTGGTTTCGGTTTTAGTTTTGGTTATAGGTTTCTCGATTTGAGAATGGGTTATGGTTTAGGTTTAGGAAATCGTGTTCAGGTTCGGGATTGGGTTTTAGTTTGGGTTTTTAAGTTTAGGTTTAAGTTTAGGTTAGGGAGTTGAGATTAAGATTAGGTGTAGGTTTTGCTTAAGGGAATTGAGTTTAGGTTATAGGTTTAGGGAAAGGTTAGGTTTACGTTATAGGTTTTGGAATTTGGGAATAGTTTTAGGTTATAAGTATAGGTTTAGGTTAGGTTATAGGTTAAGGTTTAGGGATAGGTTATAGGTTTTGGTATTCGAGAATGGGTTCGGGTTTAGGTTATAGGTTTTGGTTTTGGTTTTGGTTATAGGTTTTGGTTTAGGTTATAGGTTATAGGTTTAGGATAAGGTTTAGGTTTAGGTTTAGGTTATAGATTTTGGTATTTGAGAATGGGTTCGGGTTTAGGTTATAGGTTTTGGTTTTGGTTTAGGTTTTAGGTGGGATTTGAGAATGGGTTTGGGTTTCGGTTATAGGTTTTGGTTTTGGTTTTGGTTTAGGTTATAAGTTTTTGGATTTGAGAATGGGTTATGGTTTAGGTTTAGGAAATCGGTTTCAGGTTCGGGATAGGGTTTAAGTTTGAGTTTTTAAGTTTAGGTTTAGGTTTAGGTTAGGGAGTTGAGATTAGGATTAGGTGTAGGTTTCGCTTTTGGGAATTGAGTTTAGGTTATAGGTTTTGGGAAAGGTTAGGTTTAGGTTATAGGTTTTGGGATTTGGGAATAGTTTTAGGTTATAAGTATAGGTTTAGGTTAGGTTATAGGTTAAGGTTTAAGGATAGGTTATATGTTTTGGGATTTGAGAATGGGTTCGGGTTTAGGTTATAGGTTTTGGTTTTGGTTTAGGTTTAGGTTATAGGTTTTGAGATTTGAGAATGGGTTCGGGTTTAGGTTATAGGTTTTGGTTTTAGTTTTGGTTTAAGTTATAGGTTTTTGAATTTGAGAATGGGTTATGGTTTAGGTTTAGGAAATCGGTTTCAGGTTCGGGATAGGGTTTGAGTTTGGGTTTTTAAGTTTAGGTGTTTAGGTTAGGGAGTTGAGATTAGGATTAGGTGTAGGTTTCGCTTTAGGGAATTGAGTTTAGGTTATAGGTTTTGGGAAAGATTAAGTTTAGGTTATAGGTTTTGGGATTTGGGAATAGTTTTGGGTTATAAGTATAGGTTTAGGTTAGGTTATAGGTTAAGGTTTAGGGATAGGTTATATGTTTTAGGATTTAAGAATGGGTTCGGGTTTAGGTTATAGGTTTTGGTTTTGGTTTTGGTTATAGGTTTTGGTTAAGGTTATAGGTTATAGGTTTAGGTTTAGGTTAAGGTTAGGTTCAGGTTATAGGTTTTGGGATTTAGAAATAGTTTCAGGTTATAAGTATAGGTTTAGGTTAGGTTATAGGTTAAGATTTAGGGATAGGTTAATGGGTTCGGGTTTAAGTTATAGGTTTTGGTTTTGGTTTAGGTTTTAGGTTTTGGGATTTGAGAATGGGTTCGAGTTTAGGTTATAGGTTTTGGTTTTGGTTTAGGTTATAGGTTTTGGTTAAGGTTATAGGTTATAGGTTTAGGATAAGGTTTAGGTTTAGGTTTAGGTTATAGGTTTTGTAATTTGGAAAAAGTTTAAGGTTATAAGTATAGGTTTAGGTTCGGTTATAGGTTAAGGTTTAGGGATTTGAGTTTAGGTTTAGGCTAAGGTTTAAGTCTAGGTTTAGGTTTAGGGAATTGAGTTTATGTTATAGGTTTAGGGAAAGGTTAAGTTTAAGTTATAGGTTTTGGGATTTGAGAATAGTTTAAGGTTATAAGTATAGGTTTAGGTTAGGTTTTAGGTTTTAAAATTTGATAATGGGTTCGGGTTTAGGTTATAGGTTTTGGTTTAGGTTATAACTTTTGGTTTAGGTTATAGGTTATAGGTTATAGGTTTAGGATAAGGTTTAAGTTTAGGTTTATGTTAAAGGTTTTAGGATTTCAGAATGGGTTCGGGTTTAGGTTACAGGTTTTGGTTTTAGTTTAAGTTATAGGTTTTGGGATTTGAGAATGGGTTCAGGTTTAGGTTATAGGTTTTGGTTTTGGTTTTGGTTTTGGTTATAGGTTTTGGTTAAGGTTATAGGTTATAGGTTTAGGTTTAGGTTCAGGTTAGGTTTAGGTTATAGGTTTTGGGATTTGGGAATAGTTTTAGGTTATAAGTATAGGTTATAGGTTAAGGTTTAGGGATAAGTTATAGGTTTTGGGATTTGAGAATGAGTTCGGGTTTAGGTTATAGGTTTTAGTTTTGGTTTAGGTTATAGGTTTTGGTTAAGATTATAGGTTATAAGTTTAGGTTTAGGTTAAGGTTAGGTTTAGGTTATAGGTTTTGGGATTTCGGAATAGTCTTAGGTTATTTATATAGGTTTAGGTTAGGTTATAGGTTAAGGTTTAGGGATTTGAGTTTAGGTTTAGGCTAAGGTTTACGTTTAGGGAATTGAGTTTAGGTTATAGGTTTAGGAAAAGGTTAGGTTTAGGTTATAGGTTTTGGGATTTGGGAATAGTTTTAGGTTATAAGTATAGGTTTAGGTTAGGTTATAGGTTAAGGTTTAGGGATTTGAGTTTAGGTTTTGGCTAAGGTATAGGTCTAAGTTTAGGTTTAGGGAATTGAGTCTAGGTTTAGGTTTAGCTTATAGGTTTTTGGATTTGAGAATGGGTTCGAGTTTAGGTTATAGGTTTTGGGATTTGAGAATGGGTTTGGGATTAGGTTATAGGTTTTGGTTTCGGTTTAGGTTTTAGGTTTTGGGATTTGAGAATGGGTTTGGGTTTAGGTCATAGATTTTGGTTTTGGTTTAGGTTATAGGTTTTGGGATTTGAGAATGGGTTCGGGTTTAGGTTATAGGTTTTGGTTTCAGTTTAGGTTATAGGTTTTGGGATTTGAGAATGGGTTTGAGTTTAGGTTATAGGTTTTGGTTTTGGTTTTGGTTAATGGTTTTGGTTAAGGTTATAGGTTATAGGTTTAGGTTTAGGTTTAGGTTAAGGTTAGGTTTAGGTTATAGGTTTTGAGATTTGGGAATAGTTTTAGGCTATGAGTATAGATTTAGGTTAGGTTATAGGTTAAGGTTTAGGGATAGGTTATTGGTTTTGAGATTTGAGAATGGGTTCAGGTTTAGGTTATAGGTTTTGGTTTTGGTTTATGTTATAGGTTTTGGGATTTGAGAATGGGTTTAGGTTTAGGTTATAGGTTTTGGTTTTGGTTTAGGTTATAGGTTTTGGTTAAGGTTATAGGTTTTAGGTTTAGGATAAGTTTTAGGTTTAGGTTTAGGTTATAGGTTTTGGAATTTGGGAATAGTTTTAGGTTATAAGTATAGGTTTAGGTTAGGTTATAGGTTAAGGTTTATGGAATTGAGTTTAGGTTTAAGCTAAGGTTTAGGTCTAGGTTTAGGTTTAGGGAATTGAGTTTAGGTTATAGGTTTAGGGAAAGGTTAGGTTTAGGTTATAGGTTTCGAGCTTTGAGAATAGTTTTAGGTTATAAGTATAGGTTTAGGTTAGGTTATAGGTTTGGAGATTTGATAATGGGTTCGGGTTTAGGTTATAGGTTTTGGTTTTGGTTTAGGTTAAAGGTTATAGGTTATAGGTTTTGGTTTTGGTCAAGGTTAGGTTTAGGTTATAGGTTTTGGGATTTGGGAATAGTTTTAAGTTATAAGTATAGGTTTAGGTTAGGTTATATGTTAAGGTTTAGGGATAGGTTATAGGTTTTGGGATTTGAGAATGGGTTCGGGTTTAGGTTATAGGTTTTGGTTTTGGATTAGGTTATAGGTTCTGGTTAAGGTTATAGGTTATAGGTTTAGGTTTAGGTTAAGGTTAGGTTTAGGTTATAGGTTTTGGGATTTGGGATTTGGGAATAGTCTTAGGTTTAGGTCTAGATTTATGTTTAGGGAATTGAGTTTAGGTTATACGTTTAGGGAAAGGTTAGGTTTAGGTTATAGGTTTTGGGATTTGGGAATAGTTTTAGGTTATAAGTATAGGTTTAGGTTAGGTTATAGGTTAAGGTTTAGTGATTTGAGTTTTGGTTTAGGCTAAGGTATAGGTCTAAGTTTAGGTTTTGGGAATTGAGTTTAGGTTTAGGTTTAGGTTTAGGTTATAGGTTTTGGGATTTGAGAATGGGTTCGGGTTTAGGTCATAGATTTTGGTTTTGATTTAGCTTATATGTTTTGGGATTTGAGAATGGGTTCGAGTTTAGGTTATCGGTTTTGGTTTCGGTTTAGGTTATAGGTTTTGGAATTTGAGAATGGGTTCGACTTTAGGTTATAGGTTTTGGTTTTGGTTTTGGTTATAGGTTTTGGTTAAGGTTATAGGTTATAGGTTTAGGTTTAGGTTAAGGTTAGGTTTAGGTTATAGGTTTTGGGATTTGGGAATAGTTTTAGGTTATAAGTATAGGTTTAGGTTAGGTTATATGTTAAGGTTTAGGGATTTGAGTTTAGGTTTAGGCTAAGGTTTAGGTCTAAGTTTAGGTTTAGGGAATTGACTTGAGGTTTAGGTTTAGGTTATAGGTTTTGGGATATGAGAATGGGTTCGAGTTTATGTTATAGGTTTTGGGATTTGAGAATGGGTTCGGGTTTAGGTTATAGGTTTTAGTTTCAGTTTAGGTTATGGGTTTTAGGATTTGAGAATGGGTTCGGGTTTAGGTTATAGGTTTTGGTTTTGGTTTAGGTTATAGGTTTTGGGATTTGAGAATGGGGTCGGGTTTAGATTATAGGTTTTGGTTTTGGTTTAGGTTATAGGTTTTGGTTAAGGTTATAGGTTATAGGTTTAGGTTTAGGTTAAGGTTAGGTTTAGGTTATTGGTTTTGGGATTTTGGAATAGTTTTAGGTTATAAGTATAGGTTTAGGTTAGGTTATGGGTTAAGGTTTAGGGATTTGAGTTTAGGTTTAGGCTAAGGTTTAGGTCTAGGTTTAGGTTTAGGGAATTGAGTTTAGGTTTAGGTTTAGGTTTAGGTTTAGGTTTAGGTTATAGGTTTTGGGATTTGAGAATGGGTTCGGGTTTAGGTTATAGGGTTTGGTTTTGTTTTTGGTTTAGGTTTAAGTTATAGGTTTTTGGATTTGAGAATGGGTTATGGTTTAGGTTTAGAAAATCGGGTTTAGGTTCAGGATTGGGTTTAAGTTCGGGTTTTCAAGTTTAGGTTAGGGAGTTGAGATTAGGATTAGGTGTAGGTTTAGCTTTTGGGAATTGAGTTTAGGTTATAGGTTTAGGGAAAGGTTAGGTTTAGGTTATAGGTTTTGGGATTTGGGAATAGTTTTAGGTTATAAGTTTAGGTTTAGGTTAGGTTATAGGTTAAGGTTTAGGGATTTGAGTTTAGGTTATAGGTTTTGGTTTTGGTTTAGGTTATACGGTTTTGGACTTGATAATGGGTTCGGGTTTAGGTTATAGGTTTTGATTTTGGTTTATGTTATATAGGTTTTGATTTAGGTTATAGGTTATAGGTTTAGGTTTAGGTTATAGGTTTTTAGATTTGAGAATGGGTTTGGGTTTAGGATATAGGTTTTGGTTTAGGTTTAGGTTATAGTTTTTGGTTTAGGTTTTAGGTTTTAGGTTTAGGTTTTAGTTTAGGTTTAGTTTATAGTTTGTAGGATTTGAGAATGGGTTCGGTTTTAGGTTATAGGTTTTGGTTTTGGTTTAGGTTATAGGTTTTGATTTAGGTTATAGGTTTTAGGTTATAGGTTTAGGTTAAGGTTTAGGTTTATGTTATAGGTTTTTTTATTTGAGAATGGGTTCAGGTTTAGGTTAAGGTGTGGTCCTTGCAAATACAAATATAAACACGGTCTGTCCAATTGGCCAGGCCCTTCCAATGCCATCCATAGAAAATGAACAGTTTCATCATGGTCATAATAGTGGTTCCCACCTTCCAGAGACCCCCACTCATCTGGATAGCTCCAACACACATCCAAGTCTACTCTATTAATTTCAAGCAAATACATAAACACGGCCTGTCTAAATGGCCAGCCCCTCCAATGTCGTCCATAGGAAATGGACAGCTTTATCATGGTCATAATAGCAGTTCCCACCTTCCAGGGACCTCCGCTCTTCCGGATAGCTCCGACGCGCATCCGGGTCTGCTTCATCGATTTCGAGCAAATGCATAAATACGGCTTGTCCAAATGGCCAGGCCACTCCAATCATGTGCATTCTCGACAAGAGACGTATCAGATGCTTGAATCTGAAATATGCAGCTCCAATCCTCCCACATGCAGCATCCACCTGAAAGAATGCGCATAACCGTCATGCTTGAGTAATCAATACAGGAATCTACAAGTAAAACCATAAAACCAGAGTAAAACCATAAAACCAGATAAATGAAACCCATGTTATAGGTGCTTTGGTTATTTTACTTTACATTCTCATTTCAAAGTATCATTGTTTGTGAGTGAAGTGTGGTATAAACAATTTTATGAAAATGCCTCCTAATACCGCACTACGCTGGTGCAATTAGATGCACTGTCTAACTGAATTGCAATTACAATTCATATCTGTTGAGCCCATTCTAAAATT
Organism: Magnolia kwangsiensis; assembly: GCA_037074715.1. Lineage (NCBI taxonomy): Eukaryota > Viridiplantae > Streptophyta > Magnoliopsida > Magnoliales > Magnoliaceae > Magnolia > Magnolia kwangsiensis. Next base: position 70,933,255 of record CM073582.1, on the reverse strand, counting down.
TAGAAGGCAAACACACACATACAAAAAAAAAAAGACAGTGAGAGAACAACCTAGATCAAGAGATATTTGATATGGTTCATAACTGCATGCTAGTGTGGAATATGTGTGGAAGTTCTGAACCATTCATTAGGTAGGTCATGGTGACATGTTTATGATTTGGGTTATGGAGGTAGGTGCGTCTGACATCTTACATCTATTTTAGACACTGATACATGTCTAACTATATTTTTTTTTACCCTATTCTTCTTCCTTTTTGGGATTAGCACATTTATGTATAAGTTAGCTATGATTGTTGTGGATTGGTTGGTTCAATCTAATATAGAAGTATTGGCAAAATTTATGGACATCATCATCATATGGTGTTGTCTAAGTTGTACCTGGAAACGGTTTCCAAATGCACGAAATCAAAATCAGTGGCCTGTTTGGGAGACTAGAATTCAAACAATTAAAGAACTGAAAGAAGAGTAGAGCTTTGGCATTTCTTTTTATTTTACATATTGGAGGAGCCTGCTGCTGATGTATTCATAGGAGTTCATGGGAACCATTTCCTAATTGTCAAGTTTGTTTGCATTAGCCTACCACTCCATACATTAATATATTCATTAGGGATTATGCATGCTAACTTATTCATCAAGCTCATAATTGAGAAACAATTGTTCCCTAACTAATACATGTTAGAACTATAGAATGCAACTTCAAATTCATATGCAACTATAAACAAAGGAATGGCATCACATACAAAATAAGGAAGATGATACCGTTGCCTGGTTTTAGCCAGCAGAACCATAAAATTCCTCTGTTAGAAAGACCAATTAATAGTGAGCAAGATAGGAAAATATTTTATTAGTTGAATAATAAGCGCACACTGGATGGTAATGCAATTGAATTCTCTTCTTCTCTTTTAAATATGATAGAAATTGGTGATTATCAATGGATAGAGATATCACGCAAAAACAAAGAGTGATGTTTAAAATAAGTATAGCAAGCATTTCAGAGCAAAGCTCAACAAAGATATATAAGTAAAGGAAAATTCAAAGTAAAAAAGCAATGTCCATAAATAATAATAATAATAAATGAAGATATTATCGGATGCTGGAAAAAAAAATCAGTAGTGCAATTAGACTTGATTCAAAGTTTTTGGAAGAGGAATCTTAAGAAAGAAAGAAAAAAAAAATCTTTTTTTTTTTAAAACATGTGTTTTCCTTTTTCCTTTTTTCTTTTTTGACTTTCCATAAACTATAGAATCATTCATGAATAAGTTGTGAATTAATCAATCATCATAGTATCCTTGTCCCAGCTTTTAGGAATCCTCTTACAACAATCATTCATATCAAATGCCCTATCTTCGCTCAAAAAACCTGCAGTTGGTATTGGATTATGACCCCACTAGATTTTTAAAGAACATCTTCCTAAAAAATACAACATCCAAGTCCATGCAAGTACAAAGATCAAACCACAATTCTTCAAAAGCCATGATATTAGTGTCAAGACCATCATCTCGTAAAGGCTTTATTGCCCTTATGAGATGAAATTACAACATTCAGGGTATAGACTGTTTGAGCAAAAGATGTATGCTTTGATCTACAAAAGAAACGAAGTCTGATGTGAACCAATGCAAGCATAAAAGTATTTATGCCTATGAATAGAACTCCATTGGGAATGAAATACTCGACGCAACTAACTCCAATTACTGAAGAATAAAGAAAAAGGAATGACTTATGGAAAGGTCGGGCCACTCTTTCTATTACGATTACTGATACAAACTCATTACAAGGTGACCATCTCAGTCACCTATCACTAAGCCTAAACCCCGCTCTATAGATGCTAGTTAGGTTGGAGCATATCCAAATGATCCAGTACATCAATCCAAACAATTGATGGAGCATAGCCAACATTTAAACATAATAAATCCAAACAGTCTAGTACAACCAATCAAATCCAAACAGTCTAGTACATCAATCCAGACCATCCAAATAATGGGCATGTTTTGCATGGAGCATAGCCAAAATTTATAGCGATCAGACGATCTAATTCATTTAGTGTTGGCCATTGAATTTGGACCGCAATCCATTTTATTTTAACTGGCCATTTGAAGGCTAAAACTAGATGTTTCTTAATTAGTGTGATTTTCAAGGTAGGCTCCATCCACAATGGGATCTCCAAATTGGAAGGTCTGGATTAGTGCCACATGTATGGTGGATGAGTCACCACCATTTGGGAAGTTACAATGTACACACATCAGAGGGTAGCCCATGTTAAATACTGCTTCAAGTGGTAAGAAAGTGTAGTACCAATTTCACTCTTTTGCAACACATCTATTGCAGGAATGGCTAAGTAGCCAGGAAGATGATGTTAGAACCATGGATGTTGACGAATGTCAGGAATTGTCATTAGCTTAATTGGATCCACAACAAGGATTCGGGTGATCAAATCACTTGCTCCATAAAACCAAGATTATTATTTTTTCATGCATAAGATGTTCACTCCCCAAGTGCAGGGTTGTGATGTAGTAATAAACTCGGTAAGACCGAGGTCGAATCCCAAGGGACTGAAACTTGTATATTATCTGAAATTAAGTAGAATTAGAACTAGAATAAGGTGAAATCTAAACTAATTGTGATTTGAGGAATAATGATGGAATAATTATCTAAAACTTATGAAAATTCAGAGATAGGAAACTAGGAATTCAGAGGATCCACTTGTAGAGATCAGGGAGATCTTATGCCTGTTTCATGGAAATTAACTAAACTGTCATTGATCTAGTTTTCGAGAGATGAAATGTATATGAATTAGAATGGATTCCATCACCAAACCATGCCTAAGAGACTATGGAAAATAATAGAATTAAACTAATTACCAACCAATCACATGTATGAAGGTTAGGAAGGGTACCAACATCCGACCATGCCCAGGAGACTATGGTGAACAACAGGGCTTCCTGACGTCATAAATATAAAAGGAAAGGAAATACTCAAAGCCATTGCAGACCCATTGTAATTTCAGTCAAAACAGACCATTAAAGACTAAAAACAATCCCATACTAATCAAACTAAAATCAACTTCAATTCATATATTAAAATTAAATTAAAAGCATGGAATTTCCCATCTCACTACAAGCTTCACCTCTTAGCCCTAGCTAAGAGGTTTAGCCCGTCATGAACAGGTTAATCTCAAACATCTCAAACAATAAGTAAAATAAAATGAAAAAGAAAAAGAAAAAAATTATTATCTTTCTCTATCTCCCTCACATTCCACGTTCCAGCCAAGCTCTCCAAGATCCAGTCGTCCCCCGTCCAACCAAGCTTTTCTCTTTTTATAACAACAAAACGTTGCTCGGTTGGGGCTTCCGCACAAAAGAGCATGCGTAGACAGCTGGAGAGTCCGTGCAAACTTCATTCGGATGCTTTATGCAACACCAGATTTGGAAATCTCCTTGCGCAGCAACTGTTTACGCGTCCACAAAACAGCACCGAAACTTCTGCTTCCCGTGCTTGCTTTCTAAAAGGATAACGTCCCTTGGGATGTTTTGGGAAGGTCTACATGATGGACGGTCCAGATCAGCCGTATGATCATCATCGAAATCACACCACAGCCTGCAAAAGTCGGTGCTGCGTACGGACGTCAAACAGAGCTGCGGATTCTCTTTCGCTGCGGCATTGGTGGGGCCCCTGATCATAAATATTTGAGCAATCTAGTCCGTCTATTAGCTGAAGGATGAAAAATTGGTTGGGAATACAGTTTTTACTGTTTGATGATGCAGCCCACAGATTTTTGTACCCTACCGTCCATTCTCCGTTTAATGACTGAAAACTTACGGCAGCTTGCATTGGGTCAAAGAGACACCTAGGCTAGGGGCGTGGCCTCCCTCTGGAGTGAATGGACGGTCCAGATCAACATTTTTGGGAGCGAGTGGGGCCCACCACACGAAATCAACGTCCGCAGAAGCAGACGCTGTTTACGCAGTCGTAGTCGGGTTAATGCCTATTGACTGGATTCTCCGGTTCGGTGCGGCTCATGTGCACGCACACCCTCATATGGGGTCCACTGTGATGTTCGCGAGAAATCCATTCTGTCCATTCATTTCCTCAGCTCATTTAATGAGTTGAGACCGAAATTGAAGTAGATCCAGATGTCAGGTGGGCCCCACTTAAGGATTTAAGGGGCTGATCTGTCCGTTGGGACCCTTCTAGAGCAATCCAATAGCTGATTTTTGACGTGTACGGTTAATTTATGGTCCTCAGGCCACATATAGAGTTTCGAGCCGAACGGATGTTGGGAACCCCGTGATCTTACATTCTGGACCAATTTCGGGACACTTGAGCTTTAATTTCTCAATTTTCGTGGATCCCTGGCATGTAATTCATTTGATCTTGGTCCCTCGGAGTCTTTCCCTTGCCTTAGTTTCGTCAAAGCATTAAATCCATGCTTTTAGCCTCTTATTTCAGTCCAAGCTCATAATTACACCTTGCAGCACAAACACAGTTAAAACGAGCCATTAAACAGTATCTTGTTCGTAAATCTAGACAATAAATGGGGTCTGATATGTAATTTTTGACTCTCAACACAACCCCCACCCAGCATTTTGCTAGTCCCGAGCAAAGTATGCGAAAAATAAGTTGAGAATTATAGGACAATTTCTATGAACTCGAGTGATTTTTGAAGAGCAATCCAGATACTAAAATTCTAATGTTCATGAATGTTGGGCATTACTTTCTCATGAACTCAAGCACACAGTAAATTCCATAGTCAAGTTCAAAGTATTAATCCATAAATCCGATAATTTATAAACATTAAGATCCATGAGTGCATAATGTAATCTCAGCTTATTACATTCGTCTTCACTTCTCTATTTTATGATATCATTGGTAATCAGCAAGAGAATTCATGATAACCAAAACTTGCCTCACAGATCATTCTTTTAGCTTTTAATTTTTTCAGGAAAAGTAACATCAAGAAGGGGAATCAAGTCCTTACCTATAGGGAGTAAACCTATAGTGAAGACCGTACACCCAACCCTTTTCACATATAATTCATGGGGAATTAAATCTACACCGATAGGGAGCAAACCTACGGTGAAGATTATTCATCCAAATCTTTCCAATTGTATCTTCTTCTTTTTTCTTTTCTTTTTTTCAATTAATCATGACAGGAAAATTTTCTAGGCTTGTTCCTTACATGCTTAGAGATTACCAAGTTAAGCCTTCAATATCAAACTGAAACCTTAATGTGAAAGCGAAGATATGTTTGACCAATCCTTCCGATCAGGGTTAACCGTTTTAAAATCACTTCGAATTCACAACAATATCTGAAAAAGTTTTAAAATTTTTCTCAATTTTTGCTCAAGACCAAGAAAACACTGATTAGGTGACCTAATCTCCCACCCCCAACCTAAATCTACATTGTCCTCAATGTAAAAGATATGAGCATGCAATGCATATGGGACAACAAGAGTAAAGTGATGGGAAGATAATACCTGGATAATGAATCGAGAGAGATTTCTCAAGAGATCGTTGGGAGAGAGCAGGTTAGTACGAGAGAGAAAGATAAAATAAAAATAACAAAAATAAAATCCTATACCACTTTCGCAGGTGCTCTCGATTGCATTTAGCGTATGCAACCAGCCTTTAAACCCCTAAGTTACCCTTAGTGGACGAGTTGTAGTCTCGTGAGGGTTTGCAGTAATGTTACCCACAAATATTGAACTAACTAACTAAAAAAAATGAAATGGAATAAAAAGATGGGTTGCCTCCTAGGAGCGCTAAATTTACTGTCTTCATCCAGACAAAAAAGTAACTATCCTAATCCTATGAAAGCGATAAACCTACCTATACCTCCATCAGACTAGGAGATCAGTCCTGGTAAACAGGAGCAATTAGAGGCATGGACATGTCCTCTGAATCAAATATCTCGATAAATGGCTTTAATCGATGTCCATTTACTTTAAACTCCTTGCCATTGTCGGGATCTCTTATCTCGACGGCCCCATGAGGATAAGCAGTAACAACAATGTAAGGGCCGGTCCAACGAGATCGAAGCTTACTCGAAAAGAGATATAGTCGAGAGTTATACAAAAGGACTTTCTGACCTGGCAAAAGGATCTCTTATCTTTAAACTCCTTGCCATTGTCAGGATCTCTTATCTCGACGGCCCCATGAGGATAAGCAGTAACAACAATGTAAGGGCCGGTCGAACAAGATCGAAGCTTACTCGGAAAGAGTATAGTCGAGAGTCATACAAAAGGACTTTCTGACCTGGCGTGAATGATTTTCGTAGAATATGTTGATCATGAAACACCTTCATCTTGTCCTTGTAAATTCTCGAGTTTTCGTACGCATCGTTCCAGATTTCTTCAAGTTCATTTAATTGAAGTTTGTGTAGCGAGCCAGCGTTATCCAAATTGAAATTCAGATTTTTGATCGCCCAGTATGCTTTATGTTCCAACTCCACAGGCAAGTGACATGCCTTCCCATAAACAAGTCTAAAGGGAGACATTCCAATAGGGATTTTAAAAGCAGTACGGTATGCCCATAAGGCATCAGTCAATCGGATAGACCAATCCTTCCGATCAGGGTTAACCGTTTTCTCCAAGATATGTTTGATCTCTCTATTGAAAATCTCAACTTGTCCACTTGTCCGTGGATGGTATGGGGTGCTCACCTTATGAGAGATACCGTATTTCTTCATTAAGCTCTCAAATGGTCTATTACAAAAGTCTGAGCCCCCGTCACTAATGTTGGCTCGAGGCGTTTCGAACCAAGAAAGGATGTTCTCTTTTAAAAATTTAATGACCGTGCAATAGTCATTGTTGCGGCACGAAATTGCTTCGACCCATTTAGTGACATAATCTACGGTGAGCAAAATATATAAATTTTTAAAGGATTGGGGGAAAGGTCCAATGAAATCAATGCCCCAGCAATCAAATGCTTTTATGATAAGGATGAGATTCAAGGGCATCATATTTTGACGGGACAATGCTCCCAATTTTTGACAATGCTCACAAGCCTTGCTAAACTCATGAGTGTCCCTGAACATAGTGGGCCAGTAAAAGCTATACTGTAGAATCTTGGCCATGGTCTTTTTAGCAGAAAAGTGACCACCATAGGTCTGTGAGTGACAGAAGGAGATGATACTCTGATGCTCATCGTCTGGCACACATCTCCTTAAGATTCGGTCTGGGTAATATTTAAACAAATATGGATCATCTGAGAAAAAGTTGCGCACCTTGGTAAAGAATTTCTTCTTATCTTGTGATGTCCAGTGTGTCGGTATGGAACCTGCAGCAAGATAATTAGCAATATCAGCAAACCAAGGTGAATGGGAGACTCTGAACAGTTGTTCATCAGGGAACATGTCGTTGATATGGGTCATCTCAAGGGAATCAGAAGTATTAAGGCGAGAGAGATGATCGGCCACTACGTTCTCTACTCCCTTTTTATCTTTAATTTTCAAATTGAATTCTTAGAGTAGAAGGATCCATCGTATCAGGCGGGGCTTAGAATCATTCTTTGAAAGAAGATACTTAAGTGCCGCGTGATCTGTGTAGATGATGATCTTAGATCCGATCAGGTAGGACCTAAATTTGTCCAAAGCGAACACTACGGCTAAGAGTTCCTTTTCCGTAGTCGAGTAGTTCACTTGGGCAGGATTTAGAATCCTACTGGCATAATGAATGACGTAAGGCCGCTTATCTTTTCTCTGGCCTAGAACTGCTCCAAGAACATAATCAGAGGCATCGCACATAAGTTCAAAAGGAAGACTCCATTCGGGTAGCTGCATGATAGGTGCAGTGGTTAACATGCCTTTAAGCTTAGTGAAAGCTTCTTGACATTGCTCAATCCACTCGTATGCTGCAACCTTTTGAAGAAGATTACATAAAGGATGAGAAAGGAGACTAAAGTCCTTTATGAATCGTCTGTAAAATCCTGCATGTCCTAAAAAGGATCGCACATATCTGATGTTCTTGGGTGGAGGTAGGTTAGAGATAAGATTGATTTTTGCCTTATGTACCTCGATTCCTTTGGACGAGATGATATGCCCAAGGACAATTCCCTTTTGAACCATAAAATGGCACTTCTCCCAATTAAGTACCAAATTCTTTTCTTCACATCTTTTCAACATACATTTAAGACTCTCTAAGCACTCGCTGAAAGATGAACCGAAAACAGAGAAATCGTCCATGAAGACCTTTAGATATTTTCCCACCATGTTAGAAAAGATACTCATCATGTATCGTTGAAAGGTGGCAGGGGCATTACATAGCCCGAATGGCATCCTTCTGTAAGCAAAGGTATCGTAGGGACATGTAAATGTGATCTTTTCCTGGTCCTCAGGAGCGATTTCAATCTGATTATAACCTGAATACCCGTCAAGGAAACAGTAATAGGAATGACCAGCTAGCCTTTCCAAGATTTGATCAATGAAGGGCAAAGAAAAGTGGTCTTTCCTCGTGACGGTATTTAGCTTTCTGTAGTCAATGCACATTCTCCAACCAATAGTAACTCTGGTCGGCACGAGTTCATTATTGGCATTGGCTACGATGGTGATCCCAGACTTCTTGGGAACTACTTGAGTTGGACTCACCCATTCACTATCGGATATAGGGTATATGATACCCACATCTAATAGTTTAAGAACCTCGGCCTTAACCACTTCCTTCATATTTGGATTTAGTTTACGTTGTGATTGTTGAATAGCCTTTGCATTATCCTTAAGATATATGCGGTGAGTACAAATCGATGGGTTAATTCCTTTAAGGTCCGCTATCGTCCATCCAAGAGCTCCCTTATGCTGAATGAGAGTAGATATAAGCATACTTTTCTGTTCTTTTTTCAGGTGGGCAGAGATCACCACCGGGTATGTCTCATCTTGACCTAAATAGACACATTTTAAATCAGAGGGCAAAGGTTTTAGGTCAAGCTTTGGTGGCTTTAGGTTAGACGGTAGAGGCACTACATCAGTTTGGGACAACTCTTCAAATTGTGGCCTCCACCTGTTAACTTTAAGTACCGGTGCAGTATCCAGCATGGCATACGTCTCCCTAATTATATCATCATCAAGATCATGAGAGTGGGCCAGGCACGTCTTTAGAGGGTCAGAGGATAATGTGAGAGGCGTTCTATCTTCCACAAAATAATCAATCATGTTAATCTCGTGGAAATCGTCATCATCCTCTGAGTTGCTGTCGTTATTGAAAAAGATATTCGATTCCAATGTCAAATTTCCAAAAGACATAGTCATGACACCATTCCTGCAATTGATAATTTCATTTGAAGTGGACAGGAATGGACGACCAAGAATGACGAAAATCTGAGTGCTCGTGTCATTGATGGGTTCGGTGTCCAAGATGATAAAATCTATAGGGTAGTAAAATCTATCAACCTGAACCAACACATCCTTGATTATCTCTCTTGGTACACAAACAGAGCGGTCAGCAAGTTGTAGAATGGTCCGGGTGAGTTTTAATTCACTCAAACCTAACTGTTGGTATACCGAGTAAGGAATCAGATTGACGCTCGCTCCTAAGTCAAGAAGTGCGTGATCAATTCGATAGTTCCCGATTACACATGATATGGTTGGGCAACCGGGGTCCTTAAATTTCTGCGGCACATCCTGTTTTAGGATGGCACTCACTTTCTCAGTTAAGAAAATCTTCTTTTGAATACCTTGCCGTCGTTTGGTCGTGCATAAGTCCTTTAGGAATTTGGCATATAAAGGTATCTGTTTTACGACATCAAGTAGAGAAATGTTGACTTTCACTTGTTTCAACACCCCTAGGATATCCTGAGAGTGAGAGAGACATTTTTGTGTAACCAATCGTTGAGGGAATGGAGCAACTGGCTTCTCTAAATATTCCGGTTCAAATTTTTATGGGGCATCACTAGATCCATCGTTGTTGTCCTCTTCTGGTTCTTGAGGCTTTTCGGGCCTAACCGGAAGGGTTTTATCAATAACCTTCCCACTCTTAAGAGTGGTGATGGATTTAGCGTGCCCCATTTGATTTGAAGAGATGAAATCACCTATCTCGTATTGCGGTTTAGGATTGGGGAGTGGTTGTGCAGGGAGCATCCCTTTTTCCATAGCTGTCATACGTGAATCTATTTTTTTCATAAAATCTGAAATTCCTTGCATTGTCTGAGCCAGCTCTTGTATGAAAATTTGAACTGAATCTTCTTGAAGTTTTCCCTGATTTGGATTTTGATTGAAGAAACCTTGAGGGGTAGCAGTTTGTCCATTCCTCCAACTAAAATTAAGATGATTTTTCCAGCCAGGATTGTAAGTATTAGAGGGTGGTCCATTAAAAGGTCTTTGATAGTTATTTACGACATTGGATTGTTCATTCAATACTTCTTGAAAGACAGGTATTGTAGGATAATTTTCAGTTGTATGAATGTTACAATCACAGATGCCACAGACACTTTTATTAATCTTATCCTTCTTTTCTTCCATGGCCTCAAATTTTCTTATGAGTGTAGTCACTTTATACTTAAGGTCATCATCTTCTTTCAAAAGATATACTCCACCTTTCTCCCTAGATTGAGTTGGCCTAGACGTGGTGTTCGAATTCGAGTAATAGTCTCATGCTTGTGTTTTTTCAGCAAGACTATCGAGGTAATCACATACCTCGTCAACATTTTTATTAATGAATTCTCCATTACACATTGTCTCGACCGTTTGGCGCATGGAAGATGTCAGTCCATCGTAGAAAAACTTTGTAATGCGCCACGTCTCAAAACCATGTTGTGGGCATGAACTGACCAAATCCTTGAACCTTTCCCAATATTGGAAGAATGTTTCATCTTCCTTTTGGGAAAAGTTCATGATTGCTTTTCTGAGGGTAATTGTTTTATGATGTGAAAAAAATTTCTTTATAAATTCCCTCTGCATATCATTCCATGTGCCAATGGATCTAGGACACAATGAATGTAACCACGTCTTGGCCTTCTCTTTCAAGGAAAATGGGAAGAGTTTCAACCTAATTGTATCCTCAGATACATTAGGGAAGTATAAAGTGGTTATGATTTCATCGAACTCTTTCAGATGCAAGTATGAACTTTCTGATTCAAGCCCATGGAATTTAGGAAGGAGTTGGATAACCCCTGGCTTGATGTTCATATGTCCTGTATTTTCAGGAAAAATCATACATGAGGGTGTACTCACCCCCGCTAGTTGCAAATAATCTCATTAAGTATGAGGCGGGGGTGCCTGATGCACCTCATTCTCAGCTTGTACTTCCTCTACCCTAGGTTAAGGTAGTGCTTGAGGTTGATTTTCAGCCATAACCTCAACTAACTCTGGGGAATTCAAGTGGTGTCTAGTCCTACGATGGACAGTCAACCCCTCAACTAATCCTCCTTCAGTCACGAGACGTCGAGTATTGTCGTGTGCCCACTTGGGCATAAAACACACTCAGCCCTCAATTTAAATTCTAACCTAAACCTAAGAGAAAGGAGGAAGTAGAAATCTATAAAATAAAAGGGAGAGATGGAAAGAAGTTACCGGTTTCGAAGTCCTAAGTTAACAACCTACAAGACAAAACAAAATAAGTTAGTTCCTAAACAAAAAGTCTATAAATAGAAAAATTTTAAAAATAGAATAAGAACCAAAGTTAGAATTTCTTAAAAGAATTAGAATTAGTAACTTACTAAAAAGAAGAAATAAATCCTAATCTATAATGGAGGGGAAGAATTTAAGAAAGAATTTACCAATTTAGAAACTATCTTAGAAGCCTACAAAATAGGAAAGATAAGTTAGTTTCTAAAAATCAAGAAAATCTAAACCTAATCTTAAACTAATCCAATAATTAATTAATTTCAGAAAATCATAGCTGTCAGTCCCTGGCAACGGCACCAAAAACTTACGGCATCTTGCATTGGGTCAAAGAGACACCTAGGCTAGGGGCGTGGCCTCCCTCTGGAGTGAATGGATGGTCTAGATCAACGTTTTTGGGAGCGAGTGGGGCCCACTACATGAAATCAGCATCCATAGAAGCAGACATTGTTTACGCAGTCATAGTCGGGTTAATGCCCGTTGACCGGATTCTCCGGTCCGGTGCGGCTCGTGTGCACGCACACCCTCATATGGGGTCCACTGTGATGTTTGCGAGAAATCCATTCTGTCCATTCATTTCCTCAGCTCATTTAATGAGTTGAGACCAAAATTGAAGCAGATCCAGATGTCAGGTGGGCCCCACTTAAGGATTTAAGGGGCTGATCTGTCCGTTGGGACCCTTCTAGAGCAATCCAATAGCTGATTTTTGACGTGTACGGTTAATTTATGGTCCTCAGGCCACATATAGAGTTTCGAGCCGAACGGATGTTGGGAACCCCGTGATCTTACATTCTGGACCAATTTCGGGACACTTGAGCTTCAATTTCTCGATTTTCGCGGATCCCTGGCATGTAATTCCGTCGATCTTGGTCCCCCGGAGTCTTTCCCTTGCCTTAGTGTCGTCAGAGCATTAAATCCATGCTTTTAGGCTCTTATTTCAGTCCAAGCTCGTAATTACACCTTGCAGCACAAACACGGTTAAAACGGGCCATTAAACAGTATCTTGTTCGTAAATCTAGGAAATAAATGGGGTCTGATATGCAATATTTGACCCTCAACATAAGACAATCCACTGACATCACCATCATTACCATCAAATCACTTTCAGGATCTTAAGACAATCCACTGACAGCACCATCATTACCTTTAAATCCCATCCAATCCACCCTAATCCCTTCAAAATTTCTTGAGACGTGTTTGGTTCAAGGATTGGAAGGTTTAATCCCGGTATTGTCCGAGCGTCCCAAACAGACGGGAAATAGCAATCCCGGGATATAGCATTCCCATAGATCTTGCACCAATCCATTGACGCAGTTATCATTACCTTGAAATCTGTGCAATCCACTCTAATACCATCCAATCTGCCTGGCTAAACAGGCCCTAATGGTGGGATTTCAATCACCACAGTTTCCTATGGTGTGGTCTACCTAAGATTTGGTGTTCAATCACCACAGTTTCCTATGGTGGTTAACTCTGTTCGGCACACCCGGCCAATCCCAAGATTTAACTTCCAATCCCTTCCAATAACATCCAATCCCTTCCAATCCGACCGGCCAAACGGGCCCTTAGATTTTCGAAACAGAGAGAGGGGAATGCGGATTAAAGGATTGAAAGACTTGAGAAAGAGATAAAGAGGGAGAAAGAAAGAAACTAACCGTACGTGCTCCATCTTCTCCTTTTCCTTCTTCTTCTCCTTCTTTCAGTGAAATGGGTTTTTGAAAACAGAGAGGGGAATGCGGCCTTGAGACAGGGAGAGAGGGTGAGGGAGATCGGGAGATCGGGAGAGGGCAAGGGAAGAAAGAGAGAGACTGAGTGCGAGAAAGAGATGGAGAGAGGGATGGAGAGATGGGTGCAGTGAGCGGGAGAAAATGGCGCCGGATGAGGGTTTTGTTTTTAGGGTTTGGGGGTTTTGGATGGGCGCGTGATGGACGGCTCCCTAGACATTTTCTAGTTTTAAGACCGTGGGGCCCACTGTGATGTATTTTAAATATCCACTCCGTCCAATAATTTTAAATTATTATTTTAAGTGCTGATAAAAAAATGAGTTAGATTGAATCTGTAAGGAGACCACACAACATATTAACAGTAGAAATTTAATTTATATTATTTCTTATGGTGTGGTCCACTTAGACATTTAATTTACATAATATTTGGGCTCATGCACTAAATTTATATATCAGAACTTTTTAAATGGCTTAGATCAAACACATATATTCCAGTGGACCTCATGGATCCCCTTAAGCACCATCTATATTTAATATGTTTTAGGTGGGGAGGTACGATTTAGCTATAGAGCACTTAGGCTATAGCTATGGATTAAATCCCTAGCTATATTGCTAAAGATTATTTGTGTGGCTAAAAGCTTTCAACCTCCATAGCCATTGCTCAATTTTTTGGTAGGGTAGTGATGTTGACCCACTCCACCTACATGACACGCTTGATTCCAATGTGGAAGATGAACCCCTTTCAAGTGAACCTCACGTCTCTTTTGAAGTGTGCTCAGCCCACTCTGATTTAGATATGATATGATTAGGGAGATGGACGACTTGCTTGATATGACTCCGGTATTTGAAACTACCCAGTTGAGGCCACCATTTAAGCAGTCACCCCTTGCCAATACAAAGCCTCTACTGATTATTATCATGGAACCGAGCCTTCACATTAATTCTTCACCTACTAATCCTCAATTTGTCTATGCAGGGTAAGGTGAGATGTATCCAGTGATGATTTACTCTCACCGAGATGAAGAGAAAGAGAGTGTGCTTCCCTCTATAATCAAAGAAGATGGAGTCCTTAGGCATATCATCACAGACCTCAATGTGGAGAACGAGCCCCTTTCAACTTAATGTCTTGACTCTTTAGAAGTTTGATTGACACACTTTGTAGATTCAAACAATCCTATGATACAAGACATAATGAATGCCTTGTGAGATAATACTTTAGTAGTTGATATTGATCGAGGGAATCATTATTCTAAAGTCCATCCTTCCACACATCCAGAATGTTTACCATTAAAGGATAATGAGGTAAAAAGTAAACCAAAGTATGAAACTTTGGAATGTGTTAAGACTACATTGCCTAATGAGAATTTTTTTGAATATCACATACTTGTCTTCTCTTATTCACAATGTTGTACTAACCTTGAAAACTTTTCTACCACAAGTAAATATTATCCACTTTAGATACCTCAGGGGATTAAAATAAAACTTTATGTTATGGTTCATAAATTTCTCTGGACATTCATGACCCAGGGCATTTAAACGTATTGCGAAAATAGCTTTTAGATGATCTTGTTGAGAAATCTATTGAAAATTTTATCAAGATACTGGCCGGAGAATGAATCTTGTTACATGATTGAGTAGTTTTTCCTTGATTTCCTAGTTTAGGATAAGAAATTATTGTATTTTTAGGATTAGTTTGCTTTTTGCAGTTTGGTTTGATCATTAGAACCACATTTTATTAGAAGATCGTATTCACTTCATGAGTACTCTTCATTTACTCCCCTTTATTTCTATTACTCTCAATTTTTCTTTTATTACATATTCTTATACATTAAGGACAATGTAGATTTTAGGTTGGGGGGTAGGTTTTTGTCACGCCACAAACCCGATAACTAGACTCACAAGGAACCCGATGGCTGGTTCTAGCTGCAACAACCTCCGTAGTACCTCATTCTCGACTCCTGAGGCAGGTTCCGATCCTGGGATCCTATAAGGAGGATTTTTATAATAATATAATCATTTCCAATACAAGCATACCCAATATCACAACAAGTATATCTGAGAATAACAAGACACATATCATAAAATCTACTAAGAATTTGAACTTTTACAAGCTTTCATAAGGTCTAAAAGGACATACATAAGATAACAGAAGAAGGAAAGGAAAGTCTGCAACACTGGGGTCCTCAAACTCAACTCTACTCCACGCTCTACCGCTATGACGCCTGCCTATGATCTTCTGCACACATCAATCATGCATAAGCTTATAGAAGCTTAGAGGGTGGTGAAAGTGTGTGACAATGGTGCACTGAAGAATAGCAGGAGGTACAAGGAGAGAAATATGCTCAATGACAATATCACAAGCCTTACCAAGGCTTATCATGAATACAATGCAATGAGTACTAGGCGTCATACCAAGTCAATGCATGAAGGGGATTATACAGTCGATGCGAATGTGATGCAAAATAATGTCAGTGCTCATATCCAATCCACATATCAAGTACATTTCCAATCATAAGGAAATCACCGGGTTCCATTACACTGCTGGATGACTGCCGATCTATAGACCCTGCACAGTTAAACAAGCGTAAGAGACCTCACTACTCGCCGTGGATAGCCAATCACCAACAAGGCTCGACGACAGCGGATTCATTTCACGAGTTGGTCAGGCTCAGCCTAATAATATCCTCCCTCAGAGGTGGATAAGGTCACATCCCTATCCAATCGACTACACGATAGTGGGAGTCGCGGCTTAATGGTATAAAGCCCTCATGAGCTCATAGTTTTCACTCGGTCACGGCGTTAGGGCAGTCCCTTAGTACCATGAAAGTTTTAGGAATTTCACCCATGGGCATCTTATGCACCTGATATGCTTAAGTATCATTTCCGGTGTCCATACATCCATCTATCCATGAATATCCCTGTGGAGGTGAAGCCTTGATAAAGCAAGGGCGGTATCATCATGAAAATACGATGCCAATGCATGAGTCACACATACAAATCATGCATAAGCTTCAGGCACTCAATGTGCACGAGGGGAGAAACTCCATCCCTCAAGACCACCATACAATACAATCAATTTATACAGATGATGCATATGGGTCATAATGATGGAAGTGCGTTACCTGTAGAATACATTCCTCCTTCCCAAGGAGAGACAGGGCCTAGATACATAAGTAGATACTCTACGGAGAAGTGAAGTCCTCTAGTGGGGCCCAACACTTTAGGGTGACCCACAAGTTAAGGGAGTCAATAAGTCTTAATGGAGGAACGGTCCTAATCAAGGTCCAAGGTGGGCCTTCAACCACTTATAAGGACCCTATGGGCCTACCTTAGGGCCACCAAGGAGGACATTCAACCTTAACTGAGTCCCAAAAGGTAGCCCGCTACGCATATAAAGTAGGTCCAAGGCCCAAATAATTCATGGGCCGGTGGGCCATACACTAAGCCCAATACATAAGCAACATGGTGGGCCCTTAAATAAGGTTTGGGCCCAACCCTAAGGGTCATGAATCCACTCATTTTGGTGGGCCTAATGGGCAGCCCATTATTTCAAACATATGGGTAATCATTACATTTAAAACAAGTAAGTTAGGCCTCACATCTCGGCCCAAGCATGGATTCATTTTAAATGGGCAAGGGACCAACTAATTGAGTATTTAACCCATAAAATCCATCACAATGGCATGATAATATAGGCTTCAAAGGTCCAATGGGCCTATCAAAAGTTTCAAGACAATGGGCCTAAGAAAAATCAACAAATAACTAAGAAGACTAGACCAATAAAACCTAATTGGAATGGGCCTTAAATATGCACTAATTAAGCTCAAAATATAACTAAAATAGGGCAAGATATGTGTAATAGTATCCCCAAATTTGGTACACCATGCTGCCCCAAAACATTCATTTATGTGCAGCAACCATGGGCCTATTGCTGAAATTCTAGCCCTCCCACAATCTGGCATTGTTGGAAATTCAAAAATTAATTAAATTATATGTTTATTTTAGTTCTTGGTGGCCCATACATGTTGCAGGGGGGTCCACCAGATAAAGGGAGTAGATTAAATATATAAATCAGATGGGTCATGCTGCTGGACTGGACGTCCAGCAGCAGCCCAATGGGCTGGGCGTCCCATGTGTAGGCAGCCTTATGGGCCTGGGTATTTAGCCCAAGAACTCATCTAAAGGACCCTCAAAAATAGAAAAATATAGAGGTAAGATGATCACTACCCTTATGGACCCCACATGGATTAATGTTGGGATATAAAATACATTAAAGTGGGTCCACAAAGTTACATGGATGGCTAGCCAAGGTTGGATGCCCCAGCCTGTACGTCCCAGCTTGGTGGGCCACTCCAGGCTGTACCACGGACAGTACAGGGGCCCGTTGGACCTGAAATTTTATAGTTCGGTACTTACATATGTGGGCCACTCCTATATAAAATTTCATTATTTTTAGATTTTCAAAAGTATTTTAATTTATTTACGGAAAATATTCTATCCAAAAATTCTGGTCATCCTGTACGTCCCAATGTGGTGGGCCGGTCCAACCCTTTCCACGGTGTGCATAGGGGTCTGTTGACCCTAAAATTTGGTAGGTGGGTCCTACCATGGATAGAAAAAATCATTATAAATTTTTATAATTTTTGGATACCCAAAAATATTTTAATTAAATTCGAAATTATAATTTATCCCGGGTGAAATGTTGTTGGAATTATAATTGTCCCTATGTTTAGGACCATATGGAGTGGGCCTGGACCCACCCAAACCCTTGGAAAATTGAGGAAAAAGATGGCCCTATATCTGGACAAAAAGTGGGGTCTACTGGGGTGGCCCACTTCTTCCAGAAAGTCAGGTGAATATAGCGTTTTCCTCCATACTATATTACTAAACTGTTTAGAAATTTTCGGATAGTTAGTCATCTTTGGCCCAACCCATGGGCCTCAAACATAGGAGGTAGGGTGTGGGCCCTATACCACATCAAAGTAGGGTCCACATACTACAAAACCTCTAAAGAAATTTGGAATAAAAAAGCCTACAAATATGTCTAAACAGTAGCCTAAAATACATGCTCCAACTAGGCCTAAAATTTGGACGGGAACATAGGCTGTCCATATTTCAGGCCATGCAAATAAATAAAGGGGTCTATAGCCCTGATTCCTCATGTGGGGTCCTCTTTGATAGGTTCACAAAATTTCAGTCCTATCAAAGTTCTCAAGCCTCTATGAAAAATTCCTTTGTAGAGGTTATCCAAACCATGTATATATGATTGGGCCTAGACATCTAATCAAGGTAGGCTTGGACAACCCATCTTTCTTGGGGCCTGGGTTGTTGCTGACCTACTTTGGCAGGCCACACATCATTAGAGAATGTAAAGAAGAAGATAAGGAAAAAGAGGGAGAGAAGGAGCAAGATCGGCCATAAATGGGATGTCTCGCCATTAATGGACCACCCACACACAAATCCACACCATCACTATATCATACACTTACATGCAAGCCAAGATACATCAAAATAAGTTGTTGGATGGTAGGGATCCCTTCCCTACATGCATGCAAAGGCCTAGGTGGCCCATGAGATGCAAGAAATAAGAGGAGATCATCATCATGGGTCCATAGAAAATGGCCCTTCATGGAATGGATTGTGAAGGATCAAGGCCCTTGACCTTCATCCTAGGAACCATACACTACACCAAAATCGTCATTCTGGTACGGTCAAAATTTTGGTTCAAAAACAGCTCTAAGCTATTCCTGAATTGAAACGGTAATGAACCGTACTCGACTAGTTGCTATTATGCGTTGTTATTTCCATTGTTTTGTTGGTGTGTCTTAATTGAGTATTTGATGTTCTTATTTATTATTATTATTATTTATTATTTTATTTTGAAACAGATGGACGGAATGGATTCTATAAGTAATCTCTGAGAGGACCCCACATGGCCTGAGAGCCACATTACTGTTAATTACCGCAGACTACCAAATATTTTTCTTCATTTCGTTACCCCAAAACGCCCTAAAATCCATCATTTGCGCCATCTGCGTCTCCCTCTCCATCTCCCTCTCCCTCGATCTCCCTCTCCTGATCTCAACCCTCTCTCTCTCTCTCTCTCTCTCTCTCTCTCTCTCTCTCTCTCTCTCTCTCTCTCATCTCAACCCTCTCTCTCGATCTCCATCTGCAGATCTCAACCCTCTCTCTCTCGATTTCCCTCTCCCGATCTTAACCCTCTCTCCCGATCTCAACCCTCTCTCTCGATCTTCCTCTCACTCTCCCTCCCTCTCCTGATCTATGGTGAGTGTTTGATTTGTACTGTAGAGGTCGAACGGCGTAAGAAGGAAGATGCAGAGCAGAAAGCCAAGCTGGATGAGATCGCTGAGAGGCAAAGGCAAAGGGAGAAGGAATTAGAAGAGAAAGAGAGGTTTGAGGAGAGAAGCTCTCCTAGGAAGGACATCGGAGAAACTCACACGGTCTATGATTTTAGGTAAGTCTTGTGATTTGGGAGTCCTAAATGACGATTTTTTAAGTTTAACCAGAGCTAGAGTAATGGAATGATTGATGTTATTTTTGCTGAGGTTATATGTGTAGACAAAGATCTGGTAACTGAACAAACTGCGAGCCGCATGATTAATCTCCTGAGGCAGCTTCAGCAGACATTGCCACCTTTGGCCTTTGCATCGACCTGGTCTTCCTTGCAGCCCCAACAGCAGCTTGCATCGCAATCCATCATATCATCCTAAGAATCTCGTCTGGAAACTTTCTGGTTGGTTTGTCTATTTTTTGTTCTTTACCCATTCTTTATATATGCATCTCTTCCTTACATAGTCCTGCAATGTGGTTGTTGAGGCATGAAAGCTATACCATGCCAATCCAATGGTATAGCAATGAGTAACAGGGGTTGTGAAAGAATGTAGGACCCTTGACAACTGGTCAGCAGTGATACGGTTCATGGCTCAGTTCTGTTGAATTTCTACATCATCATGTCTTCTTGTGCATGAGTGGATATGTTTAAACATTACATCACAGTTACAGAGTGCGAGATATGCTCTCATGGTTTACACGCTTGGCATGTTAATGTAGCTGGTCCATATATGCATGCAGTGATATTCGCACCATTTTCCATTCTTCTTTTGTTTAGATTCAATTTTCTTCTCCTCTTGTAGCAGCAATGCAATATCCTCTGCCTTAGAGGGACAATCTACCTTAAATAGGCAGAGAGTGTACAAAACCATATGGGAAGATCTCCAAGCAGGGTTGAAGAGTATCCTATTAATGTTACCACATATAACTGATGGCACATTTACTTCACATGGGTTCATTTGTAAGACATATTTACAAAATAATAGTGAGCTTGGTGTGAGAGCCAAGAAACATAGTTTCTTATGAAGACTGTAATGCATTCATGTCTCTGCATGTTACTTTTTAGCACCCATGTTCTTGAGCTGGATATGCAACCCAATTAGAAAATATTTCATATGGTTGAAAGTTATTTTTGTCATTCTAATAATCAAAATCTATCAGCAGTAGCATTTCTCTTATACCAAGAAACATAAAAATATTCATTTCAAGCTTGGATGCTATACTTTTGATAACAAAGGTTTTGTTTTAGAGGTAGGATGCAATATAGTTTCAGAAATTTCAACATGTGGTGATAGCAAATATTTGGCCTTTCATTGGTTTCTTTACACTTTCTTTACAGATCAATTTATTCTACTTAAATGCTAGAGCATTGAAATTGAATCTATTTCTGGTCAATGTTTATAGCAATGTCTGTTACATGTCATTGCATTTCTTTTAGTAAGGCAATTTTCTTCAATTCTCTTCCGACTTTTTCCAAATGATTTGTATTGTGGCTACTATCATGCCTAAGGAGTGCTTTACTTTTTATAATCTTAGGTGGGACTGTTTATCTTATGCCTTGTAGTTGTTGCAGTTTTTTGGCTCGACATTGTTGCTCTAGCGTGGTGGTGCAGCCTCAGTTGGGATTTTTCTTAGAAGGTAATCACGTGGATGCATCTCTGATTGAGATACCACTTAACCTTTGATCCATTAAATCTAAAATAGTGTATGTTCCTTTGCAACTTTAAAAGAAAAGACATGTTTATTGTTGAGATTATGAGCTGTCTTTAGGAAACCCTGTTCTTGCACCAACTTAGGAAGACTTGTTTATTCGACTCATCTATTGGGACAATATTGCTTAGAGTAGAAAAATCATGTGGGCTGTTTTTTTTTTTTTTTTTTTTTTTGATACAAAATTTCTTTCAGTCTTGAAAACTTAGCATATCGAGTGCATGTGGTGTGGCATACATTAGTGCATTGGCATCTAATGTTAAATGGTGCATTAGATCAGTGTCAAAAGTGTTGTTTTCATCATTTTCAAATAGCCATTTTTTTATGATTCAAATATTACTTACAAAGGCCCTCTTCATTCAGTGTTTAGTTAAAATCTTGCACTAGTTGCTGATCTGAGTGATATACACTTCCTTAACTTCCCCATTTACTTTAGGCATTGATGCTGACCTTGTTTTACTTTTTCTCAGCCAATTACATCTCAATCTTCCTGGATGTTAGCATCTAATTCCAGTGAAATGGTCAAAGAAATTAAAATGCTGCAGTTACCTCATTTGATATATAGAAGGCTGATATTACGAACATCCTTGCAAAATTTGTAAAGCATCCATTCATCTATTTACCTGTAATGACAATGAAGGAATCATCCAATTCAAGTTAAAACATGCAAGTGAGTTTCAGTTCTGTCAGATGCACATCATCCTGAAAGAAAAAGTCCCTCAGTTATTTGCTACATCATGAGAAAAAATTGGATCCATAGATTTATGGTCCACAAGAGACCTGTTGTTCTGCCATTAATAATGTTGGACTATCCAAAATTATTTTAAGAAAGGTGATGTCCTTTTGCCTAATAGTAAACTTAGGCAAAATGACTAGAGAAATCAAAACGTATGGGCATCACTGTTAAAGTTTAAACAACTAATG
This sequence comes from Magnolia kwangsiensis, assembly GCA_037074715.1. Lineage (NCBI taxonomy): Eukaryota > Viridiplantae > Streptophyta > Magnoliopsida > Magnoliales > Magnoliaceae > Magnolia > Magnolia kwangsiensis. The sequence continues at coordinate 70,910,999 of CM073582.1, read as the reverse complement.
GATCTTGGAACTCCTAGGCTAGGTGATAAGAAAGCAATGTAACTTTTTGGGGCTCAGCATGGTTATCACTGATGTTGGAATCATAGGTGTGAAGTTTATTATCCTTTTTCTTTTTACTGAAGTTTATTGTTGTCTGTCCTGAGAAAGCTCTTTAAACACTCTCATAACTAACAATTTGAAGTGGTCAATTAACCAAAGACATCATAACATAAACATATCCTTCTTCATCTTTGTTGGGTGAAAGCTAGGATGAGTCAAGTTCAGCTCTACCAATTGATGAACTTATTGTGAAAGCCGATGGTTTTGCTGGGGTCTTTCCTGGTAAATCTGGTTTTTATGATATTCCAGTCCTGTGAGTTTTATCATATACTAATCTCCAAGTTTAATTTTTGTCTACAGAACACAAATATGATATTGAGAAGAAGGCTTTTAGACTATTTCTAAGAATACAAGGTGCTTCTTGCTCCCTGTGAAATGGCATTGTGTAGCGAGTTGCAGTATTACATTTAGAGGAAAGGTGTCAGCGAGCAATTGAATGGGTGTTGAAGATGGAACCTTCCATTAAATGTTTGGTGATCTACATTGCAAAATTGAGCTTCTGCTCTTTTTTTTTTTTTTTTTAAAAAGAAGTATTATTTCACATTTATTGATATGACTAAATATAGTCTGTTTATATTGTATCCTATTCTTTTGCAAGTGGTTTCAGGAGGTGTTGCATCAAATCAGTATGTCAGGACTCGTCTTGATCATGTAGTAAAAAAGAATGGCCTGCGACTTGTTTTCCCTCCTCCAAAACTTTGTACCGACAATGGTAGATGAAATCTCTTCTTTCTTGCACAATATTATTACAATGCAACATTGTAAAATAAATCAAAAAATTGAGCTAATTCCTAATTGTAGTTGATGCAAGAAATTTCTTAAAAATTCTAATTCTATGTAAGAAAATGTCCTTACCTATCAACTTCATAGGTTTAAAGGTACGCATTGATAACACAGCAAGGATCAAGAGAGACAAGATACAGAAGTCAAACCCAAATGAAAGTTGATGTTTTTGCATCTTATTATTCTTGAAGAGGGTCATGCAGTTGGATTCATTTATGTTTCCTCTTCCAGGGGATTGAGAAGAAAGTCCATTTGATGTAATTGATGCAGGTGCTCCAGTCCAGGATTTGCGAGCATGTCTGCCACGGCCATCTGATTATCATAGAACATATTTTCTTCTGAATAATAGCTGATTGTGTTAAAGAGGAAACATGCAAATTTTCTTTTAAATGAAGAAAGAAAAGAAATGAAGAAGAAGCATCAACTCGCTACTATGGTCTTCCATCTTCACTTTTATTTCCAAAGACTCACAATGAAAATGCATGTGGCCTCAAAATTGGTTAAAGAGAGAGTAAAGCATATTTAGGATAATAAAATGTTGAGGTCGGCAAAGTTAAACTAATTGTAAGCTCAATGACTTACAATTAAAGAAACCAAAATCATAATAGTTAAAGCCTTAGACTCAACCCCAAAGAAATTCGTGTAAGGTTTTTCTACATGTTTAGACTTGAGATGGGCAAAAGAGAGGCATGTGTGGGTTTTTCTTCCTCATCCCTGTTTCAATCTCATATGTGGGCTTGTCTTCCTTGTACCTTTTTCAATTTCATTTTTGCATGATGATCCTACTTACCCCATCTCATTGTGCCAACTTTCATCAATATTGAATGTGTTGAAGCTTATTGCGTTAGAATTTATTTTTATTTTTAACAGTGCCATAACTTATCAAAAAAAAAAAAACTCAAATGTGCATGTAATCTATCATTGGACACTTGATTTATTTGTTTGTAGACCTTGCTAAATTTGCTTCTCCATTTTTATTTTTATTTTTATTGGAAATTAGAGATCAATTATTTCTATCAAATAAATGAAAGAGTTAGAAATCTCTTCTATCTATAAAAAGAAGGGTTTGAAATGACTTGCATCCTCTTACTACAGAAGATGAATAAGTCAAAGGTGCATGTGTGATCTAGTTGGGACTTAAAACTAGTTGACTATTGACCGTTGACCTATTAACAAGGTATTCCATATCTGTTTGGCCAATCTGATTTTAGAGACTGATGCTCCATTTTAGGATTACTTGATAACCACCATTTCAAATATGATTGCAACATCAATTTGGCTTTTTGCTAGATGTGGATTTTTATCTCTTCCCATCTCTATTTCTGCAAATTCACCTTGTAATCTCTTGTAATTCCTTGCCGTAAGCCTATCTAGATCATCAGCTATAAATGCAATTATTGTCCATCTATGGAAATAATGGTGAAAACAAATGCTATGTATCTTCCCTGTAACACCGTTGTCGGCCTTTCTTCTGCAACGGCCGTTACAGCCCACAATGCATAACGGTTCCCACCGTTACCATCACGTAACAGGTCATTACTGAACCATTTATGCAACGGCCACATTTCTTTCCCACCAATTTTTCTTTTTTCCTTTTTCTTTTTCTTTACCAGTGTCCGCAACTTGTCACATGTATAGAATACCCAATCTGTCCGCACTATGATCATAAACTGGTATGAAAATCAAGTAGATTTACCAATGCAGGACCCACTATCAAAATCAATGGGCAGCTGATATATGAATCAGTCTGCTCGATAGGCCCAATTTTCAGGGTATTATAATTATATTATGAAAAATAGGTTTTTCTTTCAATTGATGTTGTGTTGTGCTTGTTTTTCTTTTAGAGTGAAACTATACGAAACCGGTACCATTTAGCCCCCAATTTATCATCCATGTTGTTTAACATAAAGTAGGGCATGTTTCCTTTATTGATCTTGAAGAATGTGTTGTTGAAATTTGTGCTCTTATGCTGTTGGAATGATTTTCTTTTTGTAGATGGATAACATGGAGTGCTTTTTCAAGGAGAAAATGGGTGTCATAGCTGAATTTGTAGGCTGCTTGGATGTCCTGTTCACATTTGGGGTTTATTCAACAGCTAGAGGCATGGTGATCTCAAGGCTGTTTATTAGATTCTTTTGGTTTGGACTCAGTTCAGTATTTGCAACATATATCTACATGTGAGTGTAGTAGTGTGTTTGAAATTTACATTTTAAAAGTCTTGAAAAGTTTTCTCTTGGAATTTTTTTTACAATGATGGCGTTTAGTAATACATAATTGCATTTGTCATTTCAGTTCACTAATCATAGAGTACCAACTTCTTTTCTATTATTCTTCGTTGATTGAGTAGGACGAGTTGCTAAAAGCTGCTGCACATTTCATTTTGTTTCTTAATTTTTTTATTTTTATTTTTGAAAGATGACAATTTATTAATAAATGCTTCTTCAGCAGAAATTATAGCACTATTAATTCTAATCAGGTCCAAGCCAGAGTCTCTAGATTGGCGGCTTCGAACATTCCACTTGCACTTTTAGTTGAATGTGCAGCTTCTTTTTTTATCGGAATCTCGATTACATGTTTGTATGTTACTGTTTGTTTATTACTTTTTTTTTTCTGCAGTCTACTATGAAACACTGTGTTATGATACATCAGTTGGATTGTCATAAAAAGGTAAAATTTGTCCAGCTCTTTTTCTTCTGTGTTCTTCTCATAAAAAAAGGTAAATTTTGAAATTATGTGTCACTTTTCGCAGCAATGGCTAAGCTGCTTCTGATGCGTTCTCCTCGCATTTCTCTATTCTGCATTACTGTTTTCTGCAACCTCAGCAACTACCGATCCGCTTGATGGTTCTCTCTCTCTCTCTCTCTCTCTCTCTCTCTCTCTCCCTCTCTTGATTGTTGATATGGTAAAATGACTTAGATATAGGCTTTGGATAGAAAAATGTCAACTCATTGTGATCAGTATTGATTTCTTTTCTTTTGTAATGCAGAAATTTGGCATTCAATCAAATCAGCCAGAACATCCCTTCCTCCTTGGCTTCTATGAAATATCTCTGCTCCCTGTGAGTTTCTTGTTGAATACGAACTCAAAAAGGCTTTGGTTTATGAATATGGGACATTTTCATGAATCATTTTATCTGAATGCAGGAATCTTAGCCACAATTCCTTATCTGGGCCCATTGGAAACATATTTACAGATCTACTAAATCTAAAACAATTGTAAGATTTGAAATAATACTTTTTATATGTAGAAAAGTAGATGAGAATTTAGACATCTATATATATTTGTTTGGTCTCAATTTTAGTTTCTTGTTCTGTTGGTCCTTGCAAATATGAGCTAAAGAGCAAAGCTGTGAAATGCCCATAATTCATAAAAGTCCTATAACTGTTGTTGATCATTCCTAGGCAAGCTAAATAAAATATTTAGATCCATGTAATGTACATATCTATAATCTAATTTGAGGAGCAGTAGAATCAATCTTGTTGATCTTGCTGGATCAGAAAGACAGAAACTGACAAGTGCGGCGGGAGATCGTTTGAAGGAAGCAGGGAATATTAATTGTTCCCTTTCTCAGCTTGGGTATGAGGTTTCTATTCACAAAATGTAGATTATTTTTTCTTTGTTGTTTTGAAGGGCCTACTAAATTTTATTTAGAAATGATGTAAGCAAAGCATCCAAAATAAACAATACCGAGATGCAATGTGTAATGCCCTTTTCTCTCTAGATGAATCCAAATTCTGAAGGGCTTCTCTCTGGATACCATTGAATTTATCTAGAATGAGCTCCCCTTGGGTTAGGAGTGCATCGAGCATATCCAAAAACTAGGTGAGTCGACTAACAACAGTCCCCCATATGTTTTTGTTTTTGTTTTTTTGGGTACTGCTGCCTTTCTTTTCTTGTTTTTAAAAATAACTTGCATGCTTATGTCATGTAGATTGCAGAGCCATGCAAATGCAATGCCGTCTTAAGCCTACTCTCCAAAAGAGCCAATCTTTCATGTCTCTGCAACATGTAGGCCACTCATCAGGTTAGTTCAATTACACATGTACCATGCCTGAAATCAGGCTAGTTAGTCATCAAGTGGGCCATGTGTACATTGAAAGTGGACTGTTTTTCGAGTTGTTTGAAAAATGTCCAACTTATACGCTTGTGGCCCACCCAATGACCTGGCGGGCCTCATTTTGCATAGTGGCACATGCAGGGAGTGTAGGAGCCTGATGGATCCTTGGGAGTGGCCTTCACCTTCGTTTCCTGGGATGTCCACACACACAAGAAAGCCATGGACCCCACCTTTATTTCAAGCTTGCGTGTGCTGGGTGATAATCGCCCAATGAGTGATATGTGGTAGGTGAATCGGTAGATCGTGTGAATGGCCATGTTTAAAAAATCACACTGAATGGACAGACTATCCTGACCACAAAAACAGTAGCTTTCGAATGGATGGTAAATATGAAAAATGATCAACTTCAAAAAATTATGGTTAGATCACCCGTCCAGTGATGTTGGGTTATGAACTTAACCCAGTAGATGGATGGTTTGGATCCCACTACTGATCCAGCCTCTAATGCCTAAACTTCTCAATCGTTACTTAATCCTGACTAGCCCATCTGAACCTTTCAAACTGAGGGTTGAAATAAAAGGTCAACGGTCCACATTTCACTAGGGCTGTACATGAACTGAGTTAGCTCGATTAGCTCGCTCAACTCGACTCGAAAAAGCTCGATTCGACTCAATTCAAAACTGAGTTTGAGTCGAGTTGAGTTGATTTTTTAAGCTCTAAAAACCAAGTTCTAGCACTGCTTGTGACAACAGAATTTTGGGTTTCATTGAATCCTAGGTACAGCTGTTTCTTTCTTATGGTGTGATGCGATGCCATGAAAATCCCCATTGGAGTGATTCCATGTGATTATCCCTTTAATAGATCAATGGTCTAGACAACTGAAACTTCTACTTTCATGATTTCACTGAATTTGAATTTGATACCTTTTTATTTTTGTACCTATGGCAGTTCATGTACACCACCAGCTTATGTGTCCCAAGTGGCCAGAAAATCAGGCAGCTCTGCTAGTCATGTGGGCCACAATGATAATCAGGTGGGATAACTTGACCATGCATGCCTGAAGTTCCTCTTCAAATGTATATTTATGTATATAGAGAATATTTTAGTAACAGATCATAGCCGTTGACAGATGAGGCAGTCATTGAGCAGCTCAGAGGCTGGACTATGAGCATCCTCCAGGGCAGCAAAGCTCACCAGGACATCGGACAATGTGTGGAGAATGGAGAAGCCCAGCCAACAGAAATCATGCTAGAAGAGGCCTGCAAGATCAATGGTGGTAATGATAATCAGTTTGGTGGGCCAACACCAGTCACGCCCAAAGAAGCCCATGAGAACAAAACCAACGGTCAAGATCCAACGGACCCGAAGATGGTGATAGAAGTCACACAAGAAGCTTGAGTAACACTAATAGTAAACCCAGCCTGACCCATACTTGTGTGGGCCCTCACCAGATGGACTTGGGCTTGATTTTGGGCCCATGGGTTAGTTTCTAGACATTATAATAATCGGACGGGCTCAGGCCCACTGAGTCCATGCCAATAGAACTCGGTTTAAGGTGGACAGTTCATGCACGGTTTTAGTTTCGAGTGCAATTAGATTATCAGGATGATGTATAGTACATTTCATATGTATTGTATGGAGTGTGCTAAGCTCTCTATTGCATTTGTATGGGTAAAGGTTGGGTTATCCAAGGCCGTTAATATGGTGGGCCCAACATGGATGGACCATGCAAACAAAATCTTCCAAATTGGAAGAACTTAGCTATCCAATCTTTAGCCCCTTTCCTCTTGAATGTGGACCGTTGGTTTATTTTTATTATTACATACCAGCCATTGCTCCATCAAATAGCAACGAATATAACAGGTGTTTCTCCGTATGAATTTATGTGGCCCAACCAATAATCGGACTTGCATATCTGTAGTTTTAAAATTAAATTCCATTTTAGGCATTAATACAAGTAGATTACATACCACACTCTCTCTCAGTTTAAAATTACGTCCTAAAATTTGACCGTTGGCAACAAATAAGCATTCAAAACCATTTCTAAAATTGTGCCTAAAATGTGACCGTTGGCACCAGAATGGTTTAAAACCGTTCCAGAAATTCCATTTCTGAACGGTGCCCAAAACGGTTCTAAACCGTTCCTGATTTTCTGCGATGCCTCATTTAGGAACGGTATTAAACCGTTCCTGAAGCATTTAGGAACGGTTTAAAACCGTTCCTAAATGACAATTTTGGTGTAGTGATATAGGGCCTCCACCATGGATTGGTGGGCCTTACATGTTCCCATGCATGTAGCAAAAAGAAAAGGAAGAAAGGAAAGAAGAAGAAAGAGAGATGAAGCAAAGAAGAGCACCCACCTTCAATGATCTTCACCAAAACTCCAACTCTAGGCTTCTAAGGCTCTAAGCAAGTAAGATTGAAGGGGTGAGATGTGATTTTGATGGATGGATGAGGAGAGAAATGGGAGATGAGGGGCTCGAATTTTAGAAGCTTGCAAGAGGGAGAGGAGAGGGAGAGATAGAGAGAATGAGAAGAAAGAGAGAGAAATGAAGTGAAAAGGCTAGCAAGGGAGGGTTTTAGCTAAAGTAATGATTACTTTTCTAAGTAAGGGGCTCTCTCTCTCTCCCTAGAGAAGAGAAATTCTAAAAATTTCAGATATAGGTAAGAGGGAAAGTGGCTTTTGTATGGAAAATGGAAAAAGGAGCCCTCTTTGGTAAGAGGACCCATGATTGCTAGCTAGCTAAGTAGGCTAGGGACCTAGCCTACTCCACCAACCCTATGATGGCTAGGGTGTTGAAACCTAGGCTAGGGACTTACACCAAAACCTAAGTGGGCCCCATAATCACGATCAATGGCCTAGAATGAGCACAACCCACAACTCATGATATACAATTTGGATTGTCACACAAGACATGGCATTGGAATTGCGGAGACGATGCGATCGCTATGACACTAGTTTCGAGTCGATTTGGGTCGGGTTTATATGATGGAACTTAAGGATCATCGCAAATGCAAACCGTAGGTTGAGGGTCACCGAAATTTGATCGGTACGACCACAAGACCATAAGAAATGAAATGTCTACTCATACACACACATGCACATGCAGGAACTTGGGTCGAGTCTCATAATCCTCTCCACCAACAAAGAAATTTTATCCTCAAAATTGATAAAATTGGAATAACAAAAATGCATAAACATCATATATATATATATATATATATATATATATATATATATATATATCAATCATCAACCACAAGAGAAGGCAATACAAGCAGTACAAGCAATCAATCATCGAACAAATGGAGACAATGCTCTCTAATCTCGACCTCGCGTTCCCAAGACACCTCGGCCTTCAAATGATGACCCCATTGCACCTTCACCAAGGGAATGATCTTGGTCCTGAGGACCTTCTCCTTTTGATCAAGAATACGAATCGACTGCTCAATGTAGGAAACATCCTCACGGACCTCGAGTGGCTGCCAATCAATCACAAGAATAGTGTCCGACCCACATAAAAATATAGAATACGACGTGGATCGCGGACAACTCAGGAGGTAAGGCAAGCCTATAGGCCACAATGCCCGAGCGCTTGATAATCTCAAAAGATCTAATAAATCTCGGGGCAAGCTTGCCCTTCACACCAAAACGAACCACATCTTTCATAAGCGAGACCTTGAGATATACCATGTCCCTGACTATGAACTCGAGGAGTTGACGCCGACGATCAACAAAACTCTTCTGCCGACTCTGAGCTGTGTGCATCCTTTGCCTGATAACATCAATATCCTTTGACGTTTGCAGCACAAGCTCAAGACCTAAAAGATGACGCTCTCTTACCTTGGTCCAATAACTAGGAGATCTGCACGGTCTATCATAAATTGCCTCAAAAGGAGCCATGCTGATAATCACCTGATAGATGTTGTTGTACGCAAACTCGGCGAGGCGCATATGCTTATCTCAACTGCCCACAAAGTCGATTACACAAGCTCTGAGCATATCCTCAAGGATCTAGTTGACCCTTTCGGTCTGTCCATCCGTATGCAGATGATAAGCGGTACTGAGACACAAAGTGACCCCCAACGCCTGTTGAAAATTCCTCCAAAACTGAGACGTGAATCTGGAGTCTTGGTCTGAACGATCAAAACTGGGACACCATGTAGTCTCACTATCTCCTTAATGAACACTTTTACGAGCCGGTCCATAGACCAGGAAGAACGCACTAGAATGAAATGAGCCGACTTCATCAGATGATCGACGATAACCCAGATGGTATCGTGACCGCCCTGAGTCCTCGGCAACTCTGCAATGAAGTCCATCGATACGTGCTCCCACTTTCACTCTGGAACGCTCAATGGCTGCAAGGGACCAGGGGGTCTCTAATGGTAAGCCTTAACACGTTGGCATGTGTCACACTCGGCCACAAAACTAGAATCTGGCGCATCATCCCCTGCTAAAAATATTGCCTCCTCATATCACGATATATCTTCGTGGAGCCCCGGTGAATAGTAAGTCTTGATCGGTGTGCCTAGATCATCAGATCACGACGCAACTCTGGCGCGTCCGGGATACACAATCGGCTTTTGAAGCATAATCCACCATCGAAACCAATCTTCTAGTTTGACTGCTCCACAGATGCACCCTCTGCTCGGTACTCTTGAAGTAACTCATCCGTTTGCTAAGCCTCGATCACCCTAGCCACCAAAGAGGGTTGACTCGACAAGCTCAAAAGATGAACAATGGAAAAATGCAGACCAAACTCAAAGTAAAACTCTGAAACATCCTCGAGCATTTGCCACTCACTCACCATCATTTGTGCCATCGGGCCTCGTGGCTAACGGCTGAGCACGTTTGCCACCATGTTTGCCTTGCTCAGGTGGTACCAAAGGTTGAAATCATAGTCCTTCAACAGCTTCATCCATCGCCTCTGATGCAAGTTCAACTCGCACTATGAAAATAGATACTTCAAGCTCTTATGATCCGAGAAGAGCTCGAACCTGACCCCATATAGATAATGCCTCCACACCTTCAATGCGAAGATAACTACTGCAAACTCCAAATCATGGGTGGGGTAGTTCAGCTCATGAATATTGACCTGGCGCGAGGCATACGCCACTGGCTTCCCATATTGCATCAGTACAGCACCCAAGCCAACTCTGGAGGCATCGGTGAAAACAACAAAACCCTCACTCCCATCAGGAAGAGTGAGAATAGGAGCGGAGGTGAGGCAGTCCTTCAACTACGTAAATGCCTCCTCGCAGGCATTACTTCAGATAAACTCGTTTCCCTTCCACGTCAATCGGGTCAGCGGTGCTGCAATACGAGAGAAACTCTTGATAAACCGTTGATAATACCCCACTAGACCACGGAAACTACGGATCTCAGACGTATTCGTAGGCTGGCCCCACGACACACTGCATCAACCTTCGAGGGGTCCACAGCGACACCCTCCCTCGTCACCATGTGACCGAGGAACTTCACCTCCTCCTGTCAAAACTCGCACTTCTCCAGCTTGGATACAGCTGGTGGGCACAGAGGGTCTCCAGTACAATTTTCAAGTGCTCAACATAGTCCTCCCGAGTCCTGAAATATACAAGAATATCATCAATGCATACCACCATGAACTGATCGAGGAACGGCTGGAAGACCACATTCATCAGTTGCATGAATACGGCGGGGCATTGGTCAGTCCAAACGACATGACCAGAAACTCAAAGTGACCATAGCGTGTCTAGAAAGTTGTCTTCGGAATGTCCTCTTCTCAGACTCGAATCTGATGGTAACCGGAGCACAAGTCTATCTTGGAAAAGTACTGTGCACCCTATAACTGATTGAATATATCATCAATATGGAGAAGCGGGTATCGGTTCTTGATGGTGACATGGTGACTCTATTAAGCTCATGATAGTCCACACAGAGCTACAACAAACCATCCTTCTTCTTCACAAACAATACCGGGGCTCCCCAATGCGAACTACTCGAACAAATGAAACCTAACTCCTGAAGTTCATCTAACTGCTTTTGCAGTTCTCTCAACTCCAACGGTATCATCCGATGGGGGGCCTTCGAGATAGGCGTGGTACTGGGCACCAGATTAATCTAAAAATCCACCTGCCGACGCGACAGCAAACTTGGTATCTCCTGGAACACATCCGGGTACTCGCAAACAACTGGCAGCTGCTTAATACACTATACCACAGAATCCTCAACGATAGAAGCCAAGAAGCTAGATAACGGCTCTCCCCTGGGCTTGGCGACAAACTGAAATACTGGCAAGCCTGAAATGTGGAATGTGACTGTCCTCGCGGCACAGTCCAAGATGACATGATACTCCGCAAGCCAGTCCATATCCAGAATAACATCAAAGCTTAACAGCGGCATCATGAACAGATTGGTACGAAGAAATATCTCGCCTACTAACACCGGGCAAGAAAGACAGCAACGGGTCAATACAACGGACTTCCCCATATGAGTCGAAGCGGCCAAGGCCTCAGACATGGGCTCTGACGGAATACCGATCGATCAGCAAAACTTCTTGCCCATAAAAGAATGGGAGGCACGAGAATCAAATAAAACATGAGCAATGCAAGTAGAAATAAGAAAAATACCTCGACGACGCCGCCGGTCAATGACTACAGGTCCTGGCCTGGTGCCTGCTGCGCAAAATAAAAGCGGCCTTGAGCTAGTAAGGGGAGTAAACTAGAAGACTGTGGATCCGGAGTCTGTGCTTGCTGGGCTGCAATACACACTCGACCCAGGGACTGGACATACGGATATCCCTCTACTGCTGTTGTCTCTGCTGAGGAGGTTTACCTGACTGCCTCTGCTGCCGAGGAGGAGCCCTAAGAACAGCGGGTGGAAACTGCGTTCTCTACTGCTGCTGAGGAGGACGAGGAGGCAACTGCGGTGGCCTCTGTTGCTGAATGGGGAGTGGGCACTCATGCCTTCGATGCCCAGCCTATCTACAACTGAAGCAAACACTAGAAAAGAGGCTAAAAGATGAAGCAGTTGATCGTGCTGATGATGATGAAAAGGCTACTGACTGAGCCGCAAGCTACCGATACCCTGATCTGTCCCTTCACCTCTGCTGACGGTGCTGCCTGGAACTGTTGGCTGGTGCTCTCCTCTTCCAGTCTCCACTGGAACTTTGCTCTCTTGACCTCTGGGTCATAGCCCAGTCCTCATCATAGACCAATGCCTGATGGACAACCTAATTGAACGTCTCCAAATAATGCCCTACCACACGGCTACGAAGGGCAAGACGCAAGCCAGTCATAAAACGATGGGCCCTCATCTTCTCGTCGCTAGTGAGATGAGGAGAAAATCTAGATAAGGCCAAGAAACGGGTCTCATACTGTGATACTGATAAATCACCCTACACCTGGGTCTCAAACTTGATTTCCCTCTAGATCTGGACGTGCTTGGGGAAGAATTTCTGGTCGAAACGGACCACAAACTCCTCCCATGTCCAAACAAACTGAGGCCCGAACATCTTGGATACGGACAACCACGAATGACGGGCCTCTCCCTGAAGAAGATAGGTCGCAAGGGATACCCTCTGATCTGCAGGACACTGCATAGTGTCAAAAATCCTCACAATCTTAGTGCACCATGCCTCGGCGGCAGAAGGGTCAGGGTCACCACTAAACCTCGGGGGATCATGCTGCCGGAACTCTCGAGATATTGCGCTCGCACGTGGCAAGTCAGACTGCCCAGAAACTTCAGCGGTAGTAGGCTGATGGGTCTGTAATGCGGTAGCAACAAGCTGCATCAGCTGCTGGAAATGCTCGGCTCCTATAGGCACTAACGAAAAGGCGGTAGCGACACTCGCCTCGGCATTCATGTTGCAAGTAACTGAAAATATTTCAATATTCATGAATGCATTTCATTGGACAAATAAATGATAAGAAATTATGTTGCTTGTTGCAAATAATTAGCATGCTAAGATTTTTGTAAGGTTGCAGCAAACAAACTTAACACATTATGCCCACTAACATTATTTGCAATAGTATGATGACATCCCAATGGCAAAAACAAAAGTGCGGGTGGTTGTCGGCAGATAGTGAATCAATTGGATATCACTTCCATTTTTGAAATGCTAATTGATTATTAGTAACAGAAAGAGAGAGAATCAAAGAATAATGCACACATTTAGTGATATATAGCACTCCTTGTAGCAGAACTTCCAAAGCCAATTTCTACAAAGATCCTCCTAATTAACTCCTGTAAAATCTTTGCACTAAAGCCCATAAAAGAACTCTCCCTTTATCTTTTTCCATCACTCTCACTAACTCAGATTTATCATTTGTAACGAGCACTAGGAGTATTTTTTAATACCTTCAAAAGGAACCATAAGCCATTCCACTGTAAAAGCTAATATGCATTGAGAAAATACTCCAATTTAGCTAACATGCATTTCATAAGCAAGATTCAATATGAGGCAGTTCTACTTCTAGCTAAATATGGAAATGTGACACCATGAAATTATTAAAAGATCCAACTTATGAAACACCTAGATTAAGAATATATTCAACCCAGATATCGCCTTTTCACTTGAACCCACATCTATTCTACATGGTGTAGAAACTAGAAGTGATTAAAGAATAGATAGAAGTAAAAAAATATGAATCCATTTAAAGGTGCATGCCTTGTTTCCATGCACAACGTGTATACACCCATATATCCTCTGATGATGAAGCTCTTTCAAAGGCCAGAAAGGAGGTTGAGAATGAACTATGGCTGTCCTTTAAAAATAGAAATAAAAAATCTCCTCATATTAGTTTTACATCGTAGGTAAAGGTTTTGATGTATTTATTTGCACTGTAGGTAAAGAATGACAAAGTAAGCTTCATTTGGAACCAATACTCAGAGTTGCACTCTTATTTCAAGAAGCAAGCAGAGGACTGTGACAGATTGAATGGTCAAGTTGCTGAGATGATCTCATTGCTTACATGCCGTGAGAAGCGTGCAACAAAGAAAGGCATCAGATACGGCATAACCTCTGAATTAAAAGAGACATTAATCTGCATGGATTGTAAAATACAAAGCTTGTACACCGAATTACCTGCCAAGTAAAGAGACATACTGTTGCTTGTATACCGTTGATGAATATTGAAAGCTAGGAGATGTGAGGGCTTCTTCAAGTTTCTGTTCAAACCCCTTTGTTTATATGTAGTTATCAAGGAATTGTAAAGTCCCGATGCACTGATTTCTTACAAGTGGGGCCCATGGTTTGTCAATCCAGACCGTTGATCTTATGGGACCTACTAAAGATGTCGGATGCTCCAAAAATAATATGGACTAGGAGATCCTTGCAGTCAAATCTTTCCCCTTTCTCTTCTGGACCGTCAATTTGCGGGCCTCAAAACAAAGGGTTTAGAACCTCTAAATCTTGAGATGTTGTTGGGAAATCCCCGAGTGCTGGTGCGGGCCATAAGATCAGTGATTTAGTTAGTCAAATATAATGAATTTATTGTATGTTTCTTGAGAAAACTCAATTTGTAGGTGTCAGGGCCCATCATCTGAATATTGAGAGTTCTGGTACATCATAGTTTGATAACTCAAAAAATTCATGGTATTCAAGACTCAATAGAACTTAACCTACTCTTTGGCTCAAGTCTAGTTTGACTTTTTTGGTTTTTAAACTATGATTCCAATATTATAGTTTTTGTTTTATCTGTTTTGTAGTCTCGATTTTTTATTTATTTAATTATGATCAATACTGTTTTGGATGCTTGGGACAGTTCTTGGAAGAGTTCGAGTGGTTGTAAATGAGTTGGTTGCAGATGCTGATTTTGCTGATTGTGTAGAATTGCAGGCAGAGGTTTTTCTAGTTGTACTTCTCTTTTGTTTGTAATTGCATATGACTAAATTTACACCAGATGTGCAATGTGTAAAGCTTTTCAAAAATAAATGAGAAATGTAAGTCAACCTTGTTGGGGGCCTTGCACAAAACCTTAGGATCTAGCCTCCCGAACAAACCAAAATTATGGGATAATAATAGCAATGAAATAAATCAAAGCAACAATTACACACCACACAAGGGATTTTTACGTGAAAAACCCTCAAAGAGGTAAAAACCACGGGACCTCGTCCAGATCAACAATCCACTATGAAGTAGAATGTTACAACCCTCGTCACTCACGTAGGAGTGGATGAACAATAAGAGAATAAAGGAAAAATAAAGGAATCTTATCGATCATGAGGACGTAGAAGCATTGAGACGACGGCTTCCTTCCATAAGCTTCCTCTCTCTATTTTCTCCCACTCTCTCACCTTTGATATCCCTAAACCCTGTAGGAAACTCACTTGTGCTTTTTCTTCAACACAACACATACCCTAGAAAAACCCTAGGGACCCCTTTTTATAGTTTTAGGAAACTCCCTTCCGCATCCCAGTTGTGAAAGGACTTGCGAAATAAAATCTGTGCAAAATTGCGGAACGAATCTGTGTAGCTACGACCGGTCATACCGAGTCCACGATTGGTCATGAGCCACCTACGACTGGTCGAATACCTCGAAAAAAAATAGTCCAAACTCGCTGGACTTTGAGTCGTGTCACGACTCGAACCTATGACTGGTCGAGCACCAGCCTACGACCGATCGTACAGGGCTCACAACCGGTCGACGACGAGTCAAAAATCCCCATCAAATCTCCTCCTTTTTTATCTAGGAGGGATTCACCTTCTTCAAACTAGCCTGGTTTCTGTAAACCTCAAACTTGCCCTTGAGCAAAGCCTTGGTCATCATGTCTGACCCATTATCGTCCGTGTGGACCTTCTCAAGCTGTAACACCTTCTGTTCCAAAGTATCCCTGATCCATTGATATCGAATCTCTATGTACTTCAACTTGGAATGCTGACTTAGATTCTTGCTCAAGTGTATAGCAATCTGACTATCGTAATAGACTACGTGCTCCTCCTGCTTTAGGCTAAGTTCTTGTAGGAACCTCTTCATCCAAAGCATCTCTTTACACGCCACTGTGACTGCAATGTACTCGGCCTCTGTCGTCGATAATGCTATGACCCTCTGTAGCTTGCTCTACCAAGAAATCGCTCCCTCTGCAAACGTGAACATGAACCCCAATGTAGACTTCTTGGAGTCTATGGCACCTGCCATATCTGCATCTGTGTAGCCTTCTAACACAGGTTTACCGTTACCATAGCATAAGCTCAACCTGGATGAGCCTCTTAGATACCGCAGTATCCATTTCACCGCTGCCCAATGCTCTTTGCCAGGATTGACAAGATACCAACATACATCAAACTTCCTACAGCTGACACGTAGGGTATCTTCTATATCTCTTCCACCTCTGCCTTTGTCTTAGGACATTACCTATTACTCAATCTGAAGTGACCATACAGTGGAGTACTGACCGGTCTTGCTACATTCATATTGAACCGCTTTAGGACTTTCTCAATATACCACTCTTGTGACAGCCAAAGCTTCCTGCTACTTCTGTCACGGGTTATCTCCATTCTTAGGATCTGTTTAGCTAGGCCCAAGACTTTCATCGCAAACGACTTGCCCAACTCTTGTTTCAGCATGTCAATCTTCTCGATGTCCTTTCCCATGATGAGCATGTCATCAACGTATAAGAGCAAAACTATGAAATCACCATCTAAGAACTTGCGCGTGAACACACAGTGGTCCGACTCTGTTCTATCATACCCATGTTGTAACATGAATGAATCAAACTTCTTGTACCATTTCCGTGAAGCTTGTTTCAGCCCATACAAGCTCTTCCTTAGTCTACACAACATATGCTCTTTTCCCTTGACTTCGATTTCTGGTTGGTGCGTGTAGATCTCTTCTTCCAGGTCACCATGGAGAAAAGCAGTTTTAACGTCCAACTGCTCTATCTCTAAATTCATGCTAGCTGCCAACCCAAGCAACACCCGTATGGATGTCATCTTCACCACTAATGAGAATATCTCCTCGAAGTTTATGCCTTTCCTCTGACCGAACCTTTTTACCACAAGTCTAGCCTTGAACCTCGTCTGTGAATTCTTCTGCTCAACCTTCTTTGTGAACACCCACTTGTTGCTCAAAGCTTTTTTGCCCTTAGGCAGTTTCACCATGTCATAGGTGTGGTTCTTATGTAAGGAATCCAACTCCTCTTGCATAGCTTTCAACCACTCCTCCTTATGCTCATTGGCTAGAGCCTCAGAATAATCTTCTGGCTCTCCCCCATCAGTCAGCATAATGTATTCATATGGCGAGTACCTCTTGGACAGCTATCTGTCCCTAGATGACCTCTCACCCGGTGGATCAAGTGGGGGCTGCTCCCCTGGTCCATCTTCTGAAGGAACTCCCTCGTCCTCTATACCTTGCTGCACTCCCCCGTCATTAGGCACCACGGGAGAAATAACCAGATCCATGTCCTCTAACTCACCTGAGCTAGGCTGGTTCTTCTCTGGCTTACCAATGTCTTCTATACACTGATCTTCAAAGAAAACCACTCTCTGCTCCTGACGAGCTTCTTCTCGGTCGAATCTCATAATCTATACCAGAACTTTTCATCACCATACCCTAAGAACATACACTGCCTGATCTTCATATCGAGCTTGGACCTCTCATCCTTTGGTACGTGAATGGATGCCCTGCATCCAAACACCTTGAGATGACTGTATGATGGATCCTGTCCAGTCTACACCTTCTCAGGTACTTCTCCATTCAACAGGGCTGATGGAGACCTGTTAATCAGATACACCGCCGTGTACATTGCTTCTCGCCAGAACATCTTGGGCAACTTCGCATGGGATAACCTGTATCTGATTCTTTCAACAATGGTGCGATTCATTCGTTCAGCTACACCATTATACTGGGGGGTCTTAGAAACCGTTTGTTCATGCTGTATACCCAGGGACTTGCAGTACTCATGAAAGTCGCCAATGTATTCACCACCATTGTCAGTGCGGATGTATTTTAATGATCTACTTGTCTCTCTCTCGACCATAACATGAAACAACTTAAACACACCAAAGACCTCGTCCTTGGATTTCAAAGCATAAATCCAAACCCTCCTAGATGCATCATCTATAAAAGTAACAAAGTACAATGCCCCACCTAAGGTTTTTGTCCTCATAGGATCACAAACATCAAAATAAACCAAATCTAATGCATGCACTTTATTAACATGAGAAGCATTTTTAACAAATGAAACTCTATGCTGTTTCTCTGATAAACAATCAAGATAGGTTTTGAGAGGCGTGCCTGTCACGTCTGGAAGGAGCCGCTTCCTCACTAGTAGTTGAAGCCCTTTTTCACTCATGTGGCCTAGATGCCTGTGCCACATGTCAATAGCTGAATCTTCTATTGTGTTCAACCCACCCTTGCATACACTGAGACATGCCTTGTAAAGGGTGCAACACTTCTTTCCTCTGGCTGCGATCAATGAACCCTTGATGAGCTTCCAGCGTCCACAAGCAAACCGGCTTTCATAGCTATCATCATTCAGCTTTTCCGTCGACATCAAGTTGAGGCGAATGTCTGGGATATGCCTCACATCCTTGAGAACCAATGTGCAGCCCACATTGGTCTTCACACAAATATCACCAACCTCTATGATTTTCGATATGTCAGAATTTTCCATCTTCACGGTCCCATAGTCACCTAACTTGTAGTTTATGAAGAAATCCCTGTGTGGCGTCACATGAAAAGAGGCTCCCGAGTCATCACCCAGTCGGTGTCTTGACCTGTAGCCATGAGACATACATCATAATCTGCAGAAAGAACAACTACCATGTCACCATCTGAAGCGACCACAGTGGAATTTGATTCATCTTCTTTCTCATTTCATTTTCCTTTCTTGTTGTTCTTAACCTTACGACATTCATGCTTATAGTGGCCCTTCTTGCCACAATTCCAGCATTCAACGTCTTTTCTATTACTCGACTTATCTCTTGATTTATCTCATGCCTTCATGCCCTTCCTGTTCTTTTCTCTCCCCCATTCCTGTGTCACAAGTGCCTCTTGCTGAGTAGACCCCTGAGACTTCCTCCTTATCTCTTCAATGAAGAGACAGCTAGTAACTTGTTCCATGGATATTTTTTTATCTGGCGCGGAGTTACTTAGAGACACCACCAATGTCTCCCAACTGTCAGATAACGAACTAAGCAAAAGCAAAGCCTGCAGTTCATCATCCAAGACCATCTTCATAAAGGAGAGTTGGTTCACTATATTGCTGACCTCATTCATATGCTCAGCCACAGAACCACCATCCTTGAACTTGAGATTCACAAGTCGCCTTATCAGAAAAATTTTATTACCAGCTGTCTTCCTCTCATATAACCCCTCTAAATTCAGCCATAGGCTAGCAGCTGAGGTTTTCGTAGACATATGACGGAACACATTATCATCCAGCCATTGTCTAATAAACCCCACCGCCTTCTGGTCCAACTTCTTCCAATCTTCATCAGACATATCCTTGGATTTTGCTGATACGCCTAAAATTGGAGAGTATAGGTCCTTGCAATAAAGTAATCCTCTATCTTAGCCATCCATATGGTCCAGTTAGAACCATTAAGGCTGATCATCCTTGATGAGCAACCTTCCATAATTCCAAACCGATCCTACCCGTTCAATGAACTTAGTGCTCTGATACCACTTTGTTGGGGGCCTTGCACAAAATCTTAGGATCTAGCCACCTGAACAAATCAGAATTATGGGATAATAATAGCAATGAAATAAATCAAAGCAACAATCACACACCACATAAGAGATTTTTACGTGGAAAACCCTCAAAGAGGTAAAAACCACGGGACCTCGTCCAGATCAACAATCCACTATGAAATAGAACGTTACAACCTTCATCACTCACGCAGGAGTGGATGAACAATAAGAGAATAAAGGAAAAACAGAGGGATCTCACCGATCACGAGGACGTAGAAGCGTTGAGACGACGACTCCCTTCCATAGGCTTCCTCTCTCTCTTTTCTCTCACTCTCTCACATTTGATATCCCTAAACCCTTTAGGAAACTCTCTCGTGCTTTTTCTTCAACACAACACATACCCTAGAAAAACCCTAGGGATCCCTTTTTATAGTTTCAGGAAACTTCCTTCTGCATCCCTGTTGCGAAAGGACTTGCGAAACGAAATTCGTGCAAAATCGCGGAACGAATCTGCGTAGCTACGACCGGTCGTACCGAGTCCATGACCAGTCGTGAGCCACCTACGACCGGTCGAACACCCCGAAAAAAACAGTCCGAACTCACTGGACTTTAAGTCATGTCACGACTCGAACCTACGACTGGTCGAGCACCAGCTCACTACCGGTCGTACAGGGCTCACGACCGGTCAACGACGGGTCAAAAAACTCCATCAAATCCATGGGCACCAATCACATGGCCATTCTCATGTTTTACAAAATGTTATACTGATGCTCAAGCGGAGGATTTTTGGTTGTTCACAGGTGAGCAACCCTTCCATACAATTCATGCTGTATGAGACCATGCTGAAGCAGCTGAAGGAAAGACTCACCTTGAGTGAGAAAGCCACAAAAGGAGTGACTGCATTGGAGGTAGACCAATGACCTTGTGTTTTGCATCTCTTGTTGTTGCCGTTGCAATGCTTTTACATTCATTTTAGTGTTTTCACGTTCTATAGCACTTCTTCGGTCAGGTATTTCTTCTTGAAGCTGTTGCTAAACTTGGGGCGACTGTTGTGACCTATCTCCTGCTTGTTGTGAAGGTAACTGATTTGGCCTTGTCTTTCAGCCATTTATCACATGATGCAACTTTTTCCATGTGTTTGATGTTTGTGTTTTACTGGTCCTTCAATGTAACAATGTCAGAATTGTCTACAATCTATTTAATATTGATTAATATTCTCTGTTTGCTGACATAATACATACAAGAAAGCCTTGCAGCATTGTAAGATTATCCTAAAGCAAACAATCTCTAGAAGTTCGTTATCCACATCAAACAGGTCATCCTCTCCAAATTCTTTGAACATTTCAGCAATTTGTTTTGAAAGAAATATTCAGAAGTGGCAACAATTCTCTATCAAAAGCAGAATTAATGGAAGTTGTGTCAAGGTATCTTGGTCAAAAGTAGAATTAAGAAGTGGCACTGTATGCAAATGATTTGAAGACTTAAGGTCACAACTTTCTTTACTATATATTGTCTGTAGTTCATGCTGTTTCTTTCTCTTTTTAGTTCTGATATGGTTCCTTCTCTAGTGATAATTGGCGCATAATGTTTTCTGCGTTTATGGGGCTAGAAAGCCTCTTTACATTTATGTCTACCTGTCTCTATGTATGTATTAATCTTGCCAAGATGGTTCTGTTAAGGAGGTTGTGTGCATGAAATTGGATTTATAGGCAAGTGAGCTTACAAAACTCCATTTGGGCTTCTCTATTGTTAATTATGTATGCTAATCTTTCAGGATTGGATCAAAGAAATGGCAGCTTATGTTAAATCCATAGACAGTAATCATCTATTGGAGGAGGGGATTGAAGGATTCTATGGCGAATCAATGCCCGACAGGAAGCAATTTAATCCTGGTTACCAAATTGGAACGGATTTCATCTCGAATAACCAGATTCCAGGAATCGACTTCGCGACGATTTATGCCTACCCAGATCAATGGTAATGTATATTCTACTTGATATGAATCCGTGAGACTCACTTGTGAGCAACCACTAGTGAATGGGTCTATCTTAATTATACATTTATTGACCTTTTCCATCAAGATTGTTCAAACTCATACTAGCATTCTACTCATGGTATCCTATTTTTCTTGTTTAATTACTCACTCACAGGATACCGAATTCGAACTAGCAGGCCCAATTTGCTTTCCTTCAAAGCTGGATACCATTTTTTAGAATGTAGGTTTATAGAGTCCCCAAGTGAAAAACAACATAGACTTTACTTTTTCTTCACTTGTAGTTGCTGCTTGTAGTTCATGCCACAACTTCTGGTTTGTTATCTAAATACTACCAATGCATGACGAAAGCATAACACTTTCCAAGTTGCTTGCATTTGACCTTTTAATCAAGTGTCGACCATCCTAATCTTCATTCTCATGTATTCATGCCCACCTTGTACGGGTGATGATTGTTTTGGAGTTGAGAAATAAATGTTTTCTCAGTGTTTTTTATTTATCAGACCAGTTACAATTGAAATTAACAGCAGGCACAAAATTCCAACCTGTGATTGTATGGTAAGTTATCAGTCTCATGAAATCCAACCTGTAGATTGCCCACACGAGCAAGGATACATTGCAGCGTCTTGGGGGAAAGCATGTCCAATGTGGGAGTGATAGGGGAATGGCTGAAATCAGATCTCAAGCAAACGTGTGCAGGTAATTGCATATTCGTCCATTGACACACAAAGTGTCACTTTGTGTCTCCTTTTTGAGAAACACGAAAGCATAATTCATCTTCTATTTTCACATGGCATAATTCACTTTGTGTGTTATTGTGATTGCTGTCTTGTTTTATTCTTTACCACTTTGGTTGATGAAGCTTTTTTTTTTATAGTAAATGTTTCAAATATTTAAAAAATTTAGGTTTCGATTGAATTACTAGCATGTCAGGGCCTCTCAAATCCATACAAAGACCTTTATCAGTGCTTGTTAGAAATATTACAGCGCTTTTCCGTAAGAAAAAAGTGTCTAGAAATTATATTTTCCAGCGCTCGGAAGGTCTTTTGCCGGCGCTTATTCGCGTCAATAGATGGCAGAGTTTTCGGCGCTCGGACAAGCGTCGATAAAGCTTTCCTAGAGCCGCTATAGCCTTTGCCGACCTACCCATTTTTTGGCGCTTGAGTAGCGCCGATAACCCGCCCTTTTCAGTACTTTTTCCGGCGCTTTTGAGCGCCGCTAAAAGTCGCACTTGTTGTAATGTGCCTACAGTTAACTAGATCTTCCAACTTGAAAACTTCTGTGATAAGGTCTATCTAATGTGGGGCTCATCAGTTCAACTATCTAATCACTGAATCACGGTCCCAACTTGTACAAACTAATCACTAGAACATGATACTATGCATACCCTTCGTGCAGGGATCATGCAATTCTCTCCAAAACATAACCATATGAATTGTGTGCAGATGGTCAAGTATTTGGTTAAAAAGACCCAAGTGAACCTAAATGCCTTGAACATGAATGGCTTGATAGCTCTAGATGTCTTACTAAAAATTCTGTGCAAACCGAATGATGAAGAACCGGAAACAATCCTTGTAGAAGGGGGAGCTGGAAGTGCAAATAGAATGGATCCTGCTGCACGCATGTAGCAAACAGACGACAGCAGTTGGCTAGATGAGGCACGGAAATCACTCATAGTGGCGGCGGTGTTAATCGCCACTGCAACTTTCCATGCCACACTCAACCCTCCAGGTGGTCTTTGGAAGGATACCGCAGATGGACACTCTGCTGGAGAGTCCATTCTTAGTGATCGATTACCAGAAATATATGTAGTATTCATAATTTTCGATAGGATAGGATTCGCTGCTTCTGTACTCGTTATCCTACTGCTAATAAGTGGTCTCTCTCTCCATAGAAGGTTTATAATGCAGGTCTTAAGGTTGTAATGCGGTTGCTGTCTTTTCCATGGGGTTTACTTACCTTTTATTGTTAATAATTCTCCAAACACATAAAACTCGTCTACCTGTTTTGATTTTTATGGTATTCATACGGTATGGTTATTTGGCCTAGCTAGGAGCTCCACGGTATTTCTTCCACATTGTTTTACGCTGCTCTGAGAAGTTAAAAATCCTGAGAAGCAATAACAGGTGAGGTTGGATGGGCTAGAGGACGTTGGCATTGACTTGGGAATTTATTGAACTAGTAGATGTAGTTGAGCCATAGGAAACCTAGATGGGCTCTGTTGTTTTCTATGCCTTTCTCTTACCTCTTACCTTCTATTTATCGTACTGTATTGGTGATTGCAGTTATGTTTATGTATTCCTCTGATAATGCTTCCATGAAGGATTGGATCTTTTTACGAATTAATTTCACAAACTTAGATGCTGATTTTGATGAAAGTAAAGTTTGAACATTAATCACAAATATCCTTAAGAATTTGCTTTCAGGATCTAGCTCTTATGAGAAATAGCACCGATTCATGTCAATAAAGATTCAAACAATCATTGGCTGGCACGCCAAGCGTTATTTTTGCAATAAGTTCAAATGAAAATCATTGCACATTTTTCTTTAATCCCTATTTGATCAGTAGGGAAGGATAAGTTGCTCATTTAGGAACTAATGGATAAAGGGTACTTGCCTAAGCTAATTAACCATATTCTTTTACTCTAATGGAAAAAAATTAAAAAAATGGAAATGAATCCTCAAATGGGCTATCAATACCCGACAATAACAGTTGTTAATGGTGTAGTGCTCATAAATAAAACACCCACTCCTGCATTCATCAACTCCAAGACGATGTAATTACAGCATTGGAGGAACCTTTAACACTGGTTGATAAATCTGCTAGAAATTTTGAGATATTTTTTTGAAGACATGCTCACTATAAGAAAACTAAAACCGCCAAACTAAAACCGCCAATGAAAGTTTTATCAACGGTCAGGTAAGCACTAGTAAAAGTGGCGTCAGTAAAGGCTTTACAAGCGGTCAGCGACTTTTACTAGTGGTTGTGCTGGACGCCCCTATAGGTAAGATTTAGAGGCACTTTTATAAGCGCTGGTAAAGGTTTGTTGAAGCGACGGTAAATGCCCGCAGAGGTGCCAGTAAATCTGTAGGCCACTGTTTATATTTGATTTAAACCTGCATTCTTCTTCTTCTTCTTCTTTTTAAATCTTTTTTTTTATTATTAATTTACATATTTAAAAATTATAAGATAATATTACATAAATTCCATTGTCAACTTTGTTGCCACACTCGAATCAATATTGTCACAATTGTTCACTCCTGAAACTGCACTTGCAGAAAATATGTTAGCTTTGCTTGTCCACTATGTTTGTGGCCATGAAGCCTTTTATCTATTGATTAATTGCAGAAGTCAAGCCTAGCAATGCCTGTAATACAGGCCTCATAATGGTCATAAAATGGGCCTGTAACAAGGATTTGTGGGTTCCTCAAAGGAAAGATCCATCAAACTTGAGCTTGGCCATAGCCCATTCATTAGCCAACCCTAAAAATGAATATTAAAATAATATTTACAATAATAAGTTGAATGATTCCAAATACATTAAAAAAAAAAAAAAAATCCATCGATCCAACTCACATTCATCCCTACCTAAATCCTGCAAAACAAAACAACAACAACAAAATTAATTACATCCCAAATAACAAAAAAATAAAAATAAAAAATCTATAGATATGTGCAATGGAGATCAAGAACTATGCTAGTTAAACCCCATGCATGTCAAGAATGCATCCAAGCATCAACACACATGCATTCCAACATGAAAGACAATAATACAAAATTTAATCATACAACTTAATTTAATGACATTTGAGAATCGAGATTCAAAAAAGTGGCATTTTAGAATTTAGCAATACAGTAGTGATTATCTCATTGGAATCAAATTGATACTAGTTTTCAAGGGTACCTATTCCTGCACTGAGTTCTAATGCAAAATGTTGTTGAACTCAGATGAATTAGAGAGGAACCATCAGTAATCCAACATTATGAATGAATGATGTGATCTTATGTTGGATACGCACTCCATAATTGATGAATGTTTCTGTAATGCAGAAAATGAAAAGAAAAAAGAATCCCAAATGAAGGCTCCTTAGTTATGTTCATCAAGTTAGCAAAACGAAGAAAAACCTTCATTCCGACTTGTCACAATGTATGATTTACTCAAAATTGTGAACAAGGGGTTGTTTATGTGGATTTTAGGGATTTTTTTCAGGGTCTAGTTAAAAGAAAATGAAGAAGAAAATTATGAAGTTTTGGATTTGGAGAAAAGTAAAAAAGAAAAAAAGAGAGAACAAAGAAGAAGAAAAACATGAGGAAAAAACTTGCTTTGATGTCAAATGGATAGGGAAAATTGTAGGACACCAAACTGAATTTAAGATGAGAGCACAAGTACCATCTTTGTGATATCAGTCTGTCCTCCAGTGGCTATATAAAAAAACAGTCCAAACTCAAACTCATTTTCCACTCTAACTCTCCAACAGATCTTGAATAGTAAAAATCCAGTCATGATATTTCCAATAGATGATGGTGATGAAGGCTTCCGCCCCCAAAGTGTGCAAAGATTTCTCACCATCAAATGCTAGTTGGCAAGAATCCCAACTCCTAATGTGTATTTGAAAATTAATGTCTAAAATGATTATAGATTCCAGCCAATAATTTTTAAACAGTGGAAGGTAGTGTTTTTTTTTTCTTTTTTTGGGTTAGCTTGTTAGTACACACACTCCATGTTAGCCACCCTCGCAAGGGATTGATACCAAGACCTCAAGTGTTGAAACGAGGTATCTAGTGGAAGGTAGTGTTAACAACTCTTTGTGCTCCATGCATTAACATACCTGGTTTTCTCTAATGTAGGAGAGTCAACAAATGTAAAACTTTGGAAATGAGTGCTATAGGAAAAGGGATAGGATGAGAGATACTCCAGTTCTCTTAGAGCCCTGTAAGTTAATAGTGCTCCTAGTTGCATCAGGCCACTTGGGCAGTTTAGCCAATTGATTTGAACTGTCCATTGAATATAAAACAGAATTCAAGGGTAACCCTATAGACATCACACTGATTGGATGATCCAATTCATCTTTTGAATATTTGGCCTCCTTTTTCTTGCCATCATTGTTCTAAGTGATGGATGTGGTGAATGCGATTGCCTGACAAAAGTGATTCCTTAATAGCATAACCAATCCACGACAGGCCCTAACAAATACATAGGTTAAATTATTGATTGGACCTACTGTTGTGTAATCAATCTTTACCGTCCATGTTGAAGGTTATTAAAGATGTTTAACATTGTCATGTGATGTTTGCATGGTAGCCCATGAAATGTTAAATGTGCTTTGGATCTAATGAAAGTCTAGATCAACGGATTGGACTGTTTAAAATTAAATGTCTAAATGCAGCTAGGAGCATTATGACTTGCGTGTGTTCTAAGGGCACTTGAGCATTCCTGAACTATAATGGTTATATATTAGGCCCTGTTTGGTAGATGCCTAAAAATGAATTCATCTCATTTCTTTAACAGTAAACGTGTATTGGAGATCTTGATCCCTAATACATTAGAGATCAAGATCTCTAATACAAAATTAGAATTGACTAACATCAGATGAGCTCATTTTTAGGTTTCTACCAAACATGGCCTTACTATTTTAAAGGTATTTAAGTAAATTTTTATTTACTAATATAATTATACTTTGGCAGGATTTTAAATATCATTCTAGATGCCGAGTTTCCTCCATGTCACCAACATGGAACTTCCCTGTTTGGTTCCTAATCTGTAAATTCGGGGCTCATTACTAGTTCATCCACACCATTGATCCGATGCCGGCCATCATGGATGAAACATGAGAAAAATAAATCTCCCTAATTGGAATATCCTAACTGATGGGGATTTTCTCCTCATTGTTGGGTTCGATGAAATCGAACAAGTTTTGATATCATCGATAATTGTAGGATTTTTCAACGTTGGTCATTGGACAGTTTTTGTCCTGTTCTGATATCATCGAGAGACCTTCAGATGATATCGAGGCTGTCATCGAGAGTGGCTCGATGACATCGATAATTATTAGAATTTTCACCCCTGGTTACTAGACAGTTTTTGGTCTTGTTTCGATATCATCAAAGGACCGTCGATGATATTGAAGCTGTTATCGAGAGACCTTCGATATCATCGAAGAGTTCTGTAGATGCGATTGTGGAAACGCAGATTCTGTGGATTTTATTTCCTATTTGGGTTCTACTTCTTTCTATTCTTTTATAAAGGGGTGTATCTGGGATTGAGGTGCATTCCAAGGTATTCTAGGGTTTCCTAAAGCTTTGCAAGGGTTTGGTAAAGGGTTTAGGGCTTTCAAAGGTGTGAGAGAGAGAGAAAGAGAGAGAGGAAGCTTGTGGAAGGGAGGTTATGCTCGTAGAGGTAATTTACCATATCTCAGCGCTTTCACGTCCTCATAATTGGTGAGATCTCTCCGTTTTCTTTGTTTCTCTTAATGTTTATCTGCTCTTGCGTGAGTGATGAATGTTTGATCCAAGCGGTGTGTGCTTGTGATCGGTTTGCAACGTTCTGCTTTTTAGTGGATTGTTAATCTGGACAAGGTCCCGTAGTTTTTACCTCTTTAAGGGTTTTTCACGTAAAAATCTCTAGTGTCGTGTGGTTTATGTTTTGATTTAGTTCATTGCATTATTATTCCATAATTCTGGTTTGTTTCGGAAGGCTAGATCCTAAGGTTTTGTGCAAGGCCCCCAACAAAGTGGTATCAAAGCCAGGTTCATTGAACAGGTAGGATCAGTTTAAAATTATGGAAGGTGGCCCATCAAGGATGATCAGCCTCAATGGTTCTAACTGGACCATATGGAAGGCTAAGATGGAGGACTTGCTTTATTGCAAGGACCTATATTATCTAATTTTAGGCATATTAGCAAAATTCAAGGATATGTCTGATGATGATTGGAAGAAGTTGGACCGGAAGGCGGTGGGGTTTATTAGACAATGGCTGGATGATTCTGTGTTCCACCATGTATCTACAGGACCTCAGCCGCTAGCCTATGGTTGAAATTGAAAGGGCTGTATGAGAGAAAAATAGCCGGTAATAAGATTTTTCTGATAAGGCGACTTGTGAATCTCAAGTTCAAGGATGGTGGTTCTGTGGCCGAGCACATGAATGAGGTCAGCAATATAGTGAACCAGCTCTCCGCTATAAAGATGGTCCTGGATGATGAATTGCAGGCTTTGTTATTGCTTAGTTCATTGCCTGACAGTTGGGAGACATTGGTGGTGTCTCTAAGCAACTCTACGCCAGACGAAAAGGTATCCATGGAACAGGTAATTAGTTGTCTCTCCAATGAGGAGACAAGGAGGAAGTCTCAGGGGTCCACTCCTTAAGAGGCCCTTGTGACACAGGAACGGGGGAGATGAAAGAATAGGAAGAGCGGGAAGGCCCGAGATAAATCAAGAGGCAAGTCGAGTAATAGAAAAGATGTTGATTGCTGGAATTGTGGCAAGAAGGGCACTACAAGCATGAATGTTGTGGTAAGATGAACGACAAGAAAGAAAAAAGAAAGGAGAAGGTAGATGAATCAGATTCCACTACGGTCGCTTCAGATGGCGACGTTGTAGTTATTATTTCTATAGATCATGATGTATGTCTCATGGCTACGAGTCAGGACATTGACTGGGTGATTGACTTAGGAGCTTCTTTTTACGCGACTCCACGCAAGGACTTCTTCACAAGCTACAAGTCAGGTGACTATGGGACCGTGAAGATGAGAAATTCTGATGTATCGAAGATTGTAGGGGTCGGTGATATTTGTGTGAAAACTAATGTGGGCTGCACATTGGTCCTCACGGATGTGAGGCATATCCCAGACCTTTGCTTCAACTTTATGTCGACGGAAAGGTTGGATGATGATGGCTATGAAAGCCGGTTTGTTGGTGGGCGCTGGAAGCTCATCAAGGATTTGTTGATCGCAGCCAGAGGAAAGAAGTGTTGCACCCTTTACAAGGCATGTCTTTGTGGGTGTAAGGGTGGGTTGAATGCAGCGAAAGATTCAGCTATTAACATGTAGCACAGGCGTCTAGGCCACATGAGTGAAAAAGGACTTCAGCTACTAGCAAAGAAGCAGCTCCTTCCAAATGTGATAGGTACACCTCTCAAAACTTATCTTGATTGTTTATCAGGGAAACAACATAGAATTTCATTCGTTAAAACTATTTTTCATGTTAATAAAGTGCATTAGATTTGGTTTATTCTGATGTTTGTGGTCCTATGAGGACAAAAACCTTAGGTGGGGCATTGTATTTTGTTACTTTTATAGATGATGCATCTAGGAGGGTTTGGGTTTATGCAATGAAATCCAAAGACGAGGACGTTGGTGTGTTTAAATTGTTTCATACTATGGTCGAGAGAGAGATAGGTAGATCATTGAAGTGCATCCGCACTGACAATGGTGGCGAATACATTGGTGACTTTCATGAGTACTACAAATCCCTAAGTATATGGCATGAACAGATGATTCCCAAGACCCCCAGCATAATGGTGTAGCAGAGCGAATGAATCACACCATTATTGAGAGAATCAGATACATGTTATCCCATGCGAGATTGTCCAAGACGTTTTAGGGAGAAGCAATGCACACGGCGGTGTATTTGATAAACAGGTCTCTATCAGCCCCGTTGAATGGAGAAGTGCCCGAGAAGGTGTGGACTGGACAGGATCTATCGTACAGTCATCTTAGGGTGTTTAGATGCAGGGCATCCGTTTATGTACCAAAGGACGAGAGGTCCAAGCTCGATATGAAGATCAAGTAGTATGTGTTCTTGTGGTACGGTAATGAAAAGTTTGGTTACAGATTATAGGATCCGACCGAGAGGAAGCTCGTCAGGAGTAGAGATGTAGTATTCTTTGAAGATTAGTGTATAAAAGATATTGGTAAGCCAGAGAAGAACCAACCTAGTTCAGGTGAGCTAGAGGACATAGATCAGGTTATTCCTCCCGTGGTGCCTGATGATGAGGGATTACAGCAAGGTGTAGAGGACGAGGGAGTTCCTACAGAAGATGGACCGGGGGAGCAGCCCCTACTTGATCCACCCGCTGAGCCACAGGTGAGGAGGTCATCGAGGGACAGACAGTCATCCAAGAGGTACTCGCCGCATGAGTATATTATGCTGACTGATGGGGGAGAGCCAGAAGATTATTCTGAGGCCCTAGCCGACGAGCATTAGGAGGAGTGGTTGAAAGCTATACAAGAGAAGATGGAATCCTTGCATAAGAAGCACAACTATGACCTGGTAAAACTTCCTAAAGGCAAGAAAGTTTTGAGCAACAAGTGTGTGTTCAGAAAGAAGGTTGAACAGAATAATTCGCAAACGAGGTTCAAGGCCAGACTTGTGGGGAAAGGGTTTGGTTAAAGGAAAGGCATAGACTTCGAGGAGATATTCTCACCAATGATGAAGATGACATTCATACGGGTGTTGCTTGGGTTGGTGGCTAGCATGGATCTGGAGATAGAGCAGTTAGATGTTAAAACTGCCTTTCTCCATAGTGACTTGAAAGAAGAGATCTACATGCATCAACCAGAGGGGTTTAAAGTCAAAGGCAAGGAACATATAGTGTGTAGGCTAAGGAAGAGCTTGTATGGGCTGAAACAAGCTCCACAACAACGGTACAAGAAGTTCGATTCGTTTATGTTACAGTATGGGTATGACAAAACGGAGTCGAACTACTGTGTGTTCACGCGCAAGTTCTCAGATGGTGATTTCTTAGTTCTCCTGTTATATGTTGATGACATGCTCATCATGGGAAAAGACATCAAGAAGATTGACACGTTGAAACAGGAGTTGGGCAAGTCTTTTGCAATGAAAGACTTAGGCCTGACTAAACAAATCCTAAGAATGGAGATTAACCCATGACAGAAACAGCAGAAAGCTTTGGTTGTCACAAGAGCGGTATATTGAGAAAGTGCTAAAGCGGTTCAATATGAATGCAGCAAAGCCAGTCAGTACTCCACTGGATGGTCACTTCAGACTGAGCGACAAGCAGTGTCCCAAGATGAGGAAAGAGGTGGAAGAGATGCAGAAGTTACCCTACGCGTCAGCAGTAGGAAGTTTGATGTATGCTACGGTGTGTACACACCCAGACATAGCATATGCGGTTAGTGTTGTCAACCGGTATCTTGTCAATCCTAGCAAAGAGTATTGGGCAGCGGTAAAGTGGGTACTGCGGTATCTAAGAGGCTCATCCAGGTTGAGCCTATGCTATGGTGACGAAAAACCTGTGTTAGAGGGCTACACAGATGTAGATATGGCAGGTGACATAGACTCCAGGAAGTCTACATCGGGATTTATGTTCACATTTGCAGGGGGAGCGGTTTCTTCGCAGAGCAAGCTACAAAAGGACGTAGCATTATCGACGATAGAGGATGAGTACATTGCAGTCACAGAGGCATGTAAAGAGATGCTTTTGATGGAGAGGTTCCAACAGGAACTTAGCCGGAAGCAAGAGCAGCACGTGGTCTATTGCGATAGCTAAAGTGCTATACATTTGAGTAAGAATCCAAGTTAGCAGTCTAAGTCAAAGCACATAGAGGTTCGGTATCACTGGATCAAGGATACTTTGGAACAAAAGGTGTTACAGGTTAAGAAGGTCCACACGGACAATAATGGGTCAGACATGATGACCAAGGCTTTGCTCAAGGGCAAGTTTGAGGTTTGTAGAAATCAGGCTGACTTGAAGAAGGTGAACTCCTCTTGAGTCGAAAAGGGAAAGATTTTATGGGGATTTTCTCCTCATTGTTGGGTTCAATGAAATCAAACAAGTTTCGATATCATTGATAATTGCAGGATTTTTCAGCGTTGGTCGCTGGACAGTTTTTGTCCTGTTCCGATATCATCGAGAGACCTTCAGATGATATCGAGGCTGTCATCTAGAGTGGCTCAATGACATCAATAGTTGTTAGAATTTTCACCCCTGGTTACTGGACAGTTTTTTATCCTGTTTCGATATCATCGAAGGACCGTCGATGATATCGAAGCTGTTATTGAGAGACCTTCGATATCATCGAAGAGTTCCGTAGATGCGATTGCGGAAACGCAGATTCTGCGGATTTTGTTTCCTATTTGGGTTCTACCTCTTTCTATTCTTTTATAAAGGGGTGTATCTGGGATTGGGGTGCATTCCAGGGTATTCTAGGGTTTTCTAAAGCTTTGCAAAGGTTTGCTAAAGGGTTCAGGGTTGTCAAAGGTGTGAGAGAGAGAGAGAGAAAGAGAAAGAGAGAGGGAGAGAAAGGGAAGCTATGCTCGTAGAGGTGATCTACCATGTCTCAGCGCTTTCACGTCCTCGTAATCAGTAAGATCTCTCCGTTTTCTTTGTTTCTCTTACTGTTTATCCGCTCTTGCGTGAGTGATGAAGGTTTAATCCAAGCGGTGTGTGCTCGTAATCTGTTTGTAACGTTCTGCTTTATAGTGGATTGTTGATCTGGACGAGGTCCCGTGGTTTTTACCTCTTTGAGGATTTTTCACGTAAAAATCCCTAGTGTCGTGTAGTTTATGTTTTGATTTAGTTCATTGCATTATTATTCCATAATTCTGGTTTATTTCGGAAGGCTAGATCCTAAGGTTTTGTGCAAGGCCCCCAACACTAACTACCCAATCTGTTTCTCCATTGAATGTAGACTGTTAGTGCATTTCTTTTTAAATGTGTATTGACATGCCTAAAATGGAAACATTAGAGTCAACTAGATGAAGAGATTTTTCGGGCATGGTTCATCGAGGACAGGGCCATCTGATCAATCAATTAGATAAATCAACCATGGGCTCCACATGTACAGGTTCATACCAAACTAGGAAGTATTTTGTTACGAACAGTGAACTCAGCTTCTAATTTCAGCTTGGTTGGAATTTTAATTTCTTTTTAGAAAGATGGTGATAGTGACATTTTTCAAAATTTTGAAGAGGACGTGTAGCTTTCCCTAATTTTATGGCAATTAAGATAATTTCCATCATTAGCATATTTCAAATTGTTGTTATTACCAAAGTGTATGAAGTTGATTCTAGACTAAAAGACTATAGCACTGAAATCTGAAAGAGGTGGTTTCATGAATTGGGTTAACAAACAGTTGTACAAGTACAAGGATCCTTTTTAGAGAAGAGGAGAGGAAAACTAGGCACATAAAGAAAAAACAGAGACCCGAGATGCGAGGATGAGTTTCAGTTTATTCTGAGGTCATTTTCACAAGGAGTTTCATTTTCAATCAATCTCTAATTGCAATATAATTACAATCATTTAATTCTCTGAGGTTTTCATAAGGAATAAGAGAAAATATATACTTGCCTGAACAAATAAGTTCATCCACATGATATTTGTAAAGAGAGCTTTCCTGAGAAAGCAGATAACAAACTGTTATTCATCAAAACTATAAAGAGCAAAGGCTGGAAATGATTAAAAACA
The DNA here is from genome assembly GCA_037074715.1 of Magnolia kwangsiensis. Taxonomy (NCBI): domain Eukaryota; kingdom Viridiplantae; phylum Streptophyta; class Magnoliopsida; order Magnoliales; family Magnoliaceae; genus Magnolia; species Magnolia kwangsiensis. The sequence goes on along the minus strand of CM073582.1, from coordinate 70,877,025 downwards.
TAATCAATATCCTCATCCTTAATATCATACAGGCTCAGAATCTTTTAAGAGATCTTTAATTCAGAATCCTTAATGGTTAGCATTCAATCACCAATATTTCTTGCAGTGTGTTTCACCTGAAATTTAGGCATGCCTTTGGAGTCATGCCCTAAAGTGAGCCAGCAAAATGATTAGATGGGGGTAGATAGAACACACATTATGATAGGATCCACAAAGCTTTTTCAGTACCTATTAATATAAGCAATGAATATTGAGGTGGGCCCTATGTCACAGGCAAGTCGCACTCCAGTATTAGAGCGGGAGTCGCTATTGTATAAGTCCACATCAACCAGCGAGGTATATGATGTGATATGATGTGATCTACAGCTGTGTGTATATTTTACGGTTCTTCTGGAGATATGATGTGATCTACAGCTGTGTGTATACGGCGGACAGAAGCAGTGGAGAAAAGCTTTTGATACTCCAACAGTGTGATGAATGGTGTGTATGTACTTAGAAAGTACCTAAAAATTGCATATTTTGAACACGAATAATTCAAACTGAACTGTGCACCCCATTTTAGATGCATCTTGAGCTAAAATTTCAGTTTGTTTTGATCAGATGACTATGGGATTGGGGTACATCATTGGACGGTCAAAAATGAAAAATAATGAAAAATATCCAATGAATCTATTTCAACAACCAAGCATCCATGATTCAGAGTTTTGCTAAGTACACACCTATCAAAAAAAGATGATGTAGATGCCACAAATCTGCTAGCATGGCACATCACTCTGGGACCCAACCTATCATCAGGTTGGTCCAACCCCCCCCCCCCCCCCCCCCCCCCTCCAAAACAACAAAAAAAAAAAAAAAAAAAAGAAAAAAAGAAAAAGAAAAAGAGGTTCAATCAGCATGTGGGCCCCAATATTGGAAACAGTTGGATGGGATTCTGTGGAATAGCTACAACGAGAATCGCTGTAAAGATGCTATTAAATGGATGCACATCTCTGCCAAACCTGGTACTTTTTGGACCAGGTATGTGCAACCTTCCACATACTAACAATGCCCTTCAACTGGGCTGGGAGATTCTCATGCAACTTGAAAAAACCCAAAAATGCCAAATTCATGATTAGAAGAAGTATGGGCCTATTGTCATACTTACAGAATGTTAAGATTTGTCAAATTACTGAATGAGACTGGCAAATCTCCACTGAAATTGTTGAAGATAGATCCCTGAAAAGATATTTAATCAATGAATTTGGGTCAAATTCAATGGGTAAATTCTGATTCTAAGAAAAATGAGTTCTAAATATCAAGACCAAACAACAAGAACAACAAGAAAAGTAAAAAAAAAATAGCATCTGGAAAAACATTTCTGTAATCGTATGAGCTGCGAAATCTGTACATAAAAAGTCAAATCTCCATGGGTAGAAAGTAGTTTGAATTCAAGGGTTCTAGGTTGAGCTCTAGTTTGAATCCCGGCCCATTTAGTAAATGAGCTGGGTATAGGTTTGACTTCTTTGCATGCTTACTGATCAGGTCAAACCCAGGCTGATCCAACTCAACCAAAACCCAACCCATTGCCAACCCAAGATTAAATAAAAATCTTACCAGAAAGAAATCCATTAATGCGCTCTGGTGCATGGATTGCAGCGTATTGAAATCCCATTTGCAAGCTGTGGTGAGCTACTCTTCTCTTCATTTCTGAAGAGAACATTCATTGTTACTGACATGGCACTACAAGCACAAAGATACAAGAATGAAGAATCAAAGACAACCTAATAAGCAATTTTCGGATCTCAAGTTTATGAAACAAGAGACTTAAGTGATGTGAACCAAAATCCCTTTCTTCCAAATGGATTTACCATAGGAGAGGATTTGCATGTACCTGTCCATTTCCAACTAAGCCAGCCTCATCAACAAAACTATGAGATGCCAGCAAGAGCCATGGAGATGAGGTAACTTTTTCTCCTTGTCAGTACTCATGACAATTTAGTAAATGTAAATATTTATCTTTCTAATTTTGGTCCCACAAATTGCCTTGAAAATTACAGCAAACCACAATTCCAATAACAAAGTGGAATCATGGACCATGGAAGGATGTTACATGGCTTCCCATCAACGGCATATCCATGGTTACAATGTTACTCTACTTGTAGTATGGGGTCTATAAGAGAACAAAATAAATTCATTAAAAATTGTCTTGGGAAAAGAGAACAAAAAAAATACAGATCTACGTGAATTTCAAAAAACCCAAAAATAAAAAATAAAAATAAAAATTTACCTTGGATGGTGAAAAAGACCCACTTTGTTTGCATACAAAGGGACATGATCTCTCTCCTTATACTTGTGAGTTGACCCATCTACTTCCGCATTTGTACCAGAAAAGATAAACAAAACCACCAAAGCAGCTCCCGCTAATTTCACCAGCATAAAGGGCTAAAAGCTTTCCTCCAAAGAATCAAATGGCTCTAAGTCATTCAAACAGTATTAGAATTACATGATGTTAGGCTGGTCAAAAAATAAATTTATTAGGATTTCAATTGGTGCCAATTTAATAATGTTCTTACATTGTTTTATACCCCCAAAAGTGGACTGATGGAAATTACAGGTAGACTTGACTAAGAAATTAATTAGGAGAAATTTTGGTAAGAAAAATATGTTGAGCTGGTATAAAGTCAAGAAAAGGTTCATATACATGAGTAATTAGACTAGATCACAGCATTTTTGGAAACGATATGATCATAGAAAGATAATGGAGAAGGTACTATTGGCATGTTATCACAAAAAAGAAAAAGAAAAGAAAAAGTATCGTGAGCATGTCAAATTCTTTATACCAAAGAAAATGAGAGAAAATCAGCCAAAGAAAGGTGTATCCCATGAATCCAACAAACTAAATGCAATATTAGAATGTATAAGATGGTTACCCTTGTGACCAAAGAGTAGGCCTCATGTATACGTGTTATTCTTCTGTGCTGCAGCTTCTACTCTCTTCCCATCAATCTAGAAGACAATGAATCATAAACAGAGGAAACATACATTCAGAAAAATCAATGTAGAATAAATGTGAAAAGAATAGATTAAAAAATACAATAAAATTCACTATAGAGCATAAAGCTTAGATCAATTTAAGAAGCATGCATGGTAACAAATCCTAGAATCTTAGGATTATACACAGATTCATGAAAATCACAATCATCTACTATAATAAACCCTGCTCCAGCTGAACTTCGATAATCTGTATAAAAATAAACAAAAATAAAAATCCTTAAGATAACTAAAAGCCATCCTCATGAGTTGAATGACACAAAAAGTGAATGGTATCAACTATATAGACGATAGTCAGGAGCCCATCCAAAATATAATCTCATGCATTAAAAACATATTGCATATGCAGCATTAAATTGGAAAAGCAGAAGATAGTTTGTTTCTATTCATGGAAGGTGAGAGAGAAAACAGAATCAAAATGTTAGTTTTTTATATTTTATTTTTGCAAACATTGCTTCAGAACATTACAAAAATTGTGTTTGACATATCAACAAATTATAATGTTAAACAGAGCTTTTCTTAAAGGCTTCAATGGAGGTATTTGCAACAATTGCTCTTCAATATCAAATCACTTTTTTGGTCCTTTACAATTAATCCAGAAAAGTCTTGATTTGTTAATCAGGTTCTAAAATATCAGTTCAGTTTGATATATTTTACACCAAACTTCATCCTAATTCAGGGACAAAGAAAACCTGTAATTTTGTAATACATGGACAGAAACTTGTAACTATCCGGTACATTGAAAAATAAAATGATTGTGTAATTGTCACAAACCAAAATGATACAAGAGACTTCTAAATATAAAGCCCCATGTCTCATACTAATCTTGGGCTGTCTTGTAATTTCATTGTGATTTTTTTAATAAAATTTTAGTTGGTCTAGTTTCAACATTATTACAGGACCCAGACTGGTTGCATTTGGACTGTCTAATACATTGGTCTAGACACCTGCATGTAATGGGCTACCATACAAACACCATTCCAATCTAACAGATATTAACCAAAACAAGGGATCACCCAAATCATGACGGGAGTTGTGAAGGAACTTGCCTGTGATGATGTCGAAGACGATGTTTTGAGTCCTGGACCAGAACTTTTGTTATCAAACATAAGAGTTAGTGCAGGCACATTAACTGAGTTTCATTATGCAGCAGAAGAAATGATGGAAATATACAACAGAACATAGCGATCAACTTTACTGAATTTTTGAAGTAGATAACACAGAGATAGCTGCAACTTACAGTTAATATTTTGGAAATGCACATCCTACAATCATATCCCATAAAACTAAATAAATAAACAAATAAATAAATAAAGAACAGATTTTTCTAGATCATCAATGCATCAAAAGCTAGAAACAGTAGTTGATTTTTAATTTCTATAGAAGTTTGCAAGAAAAGATGAATTCGAGCGGGAATTTCACGGGATCAGAAGTAACAATTTTTTTTGGATAATCAGTGACATGGAATATACAGCAAGTGTTCTAGATTAGTCGTGTTTTTATTAGGATTGGCATTCTATATAAGTTGCCCCAAATTTCAGCACGAATGCACCCCTGAAACTCAGCCTACCACAAAGATTTATTGGGACAACAAAGTAGATAAAAATGGAGTCCATTTGGCAGTCCCCAAATTTAGGTTTCAGCTATTATGATGCATAGAAATGTTTTACTGTGACATGCTCAAAAGTTTTATTAACAAAAAAGAGAAGTGTCCTTTTTACATTTACATGCATACACAAGTGATGGAGATTAAATCTGGATGCTTGATCCAGAATCAATTTTCAATCCAAAGCGTTGCAGGATCGTCATAGATTTTTCCAACCTTTAGAATGGGCAGATTATATTCTCTTTTTAAGCTTAAAATCTGATCAGTCCACACACATAGATTTCCAGCTAAAAACAAACAAACAACTAAAATATCATTTTCTTAAGATTTGCTAATTTAATTTCACTTGCGGCAAGCTTTAATAAAAGGGAATTCAGGAAGTGGTGCCCTAGAGCCACTGATGATATATGACCTTTTCACAGTGTTGACAAACATCCTACAAGAATGGAGAGTTAGAATTTCAGTCATTTGATGATCATCCTGACTCACATTGTCACACAAGTATGAATGAGTTGCATTTTTATTTTAAATATGATCGAGATGCAGAGGAAAACACGCAATGTCACAATAGAAAGGAAAAATCAAATGTAATAGACATACTCCCATGGCACATCGCCGACAAGCATTCGATCTCCTTCATTATCTTCATAAATAAGAACATGGTCGGGAATTACTAGCTTGCCTTATTCATTTTGTACCTGCTTCTTGAAGTAATTTATTTAAAAAAAAAAAAAAAACAGACACAATGTGAAAAAAATCATTCACTTGAGTTTAAATGTTGTTACATTACTAGGAATTACACCCAAAACTCAGCACAGATTATACAAAATTTCAGCATAGCAGTACTTAGTATATGTACGCTAAAGAATAAGACAGGAAAGATAGCTCGAGTAAAACCACAGAGATTAAAAATAAGAAGCAAGAGGAAAATATCACAAACCATCCCATGGAGAAAAACTATTAGGAAGTATGCAATTTAAGGGGCTGCAAACGGACCTAGAAATGCTTTAGACCTGAATTTTGCAGGGTGCCTCAATTAGCGCAGCTTCAGCAGAGTCCGAATGGGCTGGGTCATATTCCATTCCATTTCATTCCGGGATACATCCACAGACATTTATTCTGTTCAAATAAAAAAGATTTACTTTACAATGATAGTAAGCTCCGAGTTAATTGAATTGCTCATTCATTGTAGAACGAGCTGCTTTTATGGAGTTACTCTAGACAAATAATAATAATTTAATTAAAAACGAGTAATTTAGGGGACAAATTTTTAAGTGAAAACTTAACACATTACACACTAGCAATTTGGAAAGGCATTACAATAGGCTACCCGTTTCCATCCCTACCTGAGATTTGGATATACTTGTCTCGTGCCATAAAATGAGCTGAAAAAATGGATAGACGGTGTGGATCGTAGAGCAGCACTGACCTGTAGCGATGTTGATGCGGGCAGGGTCAGTATGCAATCTGCGTCCTAGTCAACTAAGAGGTTTTAAGGATGGCTCCCAGAAGATTTGGCCATTGATGTCTCCATCCACTGAACCCGGTTTGCGTCCTAGCCCTGCCCGTCCAGTATGCAATCTGCGTCCCGTTCTACCTAGGTCAACTAAGAGGTTTTAAGGATGGCTTCAGAACATGTAGCCGTTGACATCCCATCTACCGGACTCGGATTGCATCCTTGGGCCCGCTAGGACGGTCTCCGTCCTGGCAGAAGTCTTATGAGTCGCACGGGCCCCACTGTAATGTATATTTTATTTGATTCATACCATTCATTCACTTTTCAAATCATTTTAAACTATGAACGGACTACACCAAAGGAAATAGTGGAGATTGAATGCCTATCATTGAAAGCTTCTTAGGGGCCACATAAATTTTTGATCAAGCTGATAGTTGCGTTTGCCCTTCATCCAAGTCTATGTGACCTTACAAACAGGTTGGATGGCAAAGAAACGTCACGGTGGACCTTAGGAAGGTTTCAACTGTAGTGTTTCTATCACCACTGCTTCCTATGGTATGGCCCACTTGAATCTTGTATATACCTTCTCTGGGGGCTCGTACCTCAAAATGCTCTGTTAAAATGGATGAAGGATATGGATAGAATACACGCATAATAGTGGGTGTTGCGCAGCACGCCAACAACGCAGTGGGCCGAGATCCAATCTCAGGCCTCACCCACAAACGATAAACAGAAAGGAATATAAACTAGAAACAGATCAAAGCAATCCAAAAAAACTACAAGACAAGATATACGTAGAAAAACCCCAAACTAGGATAAAAAACCACAGATGCAAACTTCCACTATGAAGAAGAACAAAGATTACAAGGCAAAATACTAACCTCTCCCTTGGAAGAATATAGAAAACCCTTAGCCCACACCTTTAGAAATATTTTTCAATATTCCTCATACCTCATCATACCCTAGAAAATCCCTAAGAACCCCTATTTATAGTTCAGGCAACTTCCCTTCCGCATCCCAGTTGTGAAAGGACTCAAATCCGCAATTTCGTGCAAAATCGCGGAACAAACTGCGTAGCCTACGACCGGTCCTAGTTCCCGTACGACCGGTCCTAGCTTTCCTACGACCGGTCCTAGGACTCGGAAAAAAACAGCACAACTCGCTAGACTTTGAGTCGTGTCAGGGCTCGAACCTACGACTGGTCGAGCGCCTCCCACGACTAGTCGTGGCTCCCCCACGACTGGTCGAAAAGGCCCCTACGACCGATCGTAGCCCTCCTACGACCAGTCGAAGATGGCCCAATATGACTCCACATTGTCAACAATCTCCCACTTGGAGACACATTGTCATAAACCTTCGTCTTTTTCATCCGGAGTGCACCACCTCCTCGTCTTCAAGCTTGAAGACCAATCAAAGCTAAACAGAGCTTCAGCTTCTCCCTTATGACCGCTTTGGTCAACATATCTGCAGGATTCTCACTTGTATGAATCTTCTCCAGAACTATCGATTCATCTTCCAGTAACGAACGTATGAAGTGATATCTGATGCAATATGCTTGGTCCTTGAATGAAAGGCTGAATTCTTAGCCAAGTGTATTGCACTCTGACTGTCACTGTACAGCTTGTAATCTATTTACTTCTTACCCAACTCTTCCATAAAACCTTGCATCCACACCATCTCCTTGCATGCTTATATAGTTGCAACATATTCTTCTTCTGTCGTACTGATAGATACTATCTTCTGTAACTGAGAGACCCAACTGACTGCAGCACTGCCCAGAGTAAAGACATAACCTGTAGTGCTTCTTCTGCTGTCGATATCTCCTGCCAAATCTGAATCCACGCAGCCTTGCAGCTTGATTTTCGATCTACTATAACACAGCCCTACATCCTTAGTACCCACCAGGTATCTGAGGATCCACTCCACAGTTTCCCAATGTTCCTTCCCGGGGTTGTTTATGAACCTGCTAACAACTCCCACTGCTTGAGCAATGTCTGGCCTTATGCTCACCATAGCATACATAAGACTCCCAATCGCTAATGCATATGAGACTTTGGCCATGTAGTCTCGTTCTTCCTGCATCTTTGCACCTTGCTCCTTAGATGGCTTGAAGTGGTTGGCTAATGGAGTGTTAACCGGCTTAGCACCTCCCATATTGAATCGATCAAGTACCTTGGCTATGTACTCTGCCTATGACAAAACCAGTTTCTTGTTTTCCCTGTCACGCTTTATCCTCATGCCTAGGATTTATTTTGCAGCTCTTAAATCCTTCATGGCAAATTCTCTAGACAATTATCTTTTGAGATCTGAGATGTCCTTCATGCTTGAACCGGCCACAAACATATCATCAACATACAGAAGAAAAATGATGTACGACGTATCAAACTTCTTCAAATAACAACAGTGGTCTGCATGACATCTCCTAAAACCGTTTTCCGACATGAAACTATCGAACTTCTTATACCATTGCCCCGGGGCCTGCTTCAGGCCATATAGACTTTTCTTCAGTCTGCACACCTTGTTCTCATTACCTAGTGCTACGTATCCTGTCGGCTGATGCATATATATTTCTTCTTCAAGATCCCCATGAAGAAAGGCTGTCTTAATATCTAGCTGCTCTAGATGTAAGTTCTCTATAGGCACTATACTCAAGATCATGCGAATTGTAGACATTTTCACTACCGGTGAAAATATTTCAATGAAATCGATACCTGCCTTTTGTTGAAACTCTTTCACAACCAATCTAGCCTTGTACCGTTTCGAACCATCGTGCTCCTCCTTCAGTCTGTAAACCCACTTATTATGAAGAGCTTTCTTATCCTTAGGTAAAGTGACTAGCTCCCAAGTACGATTAGACTTAAGAAAGTCAATCTCCTCATCCATGGCCTACTCCCACTTAACCCGTGTATCTGACTGTAATGCCTCTTCAAAACATTCTGGCTCACCATTATCTGTCAGCAGTAGATAATGTAAAGAGGGTGAGTATCGGACCGTGGGTTTCCTCTCCCGAGTAGACCTCCTCACAACCAGTGTCTGTGGCTCTGCCTCATGATGCTCCTATGCATGATCATCTTGTGGCGCTGTAACACCCATGTCCGGTAACTCTTCTAACTGTACAAATTTCTTTTTCTCGACCTTATTTTCTTTCACACTTTTCTTATGCATCACTTTTTCGTTGAAGACTACGTCCTTTCTTCTGATGATTTTTCTGTTTTCTGTATCCCAAAACCTATAGCCAAAATCATCCTGCCCGTAGCCTATAAACGTGCACCTCCTGGACTTCGCATCCAGCTTGTTTCTGTGCTCTGCATCAATGTGAACATATGAAGTGCAACCGAACACTTTGAGATGTGTAAGGTTCACTTCTTTCCCAGTCCACGTTTCTTCTAGTAGTCCACCATCCAATGGTGCTAAGGGACTTCTATTGATAAGATATACGGCAGTATTCACAGCATCTGCCCAAAAGGTCTTGGGCAACCTTACATGTAATCTCATGCTCCTGGCGCGCTCAAGGATGGTCCTGTTAATGCGCTCAACCACACCATTCTGTTGTGGTGTCCCTGGAATCATTTTCTGATATTTGATTCCACTTGCTGCACAATACTCCTCAAACCTCTTATCACAATATTCTCCCCCATTATCAGATCTGAGATACTTTACTATTTTACCTATCTCGTTTTCTACCATAACTTTTCACTTCTTAAACGCATCAAATACATCAGATTTATGCTTTAAAAAATAAATCCATAGTTTTCTACTAGCATCATCAATAAAGGAAATAAAATAACGTGAGCCACCAAGAGATGATACCTGTGTCAGTCCCCACACGTCAGTGTGTACAAGCTCCAATAGATGCGTCTTTGGAGCGCGTCCTGTCTTCTTGAAGCTTACCCTCTTCTGCTTGCCATATATGCAGTCCTCGTAGAATTTCAAGTCAAGAGACTTCAGCCCTGGTAGCTTCCCTTTTGACAACAGCACTTTCATCCCTTTCTAACTCATATGTCCCAACCTCTGATGCCATAACTGCCTATTCACTCCAGTTAATGCGACTGAGAGTGAACTATACGATCCTGAAGTCACGTACAAAGTGCCTTTCTTTTTGCCTCGAGATATCACCAAGGCACCTTTTGTGATCTTTCAGGAATCACTAGTGAATGTCGTCATATAACCGGTATCGGCCAACTGCCCCACTGAGATTAGATTCCTTCTCAAACTCGGTACATGTCTGACATCCTTCAGTTTCAAAACCGTTCCATCTTTCTGATTGACCTGAACGTCTCCATTTCCAACAATATTGCACGGCTCATCATCACCCAGGTAGACTCTCCCAAAGTCACGTGACACATAATCACACAGAACTTCCTTACATGAAGTGGTATGAAACGAAGCACCCGAGTTTATAACCCATGACTCATTCATTGCATCAAGAGACAAGATCAACGCCTCTGTGTCGCTCTTCTCAGACAGATTCATTGAATCCTTCCCGCCTTGAGAGCTTGTTTCTTGTTTCTTAAGCGCCCTGAAATCACGTTTCATGTGCCCCTTCTTGCCGCAATGCCAACACCCGTGTTTGTCTTTCGGTCCCTTAGACTTCTTCCTCGACTTAGAATGCCCGTGTTAATTGCCTCCTCTGTTCTGCGATCTTTCTCTTCCTTCAACGTTTAGAGCATTCCCTGAATCCCCTGAAACTCCTGATACCTTTCTTCTATATTCTTCGCTGAGAATTAGACCGGCTACATTATCAAATTTTAACTTTTTCGACCCTGAAGAATTGCTCACAGCAATCACCAAACCATCCCAACTGTCTGGCAGACTGGATAAGATCAATAGTGCCCTGACCTCATCCTCAAAAACAATGCCAACGGATTCCAACTGGCTCGTGACTGTATTGAACTCGTTTAGATGTTCAGCCACGCTCCCACCATCTGACATCTTCATGTTGAATAGCTGTTTCATAAGACGAACCTTGTTGGATGTTGAGGGCTTTTCATACATGGTGGCTAGGGCTTCCATTAATTCTTTTGTCATTTTCATCTTGGATATATTAAAGGCGGCGCTCTTAGACAAAGAGAGTCGGATCGTTCCTAAAGCCTTTCTATCCAGTAAAAACCATTCATCATTTGTCATCTTTTTTGGTTTCTTCTCTTTTCCTTCTAAAGGAATGTAGAGGTCCTTCTGATACAGATAATCCTCCATCTGTATCTTCCAGAAGGCAAAGTTTGAACCATCAAACTTCTCAATTCTAATTTTTTCATCTTCCACCATCGCTCCCAATAGAACTAAACCAATAGCTTTGATACCAGTTGTTGCGCAGCACGCCAACAACGCAGTAGGCCGAGATCCAATCTCAGACCTCACACACAAACGATAAACAGAAAGGAATATAAACTAGAAATAAATCAAAATAATCCAAACAAACCACAAGACAAGATATACGTGGAAAAACCTCAAACTAGGGTAAAAAACCACAGATGTAAACTTTCACTATGAAGAAGAACAAAGATTACAAGGCAAAATACTAACCTCTACCTTGAAAGAATATAGAAAACCCTTAGCCCACACCTTTAGAAATATTTTTTAATATTCCTCATACCTCATCATACCCTAGAAAAGCCCTAAAAACCCCTATTTATAGTTCAGACAACTTTCCTTCCGCATCCCAGTTGCGAAAGGACTCAAATCCGCAGTTTCGCGCAAAATCGCGGAACAAAGTGCGTAACCTACGACCGGTTCTAGCTCCCCTACGACCGGTCCTAGCCCTCTACGACCGGTCCTAGCTCTCCTATGACTGGTCCTAGGCCCCGAAAAAAAACAGCACAAGTCGCTGAACTTTGAGTCGTGCCAGGCTCGAACCTATGACCGGTCAAGCGCCTCCCACGACCAATCGTGGCTCCCCCACGACCGGTCGAAAAGGCCCTTACGACCGGTCGTAACCCTCCTACAACCGGTCGAAGACAGCCCAATGTGGCTCCACATTCTCAACAGTGGGCTCCACGGAGACCCTGACAGGACCAAGTCCATCATGCCCGGGTAGTACACAAACCCCTGTCCAATTTACCTGTGTCAAGCAAGCGGCTTGAGGATAAAAATCCCGCCACACACAGACGATGATTAGCTACTGAACTCGACAGTAGCGAGAAGTGGCGTCATCACAGTACGTGGGCCCTAGCATAATGTATGTGTTGTATCCACACCGTCCATCCATTTGGAGAGAGATTTTAGGGCATGAATAAAAGAAGAGAAATTTCCTACTGTACGACCCACTCATGGCCCATTCCCCTTTATAAGCCCACTTATTTTTAGCACCCAAGAGTAAGCCCCAGCTATACGGACAGGTTTCTCAGGTCGAAAATGCCCCTGCTTTTTTCAGTGTTGAAAGCTGTCAATTTATGGCTACGGATTATAACCGTAGCTATAAATGCAGCCATTGATAAGCATAATCCGAGCAGCAGTACTGCCGACCTCTGGACGTCCAGGCGGTAGTGCTGCCCGGTTTTTTTTTTTTTTTTAATTGGGTGGGTCCCGTCGTAGGCCCTACATAATTTTAAATGGGCCCCGCACTCAATGTTCATGATTTTGGTGGCCCCACATCCACTAGTCATGATTTTGGTGGGCCCCACATCATAATCATTGAAAAAGATTAACTAATTATCATTAAAAAATGATAAATTTAACAAATCATTAAAATTGCTAATGGATTTTAAGGCATGTGCGTGTACCATAGGATATGCAGTGTGTAGTGTATGCAGATTAATTGATTTATGTAACAAATCATTGAAAAGATTAATTGATTTTAATATTGAAGTGAAAAATAGCTTGTAATGTGAGATCCATATAGCCCACGTATATAGTCTATGCACTGTGTAGTGTATGTAGATTATTCATGTAGTGTAGGTTACATGATTTTATCTTATTTTCATGAGCTAGCATTAAATCTTAGCAGCGGTACGTAGCATAGCTATTTAAAACATTGCTACTAATACTTATTATAGTGGGCTATTGAGTTTCTAACTCTATACATTGAGAGTTGATCGCATTGTTTATCATACTAATGTCATACATGTACAAAATCCAGATTGATCATACCATGGGTCCCAAAATGGATTGAGTACTAACCAATCCTTGCATTGATCAAGAAATCCCATCCAATCAGTATGACCTTTCTAATTTAGGGCCTAGTCACTCTAGGGCCTGCTGAGTGAGAGATACAAATCTCTTCCAGCTATGCGATGTGTAGTAAAATGATGGGGTCCCATGGTAACTCTTGTGCCTTTGGAGGCACTGTATCTGCTCCCCTGAATTATATCCAATGTCAAGAACAGCATTTCACAAGGGTACTTCAAAGAAGAATTCTAAAATTTTCCTGTTGTCAAGTTTGAGGCAACCCGGCAGACCCAATATATCATTGTGATAAGTACTGAATCGCGAACCGCAGGCTCAAACTTAATATCGAACACCAAATTTGATAATAATGGCTCAAAGTGTATTTATCACACGACGGATGGTTATGTGCATGGGTTGGTTGTTTTACATTACTTACACGCGTTGTAGCACTTATACAATGTATTGTAATGCATATAAAAGTTATTGTTGTAAGGTTGGAAAGATTCCTGCCTAATATCATATCGTGGGCTTTTGTGCATTCATGGGCACCGTTAAATTAATGTCAAACAGACGGTCTAATACATACATACGTTGACCGTGAAATGAATGAAAATGATCCTGAAGTGAAGCGAATTAACCGTGAAATGAATGGAAATGACCGTGAAGTGAACTACATTGATTGCGAAATGCATGGAATTGACCATGAAGTGAAAGGGAATCACCGGAATTGACCATAAAATGCATGGAAATGACTGTGAAGTGAAGCGAAGCGAATTGACCATGAAGTGAAAGGGAATTGTCGAAATTGACCGTAAAATGCATGAAAATGACCATGAAGTGAAGCGAATTGACCGTGAAATGCATGGAATTGATCGTGAAGTGAAAGGGAATCACTAGAATTGATCATAAAATGCATGGAAATGACCGTGAAGTGAAGCGGAATCGCCAGAATTGACCGTAAAGTGAAGGGAATTGACTGTCAGATGCATGAAAATGACCGTGAAGTGAAGGGAATTGACCGTGAAGTGAATAGAAATGAACGTGAAGTAAAGCAGAATCATCGGAATTGATCGTGAAATGCAAGGAATTGACCATGAAGTGAAGGGAATTGATTGTGAAATGCATGAAAATGACTGTGAAGTAAAGGAAATTGTCCGTGAAATGAATGGAAATGACCATGAAGTGAAGCGGAATCACCGGAATTTAACAGTGAAATGCATGGAATTGACTGTGAAGTGAAGGGAATTGACCGTGAAATGCATGGAAATGACCATGAAGTGAAGGGAATTGTCCGTAAAATGAATGAAAATTACTGTGAAGTGAAGCAGAATCACCGAAATTTGACTATGAAATGCATGGAAATGACCGTGAAATGCATGAAAATGATCGTGAAGTGAAGGGAATTGACTGTGAAATGAATGGAAATGACTGTGAAGTGAAGTGGAATCACCAGAATTGACCATGAAATGCATGGAATTAACTGTGAAGTGAAAGGAATTGACCGTGAAATGCAAGGAAATGACTGTGAAGTGAAGGGAATTGACCGTTAAATGAATGGAAATTACCGTGAAGTGAAGCGGAATCACCAGAATTGACTATGAAATGCATGGAATTGACAGTGAAATGAAGGGAATTGACCGTGAAATGCATGGACACGAAGTGAAGGGAATTGATTTCACGGTCAATTCAATTCATTTAACGGTCAATTCAATTCACTTCATGGTCAAATCCGTGCATTTCACGGTCAATCCCAGTGATTTCTCATCACTTCACAGTCAATTCCATGCATTTCACGGTCAATTCCCTTCACTTCATTGTCAATTCCGTGCATTTCACAGTCAATTCCCTTCATTTCACGGTCAATTTCATGCACTTCACGGTCAATTCCGATGATTCCCCTTCACTTCACGGTTAATTCAATTCATTTCACGGTCAATCCCCTTTAGTTCACGGTCAATTCCATGCATTTCATGGTCAATTCCCTTCACTTCACGGTCATTTCCATTCATTTCACGGTCAATCCCGGTGATTCCCTTTCACTTCACGGTCAATTCAATTCATTTCATGGTCAATCCCCTTCAGTTCACGATCAATTCCATGCATTTCATAGTCAATTCCCTTCACTTCACGATCATTTCCATTCATTTCATGGTCAATCCCGGTGATTCCCTTTCACATCACGGTCAATTCAATTCATTTCACAGTTAATCCCCTTCACTTCACGATCAATTCCATGCATTTCACCGTCAATTCCCTTTAAGGTTATTTCCATTCATTTCACGGTCAATCCTGACGATTCCCTTTCACTTCACGGTCAATTCCCTTCACTTCATGGTCAATTCCATGCATTTCACAGTCAATTCCCTTCACTTCACGGTCATATCCATTTATTTCATGGTCAATCTCGGTGATTCCCTTTAACTTCACGATCAAGTCCCTTCACTTCATAGTTAATTTCGTGAATTTCACGGTCAATTCCATGCATTTCACGGTCAATTCCGCCAATTCTCCTTCACTTCACGGTCAATTTCGTGCATTTCACGGTTAATTCCCTTCATTTCACGGTCAATTCCATGCATTTCATCGAGCCGGGATTGACCATGAAATGCATGGAATTGACCATGAAGTGAAGGGGAATCGTCGGGATTAACCATGAAATGCATGGAATTGACTGTAAAGTGAAGAGAATTGACCGTCCAGTCGAGGTCGACCCCAACTTACTGCCTGTCTATCAAACCCTACAACAATCGTATGTTGCAAACCGGAATGAATTTTTTGACATATCATATATGATTTTGGGGTAGAAGAAGTTGATTTAGTCAACCAACCTAGCAGATTTATAAGATTCATTTAGATCGATGGTTGAAAGACTATTTTATTTTCATTTTTACTATAGATATTAAGTTTTAGTTCGATTAGGCTTCCCCGGCATTCTTCTCAACGCAAACTTGAAAACTTTAAACCCATGTAGTTAATCACTATGAAAGATGTTAATATTATAAATTTCATATCACTGATTTTTATATTTAGCTCGATGAATTTCATGTTAAGCTCGTTGAATTTCACGTTAGGATCACTCAATTTCATGTTAGGCTCGTTGAATTTCACTTTAGGCTCGTTGAATTGCAATGACAGATGTAAAAGCCTAAGAAATTATTGCAAAAGAGAGCGAGGACAACAAAAAATTTCAAAAGGCAACTACGATGGGACGGAGAGTCAAGGTCGACCCTGAATTAGTGCCAGCAAGATGGGGTCGATCGGGTCTAGATGAGGTCGACCCCGTTCCCCCTCAAAGCTCTTTGGGCCATACCTGAATTATAGATTTATCTTGTGATTTTGGTTTCCACCCAAACTTGTTAAGGAAACTGTAGATTCTTAAAATACAGCGATTCCAAGACTTTAGCATTAGACCCTGCGAAATTATCTCACATACATCCTCTGCATTGACCTTCATGCCAATTGCTTTCAATGGGTCTCAGTATAAAGAAGAAGTGGAGCCCAAACAGCTTTCAGCTGAACGGGATCAACCCCATCTTGACCCGGTCAACCCCGTGAAATGTATGAGTTGACCGTGAAATGAATGAAAATGACCGTGAAGTGAAGCGAATTGACCGTGAAATGCATTGAATTGACCGTGAAGCGAATTGATCGTGAAATGCATGGAAATGACCTTGAAGTGAAGTGAATTGATTGTGAAATGTATTGAATTGACCATGAAAGGGAATTGATCGTGAAATGCATTGAAATGACCATGAAGTAAAGGGACTTGACCATGAAATACATGAAATTGACCGTGACGTGAAGCTAATTGACCGTCAAATGCATGGAAATGACCGTGAAGTGCAGCGAAGCAAATTGACTGTGATATGCATTGAATTCACCGTGAAGTAAAGGGAAATGACCATGAAATGCATGGAATTGACCACGAAGTGAAGTGAATTGACCGTAAAGTGAAGGGAATTGACTGCGAAATGCATGGAATTGACCGTGAAGTGAAGGGAATTGACCTCGAAATGCATGGAATTGACCATGAAGTGAAGGGAATTCGTCGGAATTCATCGCGAAATGCATATAATTGATCGTGAAGTTAATGAAATTTACCGCGAACTGATTGAAATTGACCATGAAGTGAATGAAATTGACCGCGAACTAATTGAAATTGACCGCGAAGTGAATGAAATGAATTTTCGACCATCAACCTAATGAAATCTTAAAAAATAACCAGGTTGGTTGACTAAATTAGCTTCTCCTATCCCAAAATCTTATCTGATACGTTAGGTAACTCATTCTAGCTTAGGAGATATGCTTGTTAAATGAATAGATAAAGAAATGAATTAAAAGATAAAAAAATATTTTTATATACTTATATGTAAATGTAATTGTGTGTTAGAGAAAAATATAAGGGGTAAAAGGTTTTCCAAAAAAAAAATCTCGCCCTTCTTCTTTTCTTTTCTTTTCTTTTTTTCTATGGAAAACCCTTGCTTTTGTGGTCCCATCATGAGGTCTGTGTTATATCCAAACCGTTCATCTATTTGACGAGCTCATATTAAGGCTTGAGATGAAAAATAGACAAATCTAACTATCAAGTGGACCACACTGTAAAAGGCAGTGGGGAATTGGATGTCTACCATTAAAATCTTTTTAGGGTTATCGGAGTTTTGGATCATTATAAAGTTTGTTTTTCCTCACCTCTGTGACTTAAAAAAGCTGTCTGTACAGCAGGGGCTTATTATATTAGTTAAAAATAAGTGGGCTTAAAGAGGAGAATGCCCATACATGGTTCGTACAGTAAGAAATTTCTCGTAAAAGAGCGAAGTAGATCTAAAGCTCAGGTGTACTACGCCACATAAAACAGGTGGGATTGAACGCCTGCCCTTAAAATCTTCTTTAGGCCACGTAAGTTTTTTATCAACCTGGCATTTTTTTTTACAACTGTACGACCCATTTATCGCCCATTTACGAGACAAATCCCACCTCATTTTACCTTACAAGAATATGCCCTATGTATGCGGACGACTAACCAGAGGTCGAAAACGCCCCTGCTTTTCCTTCAAGCGGATCAGTGGTGCTGAAGACGAGCGCTGACGTTCCTCGAACTCCGAGTTACAAGAACGGTTCACAAGATATCAAAGTTACATGGGCCCACAGTTAGGTATTTATTATATCTACAACGTTCATTCACATTTCGAGATCATTTCGGGGCATTATCAAAAAAAAATAAAAAAAATCATATCCAAAGATCAAGTGAACCACACCACAAATAGTAGCAGGAAAACTGATTTTCACCCTTAAAAATTTTGTAGGGCTCACCATAACATTTATTTTCCATCTAATCAATTCATAAGGTCACGAAGATCTGGATGAAGAGAAAAAACAAATTTTATAATAATTCAAAACTTCTGTGACCCCTAAAAGGGTTTCAATAGTAGACGTTGAATCCTCTAAAGCCTTTTACAGCGTGGTCCACCTGATAGTTAAATTTGTCTTATGTTTCGTCTCAAGCCTTAATACGAGTTTGTCAAATAAATGGACAGTTTAGATATAACACATACCTCATAATAGGATCCACAAAAAGCAATAAAGATTACAACAACAGATAATAAAAATAAAAATAAAAAAAACTAGGAACTTACGATTATGGGGTTTTCTATGGCTACGGATTATAACCGTATCTATATCCGTAGCTCCTGCCATTTCGATGTCCTTTTATATGTTACAAAGATTTTTGGATTAATCGAAAAAGGTCCAAAGTTGTCCAGTGAGTTTGCCTCAAAAATCCTACAATTTTCGATACATATCGAAGTGTATTCGATATATATCAAAGGTATTTTACCAATAGCTATGGATTATAACCGTAGACATAACTGTAGTCTATACTAGTCTAAGAATTTTTTTTTTATATTTTTTATTGTTATTTATTTTTTTTATATGGAGAACTTTATTCTACCTACAATTTTCTCTAATACATATTTATATAATTATGTATATATAAGCATATAAATTTTTTTTCTCTCTCATTTTTTATTTTTATTTTTTCATTTAACAAGAGTATCTTCTAAACCAAAATTAGTTACTTGATGTACCCTATATGATTTTGGGGTAGGAGAAGCTACTTAAGCCAGCCAACCAATTTATTTTTCAAGATTCCGTCAGGTCTATGGTCGAAAATTCATTTCATTTACTTCGCGGTCAATTTCATTCATTTCATTTACTTCACGATCAATTCCATGCATTTCACGGTCAATCCCGGTGATTCCGTTTTGATTCACGGTCATTTCCATGCATTTCACAGTCAATTCGCTTCACTTCATGGTCATTTTCATGCATTTCACGGTCAATCCCGACGATTCTGTTTTGATTCACGGTCATTTCCATGCATATCACGGTTAATTCCCTTCACTTCACGGTCATTTCCATACATTTCACGATCAATTCACTTCACTTCACGGTCATTTTCATGTATTTCACGGTCAATCCCAACGATTCTGTTTTGATTCACTGTCATTTTCATGCATTTCACGGTCAATTCGCTTCACTTCACAGTCATTTCCATGCATTTCATGGTCAATTCCGACGATTCCGTTTTAATTCACGGTCATTTTCATGCATTTTACGATCAATCTGCATATTCCGTTTTAAAATGTACTAAAATGACAGTGAATCAACCCGGAATAGCCGGGAATGACCGTGATATGCATGCAAATGACCGTGAATCTTGGCAAATGGACCGTGAAATGCACAGAGATGACCGTGAAGTGAAGGGGCATGACCGTGAAATGCGCCGAAATGACCGTGAATCAATACAAAATCGGCAGGAATGACCATGATATGCATGAAAATGACTGTGAAGTGATGTGATTAAACCATGAAATGCGCAGAAATGATCGTGAAGTGAAGGGGCATGACCGTGAAATGCGTCAAAATGACCGTGAATCAACACGGAATAGGCGGGAATGACCGTGGTATGCATGGAAATGACCGTGAAGTGAAGCGATTGGACCACGAAATGCACGGAAATGAATGTGAAGTGAAGGGGCATGACCGTGAAATGCGTCAAAATGACCATGAATCAACACGGAATATGCGAGAATAACTGTGATATGCATGGAAATGACCGTGAAGTGAAGGGCCATGACCGTGAAATGCACCGAAATAACCGTGAATAAGCACGGAATAGGCGGAAATGATCATGATATGCATGGAAATGACCTTGAAGTGTGGCAATCGGATAGTGAAATGTGCTGAAATAACAGTGAATCAATACAGAATAGGCGGAAATGACTGTGGCATGCATGGAAATGACCGTGAAGTGAAGGGGCATGACCGTGAAATGTGCCAAAATGACCGTGAAGTTTGGCGATTGTACTGTGAAATGCGTAGAAATGACCGTGAAGTGAAGGGGCATGACCGTGAAATCCACCAAAAGGATCGTGAATCAACACGGAATAGGTGGGAATGACCGTAATATGCATGGAAATGACCGTGAAGTGAAGTAATTGGACTGCGTAATGCGCGAAAATGACCATGAAGTGAAGGGGCATAACCCTGAAATGCGCCAAAATGACCGTGAATCAACACGGAATAAGCGGGAATGACCGTGATATGCATGGAAATGACCGTAAAGTGAGGCGATTGTATCGCAAAATGCACGGAAATGACTGTGAAGTGAAGGGGTATGACCATGAAATGCGACAAAAGGATCGTAAATCAACACGAAATAGGCGGGAATGACCGTGATATGTATGGAAATGACCGTGAAGTGAGGTGATTGTATCGCAAAATGCGTGAAAAATGACTATGAAGTGAAAGGGCATGACCGTGAAATGCACAACATGGAATAGGCGGGAATGACTGTGATATGCATGGAAATGATTGTGAAGTGAAGCAATTGGACCGTGAAATGCACGGAAACTACCGTGAAGTAAAGAGTTATGACCATGAAATGCGCCGAAATGACCGTGAATCAATACGGAATAGGTGGAAATGACCGTGATATGCATGGAAATGACCATGAAGTGAGGCGATTGGATGGTGAAATGCGCCGAAATAACCGTGAAGTGAAGGGGCATGACCGTGAAATGTGCCGAAATGACCGTGAATCAACACGGAATATGCGGGAATGACCGTGGTATGCATGGAAATGACTGTGAAATGAGGCGATTGGACCATGAAATGCGCCGAAATGACCGTGAATTAACACGGAATAGGCGGGAATGACCGTGATATACATGGAAATGACTGTGAAGTGAGGCGATTGGACCGTGAAATGCGTCGAAATGACCGTAAAGTGAAGGGGCATGACTGTGAAATGTGCCGAAAGGACCGTGAATCAACACGAAATAGGCAGAAATGACCGCAATATGCATGGAAATGACCGTGAAGTGAAGCGATTGGACCGCGAAATGCGCAAAAATGACCGTGAAGTGAAGGGGCATGATCGTGAAATGTGTCAAAATGACCGTGAATCAACATGAAATAGGCGAGAATGACCGTGATATGCATGAAAATAATCGTGAAGTGAGGCGATTGTATCGTGAAATGCGCAAAAATGACAGTGAAGTGAATGGGCATGACCATGTAATGCGCCGAAAGGATCGTGAATCAACACGAAATAAGTGGGAATGACCGTGATATGCATGGAAATGACCGTGAAGTGAAGGGATTGGACCGTGAAATGCATGAAAATGACCGTGAAGTGAAGGGAATTAACTGTGAAATGCATAGAAATGATCGTGAATCAAAATGGAATCGCTGAGATTGACCATGAAATGCATGAAATTGATCGCGAAGTAAATGAAATGAATGAAATTGACCGCGAAGTGAATGAAATGGATTTTCGACTATATATTTGATGGAATCTTGAAAAATAACTAGGTTGGTTGGCTAAAGTAGCTTTTCCTACCCCAAACTCATATAGTGTATGTTAAGTAACTAATTTTGGTTTAGAAGATATTCTTGTTAAATGAATGAAGAAATAAATGAAAAAAAGGGAGAATGTTTTTTTTTATATGCTTTATATATATATATATATATATATATATATATATATATATATATATATATATATATATATATATATATATATATATATATATGTATGTATTAGAGAAAACTGTAGGTAGAATAAATTTCTCTATGTAAAAAAATAAAAAATAAAGAAAATTTTATAAACTGGAACAAATTACAGTTATGGCTACGGTTATAATCCAGAGCTATTGATCAAATCACCTTCGATACATACTTCGATATGTATCGAAAATTGTACGATTTTTTAGGCAAACTCGCTGGACAGTTTTGGACCTTTTTTGATTAATCGAAAGACTTTTGATACATATCGAAAGACATATCGAAAGACTTTCGATACATATAAAAGGACATATCAAAACGGCAGGGGCTACGGCTATGGGTACGGATATAATCCGTAGCTACTTCCTGGTCTATTTATTTATTATTATATTATTTTTTACTGTTGTAATCCTTATCGCTTTTTGTGAGTACGATTATGAGGTATATGTTATATCCAAACCGTTTATCTATTTGACGAACTTGTATTAAGGCTTAAGATAAAAAAGGACAAATCTAGCTATCAAGTGGACCACACTATAAAAGGCTGTGGAGGATTGAACGTCTACCATTGAAACCCTTTTAGGGGTCAAAGAAGTTTTGAATTATTATGAAATTTGTTTTTCCTCTTCATCCAGGTCCCTGTGACCTTATGAATAGGTTGGATGGAAAATAAATGTTATGGTGAGCCCTACAAAATTTTCAATGGTGAAAATTAATTTTTCCGTTGCTTTTTGTGGTGCGGTCCAATTGATCTTTGGATATGATTTTTTTTACAATGCTCCCAAATGATATCGAAATATGGATGAACGTTATCGATATAATAAATACATAACTGTGGGTCCATATAACTATGATATCTTTTGAACCGTTCGTACAATTCGGAGTTCGAGGAGGGTCAGCGCTCGTCTTCGATCATCACCAATCCCTTTGAAGGAA
Source organism: Magnolia kwangsiensis (assembly GCA_037074715.1). Lineage (NCBI taxonomy): Eukaryota > Viridiplantae > Streptophyta > Magnoliopsida > Magnoliales > Magnoliaceae > Magnolia > Magnolia kwangsiensis. Next base: position 70,853,827 of record CM073582.1, on the reverse strand, counting down.
AAAACAGGGGGTATTTTTGACCTTTGACCAGTCATCCGTACATCTAGGGCTGATTCATGCGAGGTAAAATAAGGTGGGCTTGCTCTCGTAAATGTGTCATAAATGGGTCGTACAATCGTAAATTTCTCAAACCAGATTATGGACGCGGATTGTTGACAGGTTGAGCAGCGCGAGTTTACCAAGCTATATGACCCATCAAAATGTATATATTTTATCCGCACCATTCATCCATTTGTAAAGATCATTTTAAAGCATGAAAAAATAATGAGTCAGATCAAAATCTGGAGTGACCCCACTACAGAAAACAGTGGGAAGAGTGACCCTCACCGTTGAAGCATTCCTAATGTCCACTATGATGTTTATATGAGATCTAACGTGTTCATAGATTAATATAGACATAAAATAAGGAAAACATAAATTTTAGCTTTGAAAATTTTTGTGGCCCTTAGAAATTTTTAATGGTGGGCGTCAATTTCTCTATTTTTTTTTATGGTGGGGTCCACTCGAGATTTAGATCTGGCTCATTCTTTGACTCATGCCCTAAATTGATGTCTCTGAATGGATAGACGGTGTGGATACAACACATACATCATGGTGGGTCCCATAGAACCTAGTGATGTCACCTCAGTAGCGAGTCTAGCTACCGAACCGGTCGGTAGCTAATCCGCCTCCCTGGGTTACGGTACATTACAACGAAATGGGTTTGAGTGGCGTGCCACACATGGACGCGGTTTGGTTAGTGACCCAACATCAGCCACATAGCTGATGTCAAAACTGTAGCCTCACCACAACATATCTGTTTTATCCACGCCGTCCATCTTTTATTCTAGCTCATTTTAGCAGTTGAGTCCAGAAATGAGGTAGATCCAAGGCCCATGTTGACCACACAGCATGAAAAGGTGGTTATTTAACACTTACCATTGAAAACTCTGGTGGCTATATAAATTTTGGATGAAGCCGATATTTGTGTTTTTCCTTCGTCCAGTTTTGTGTGCCTGACAAATAAACATTACAGTAGGCGCTTAGAAGTTTTCAACGGTGGACATTCAGTCAACATTACTTTCGAGTGCTGCAGTCTACCTGAGATTTGTATATGCGTCTCATGCTCTAACTGAAAAATGATGGACAGAGCAGATAAAACGGATACATCATGGTAAAGAACACGAGGTTTGACGGTGCATTGTCATGCACAGTGCATAAGGTGAGAGAGAGAGATGGTGTGTGGATAGTTGGCTTCAAAAAGCAGCAGTAACGGGGGATGTTATATCCTTGAATGAATTGCTCGCAGAAGATGATCTCATTATCGATAGTCGTAAAACTGGCGCGGTTGATGCAAAGACTCCCTTACATGTACTACTCTGTACGGACATGCCGAATTTGCAAGAGAGATTTTAAGACGTAGACGGGGGTTCGCCAGCAGATTAGACTCAAAAGGATATTCGCCTTTACACTTGGCATCAGCAAAGGGCCATTTAGAAATCGTAAAGGTGCTATTGGAGATTGACTCCAGTATGTTTCTGGTTAGCAACGGAGATGGAAGGATTCCTCTCCACACAACTGCAATGAATGGCCGAGTTGTTGTCTTGGAGGAGTTAGTTCGTGATAGACTCTTTTCAACTCGGGTGTTCACGGAGAGTGGGGAGACGGCTCTACACCTGTGTGTGAAGCATAAGCGTTTAGATGCATTGAAGGCATTGGTGGTGGAGTTGAATGGCGATGCTACCGTTCTGAATATGAAGGATGATGAGGACAACACAATTCTCCACTTAGCTACTGCCACACGGCAAAATCGAGTATGAATAGTCTTTCCTTTTTCTTTCTTCTTCTTTGTCAAAGGCATGCCAGCGTGGATTTGATTCTTCTAAAATTTCAAGCCCAATTTGGAATTGATCAAACCTTGGGGGTTGTATCGATGTCTAAATGGCAAGTTAGATTATAAATAAAAATCGCAAAAATTAAATTGATCTTACATTATCAACAAGTTAGATTACAAATAAAAATCAATAAATAAATTGATCTTTGGATACCTTCAACCAGATTTTCTTAGCATTATCAACAAGTTACACATAAATAAAAATCACAAAAATCTTACTATAAGCCCTTCCAAAATTTTAATGGTTCGTACATCAACACCGTGCATTTTATGGGTCCCTTTTAAGTTATGGGACACCCTAAAATTCAGCCATATATGGAACTCAGGTGGGCCATACCATCTAAAATCATGTGAAGCCATGCCTAAAACACATAAAAGCACTGGTGGGCCCGTTGGAAATTTGGATGCGTCTTGAAACTTGGACTGACCCCTCATCCAAGTGGGTAACACATAATGGATGGGCTGGATTTGTAAACCAAATCTTGGTAGGCTCAACAAATGATTATGAATGTTTTAATGAAGGGTAGCCCCTCTCAACTTCTGTATGTGGTGTGGTCCACACAAGTCACGGATTGACTTGATTTTTAAGACCTAGGCCCACCATGGAATGGCACACCTGACTGATGGGGTAGATGTTCGACATGCATCACGGTGGGGCGCACACAACTCGACCATATGGGAAGTTCCCGTGAGCTCCACAACATGGAACCTTTGTCATATATATATGTGTGTGTGTGTGTGTGTGTGTGTGTGTGTGTGTGTGTGATGTGTGTCGAACATCAACATCGTGCATTTGATGGGTCCCCTTAAAATTATGGGATATCCCAAAAATCAGCCGTATACGAAACTCAGGTGAGCCATACCATCGAAAATCATGTGAAGACATGCCTAAAACATATAAAAGACTTGGTGGGGCCCACTTGAAATTTGGAAGCATCTGAAACTTGGTCTGGCTCCTCATCCAAGTGGGACACACGGTCTGGATGGGTTGAATTTGTGAACCACATCTCAATGGGCATAACAAATGATTATGAATGTTTTAATGGAGGGTAGCCCCTCTCAACTTCTATATGAGGTGTGGCCCACACAAGTCACGGATTGACTTGATTTTTAAGCCCTAGGCCCACCATGGAATGGTGCATCTGACTAATGGGGTAGATGTTCGACACGCAAGACGGTGGGGCCCACACAACTTAACATCCTAGGAAGTTCCCATATATATATATATAGAGTGTGTGTGTGTGTGTGTGTGTGTGTGTGTGTGAGAGAGAGAGAGAGAGAGAGAGAGAGAGAGAGAGAGAGAGAGCATGGGAAATGACCTCGCCATCTCAATTCTACTGCATTTTGCATACATGTCAACAAGCGTGGTTTGGACGAAAACATCACATACGAATCCTAGCTTCACAATATCAACATTCATCTGCTCACCTTTGGACAGAGCTTTAAGAGTTGCAAATGATTTGAGTGTAAAGGAGAAGCTGAAATTGTTAAGATGAATACATTGACGTCACAAACTAGGCCATGGCAATAGTAGATCCTAATCATCCAATTGTAAGAACTCTATGTAGTGGGCCATATTGATCAACGATCTGGATTGTACTCTAGTTAGTTAATTGAGTTAACCAGTGGGCCCCACTTAAGGTGATACGCTGTGCAGTCTATCTGCGTAGCAATGCGTATTTTGGGTGGAATGCTATAGCCTTACGCAAGGCAACTTGAGTCGAACTAGGACAGTGATGTGGAGCATGGTAGAGAGAGTTTTGATGGATTTCAAACTCCCTCTCCATAGAGTTGGGTCCCCGATCCTACACCGTGACAGAATTCGAGTCCCATCTTTTGAGTTTCAAAAAGGGTGTGAAGGAGAGGAAGATCCTAAGCTCTATAGGTATTCTGGTATTCTTATTCTTAGCAATGGCGTCCCACTTAGGTAAGCCTTCCGAACCCTCGATCTCCATGTTCTATGCACAGTAGACCGTGGGCCTATTCCACATATATGTTAAGTCCCACAGTTGGTATCAGAGCCACTGTGCAAAGGCATGGATGATCATATTCATCTATTTCATGTTTAGATTCGAATTAAGTTTTTTTTTTTTTTTTTTTTTTCGAATTCAAAACCCATGTAGGGAGTCAGGGTTTATATTAGGGATTTTATTCCCAATCCTGTAATTAAGGATTTGAATCCCAAATACAGAATCCAGAGTTAGGGATTTCAAAATCCCCAAATCCAAATTCCTTAATTAGGGATTTTTTTCCTGAATTCAGAAATCAGCATATTAGGGATTTCGAATCCCAAATCCCTTATTGGGAATTTCAGTTCTATTACCCAAATCTAGTTAAAATTAGGGATTTTGGAATCGAACCCCAAATCCAGTCATCCGATTAGGAATTTTTAATCCCAAGTTCAGAATTAGGGATTTCAGTTTAATAACCCCATAAATCCAGTTGAGATATTAGGGATTTTGATTTTGAATCCCCAAATCAGGAAATTAGGGTTTTTCAATTTTCAAATCCCTAAATACATATTAATTAGGGATTATGGATTCAAAACCCTAAATATAAAAATTCAGATTAGGGATTTGTTGGATCGACAGCCATTGTCGAACCCCAAATCCAGTACCTTGATTTGTTGGATTGGCAGCCATTATTGAACCCCAAATCCAGTACCTTGATCTGTTGGACCAACAACCAATGTCGAACCCTATTCGTGTAGGCGATAGTGATGGTTTTCAATCTCCCTCTATCTCGAGCCATTGCTAATGTCTCGTGCTTTCGCATCCATCAATGGCAGCCACTACCACAGTCACAACCACTGCTTCTGATGATGTTTACAGAACTGAGTGGATCTTAATTTATTCTCGTTGCATGAGGCAAACGCGAAGAATAGCTGAGACTTCATCTCTCTCTCTCTCCCTCTTTTCAGACGCTGCCGCAGTGAGGGATTTTCACTCTCCCTCTTTTCAGACGCTGCCGCAGTGAGGGATTTTCACTCTCCCTCTTTTCAGACGTTGCCGCAATGAGGGATTTTCACTCTCCCTCTTTCAGACGTTGTTGCAGTGAGAGATTTTCACTCTCCCTCTTTCAGTCGCTGCCGCGGTGAGAGATTTTCACTCTCCCTCTTTCATTCGTTGCAGCATTAGGTCGAAATCGACCTGTTCTCTTGTGGCTGGAATGAGGTTGAAAATCAATCTTATATGAGGTCGGGTTCTCGGACCCGATTTTCATCATTTCGAATCTACTTATGGACTCGCAAATGGGATTTGCATGATCCCTGTTTTATTGATCCTGTCGACATATATGGGCCTACTGCTATGTCTTGGGCCTATTCCACCTAATTTCGGGCTGAGTCTTATAGGACGTTAATGGGCACGATTTTCTGTAATATTGATGGCCAAGGCCATATATGGTTAACATGGTAAACCTTATATTAACATTATGGATGTTGTTTAATGTATCTAATCCATCCATTATGCATTGTATGGGCATCTCATATGGACTATTATCTAGGTGGGCAATCAAGGGTGTGTATACACTAAAGTTTGAACATCATATGTGTAAGATCTGACCATCCATTTGAACTAAATGGATTGTTCAATATTGCTGCCCATCTTAACCAGATTATGAGTGCCTTAGGATGATCATATGGATTGGATACTGATAAAGCCCTTATTTAGGCCCATTATCCATCCTTAATAGTCTTACATAGACCATTGGATCATGGAGAGCGAAACACATCTCTCAGTTTCTCTCCGTAGTTCATCTATTTTCCAATGATCAATACTGACCATATTGTGAGCTGCATCAGACTAATTCAGATATAATCCATAGAGAGGTAGGATTATAATCGCAATCCTAAGTCTATATTTGTAGTGTTGGATTCGGTTATGTTAGCCACTATAGTGACCCCAATCGATGAAAATTCTACAAGTACAGACTTGTAACATTGGGATAAGAAGGATTGCATATAGTTACGTTTACATTTTCCTGCGTATGGTAACGAAAACACAGACGATTACCATTTGACAGTCACGTGAACGAGTGAAGTAAATGGTGCTAGCAATGTAAGGCTAAAAGACTCATCTCACCCACAAGTGTTGAGTGTCTCAAATTTACATGAATGACATCACTTAGCTTCATGTTCAGGAGGATCACTAACATGTTATTATTACCACCCACAGGAGGAATGATGATGATGTAATAGATTCTCACCAAGATGTGATGGTTGGGCTCATCTTTATCTTGGCTGATTCAGTTGATGCCTCCCTTAACAACTGAATTGATTAATTTTACCTGATATTTTGGTTAGAGCCAAGTTAAGTAAAAAAAAAAAAAAAAAGTACCTAGTGTTAGGAAAGTTTGTCAATGATCAAAATTATTTTATGATACTATTCAGATTGATTTACTGCTCTAAAGTGAGGATCTGTAATGGCTTCAGGGCAAAAGGCCAAATTGTCACAAAGATCCCTAATTAAATAGTTTAGTCTCTAAACAGTATCATAAATAGTGGTATGATGGACAAGTTATTCCGCACTAATAACAATATTTCACGCTCATCAGAAGCAAGTTCTTCTTCTCTTTTAGACGACAATATAATTAATCGTAGTCAAATAAATTATAAAAATATTAATAAAAACCTAGCAAATTGGCATTTATCAAAAGTACCAACTAAAGAAATTTATAAAATTGGAACATTTGAATTCATTTCAGATTATGCTATTAAAACTAGAGAACAAACTATAGGATTAAACAATGAATATGAAACTTTAAAATTTTTTAGTGAAGAAGCAATTATAGTACATATCAAAAAGAAATATAGTTATTTACACATAGGATTAGTACAAGTAGTAATTAAACCATTGACTAGAAATGGATTAAACGCTAGTACTTTAATATGTTTAAGAGACTGTAGACATTTAAATTTTCATGACTCTGTATTAAGAATCATAGAGTCCAGCCTATGTAATAGACCTATTTATTTTAATTGCTATCCAAATTTTAGTGTAAGTTTAAAGGATCATAATATCTTACATGCCCTAACACTAAACATTAAGACAAGCGGGTATCATTTGATGGATGGAAGTTTACCATTAGCTTTAGTATACCGAATCTATTATAAAGTAATGAATACTAGCATAGAACCAAGATCAATTAAAGCAAGCCAAAAGGGTCAAACTATATTATTACAAACAAACATGACCAAAGCTAATACAGTAGTTCCAAAAGCAATCATATTAAACCAAATCCAATTACCTCAAAGTTGGAATCTAACACAATTACAACCTCTCCAACAAGTTAAGAACAAAAATTTAGAACAAATAATAGAACACTCAGATGGATCTGTAGAAATCTGATTTAATTCTACTAGACATGTTACCCTAAACATACAAAATATTGATATTAGTAGAAGATCATCATTTGTGTAACACCATGGATTTTTGCCAACCTGGGATTAGACGTCTTTAGGCAATGGGTCAACCACATCACTTTTAGGAATCAATTACAGAGCCAAAGAAATCATTTAGAACTAAATTCTTTAGAAATTAAGTGTAAGTTAGCTAGCGTTACGCTAGAGTAGCTGTGAAATTGCCCCTGAACACTTTAAATACATTCTGCAAGACCCAAAACTTGCAGAATCAATGACGCTATAATACCCTGAAACCTAGGATCAAACTCTAAACCCGTTTGCTCTCGGAAACTTTCTAAAACTTCGTATTGGATTTAGACCGCGCGTCGAAAGTCCGATATCTACAATCTTAGACCATTGCGACCGCCTTGTTGGACTTGACAATTGTTTCAAAAATCAAGGCCAACTGACGCTCTGAGGCTATTTCATTGAGCATGGAGTAAAGAGAGCGAGAAAGGGAAAAGATTTGGATATTTTAATTCAAATCTGGCACGTGACTTTGCGCGTTATTATTAAGCGTTTTGACCGTCAGAATTCAGCCAAATTTCACCCTCGGATCAAAAAAAATTTCTCTTTCATATCACGAGACTTGTAAACCTGATTAAGGCACGATGACTGCTGAACTGAAACTGGACCGCCACGTGCGATCTGTGAACTCTACCGGACTGAAAATTGGGTGTGGACAACATCCAGCGACCATGAACTTAAGTCCGACCGCGTTCGGCCAGTGGACCTCCTAAAATGCTCTTTTGGATCGGAACAGCCCTGATTTGGTTATAACTTAAGTATACTTTGTTCACAAGTCTATTTAGGTTAGAATTTAGGCTATATAAGGGCCTTAAACCCTCACATACCTCTCCCATCTAAATTTGCTAGAAACCCTAGATTGAAAGAGAGAGAAAGTGAGAGATTGTGAGAGAGTAGTGGGAGAGAATTCCCGCCACTTGCTGCAGCTTTTGCACGTGCCAAAGCACCGCACTCCAATGACTTTTTCGATGATTTCAACGCACTCCTAGATAACAAAAACCCTACCTACTTGCTGTTTTTAGGATTCTTTCGATTCAAATAGTGAAGTAGCTTATGTATTTTGTGCATTAGGTCGCCTTTACGCCGTTGACGAAGCGTAGACGTTCTATTCGAAACGATATATGTCTAAGGCAAAAGGTGCAGATTTTAGACACTTTGATTGACTGATTTCAAAGCTTTCAATGTCGTTTAATAGTAGATTATCGACGAGCATACCGTTTGACATGTAGAACATGCTGTCCGTTTTCCGTTTCGTAAACGTACGGTAAATATGAGATTTAGGGTATTTTAGGCATTTATAGAAAATACTGTATACGTCCGTATTTTGTTGAAATGCTTGACATGTAAATTTATCATGTTATGATATTATATATATGTGTATAATCTGTTTGGCGAAAAGATTCGCCCTAATGCGCGCTTTGGATCGACATACGCTATGTAGACTAAAGTGTGTAAACTAAGGGTTTGTATAAATGTTTGTATTAGTATGTAATGAGTAAATGGTGTTGTAAATTAGTTTTGAGAATGAATTCTCAATCCATATGATGTTGTACACGATTTCCTACATGTTTGCTATATGAATTGATTTCCTTATATGTATGGAATACATGTGTTGGGTGATTTGCTTACTTTGTATGCTATAACATGTGTTAACATGCTTGTATTATTGAACTTCAATTCCATTACTCTCATATGATCACTGGTATGGATTACAAATGTTTGGGGCTATGCTTTAGTCCAGGCAGTCGGTAATGGATTGAATTCGTGGTCGGCTTCTATCTACCACGGAGGACGCGTCGATGAACGCGAGTCGTGTTTGGAGTTGACGGCAGTAATTAGGCCACATGAAGTATTTCATACACTTCATGTCGCTTAGCTTGACATGCACTCGTACTAGTTGAGCCCGTCAAGTAACCCGACTGGCCATTGTATGTTCACCATGTATGAGTCATAACTGCTTGAATCTAGGGTACTGAACTTACCATTGAAAACCCTATCAACCATGGTACCTGGATCCATTAAGACTCATGAGCCGGGCATGGTGGTATGGGACACCGTGGTCGAGCTGTCGGCCTACGTTGGGGCCACAAACCTCCCCGTAGTGACCAGTGAGCACCCTACTCTGAGCAGATTATGGTGGTATGAGACACTATATTCTTGCTGTCGGCCTACACTGATTGGTGACGAGCCCTTTGTAGTGACCTTGAGTTTATCCTGACACCGCATGGGGCCGACGAGTCCTGATGCAGTCTTAAAGATATAAATAGGCCCGTATTGATAAGGTGATGGGGGAGAGGAGCAACGAGTGCGTGCAACAGCCCTGGCAGCCCTTACAGCGACCTATAAATATAACATCGTATGAGATTACTAGGAGTGACGACCCTAGACAGGATCTGTGTTGGGATTGATATAAGGAAGGTACCCTAGTTTTTTAATCCTGCTGTATGAAAAGGATTAATAATAACTTAGTAATTATTATCCATATCGCATTGCATGTGCCTGGAAGATGTGGAGCACTGCGGGAAGAAAGCATGCCGCGGACGCAGATGGTGCTGCATGAGGGAGAATGTCGGTGAGGGCATCCATCATGTCATTTCATGCATGCATTAACAACAGTATATAGGAATGTTTGATTGTTTGTTTTACTATTAATGTGTGATTGATTTGATAACATGCTAATTTTTAATCTATTATTCCACTGAGTTGATCACTCACTCCCACGTTACGGGACGGTATTTCCAGACACCCACCAGTCCCTATTTCAGTTTCAGATGCTGACACTGCTTGTGGAGCGGAGCTGGACTTGTATGATGATGAAGAGGACTTCTCCTCCGTGTTTCGATCGACGGGATTACAGGGAGGTTGATTAGATGCCTTGACACTTATCATTTTATATTTTTGGAGCACTCATGTATATTCTTTTCTTTCCATTTTTGGAGTATACATGTATTTAATTAACCTGGTAACATGTTCACACTCTGGAGACTTACAATTAATTATATATTTTATGTATTTATCAGTCTTCCGCTTGCTAATTTAACTGTCTCTGGAGTATGATATGCTGTTTTGGCTTAGTCTCAATCTTGTTTAATGTCATTTTACAGACAACATGCATTTATCATTATCTATGTTGCATAAGTGACGTTCTGGAACTCGGGAGTTAGGTTTCTACCCGACCCCCGATTTTCGGAATGTTACAATTTTCTAGAATAGAAACACCGTAAATTCAATCAAACATCTTAATACGAAATAGGCGATTAGATGATGAAACCAAAACTAATATTATCGATGAACCTCGAATACAAGGGACCAGAACACAATCTAATATTACTCAGCCATACTATACAACACATCAAGAAGATCGAAAAACTCTATCACCAACACAGTCCCAAATGGACTCAGGAATATTTATTCTAGAAAAGGACTTCATTATAAATGAGCAAAAAATAAGCTATGAGTTTAATCAAGATTATAATAAACAAAATAGAGAAATTTTTTACAACATATTCCCACAACAATATAAACAAGAATATATGAAGGAATTGCACATTAAATATCGCAGACAATACAAAGAAAGTATCCCGTTCTTTGAATGCTTTACTAATTGGTGTAATAAATTTTATTTTGCACAAACAACACATAGACAAGTAAATATAACTACAAAAATAACTCAAGAATGGAAGACAACCGAAAATAAAACTATTACTTTCATACATCTGTCTTCTGATGCAATTCAACTAAATATAAAGAATATTGAAATACAGGCTACACCCTTTAGAAGCATACAGAATAGTGACCTCATTACTCCAACTAACTATACTATTATGAAAGGGATAAAAACTATAGTAGACCAGAATAATTATTCAAATCAATACTTATAAACCATAGGAGAACAAACTAATCGAATCGAAAATATTACAAATGAGATAGAACACCTCACTGAACAATTACATAATGTTTCCTTAGACTCGACTCCTAAACAATTTTCGTCTGACATCAACAACCAAACACCCCTATTTAAACCCCACAAATTTCCTAAAACTATGTAATTTGCACTCAAAGACTCTACAAAAGAAATGCTAGAAGAAATCATAAAAAAATTAGCTAATATCTCAATTCCCGAACCAATCAACCATACTGATAAACATATATCTCCTTTAGAACGAACTCTCCCTGATCTCGAATGTAATGAAATTAAGTATACTACCCATTTTCCTACAACTAAAAATTATTACTCTAGACCCACTCCAGTAGATCTCCAATTTGAAGAACGGAATCAGATAACTTAGAGTTCTTATTCTAGCGACTCTATATATGAAAGGAATATAGATGGAATGACTGAATACAATATTATTAATTTAGTTCATGAAATGACCATGGTTACTACTGTTTATAAGCGAAATCGCGGCGTTAATGATTTTACTGCCGCTCAATTAATTGTTTCTGACTTTACTGGTCAACTCAAAGGCTAGTGAGATAACTATCTGATCCTACAAGATCGAGACCGATTACTATCTACTATTAAATTAGAAGCCACGGGATAACCTATTTTAGACCAAGGACAACCTATTCAAAATGCCGTTAATACCCTTTTATATACCATAATTAAACATTTTATAGAAAATCCGAATAATATTAGACAAAGAACTAGTGAGATCTTAAATAATCTTCGATGTCCAACATTAGACGACTTTAGATAGTATAAAGATACTTTTATCAGTAAAGTAATGATACGACAAGACTGTAATATGTCATATTGGAAAGAACGTTTTATTGGAGGATTACCAAAACTATTTGCAGAAACAATCCGACAAAAATTAAGACAACTCTCTAATGGGAATTTACCCTATGATCGAATAACATATGGGGATCTAATAGCATTTATTACAAATGAAGGACTAGTCTTATGCACAGATATTAGACTTAAAGCTAAAATGAAAAAGAAAGAAAACTAACTAGACATGAACTAGGGAATTTTCGTGAACAATTTGGATACCAAAAAATTATGGTTCCCTCTGAAACAAAAAGGATATTAAAACAAAATTATTTTAAAAAGAAAAAATACAGACAAAATTAAAAAAAAATTATATTATTGGAAACAAAAATACCAAACCCCTAAAAAGAAATTATATAAGAATAAGAAGACTTACCATCCTAACTTTAATAAGAAAAGACAATTCCAATCCTACTTCCAAAAAAAACCAACCTACTACAAATGTGGTAAAATATGTCATTTTGCAAAGAACTACAGCCTAAAACATAAAATTAATGAACTAAAAATAAATGAAAAATTAAAGCAAGGGTTATATAATATCTTGAAGGAGCATTCATCCTCTGACTCCTCATAATCTAGCTAAACAGATTCGAAAGAATTAGAAAATAATATTCAAAATATTAATAAAAATACAAGTAACATAAAAACAACAGATTCTGAACAAGAAGCAAATTCTAGTTCAGAAGAAGTAGAAAAATCAGAACAAGAAGAAAAGATTGGTACATCTTTAAAATGCTCATCAAAATCTATATGCACACTAACAAAAGAATAAAGAACTTTATTAGATTTTGTAGAACACTTACATGATCCAGATTTAAAACGAATGTACTTACAAAACTTACAAGAATCTCTATCTAAGCCAATATAATTAAATAATCCATTAACTCCATACAAGATTATAGAAATTCTATATAGATTCCAACCAATCCAAGCAAAAACACTAACCTTAAATGATTTATATCTAAAAGTAAAAGAAAATAAAAGATAAATATAAGATTTAAAGAGACAGATTAAATACTTACCAGAAAAGCATAATAGCTTAAAAGAACAAGTGTACCTCTTAGAATTCAATAAAGACCATCATATAGAAAATGTTACTGATAACCAAGTAGATGCATTAAACATAATCACCAGTATCGACTACCAAAAATGGCATGTTAACCTAACCATTGTCATAAACAAAGAATTCCATATCCACACAATTGCTTTAATAGACACTGGGGCAGATATGAATTGTATCCAAGAAGGACTAGTACCTACTAAATATTTTGAGAAAACTTTAGAACAATTAACAACTACCAGTGGATCAAAATTACGAATTAACTATAAACTGTCAGAAGTCGAAGTATGTAATCAAGGAATATGTTTAAAAACAACCTTTTTATTAATTAAAGACTTAACACAACCCGTTATACTATGAACACCATTTTTAGAATTAATCAAACCATTTAGCCTAGATAACTTCAGAATAAAAACTAATTTATTAGGCCAGGATTTAACATTTGAATTTATCAGTCCTCCAAAGATTAGAGATATAAACCAGCTAAAATCAGTTTTAATAACAAAATCTACAAATCTTATTACACATAAAAAAGAACACATTAAACAAATTAAAAATCAAATCCAATATATTAAAAGCAATGAGGACCTGAAATTACCTAAAACACAAAATCGAATCCAAAGTTTTGAAGAATTATTAAAAAAAGAAGTATGTTCTGATCTACCAACAATATTCTGGAATAGGAAAAGGCACATAGTCAAATTACCATATGAATCAGACTTTCATGAATCACGAATACCTACAAAAGCCAGACCGATCCAAATGTCGAAAGAACTATTAAAGTATTGTAAAAAAGAGATAGACGAACTTTTACAAAAGGGTTTGATAAGACATAGTAAATCACCATGGAGTTGTTCAGCATTTTATGTTAACAAATCAGCTGAAATAGAATGAGGAGATCCAAGACTAGTAATAAACTATAAACCACTAAATAAAGTATTACAATGGATACGATACCCAATACCAAACAAAAAGGACTTATTAGGAAGATTATATTCAGCAAAGCTTTTCTCAAAGTTTGATATGAAGTCAGGATTTTGGCAAATACAAATTGCAGAAGAAGATAGGTATAAAACTTCTTTTAATGTACCTTTTGGTCAATATGAATGGAATGTCATGCCCTTTGGATTAAAAAATGCACCATCAGAATTTTAAAACATTATGAATGATATTTTTAACCCCTATATTAACTTCACTATAGTATATATAGATGATGTATTAGTATTTTCAGATTCTTTAGAACAACATTGGAAACATTTAAGAATATTTCTAAATGTTATCAAAACAAATGTACTAGTTGTTTCAGCGACTAAAATCAAATTATTTGAAACCAAAATTAAATTTTTAGGACACCATATATCTCAAGGCACAATCATACCCATAGAACAGAGCCTAGAATTTGTAGATAAATTTCTCAATGAAATAAAGAATAAGACACAATTACAAAGATTTCTAGAAAGCCTTAATTATATAGGAGATTTTTATCAAGATCTGCATAAAATATGTAAACCGTTATATGAAAGACTAAAAAAGAATCCGCCTCCATGGACCCAATAACACACTAATATAGTAAAAACTATTAAATTTAAAATTAAACAGTTACCATTATTATATATAGGCGATCCATTAGCCCCTAAAATTGTAGAGACTAATGCATCAGAAATAGGATACGGAGAAATCCTAAAACAAAAGAAAAATGAATCAGAATAATTAATAAGATTTACTTTTGGCTCTTGGAATGATACTCAAAAGAATTATAGTACAATCAAAAAAGAAATCCTCTCTATTGTATTATGTATTTCAAAATTTTAAAGTGATATTTTAAACCAGTGTTTTCTTATTCGAATAGATTGCAAAAGCGCAAAATATATTTTAGAAAAAGATATTAAAAATCTAGCCCATAAACAGATTTTTGCCAGATGGCAAGCTATTTTATCAAGTTTTGATTTTCAAATCGAATTTATTAAAGGTGATTCTAATTCTTTACCAGATTTCTTATCCAGAGAGTATTTACAAGGCAACAATGGCTGATAGATCGAAGCCTACAAGTAAACAAGACTATGCAATGCCTTCTCCATTAAATACAAGACCGATCTCTCCTTCTCCAGCCACACCTTCTCCAGCAAAACCAAGATTAGGGAGTCCTTTTAGAGGACAATTAGAACTTCTAGAGGAACAAGACTAAGACCTCTCATTCCCCTTTCTACTAATCCTTTTAGTCCCTTAACTTCTTTAACTTCTTCCTCTTCTTCTACTCCACAGTCATCTTTATTTGGTTGTAAATAATGGGTACTAGAAACATCTGAATCTTCTTCTGGCTTTAAGGTTGATGCTGCTTCGCTTAAAATAGCCACATATTCGGCTTTGTCTTGGCGGCTACTAATTTTGCTTGAATGGAAGATTTAGAGACTAGGAACTGCTGATCTTGTGATGAAACCTTTTCAAGCTTTGAAAGATGAGAATTTTCTTGGAAATACTTTTCGAGTGCTGGTTTTAGAAATCTATCCAGTTTAAGTTGTTTCCACCATTTACTTTTGAAACGTCTAACTAAATGCAAGGCTGGAGAAGAAGAAACTTTTTGGATATTGTATTCCCATGTGCTAATCCATGCAATTGAGAATAATGAGAAAAACACTAAAGATTTTAGTAATTGCTCTTGTTGCTCAGAAAACTTGTAATTGTCTGAAAAATAAGTAAATCCTTCTTATACAGGAGGGGGTAAAATCCTTAGATCTGGTCCAAAATAATTCCAAAATGCATGAAACCATAAAGAAAAAATTAAATTTATTTTTTGGTGAAAATGGAAAAACCATGAATGCGAAAGACTAGAATTTTGATAGAAAAATGCATATAACCACGCCTTTTGATAATCATTGTTGGACTAAATACTTGAGAAAACTGTCATGCTGAGTTGGGATTTAGTCCCCAATCTGAGAAAGTAAGGACCTTTAAAATTTGGCATTTTGAATAAGCAATTTTTGAGTTGTCCTGTTTATCTGGTACATGAGTAAAAATGCAGGAATCAGTGTCTACCAGCATAAATTCATAGTACTTTTGTATTTTGCTCCCGATAGTCGCTGGCCAATGCCAGGATGGAGGGAAACATCGCTGGATAATGAAAGGGATAGGCTTATCTTTAAATTCTGCTTCAATGGGTATTATAGGGTAGATATCTGGTTTGTAAAAATATTGTGGTTCTAAGGTAAAAATGTTGGTAGGGGAATGAGAAGAATGAGTGATTAGTTGGAAAGAGGGAAGATCTTGTAGTCCTGGATTGGTATCAACTAGTTTGCTTGCAAATGTTTAAGGAGTAGAAGAAGAGGAAGAAGTTAAAGAAGTTAAAAGACTAAAAGGATTAGTAGAAAGGAAAATGGTAGATCTTAGTCTTGTTCCTATAGAAGATCCTAATTGTCCTCCAAAAGGACTCCCTAATCTTGGTTTTTCTGGAGAAGGTCTGGTTGAAGAAGGAGAGATCGGTCCTGTATTTAATGGAGAAAGCATAGCATAGTCTTGTTTACTTGTGGGCTTCGATCTACCAGCCATTGTTGCCTTGTAAATACTCTCGGGATAAGACATCTGGTAAAGAATTGGAATCACCTTTAATAAGTTCGATTTGAAAATCAAAACTTAATAAAATATCTTGCCATCTGGCGAAAATTTGTTTATGGGCTAGATTTTTAACATCTTTTTCTAAAATATATTTTGCGGTTTTGTAATCTATTCGAAGAAGAAAACACTGGTTTAAAAGATCCCTTTGAAATTTTGAAATACATAATACAATAGAGAGGATTTCTTTTTTGATTGTACTATAATTCTTTTGAGTCTCATTCCAAGTGCCAGAAGTAAATCTTATTAATTGTTCTGATTCATTTTTTTTTTTTTGTTTTAGGATTCTTCCGTATCCTATTTCTGATGTATCGATCTCTACAATTTTAGGGGCTAATGGATCGCCTATATATAATAATGGTAACTGTTTAATTTTGAGTTTAATAATTTTACTATATTAGTGTGTTGTTGGGTCCATGGAGGCGGATTCTTTTTTAGTCTTTCATATAACGGTTTACATATTTTATGCAAATCTTGATAAAAATCTCCTATATAATTAAGGCTTCCTATAAATCTTTGTAATTGTGTCTTATTCTTTATTTCATTGGAAAATTTATCTACAAATTCTAGGATCTGTTCTATGGGTATGATTGTGCCTTGAGATATATGGTGTCCTAAAAATCTAATTTTGGTTTGAAATAATTTGATTTTAGTCACTGAAACAACTAGTCCATTTGTTTTGATAACATTTAGAAATATTCTTAAATGTTTCCAATGTTGTTCTAAAGAATCTGAAAATACTAATACATCATCTATATATACTATAGTGAAGTTAATATAGGGGTTATAAATATCATTCATAATGTTTTAAAAATCTGATGGTGCATTTTTTAATCCAAAGGGCATGACATTCCATTAATATTGACCAAAAGGTACATTAAAAGCAGTTTTATACCTATCTTCTTCTGCAATTTGTATTTGCCAAAATCCTAACTTCATATCAAAATTTGAGAAAACCTTTGCTGAATAAAATGCTGAACAACTCCATGGTGATTTTCTATGTCTTATCAAATCCTTTTGTAAAAGTTCATCTATCTCTTTTTTACAATGCTTTAATAGTTCTTTCGACATTTGAATCGGTCTGGCTTTTGTAGGTATTCGTGATTCAGGAAAGTCTGATTCATATGGTAATTTGACTATGTGCCTTTTCCTATTCCAGAATGTTGTTGGTAGATCAGAACATACTTTCTTTTTTAATAATTCTTCAAAATTTTGGATTCGATTTTGTGTTTCAGGTAATTTCAGGTCCTCGTTGATTTTAATATATTGAATTTAATTTTTAATTTGTTTAATGTGTTCTTTTTTATGTGTAATAAGATATATAGATTTTGTTATTAAAACTGATTTTAACTGGTTTATATCTCTAATCTTTGAAGGACTGATAAATTCAAATGTTAAATCCTGGCCTAATAAATTAGTTTTTATTTCGAAGTTATCTATGCTAAATGGTTTGATTAATTCTAAAAATGGTATTCCTAGTATAACAAGTTGTGTTAAGTGTTTAATTAATAAAAATGTTGTTTTTAAACATATTCCTTGATTACATACTTCGGCTTCTGACAGTTTATAGTTAATTCGTAATTTTGATCCACTGACAGTTGTTAATTGTTCTAAAGTTTTCTCAAAATATTTAGTAGGTACTAGTCCTTCTTGGATACAATTCATATCTGCCCCAGTGTCTATTAAAGCAATTGTGTGGATATGGAATTCTTTGTTTATGACAATGGTTAGGTTAACATGCCATTTTTAGTAGTCGATACTGGTGATTATGTTTAATGCATCTATTTGGTTATCAGTAACATTTTCTATATGATGGTCTTTATTGAATTCTAAGAGGTACACTTGTTCTTTTAATCTATTATGGTTTTCTGGTAAGTATTTAATCTGTCTCTTTAAATCTTATATTTCTCTTTTATTTTCTTTTACTTCTATATATGAATCATCTAAGGTTAGTGTTTTTACTTGGATTTGTTGGAATCTATCTAGAATTTCTATAATCTTGTATGGAGTTAATGGATTATTTAATTCTATTGGCTTAGATAGAGATTTTTGTAAGTTTTATAAATACATTCGTTTTAAATCTGGATCATATAAGTGTTCTGCAAAATCTAATAAAGTTCTTTATTCTTTTGTTAGTGTGCATATAGATTTTGATGAGCATTTTAAAGATGTACCGATCTTTTCTTCTTGTTTTGACTTTTCTACTTCTCATGAACTAGAATTTGCTTCTTGTTCAGAGTCTGTTGTTTTTATGTTACTTGTATTTTTATTAATATTTTGAATATTATTTTCTAATTCTTCCGAATCTATTTGGCTAGATTCTGAGGAGTCAGAGGATGAATGCTACTTCAAGATATTATATAACCCTTGCTTTAATTTTTTATTTATTTCTAGTTCATTAATTTTATGTTTTAGGCTGTAGTTCTTTGCAAAATGGCATATTTTATCACATTTGTAGCAGGTTGGTTTTTTTGGAAGTAAGATTGGAATTGTCTTTTCTTATTAAAGTTAGGATGGTAAGTCTTCTTATTCTTAAATAATTTCGTTTTAGGAGTTTGGTATTTTTGTTTTCAATAATATAATTTTTTTAAATTTTGTTTGTATTTTTTCTTTATAAAATAATTTTGTTTTAATCTCCCTTTTGTTTCAAAGGAAACCACAATTTTTTGGTATCCAAACTGTTCACAAAAATTCTCTAGTTCATGTCTAGTTAGTTTTCTTTCTTTTTTCATTTTAGCTTTAAGTCTAATATCTGTGCATAAGACTAGTACTTCATTTGTAATAAATGCTATTAGATCCCCATATGTTATTCGATCATAGGGTATATTCCCATTATAGAGTTGTCTTAATTTTTGTCGGATTGTTTTTGCAAATAGTTTTGGTAATCCTGCAATAAAACGTTCTTTCCAATATAATATATTACAGTCTTGTCATATCATTACTTTACTGATAAAAGTATCTTTATACCTTATAAAGTCATCTAATGTTTGACATTGAAGATTATTTAAGATCTCACTAGTTCTTTTTCTAATATTATTCGGATCTCTTACAAAATATTTAATTATGATATATAAAAGGGTATTAACGGCATCTTGAATAGGTTGTCCTTGGTCTAAAATAGGTTATCCTGTGGCTTCTAATTTAATAGTAGATAGTAACCGGTCTCGATCTTGTAGGGTTAGATAGTTATCCCACTAGCCTTTGAGTTGACCAGTAAAGTCAGAAACAATTAATTGAGCGGCAGTAAAATCATCAAAGCCGCGATTTCGCTTATAAACAGTAGTAACCATGGTCATTTCATGAACTAAATTAATAATATTGTATTCAGACATTCTATCTATATTTCATTTATATATAGAGCCCCCAGAATAAGAACTTTGAGTTATCTGATTCCGTTCTTCAAATTGGAGATCTACTGGAGTGGGTATAGAGTAATAATTTCTAGTTTGTAAGACCCGTATCTTAGTCCGTACCGTTCCGTAAACTTCCACGGTCTTACCGGTCGAATTCTGGCAACCTTCGACTCTTAACCGATATCGACGCGCGACCCTGATTCATATGACGTCAACCTATTTCGACTCGACCTGAGTTCTGTACCATAGTGACCGCGCCGTCGCTTCGGTTCCGATGCCGCGACTCGCGCGCCGAGGCGATACCCTGGTCAAGAGTTGTGGGCCGACGTTCGGTGCGAGGAAACGCCGCGCGTTGCAAAACCCAAGAGAATCTCTATAATGTGTCACATCAATTACATCAATCCCATCAATCAATCACCTATCAATCCATCACATGTCAAGTACACATCACTTTCACCCCTTTTTCCAAGCAACCACAAAAGTCTTCCATGCCCATGCCTTTTCTTACACAAAAGGCCACAAAAGTCAAAGGGTGTCTTACACTCCCATCACCACATCCATCCATCCATCACTCTCTCTCTCTCTCTCTCTCTCTCTCTCTCTCTCTCTCTCTCCCTTTACAACTCCTCTCTTTCTCATTTGCAAAAAAAAAAAACCCAAGCTCCATACGTATGGAATTCTCCAAGCATTCCTAAGCTCCAAGTGGCCCACTTTCCTACCCCACCATCTCCCATCTCAACCCTCTATTCCTCATCTCATCCATTGAAGTTGAAGCAAAGGTGTCAAGGAACCCCTAGGAGCAAGAAGATCGGACGGTGGGTGCCTCTATAGGGTAGTTTCTTTCTTATTTTTATGATGGGCCAAGTGAGGCCCACCGATCAATGGTGTGGATCTCATTTGGGATCCCAATATGTGGCCGATGGCCCACTAGGATCATCATGATCACTCCATGATGGGGCCATTCTCCATGGACCCCATCATGATGTTTATTTCTTTAGCAAGGTCATCTAGACCGTTTATATTGGTGGGGAAAGGATCCCCACCGTTGATTTTTAAATTTTATGGTCCCATGTGTAAAGGGATCCCTTGGATTGTATGATTTTATTATTTTGGAGGGCTCATAGTGGCGGAGCCCCCCATCGCAAGCGTGTCCCACTTTATCCCACTCTCCATCTCTCTCTTTCTATTTCTTTTTATTTTTATTTTATTTTATTTTGTATAATAGGGTGGTGTGGCCCACTTGAATGGACCCCACCTTAAGGTACTTATTTTTGTCCAAATGTTCTTCAAGTGGGGCCCACCTTACATGTTGTACCCTCAACATTCACCTGTGGTGGCCCACCTTAACAGGCCCACCATAATGTAATTTTTTAAAAAGCGAGACTGTCCAGCGTCTGGGACGCTGGATGCCCCTGTGAAGAAAAAAAAAAGGGAAAGAAAAGAGAATGAAGCTTTGGGGTGGTCCTCTCATAGGCCCCACCTTGATGTTGGGGTAAGATCCAAGCCGTCCATCCTCTTGCCGGCCCCATTTTAACCGTTGAGTAGGAGAATGGGCCTGATCTGAGCATCTGGTGGGCCATAACATTAGGACCATTGGTGGTTACCATTGAGGAACTTTCTGACGTTTCTGTACATCTAAAAATCGTAAACTCTCGATTCGTTGGGCTTGTCTCGAGCCAGGGGAGCCAATGGACGGGATGAATTTGTATGATGCGGGCCCTACCCTCGAAAAACCCCAAACAAAAGGGTTTTCCTTTTTTTAAAAAAATAAATGACCAAGAGGTGTAGCCTCTGTCTCTGACGCCTGCAGCAGCAGGTGGACGGCCGTGCAACGGGTGTCCGTGCAGCCACCCACGACTGCTGCCGTGGGCCCCACCATGATTTATATGTTTTATCCATGCCGTTCACATGGTAGCCCACACCCTGAGGTGGGCTCCCTCCAAAAATGAGGCCGATTCGACGCTCAGGTGGCCCACACCATAGGGAACAGTGGAATTGAATATCTACCATTGAAAGCTCCTTCTGGGCCTACAGAAGTTTCAGATCAATCTGAAATTTATGTTTTCACTCCATTCAGGTCTAAGTGACCTTATGAACGGGTTGGATGACATCTAAACATTACAGCGGGCCCCACAATGATGTATATGTTTTAAGTCCACCGTCCAGTGGACGGTGGCGCCCACCTTGATGTTGTATTGTCTCCACTGTCCAGTGGACGGTGGAGCCCTCCTTGATGCATGTGTCATCCCCACTGTCCAGCGACAGTGGGACCCACCATGATGCATGTGATGCATCCAGACCGTCCATCCACTTGGTGAGATCATTTTAAGGCATGAGTTGCTGATTGGCTGGGCCACTCATGTATGGGTTAGGCCCATTTGATTGATAACAGGCCTATGGGCTAGGCCCATTTGAATTATAAAAGGCCTAAGGGTTAGGCCCATTTGATTTATAAAAGGCCTATGGGTTAGGCCCATTTGATTCATATAAGGCCTATGGACTTGGGCCCACTTGATATGTAAAGCCTATGGGCTTAGGCCCACTTGATATCTAAGGCCTATGGGTTTAGGCATACTTGATATGTTTCAATTCCATGGGACTAGGCTCATTTGATATATCCCAAGGCCCATGGGATTGGACCCATTTGATGTGTTTTAAAGCCCATGGGATTAGGCCCATTTGATGTAATTTAAAGCCCATGGGATCAGGCCCATTTGATGTATTTTAAGGCCTATGGGTTTAGGCCCATCTGACTTAAATAAGGCCTATGAGTTTAGGTCCATCTGATATGCATCAGGCCCATGTGATTAGGCCCATATTGATATACTCTGAGGCCCCCTGGATTGTGATCCATTACAATGTACCTACGGCCCATTAGTGAAGCTCAGTAATGCGACCCATTTGATAAACGTAAGGCTCACTTGATGCATATAAGGCCCATTGAATGTGACCCATTTGATATATTTAAGGCCCAATGGGATGCACCTAAGGTCCATTGCAATGCGTGACCCCAACACAGAGTATGTAACGATGTTCACGACGATCGTGCCTTGGGAGCAATGTTGGTTTGACGTCCACATTGTGAGTGTAATGCTGGTTGGATGTCCACATTACGACTCTCCTTAGGGCCCATTGTTAGGCCCGTACTTATTGTGTATAGGCCGTCCAGGTTGTAAGACCCGTATCCTAATCCGCACTGTTCCGTTGATTCTCGCGATCCTTCTCGTCAAATTTCGGCAACCCGCGACTTATAGTTGACGTTGTGCACGACCGTAAGTCGTATCATATTCATTTGAGCCGGCTTAATCCGAGACTTGTATCGTTGCGACCGCATCGTCGCCGCGGTTCTAACGCCGCAACTCACGCACCGATCCGATACCCAGACGATGAGATACGGACCCACGTTCAGTTCGAGCAAAAACACCGCGCGTTGTAAATCCCAAGGAATCTCTATAATATGTCCCATCAATCCCATCAATCAATCCCATCAATCACCTCTCATGTCAAGTACACCCACCCATGCTTCCTTTCTCCACAAGTCAAGCAACCACCTAAGTCAACTAACCTCTCACTTCACTCATCACTCACCTCACCCATCACTCACCTCACTCTTACAACTCTCTCTCTCCCTCTCATTTCTCAACACTCCAAACTCAAGCAAGAAAGCCCTCCCACGTCCAAGCCTTCCATGGAGAGAAAATGTGCATTTTGGTGGCCCACTTCCCATCTCCAAATCCCATCATCCTAGCCATCCATTTCCCATCTCCACCATCAAAGTGAAGCTCTAGGCGACCGGCTATCCAACGGACCAAGAAGATCAAGAGGTGGGTGCTTTGATAGAGTAGTTTTCATGTTTTTAAGGTGGGCCAAGTGAGGCCAACCGATCAATGGTTTGGATCTCACTTGGGACCCTAAGATGTGGTCAATGGCTCACCTTGATCATCAAGATCATCCCATGATGGGGTCATTCTCCATGGACCCCATCATGATGTTTACTTTCCTTGTATTGAGGAGGTCATCTAGACCGTCCATTTCTAGTGGGGTGGGATCTCCACCGTCGATCTTTTGTTGATGGTCCATATGCAAGGGGACCTTTGATGTATGATTGGATGATTGAAACGGAGGGCCCATAATGCCGGGGTCCCTCCATCACGCGCGTCTCACTCTATTTCTCTCTCCCTCTCTTTCCATTTAGTTCATTATACGTGATGAAATAGCCGTATGGCCCACTTGGATGGACCCCACCTTGGAGTAAGTATTTTATCCAAGTCATCCATGAGTGGGCCCACCTTATATGCATTGTACCCACACCACCTATCATGTGGTGGCCCACCTAGGCAAGGCCCACTTAAAATTTGTATTTTGTTCCAAAAGAGTCCAGTGACGCTGGACGTCACTGGAATGAAAACACAAATAATGGCCTATTTTTAAGCCTTTGGGGAAGACCACTTGTATAGGCCCCATCTTGATGTATGTATTCAATCCATGCCGTCCATCCCATTTAGAGCTCCATTTTAAGCGTTGAAATGAAAGATGGGATTGATCGGAGCATTTGGTGGGCCATAGTTTTAAAAATGGTACCATTACCATTGAACTCTACCAAAACTCTTCCTACACGCTGAAAAATGGCCGATATTGGTCTTGACGGGTGTATTTTGTGCTCGGGAATACAATGGACGGAGTGGATGCACCTCACGCGGGCCCCACACTTGAAAAACCTTGAAAATGCATGTTTTCAAAAAAAAATAATAATAAAGGAAGAGGAGCTGCAGACACTGCTGCATGTCAGAGGAGCAGGCAGCGCCTGCGCTCATGCTAGCGGGCGGACGGGTCCGACCCACGGCTCCTGCCGTGGGCCCCACATGATGTATATGCTGTATCCACGCCGTCCATAAGGTGGCCCGTCCTCTGAGGTGGGCCCTCCCCAAAAATGAGGTCCATCCGAGACTCAGGCGGCCCACACCATGAGAAACAGTGTGAATTGAATTCCACCATTAAAACTTGTTGGGGTCCACAGAAATTTTGGATTAAGCTGAAATTTATTTTTTTCCTCCACACCCAGGTTTGAGTGACCTTATCAACGGGTAGGATGGCATAGAGCATTGTGGTGGGCCCCACATGGGACCCACAATGATGTATGTGTGGTATTAGTACCGTCCACCACTGTGGACGGTGGTTCCCACCGTATTTTGGGTAAGCCGTCCAGTCAGTTGCTGGACGGCCAGTAGGCCCACCCTCCAAACCGTTCATTCAATTGGTGGGCCAGGTGTGTGGACCCCACCATGATGCGTGTGTTGCATCCAACCATCCCAACCATTTGAAAGCTCATTGCATGAGCTACAGAATGAGGCAGAGCTGAAATTCAAATGGACCCCACCATTTAGGTAATGGTCAATGACGCCCATCGTTCAAAAATATCTAAGGGGCATTATAGCTTTCCATTAAGTGGATATTTGTGTCCCACTTCATCTATCATTATGATAGTTTATGTATAGGTTGGATGAGAAACATATGTCACAGTGGGCCTTAGGAATTTTTAATTGCAGAAGTCTTTTCACCACTCTTATTTGGTGTGGCCCATCTGGTATATTTAAAGCCCATGAGAGCAGCCCATTTGATGAATGTAAGGCCCATTTTGATGTATTTTAAAGCTCATGGGTCGAAGCCCATTGGTTTATATAAGGCTCACGTGATGGTACCCATATGGGTGTATTTGTGGCCATCCGTGGAGGCCCACCTTGACGCATTTTGTAGACCTTATTTATGGCCCATTGTTATGGTTCATTTTTAGGTGTATAAGGCCGTTGTTGAGGCCCATGCTTTTATGAATGTAAAGCCCATACTATGAGGCCCATTGTGATGTGTTTGGAGCCTATGGATTAGTCCCATTTTGAAGTATTCTAAGACTCATGGGTTATGGCCATTGCAATGAACATAAGGCTCATTGGTGAGGCCCATTAACGCAGCCCACTTGATGAATGTAAGGCCCATGCGATTCGGCCCATTTGATGTATCTAAGGCCCATGGATCAAGGCCCAACGGATGTCCTTAGGGTCTATTGCAATGTGTGATTTCCCATGGTTCATGTAATGATATTTATGGCGGGTTGTGCCTAAGGAACAATGTTGGTTTGACGTCCACATTGTATGGATAATGTTGGTTAAACGTCCGCATTTTAACTCTCCTTAGGGTCCATTGATTGGCCCATACTTGTTAATATTCATCGCTTTATAACATGCTTAGTATAATCTCATGACTCATGCCCATACGCATCATATGTATGCTTGATATGAGTAATGACTGATCATGGCACACGCCATTGGGCAGACCATTTAAGGGACTCGTTATGTGACTGAGTGCCCCACATGATCGCGCAGTACGCGCTGGATTGCTGCATGTTTTGACAGCGTGATTCATGCATCTCGCATACGTATGACTTGATCACTGCAAGCCCTAGCGACATCAGGGCCGTGGCTCCACAGGTACATCGTGGATGACCGTATTGGATACCGAAAATACTTATTCTAGCACTGTGGGCACTTAGGATGTCCTTGGGTGAAAGTCCCAGAACCTTTTTGGTACCTAGAGATGCTCCAGCGTCTGGACCGAGTGGATACATGAGCGCCAGAGTGCCGAATACCAGTAGGCCGCGTCTCCCACTGTGTCGTGGTCGGTTGGAAGGGGGTGTGACCTTATCCGCCTGAGTGAGAGGGCTATAAGCTAGGCTGAGTTTGACTAGCTCGCAAATGAGTCCGCTATCGACGAGCCGGGTAGGTATTGACATACTACTGGTCAGGCGGGTAGTGAGGTCTTATCCGCTTGCTTGACTGTGCAGCTAGGGAGGTGACAATCTCTGCGAAGTGTATTAGACCCCGGTGATATCCAGAGAGGAACTGTACTGATATACGTACTTGAGGAGTACCGACTTGCTTGGATTGCATTTCACATAAGATATTTGGCTATGTAGGCCTTGCATTGCATCGGTGTGGCCGATGACATTCATATCTCGCATCATGCCTTGCATTACATAGCCTTAGTATATTCATGGACTTACCGCATACTTCCGCATTACCTGATCTTGTATACTCGGCGTTCGCCCTCCGCACACACTTACACCACCCTCTAAGCTTTTGTAAGCTTATGCAGGATAGTTGCGTGCAGGTAGCGTTAGACGACAGCAGCGCTGAGACAGGAGTGCACATCAGGACCTTTTGGAGCTTTTTGATCACTTTGTATTTCCCTTTCTGTATTGTACTTAAAATTTTGTTATAGTGGATATGTGGTGACGTTGTTTTGTGACTTGGTTATGCTTGTGGTTATGCTCCATTACAAAAAAAATTTCATTCTGAAAATCTCCCTTGTAGGATCCAGGATCGGAATCTGGCATTTGATTGTCAGGAGCCGAGGATGGGGTACTACGGAGGCTGTCGGCACTGGATTCGGCAATCGAGATTCATGTGAATCTGATTTTCGGATTTGGGGCGTGACACAGGTCCATCTGCATTGTAAAATAGTTCATTTCATTATAACATGTTTAGTACAGTTCCATGACTCATGATCATACGCATCATATGTATGCTTGAGGTGAGAATTTTTTGATCATAGCATATGCCTTCGGGCAGGTTGTTTATGGGCTCTCGATTAGGCGGTGTTGCCCTGCATGAGCTCACGATACGCGTAGGATTTGCTGCATGATTGGATAGTATGACTCATGCATTTTCGCGTTGTGTGACATGGTTGTTGTACGCCCTAGCTACATCAGGGTCGTAGCCTCCACAGGCAGATCATGGTTGGCAGGATTGGATACCGAAAATCTCGTTCTACATGGGGTGTTATAGATATCCCTGGGTGAAAGTCCCTAAACCCTTATAGTACCAAGAGGTTGCTCCTATGTCTAGACCGAGTGGATAGATGAGCATTAAGTGCCGATTACCAGACGGTTGCGCTCTCCACTGTTTCGTGGTCGGTTGGAAGGGGGTACGGCCTTACCCGCCCGAGTGTAGGGGGAAATGCTAGGCTGAGTCTGACCAGCTCGAGGAATGGGTCCGCTATCGACGAGTCGCGCCCGATATTGGCAGACGGATAGTGAGGTCTCTTCCACTTACCTTATTGCGCGCGATGTGGCGGAAATCTGGTTTAGAGTTACTAGACCCCGGTGATATCCTATATTTGAGCTGTATTGATGTGGGGACATAGATGAGGATCTGTATGCTTGAGTTGCATTGCACATCGCATGGCCTTGGGGTGGCCGATACCATTCATGTCTTGCATCGCATAGCCTTGGTACAGCTCATGATATTATGGATCCATCTGCATATTCCGCATTACTATGACATTGCATGATCATATTACTACCTTGAGCACACACTTTCACCACCCTCTAAACTTTCTATAAGCTTATGCACGACTGTTGTGTGCAGGTGGCGTTGGTTCGCAGCAGCGCTGAGGCAGGAGCACGTTGCAGATCGTTTTGGAATTTTTGTTCTTTACCATTGTATTTCCCTTTATGCTCATTGTACTTGTAAAGTTTTTGATCATAGTGGAAATGTAATGGAGCTCTTGGTTGTTGTTTGTGGGTTATGCCATTGGTTATGCTTATTACGAATCAAACTGACATTGAAAATCCTCCTCGTAGTATCCCAGGATCGGAACCTGGTGAATGGGAGGTAAGAGCCAAGAATGGGGTTCTACGGAGGCTGTCGGCGCCGGATTCGGCGATCGAAAATTTTGTGAGCCCGGTTTCTGAGTTTGGGGCATGACATAGTTGTAGGAAAAGGAGTAGTATACTTAATTTCATTACATTCAAGATCAGGAAGAGTTCATTCTAAAGGAGATATATGTTTATCAGTATGGTTGATTGGTTCGGAAATGAAGATATTAGCTAATTTTTTTATGATTTCTTCTATCATTTCTTCTGTAGAGTCTTTGAGTGCAAATTGCATAGGTTTAGAGAATTCGTAAGGTTTAAATAGGGGTGTTTGGTTGTTGATGTCAGACAAAAATTGTATAGGAGTCGACTCTAAGGAAACATTGTGTAATTGTTCAGTGAGGTGTTCAATCTCATTTTTAATATTTTCGATTCGATTAGTTTGTTCTCCTATGGTTTGTAAGTATTGATTTGAATAATTATTCTGGTTTATTATAGTTTTTATCCCTTTCATAATAGTATAGTTAGTTGGAGTAATGAGGTCACTATTTTGTATGCTTCTAAAGGGTATAGCCTGTATTTCAATATTCTTTATATTTAGTTGAATTGCATCAGAAGGCAGATGTATAAAAGTAATAGTTTTATTTTTAGTTGTCTTTCATTCTTGAGTTGTTTTTGTAGCTACATTTACTTGTCTATGTGTTGTTTGTGCAGAATAAAATTTATTATGCCAATTAGTAAACCATTCGAAGAACGGGATACTTTCTTTGTATTGTCTGCAATATTTAATGTGTAATTCCTTCATATATTCTTGTTTATATTGTTGTAGAAATATTTTGTAAAAAATTTCTCTATTTTGTTTATTATAATCCTGATTAAACTCATAGCTTATTTTCTACTCATTTATAATGAAGTCCTTTTCTATAACAAATTTCCTGGGTCCATTTAGGACTGTGTTGGTGATAGATTTTGTCGATCTTCTTGATGTACTGTATAGTATGGCTGAGTAATATTAGATTATGTTCTGGTCCTTTGTATTCGAGGTTCATCGGTAATATTAGTTCTGGTTTCATCATCTAATCGTCTATTTCGTATTAGGATATTTGGTTGAATTTGCGGTGTTTTTATTCTAGAAAATGATGATCTTCTACTAATGTCAATGTTTTGTATGTTTAGGGTAGCATGTCTAGTAAAATTAAATCGGATTTCTACAGATCCATCTGAGTGTTCTATTATTTGTTCTAAATTTTTATTCTTAACTTATTGGGGAGGTTGTAATGGGGTTAGATTCAAACTTTGAGGTAATTGGATTTGGTTCCATGTGATTGCTTTTGGAACTATTGTATTAGCTTTGGTCATGTCTATTTGTAATAATATAGTTTGACCCTTTTGGCTTGCTTTAATTGATCTTGGTTCTATGCTAGTATTCATTACTTTATAATAGATTCGGTATACTAAAGCTAATGGTAAACTTCCATCCATCAAATGATACCCGCTTGTCTTAATGTTTAGTGTTAGGGCATATAAGATATTAGAATCCTTTAAATTTACACTAAAATTTGGATAGCAATTAAAATAAATAGGTCTATTACATAAGCTGGACTCTATGATTCCTAATACAGAGTTATGAAAATTTAAATGCACACAGTCTCTTAAACATATTAAAGTACTAGCGTTTAATCCATCTCTAATCAATGGTTTAATTGCTACTTGTACTAATCCTATGTGTAAATAACTATATTTCTTTTTGATATGTTATATAATTACTTCTTCACTAAACAATTTTAAAGTTTCATATTCATTGTTTAATCCTATAGTTTGTTCTCTGGTTTTAATAGCAAATCTGAAATGAATTCAAATGTTCCAATTTTATAAATTTCTTTAGTTGGTACTTTTGGTAAATGTCAATTCGCTAGGTTTTTATTAATAATTTCATAATTTATTTGACTACTATTAATTATATTGTCATCTAAAAGAGAAGAAGAACTTGCTTCTGATGAGTGTGAAACATTGCTATTAGTGCGGAATAACTTGTCCATCATATCACTATTTATGATACTGTTTAGAGACTAAACTGTTCAATTAGAGATCTTTGCGGCAATTTGACCTTTTGCCCTGAAGCCATTACAGATCCTCACTTTAGAGCAATAAATCAATCTGAACAGTATCACAAAATAATGTTGATCATAGACAAATTTTCCCAACACTGGGTATTTTTTTTTTTTTTTACTTAACTTGGCTTTGATACCATTTATGAAGTACACCGAAAGGACTGTGAATCAACACGGAATAGGCGGGAATGACCGCGATATGCATGGAAATGATTGTGTAGTGAACTGATTGGACCATGAATTACGTAGAAACTACCGTGAAGTGAATGAGCATGAGCATGAAATGCACCGAAATGATCGTGAATCAAAACGGAATAGGTGGAAATGACCATGATATGCATGGAAATGACCGTGAAGTGAGCCGATTGGATGGTGAAATGTGCTGAAATGACCGTGAAGTGAAGGGGCATGACCGTGAAATGTGCCGAAATGACCGTGAATCAACACGGAATAGGCGGCAATGACCGTGGAATGTATGGAAATGACTGTGAAGTGAGGCGATTGGACCGTGAAATGCGCCAAAATGACCGTGAAGTGATGGGCATGACCATAAAATGTGCCAAAATGACCGTGAATCAACACGGAATAGGCGAGAATGACCATGATATGCATGGAAATGACTGTGAATTGAGGCGATTGGACCGTGAAATGCGTCGAAATGACCGTGAAGTGAAGGGGCATGACCGTGAAATGTGCCGAAAGGACCGTGAATCAACACGGAATAGGCGGAAATGACCATAATATGCATGGAAATGACCGTGAAGTGAAGAGATTGGACTGTGAAATGCGCGGAAATGACCGTGAAGTGAAGGGGCATGACCGTGAAATGTGTCGAAATGACCGTGAATCAACATGGAATAGGCGAGAATGACCGTGATATGCGTGGAAATAACTGTGAAGTGAGGCGATTGTACCGTGAAATGCGCGAAAATGACAGTGAAGTGAATGGGCATGACCATGTAATGCGCCGAAAGGACTGTGAATCAACACGAAATAGGCGGGAATGACCGTGAAATGCATGGAAATGACCGTGAAGTGAAGCGATTGGATCGTGAAATGCATGAAAATGACCGTGAAGTGAAGGGAATTGACTGTGAAATGCATGGAAATGATCGTGAATCAAAATGGAATCGCTAGGATTGACCATGAAATGCATGAAATTGATCGCGAAGTAAATGAAATGAATGAAATTGACCGTGAAGTGAATGAAATGGATTTTCGACTATATATCTGATGAAATCTTGAAAAATAACTAGGTTGGTTGGCTAAAGTAGCTTCTCCTACCCCAAAATCATATAGGGTACGTAAAGTAACTAATTTTGGTTTAGAAGATATTCTTGTTAAATGAATGAAGAAATAAATGAAAAAAAAAGAGAATTTTTTTTATATATGCTTATATATACATATTTATACAAATATGTATTAGAGAAAACTGTAGGTAGAATAAATTTCTCTATGTAAAAAAATAAAAAAATAAAAAAAATTTCATAAACTGGAACAGACTACAGTTATGGCTACGGTTATAATCCATAGCTATTGATCAAATCACCTTCAATACATACTTCGTTATGTATCGAAAATTGCTGGATTTTTGAGGCAAACTCGTCGGACAGTTTTAGACCTTTTTCGATTAATCGAAAGACTTTTGATGTATATCATAAGACATATCGAAAGACTTTCGATATATATTAAAGGACATATCAAAACGGCAAGGGTTACGGCTATGGGTACGGATATAATCCGTGGCTACTTCCTGGTTTATTTATTTATTATTATATTATTTTTTTACTGTTGTATTTCCTACGGCTTTTTTGTGGGTCCTATTATGAGGTTTATATTATATCCAAACCGTCTATCTATTTGACGAACTCGTATTAAGGCTAAAGACAAAAAATAGGACAAATCTAGCTATCAAGTGGACCACACTGTAAAAGGCTGTGGAGGATTGAACGTCTACCATTGAAACTCTTTTAGGGGTTAAAGAAGTTTTGGATTATTATGAAATTTATTTTTACTCTTCATCCAGGTCCCCGTGATCTTATGAATAGATTGGATGGAAAATAAATGTTATGGTAGGCCCTATAAAATTTTCAACGGTGAAAATCAATTTTTCTGTTGCTCTTTATGATGTGGTCCAATTGATCTTTGGATATGATTTTTTTTATAAGACTCCCGAATGATATCGGAATATGGATGAACGTTGTGGATATAATAAATACGTAACTGTCGGGCCCATATAACTATGATATCTTTTGAACCGTTCGTACAGCTCGGAGTTCGAGCAGGGTCAGCGCTCGTCTTCGATCACCACCGATCTGCTCGAAGGAGAAAGCAGGGGGCATTTTCGAACTTTGGCAAGCCATTCGTACATCTGGGGCTTATTCATGCGAGGTAAAATAAGGTGGGCTTGGTCTCGTAAATGTGCCATAAATGGGTCGTACAGTCGTAAATTTTTCAAACCAGATTACGGACGCGGATTGTTGACAGGTTGAGCAGCACGAGTCCACCGAGCTACGTGGCCTATCAAAATGTATATATTTTATCCACACCATTTATCCATTTGCAGAGATGATTTTAAGGCATGAGAAAAAAAAACGACTCAGATCAAAATCTGGAGTGGACCCCAAAATAGAAAACAGTGGGAAAAGTGACCCTCACTGTTGAAACCTTCCTAATGTCCACCATGGTGTTTATATGAGATCTAATATGTTCATAAATTAAGATAGACATAAAATAAGAAAAACACAAATTTTAGCTTGATCGAAAACTTTTGTGGCCCTTAAAAATTTTTAATGGTGGGCGTTACTCACTCTACTGTTTTCTATGGTGGGGTCCACTCAATATTTAGATCTGACTCATTCTTTGCCACATGCCCTAAATTGATGTTTTCAAATGGATAGACGGTGTGGATACAACACATACATCATGGTGGGTCCCATGAAACCTAGTGATGTCACTCCAGTAGCGAGTCTAGCTACTGAACTGGTCAGTAGCTAATCCGCGTCCCCGGGTTACGCTACATTACAACGGAATAGGTTTGAGTGGCGTGCCACACGTTGACGCGGTTTGGCTAGTGACCCAACACCAGCCAGCTAGCTGATGTCAAAACTGTAACTTCACCACGACATATCTATTTTATCCACGCCGTCCATCTTTTATTCCAGCTCATTTTAGCAGTTGAGTCTAGAAATGAGGTAGATCCAAGGCTCAGGTGGACCACACAACATGAAAAAGTGGTTATTTAACACTTACAAAATTCTGGTGGCTATATAAGTTTTGGATGAAGCCGATATTTGTGTTTTTCCTTCGTCCAGTTTTGTGTGCCTGGAAAATAAACATTACAGTGGGCGCTTAGAAGTTTTCAACGGTGGACATTCAGTCAACATTGCTTTCGAGTGCGGCAGTCCACCTGAGATTTGTATATGCGTCTCATGCTCTAACTGAAAAATGATGGACAGAGCAGATAAAACGGATACATCATGGTAAAGAACACGAGGTTTGACACCAGCTAACTGGCTGGTGTTTAGCTGGTGTTGTGGTTACTAGCCTAACCGCGTCAATACAGTGCATTGTCATGCACAGTACATAAGGTGAGAGAGAGAGAGAGAGAGAGAGAGAGAGAGAGAGAGAGAGAGAGTGAGAGTGTAGATAGTTGGCTTCAAAAAGCAGCAGTAATGGGGGATGTTATATCCTTGAATGGATTGCTCGTAGAAGATGATCTCATTCTCGATAGTCGTAAAATTGGCGCGGATGATGCAAAGACTCCCCCTTACATGTACCTGCTCTGTATGGGCATGCCGAATTTGCAAGAGAGATTTTAAGACGTAAACGGGGGTTCGCCAGCAGATTAGACTCAGAAGGATATTCGCCTTTGCACTTGGCATCAGCAAAGGGCCATTTAGAAATGGTAAAGGTGCTATTGGAGATTGACTCCAGTATGTTTCTGGTTAGCAACGGAGATGGAAGGATTCCTCTCCACACAGCTGCAATGAATGGCCGAGTTGATGTCTTGAAGGAGTTAGTTTGTGTTAGACTCTTTTCAACTCGGGTGTTTACGGAGAGTGGGGAGACGGCTCTACACCTGTGTGTGAAGCATAAGTGTTTAGATGCATTGAAGGCATTGGTGGTGGAGATGAATGGCGATGCTACCGTTCTGAATATGAAGGATGATGAGGACAACACAATTCTCCACTTAGCTACTGCCACACGGCAAAATCCAGTATGAATAGTCTTTCCTTTTTCTTTCTTCTTCTTTGTCAAAGGCATGCCAGCGTGGATTTGATTCTTCTAAAATTTCAAGCCCAATTTGGAATTGATAAAAGCTTGGAGGTTGTATCGATGTCTAAATGGCAAGTTAGATTATAAATAAAAATTGCGAAAATTAAATTGATCTTACGTTATCAACAAGTTAGATTACAAATAAAAATCAATAAATAAATTGATCTTTGGATACCTTCAACCAGATTTTCTTGGCATTATCAACAAGTTACACATAAATAAAAATCACAAAAACCTTACTATAAGCCCTTCCAAAATTTTAATGGTTCGTACATCAACGCCGTGCATTTTATGGGTCCCTTTTAAATTATGGGACACCCTAAAAATCAGCCATATATGGAACTCAGGTGGGCCATACCATCTAAAATCATGTGAAGCCATGCCTAAAACATATAAAAGCACTGGTGGGCCTGTTGGCAATTTAGATGAGTCTTGAAACTTGGACTGACCCCTCATCCAAGTGGGTAACACATAATGGATGGGCTGGATTTGTGAACCAAATCTTGGTGGGCTCAACAAATGATTATGAATGTTTTAATGAAGGGTAGCCCCTCTCAACTTCTGTATGTGGTGCGGTCCACACAAGTCACGGATTGACTTGATTTTTAAGACCTAGGCCCACCATGGAATGGCACACCTGACTGATGGGGTAGATGTTCGACATGCATCATGGTGGGGCCCACACAACTCGACCTCATGGGAAGTTCCCATGAGCTCCACAGCATGGAACCTTTGTCATATATATATGTGATGTGTTTCAAACATCAACATCGTGCATTTGATGGGTCTCCTTTAAATTATGGGATATCTCAAAAATCAGCCATATACGAAACTTAAGTGGGCCATACCATCTAAAATCATGTGAAGACATGCCTAAAACATATAAAAGACTTGGTGGGGCCCACTTGAAATTTGGATGCGTCTGAAACTTGGACTGGCCCCTCATCCAAGTGGGACACACATAATAGATGGGTGGAATTTGTGAACCACATCTCAATGGGCCTAACATATGATTATGAATGTTTTAATGGAAGGTAGCCCCTCTCAACTTCTGTATGAGGTGTGGCCCACAAAAGTCATGGATTGACTTGATTTTTAAGCCCTAGGCCCACCATGGAATGGTGCATTTGACTGATGGGGTAGATGTTCGACACGTAACACAGTGGGGCCCACACAACTTGATATCCTGGGAAGTTCCCATATATATATATATATATATATATAGAGTGTGTGTGTGTGTGTGTGTGTGTGTGTGTGTGTGAGAGAGAGAGAGAGAGAGAGAGAGAGAGAGAGAGAGAGAGAGAGAGAGAGAGAGAGAGAGAGAGAGAGAGCATGGGAAATGACCTCGCCATCTCAATTCTACTGCATTTTGCATACATGTCAACTAGCATGGTTTGGAAGAAAACATCACATACGAATCCTAGCTTCACAATATCAACATTCATCTGCTCACCTTCAGACAGAGCTTTAAGAGTTGCACATGATTTGAGTGTAAAGGCGAAGCTGAAATTGTTAAGATGAGCACATTGACGTCACGAACTAGGCCATGGCAATAGTAGCTCCTAGTCATCCAATTGTAAGAACTCTATGTAGTGGGCCATATTGATCAACGATCTGGATTGTACTCTAGTTGAACGGTTTAATTGAGTTAACCAGTGGGCCCCACTTAAGGTGATATGTTGCGCAGTCTATTTGCGTAGCAATGTGTATTTGGGGTGGAATGCTATAGCCTTACGCAAGGTAACTTGAGTCGAACTAGGACACAATGATGTGAAGCATGGGAGAGAGAGTTTTGATGGATTTCAAACTCCCTCTCCACAGAGCAGGGTCCCCGATCCTACACCACCATAGAATTCGAGTCCCATCTTTTGAGTTTCAAAAAGGGTGTGAAGGACAGGAAGATCCTAAGCTCTATAGGTATTCTGGTATTCTTATTCTTAGTAATGGCGTCCCACTTAAGTAAGCCTTTCAAACCCTCGATCTCCATGTTCTATGCACAGTAGATCCGTGGGCCTATTCCGCATATATGTTAAGTCCCACAGTTGGTATCAGAGCCACTGTGCAAAGGCATGGATGATCATATTCATCTATTTCATGTTTAGATTCGAATTAAGTTTTTTTTTTTTTTCGAATTCAAAACCCATGTAGGAAGTCAGGGTTTATATTAGGGATTTTATTCCCAATCATGTAATTAAGGGTTTGAATCCCAAATACAGAATCCAGATTCAGGGATTTCAAAATCCCCAAATCCGAATTCCTTAATTAGGGATTTTTTTCCTGATTTCAGAAATCAGCATATTAGGGATTTCGAATCCTAAATCCCTTATTGGGAATTTTAGTTCTCTTACCCAAATCCAGTTAAAATTAGGGATTTTGGATTCGAACCCCAAATCCAGTCATCGGATTAGGAATTTTTAATCCCAAGTTCAAAATTGGGGATTTTAGTTTAATAACCCCATAAATCCAGTTGAGATATTAGGGATTTTGATTTTGAATCCCCAAATCAGGAAATTAGGATTTTTCAATTTTTAAATCCCTAAATACATATTAATTAGGGATTATGAATTTAAAACCCTATATACAGAAATTTAGATTAGGGATTTGTTGGACCGACAACCATTGTCGAACCCTAAATCCAGTACCTTGATTTGTTGGACTTGTCGAACCCCAAATCTAGTACCTTGATCTGTTTGACCGACAACTAATGTTGAAGTCTATTCGTGCAGGTGATGGTGATGGTTTTCAATCTCCCTCTATCTGGAGCCATTGCTAGCATCTCGTGCTTTGGCTTCCATCAATGGCAGCCACTGCCACAGTCACAGCCGCTGCTTTTGATGATGTTTACAAAACTGAGAGGATCTCAATTTATTCTCGTTGCATGAGGCAAACGCGAAGAATAGCTGAGACTTCATCTCTCTCTCTCTCTCCCTCTTTTCAGACGCTGCCGTAGTGAGGGATTTTCACTCTCCCTCTTTCAGACGTTGTTGTAGTGAGAGATTTTCACTCTCCCTCTTTCAGTCTCTGCCGCAGTGAGAGATTTTCACTCCCTCTTTCATTCGATGCAGCATTAGGTCAAAATCGACCTGTTCTCTCGTGGCTGGAATGAGGTTGAAAATCAACCTTATATGAGGTCGGGTTCTCGGACCCGATTTTCATCATTTCTGGTCTCCTTATGGACCCGCGAATGGGATCCGCATGATCCCTGTTTTATTGGGCCTGTCGACATATATGGGCCTACTGCTATGTCCTGGTCCCATTCCACCTAATTTTGGGCTAAGTCTTCTAAGATGTTAATGGGCACGATTTTCTGTAATATTGATGGCCAAGGCCATATATGGTTGACATGGTAAACCTTATATTAACATTATGGATATTGGTTAATATATCTAATCCATCCATTATGCATTGTATGGGCATCTCATATGGACTATTATCTAGGTGGGCAATCAAGGGTGTGTATACACTAAAGTTTGAACATCATATGTGTAAGATTTGACCATCCATTTGAACTAAATGGATTGTTCAATATTGCTGCCCATCTTAACCAGATTATAAGAGCCTTAGGATGATCATATGGATTGGATACTGATAAAGCCCTTATTTAGGCCCATTATCCATCCTTAATAGTCTTACATAGACCATTGGATCATGAAGAGCGAAACACATCTCTCAGTTTCTCTCCGTAGTTCATCTATTTTCCAATGATCAATACTGACCATATTATGAGCCGCATCAAAATAATTCAGATATAATCCCTAGAGAGGTAGGATTATAATCGTAATCCTAAGTCTATATTTGTAGTGTTGGATTCGGTTGTGTTAGCCACCATACTGACCTCAATCGATGAAAATTCTGCAAGTACAAACTTGTAACATTGGGATAAGAAGGATTGCATACAATTATGTTCATATTTTCCTGCATATGGTAATGAAAATACAGACGATTACCATTTGACAATCACGTGAACGGGTGAAATAAATGGTGCTGGTAATGTAAGGCTAAAAGTCTCATCTCACCCACAAGTGTTGAGTGTCTCAAATTTACATGAATGACATCACTTAGCTTCATGTTCAGGAGGATCACTAACATGTTATTATTACCTCCTACAGGAGGAATGATGATGATGTAATAGATTCTCACCAAGATGTGATGGTTGGGCTCATCTTTATCTTGGATGATTCAGTTGATGCCTCCCTTAACAATTGAATTGATTAATTTTGGATGATATTTTGTTTACATTCATGAAATTGCTTTGTGAAATAATGAACTAAGGTGGGTATATTTATGTATATCTTCTATTTTAGTTTCAAATCCAACGAATGCACATCTAGTCCTTGTCCTAAATGTGTCTAATTATCCTCAATAGAAGAACGCTATTGAAGTTGTACTGGGGTTTCTGCACTTGGATCTTTCCCTGATAACAACTGAATCGCCAGAACCATCTGATGATGCCATTGAAGCTGAATATAATCGATGGGTTGCATGGTTTAAATCAAATGATACATGTCTAAAAGTAATTAAGCATTCGATTTCTAAATCTATAAAGGGCACCATGCCCAAAATAGGCAATGTCAAAACTTTCTTGACTGAAATGGAAAAACGATTTAAGAAATTTGATAAATCTAAAGTGGGCATTCTTTTAAATAAATTGACTCCCTTATCTTACGATGGAAAAGGCAACATCCGTGAATACATTGTAGAGCAGATTGAGGTTGTTTCTAAGATTAGTGTTCTAGGGCTTGTACTCACTGATGATCAACTGATTCATTTGATCATAAACAACCTATCTCCTCAATTTGGCACGTTCCTGATAAACTATAACACTATGAAGGACATGTTGACATTGGATGAACTTATCACTCAGTGCGTCCAAGAAGAAGACAAGATCAGGCAGATGGTCGAAGTTCAAAATATTAATATGGTGACCTCAGGTCATGGGCAAGGGCATGAGAATAAAGGTAAAAGGAAAATGAAACAAGGTTCTAATAATGAATTCTCTGATTCTCCATCTGGAAACTATGAGAATCAATCTAGAAATATATCTAAACGCAAACGGATTAAATGCAAACCGTGCTTCTTTTGCAAAAAGGCGGGACATCTAAAGAAAGACTGTGAAAGGTTTAAGAATTGGCTCATAAAGAAAGGTTATTATTCCGTTCTTGTATGTTTTGAATCTAATCTAATCGATGTGTCAGTGGATTCCTGGTGGATAAATTTAGGAACTATTATTCACATATGCATTTTTATCCAGGAATTACTACAGGCCAGGCCATTAACTGATGCAGAGCTCTCAGTATACGTAGGCAATTGCGTTAAGGTAGACATGGAGGCAATAGGAGTCTATAAGATTAAGTTGAAGTCTGGTTATTTTTTGGATTTGGTAGATACATTTTGTGTGCTGTCTATAAGACACAATTTAGTTTCAATTTTCTGTTTGGATAAATTGGGATATTTATTTCAATTTTGAAATGAAAGCTTTAGTATTTACTTTAATTCAATTAAAGTTGGGACTGGATTTATGGTAAATAACTTATACCAGTTAGACTTGATTGCCTCTCACGTCTATAATATTAATACCTTGCATGAAAATAAAGTGAGATTTCAACGAAGAATAGACTATTAGAATTTCTCTCATGTTGTGGCACAGGCGGATATGCCATATATCTCGTGAGAGATTAGACAGGCTTATGCGAGAAAGAATTTTGCACTCTCTAGTCTTCTCTGACTATAAAGTGTGCATTGATTGCATAAAAGGAAAATAGACCAGAACTAGAAAGAAAGATGCAACCAGGAATGTAGGTCTATTAGAGGTGATACATACAGACATTTGTGGACAATTCCCTACAACTTCATGAAGTGGACACAAATATTTTATTACCTTTATAGATGACTACTCTCATTTCGGGTACCTCTGCCTTGTTAACGAGAAATCAGATGCCCTAGATGCTTTTAAAATTTATAAGGCCAAAGTTGAAAATCAACTCGATAAGAGGATTAAAGTTGTCAGATTTGACCGTGGTGGTGAATACTATAACAGATATGACGAATCAGGACGCAATCCAGGGCCATTCACTAGATACCTGTAGGATTGTGGCATTGTCGTTCAGTACATTATGCCTGGTACTCCAAAGCAGAATGGTGTGGTTGAGAGATGCAATCACACCCTTATGGATATGGTGCAAAGCATGGTCAACAATTCGACATTGCTAGAATCTCTGTGGGATGATGCAATTAAAACTGCAGTTCATATACTAAATAGGGTTCTTAGCAAAGCAGTAAGAAAAACTCTTTTTGAGTTGTGGAATGGGAGAAAACTAAGTCTCTAATATCTACATGTTTGGGGTTGTCCTGCTGAGGCTAAAATTTATAACCTGCATGAAAAGAAGCTTGATCATAGGACTGTAAGTCGTTTCTTCATTAGATATCTAGAAAGATCAAAAGGCTATCGATTCTATTGTCCTTTCCACTCTATCAGGATTGTTGAGACTGAGAATGCCAGATTCATTGAGGACACTGAAAACAATGGGAGCACAAACACTAGAAATTTTGTGTTTGATGAACAAATTACTTTGACTCTAGTCATAGTCACTTCAGATCATGTGGATATTAATGATGTACTTGATCCTGCAGTCACTGCAGAACACCACATCGAACCTCATGTATAAACCACTAATTAGGAAAATCAAGATCACACCTAACAAGCTAAACCATTGAGAAGATCTGAAAGAGAGAGAATGCCTGTAAATTGAGACGATTACATCGTATACTTATACGAGCACGACTTTGATATAGGGGTAGAAAAAGATCCAAAATCCTTTACACAAGTCAAACAAAGTATTGATCCTTCTCGTTGGTTTGATGTCATGAAAGATGAGTTAAAATTCATGAGGGACAATAAAGTATGAAATCTTGTAGAGTTACCTATTGAAATAAGGCTGACTGGTTCTAAATAAATATTTAAAATCAAAAGGGAATCCAAGGGTAATGTCGAAAGGTATAAATCCCGACTTGTTGCCAAGGGTTTTAACTAACATGAGGGCATTGACTTTAAGGAGACTTCTCACCAGTATCCAAGAAACACTCATTCAGGATCATAATGGCTCTTGTAGCTCATATGGATTTAGAGTTATATCAGATAGATGTAAAGACTGCATTTCTCTATGGGGATCTGAATGAGAATGTATACATGTTACAGATCGAAGGTTTTGTAGCTAATGGCTTAGAACATTTGGTTTGCAAACTAAAGAAATCCATCTATGGGTTGAAACAGGCATTGCAATAGTGGTACCTAAAGTTTCATGAAGTAATTTCCTCATATGACTTTGTAGAAAACACTACAAATGAATGTATCTACATTAAAATTAGTGGAAGTAAGTTCGTTATGATGATTTTGTATGTTGATGACATTTTATTGGCTACCAGTGATACCAGGATATTGAGCGACACCAAGAAATTCTTATCTCAAAAATTTGAAATGAAAGATCTTAGTAAAGCTTCTTACATCATTAGCATTGAGATTCGCCGTGACAGAACACTTGGACTGCTCAGCTTGTTATAGAGGGCCTATATTACTAGGGTATTCCAAAGGTATGACATACAAAATTGTGCTTCCGGACATTTGCCCATTGTGAAGGACGAAAAATTTAGCCTAATTTAGTGTCCAAAGAATGATTTAGAAAAGAATCGAATGAAAGAATTTCCGTATGCATCATTAGTGGGGAGCATCATGTATGCTCAAGTCTGTACACAACCGGATATTACCTTTGTCACTAGAATGTTGAGAAGATGCCTATCTAATCCAGGAATGCAATATTGGATAGCTGTAAAGAAAGTATTACGGTATCTTTAGAGAACGAAAGATTTCGGACTCACATACAGAAGATCTGA
This sequence comes from Magnolia kwangsiensis, assembly GCA_037074715.1. Classification (NCBI taxonomy): domain Eukaryota; kingdom Viridiplantae; phylum Streptophyta; class Magnoliopsida; order Magnoliales; family Magnoliaceae; genus Magnolia; species Magnolia kwangsiensis. Next base: position 70,810,810 of record CM073582.1, on the reverse strand, counting down.
CCACTTGGAGTTGATCGGATATTCGGATGCAGACTTCGCAGGCTGCATTGATACTAAGAAGTCTACTTCAGGATACATCTTTATGATGGTGGGAGGAGCTGTGTCATGGAAAAATATTAAATAATCTACCATAACATCATTCACTATGGAAGCTGAATTTATTGCTTTTCTTGAGGCATTTAATTAGGCACTATGGTTATAGAGTTTCTTATCAGATTTGCGGGTACTGAAGCATATCCCGAAACTACTGAGAATATTTTACCATAATTTGGCTACTATTTCTTTCTCTAGTAACAACAAGCACTTGTCAAGGTTGAGGCATATCGACATTAAGTATCTTGTTGTAAAAGAAAGAGTTCATAATCATCAAGTGTTCATAGAATTCATTAGCACTAAGCAGATGATTGTAAATCCGCTCACTAAATGGCTCCCTATCACGCCATTTTAGGAGGATGTAACATCCATGAGAGTCATTAATCCCACAGATGTTTTCAGTTAGTGGGAGTTGAGCGTACTTAATTTTTTCACAGACATTTAGAGATCTCATTTTTATACAGTTTGTTTTTGGATGATTTTGATATAAAGATTTATTCCTACTTCTCTATATATGCACAAATTTTGAGTAAGTATAACTCCAATCGTGTTTCATTAGAGATAAGTAAAAGCTTCAGGACCTCTTAAGGATAAGCACATATCATCACACTTAAGTGTGTAATCCTTATATCACATTACCTAATTATTGATCTATGTTGTTAAGATTGAAGGTACTTGTGATCGCGCTTAGTCTCACTTCACCTAAATTAAATATTGTGATGACTACCATGTTTTAGTACTGACAGTCTTAATGGATCAAATTGAATAGCATTACTCATACTATCCAACTATTTCATTGGTTAAACATTTGGATGATTTCTTAAAAGATCAAAACTTATTTTTCAAAATTATTATATATGACAATCATTGACATTGCTCGATGAGGCTCAAGTAAGAGAATGTAAGAATTCTATGTAGTGAACTTTACTGATCAACGATCTGGATTGTACTCTAGTTGGACGGTTTGATTGAGTTAACCAGTGAGCCCCACTTAAGGTGATACGTTGCGCAGTCTATCTGCACAACATTACGTATTTGGGGTGAAATGCTATAGCCTTCTGCAAGGTAACTTAAGTCGAACTAGGACACAGTGATGTGGAGCATGGGAGAGAGAGTTTTGATGGGTTTCAAACTCCTTCTCCACAGACTCTATATAAGAGAGATGGGTCCCCGATCCTACACCACGATAGAATTCGAGTCCTATCTTTTGAGTCGCGGAAAGGGTGTGAAGGAGAGGAAGATCCTAAGCTCTATATATAGGTATTCTGATATTCTTATTCTTATCAATGGCGTCCCACTTAAGTAAGCCTTCCGAACCCTCGATCGCCATGTTTTATGCACAAATAGATCTGTGAGCCTATTCCGCATATATGTTAAGTCCCACACCAATTCTATAGAAACTCATCTGGGCAGTCCATGTGATGGAAAACTGCACAAGCGCGCTTTTGTTCTAAAATCAACATGAGAGCATTTATGAGCTTTGTCAACAACCAGTTATCTCTGTGGAGTCCATTCAAAAGCATTTGAACATGAATTTAGTTGAGTTGAACTAAGCTCACACATGCATCTCTTCAGCAAGTACCGAGGTTTTGTTGCATTCCACAGAAACATGGGAATTTGACTCAAGGACTCTGCCCATGCATTGGCATTTTAATCAACCTCTTTGACTTAACAAGATCGGCATCAAAATCTCCAAAGTAGAGAAGATCACTACCAACAAAAAGGGCAAATGATACAGACCACATTAGTTTTTTACAATGGATATAAACCTTAGCTACAATTGATACAGTTTTAATCCGTAGCTAAAAAGTTCATCCACCATTAATAATTAATGGTGTTGTAAGGGGCTCTATGGGGCCTAAAAAAATATGTTCTATCTAAGCAGTTCATATATTTGGAAATATTACTTTAGAGCATGAAAAAAAAAATAAGCTAGATCAAAGGCTCAAGTGGACCACATGGTAGGAAACATGGATATTAAATTACATTTGCTTCTTATGGGGTGGTCCATTTGGGCATTCAATATACCTTAAATTTGGTGTCATTAGCTAAAATAATTTAATAAAATTATTGATCGGAATGGATAAACCAAATACATCATGGTGGACCCCACGAAGCCCCTATCAAGACCATTTATGTCCGTTCGTGAGAGGACGCCCAAATTTGGGCGCATACTTAAAACAGAGCCGCGCCCAAACAGGGTTATTTCCCTCTCTCTCTCTCTCTCCGTTTGTATTCCCTAATCTTTTCTTTCCCTAATCGTCTCTCCCTCCTGATCTCTGCTCCATCTCTCTCACTCTCTCTCTCTCTCTCTTCAATGCATCAGCCGTGAAGAAACACACACTATGAAGCTCCTCTTCTCTCTCTCTCTCTCTCTCTCTCTCTCTCTCTCTCTCTCTCTCTCTATTCCAGTAGTCGTGAAGCTCCTACCCGAAGAAACACATGCCGTGAAGCTCCTCTCCATAGGTTTGACATCTTCTTCTCTTTTTCTGTCTTTCAGATTTCATACATTGTAACTGTTTGATGAAATGGCCTGCTATCTGTTTGTTGAAATGGCTGGATGAAATGGCATGCTATCTGTTTGTTGAAATGGCTGGATGAAATGACATGTTATCTGTTTGATGAAATGGCATGCTATATGTCCCTGGAGAGGTGGGCCACACCGACGCTTATGCCTTTGCCTTCAGACTCTTATACTAATGTGTTGGTCTGTTGGATTTCTGGGCAAGGCATCAGGGGTAGAACTGAGCATGATTTATAGGAGGAAACTTACAAGTTACTATGATTTTCTATTTTTTATATTCTGATATGTGGAAACTTTTAAAGATGTGATATAGTTATCATAAACATAAGTTATACAGTTTCAATATTATCCACAGAACTCCAAGTTGTTGCATTGATATCCCTAAAAAAAAAATTGAAAGGATTCGGAATAATTTTTAGTCAAATATCCAAAAGGATGCAACTAGATGACAAGAAGTCGTCCTGAAAGAGAGAGAAAACAACAAGATACCATGAGAACAATTGCTGGAATACCCATGACATTAGTTGCTTGAGCCCACTCGAAAATAGACCTTGTAATTTTAGTAAAGACAATTTTTTTCCCAGCCACATTGTCCACGACACAACGGGAACTGAAACTCTCTACAAAAACATCCTGCTTTTACTACATTTTCCTCCACCATGCCAAGCCCTTAGAATCGACCATGGATTGCAACATAACCCAATACTCCTCAATAAGTGCAGAAAGCTCCACCAAATATCTTAGAAAAAAGAATATTGCAGGAATAAATGGTCAACCAATTCCACATTCCTCAGGCACATTGGGCATTCATTTGGAATGAACATGTTCCTTTTGCTCAGTAATGCATTTTGGACAGTTATAAATAGGAGTATCAAGGTGAGTTGTGTACTTTTCACTCATTTTCTTTCCTGCATATGTGTATTACTTTTAGTGAGATTGAATTTTTTGCCTACAGGTTAAAGTTATGAAGGAGAGTGTGGCGCCTAGAGCAGTGTATGTTACTCACTGTCACTGTCTGGATGGTACCTGCAAGCACAGATCAGTAATTGCTTGCGCCAACAGCCCTGCCTTCAGCACTTGAGACCCCAACTCCTAGCAACAGAAATGCCCCTGAAAGCAGCAATATTCACGAGGAAGGTGACTTTGTATTTCATTCTGTTACTGACCAATCAACCCGTGAGCAATGCCGAATTCAGCTTAGGCACGATCATATATGTGTGGGTCATGTAGTTTACTTAATATCCACTTTACTCACTTGTCCCTATACCAGTCACCTCACCTCTTCTTCTCCTTCTTTCTAAACTGAACATGGGCAAATTCAGTTTGCAGCAATGGTGAAAGCAATCAGGATATGAAGCTTGGATTAGTTCATGAAAACCCTCTTCATCAAAATATTTGTCGGTATGCAATCGGAACATGTTCTTATATGAATTCATCTAAAATCAGATCAATTTGTGGGCCAATTGTCGATATCTAATTGACCCACTTCTAATTTTTCTTTTCGTTTATTGCATAGACAATTCTGGTCCTTTATGGACTGGTTTGATTCTTTCATTGTTTGGGTTTCTTGTTATGTTTGTTTCTTTATAGGTAGGAAACTGCGATTGAGAGCAAATGGGTTATCTATTCAACACCCTTAGTGAAGTATCTAGGTTATCGTCAATGACTAAGGGTGTTGCTTCCCTTAGTCAGTGAAGTATCTGGGTTGAATTGGTTTAAGTTACATTCTTGTTTTTGAACTACAGACCAAATGCAACCTTGACTTGCAATGAACTCAAATATAGGAATTTCACATCTTTTACAATTTGCTAATGCCACAAGCATGAATGCCTAACCCATTTACATGCAAAGATGTCATGTGCAATACTCAAGATCCAAGCACACCTGACGTGTTTACCATGTCATAGATGCCCTGCTCCAACAATCAGGCCAGTCCACTCATCATGTGGGCCAGAGCACACAAATGGCTGTCTCTGTCAAAGAAACCTTGTTTTTTAGGCATGCCCCAATGAGGAGCAGACTGTCATGCCTTGTGGGCAAGGGAATGTACATAGCAGGGTACACCTGCTGATGGCTTGGATGCTCACCTTACATGCCTGCATATAGATGGACCAGGTAATGCGCAGGTGGGATTAGAAAACCTCAGTCTGCAGTAATCAATCAGATTTTTTTTGGGCAAATGAAATAGAGTTGAGCATCAAATACATAAATATATAACACATTAGAATTACAAAGATACAAGCTTTCAGCTAGCTGTTAGAGTGAGGGACACTTCAAGTAGATTTTATTTTATTTTATTTTTTATTTCATGAATGACTAAAATATATTTCAAAAAAGAAGAAAGGATAATACATCAGCATCTTCTCAGTTTTGAATGCACACAGACACTCCACAAACAACTTTTGCTGAAATTTCTTTCCATCCATCGAGGATTGCATGGACTCGTTTTAATTTTCTTATTCTTTTGGCAACCCAAGTGATGATTGTGGAAATCAGTCCTCCACTTGTCAATGATCTGTATTTTCTGGAAGAATTATGTACATGATTGTTGTGGCCACAACATTTCTTCGGTGGTATTTTCCTTAAACTTTAATCGGAATTGCAACATGGGTTTGCAAGGAAGCAACCGGCTTCGACAATGCCAATGACCCAACATTCCCTTTATTGTTTTGTTGTCATGAAAAAAAAATTAGTTAGTCCAGTTATCTATTTTTATGAAGTATTGATTGTATTATTTTCTTTCCAAAAATCAGGTCTTTGCCAAAACTTCTTGAGGTTATCTTACTCGAAGACCTTTTCGTGAGCATTGCTTTGTCATTGAGACAAGAAATAAACAATGCTTTTGTCATTGGGACTTCGGAAAATATCACTTGTGGATGTGACAATGGTTGTAACTGGCATCATTCTGGGTCCATATGCTTTCACTTGTAGAAATTGCTGCTAAATGGAAGTGTACTTTAAGCTGAATATCGCTAAATACCCGTTGGAAGGTATATCTTCAAATTATCAGTTCATCTCTTGTAATTGACAAAAATTTTGTTCTTTTAATTGATTGGTTATTTGTTCCAATGCAAACTAGTAAATATGCAAAATTCCACTTGTCATTTTGTTTTTTTGCAGAGACCAAAGTGCTTCATTGTTGTATGAACAAAACAGGAAGTCAAACAAGTGAAGTTCATTGGGATATCTAAAACAGTTTAAATTCATTTTTAAAGAAATGGGTTCGACTGAATTGTTCCATTTCAATCGGCAAATGTCACATTGCCATGCATATCCATCATGTCTTGCAGGTATGCAAGGATGAGTTCTACATTATGAAAGGTTGGCCTACCCATTTTGTACTCTATATGTGAATGGTAAGTGCATGTTCTACTGAAAGTTACACCCTTTGGCAATAATAGCTCATTCATTGGTTGTATCTCTTTTATGCTTCCTATTTCAATGTATGGAGCACACGTATGTGCTTTTTGTGCTTTCTCAGATTTTGGGGTGAGCGTCCCTATCTTTAGTTAGTCTTCTTTATCAGAGTTCTGTTTTTGGGCTATATGGTACTTCTCGATTTTCCATTTTGGTGCCTTAGAAATAGTTGATGATTACTCACAGGTAATGTATCAGTGTTCTAATCCTTCGGTAGGTACCTCTCTTGCTCGTACTCTAATGAAGTCCACATTGGCCGCGTCTAGCAAACAGAGAATTAGATGGACTAGGGAATGGACAGTTTGTCAAAGCTGTCAATCATCTCGGAGGTGTGTCGAGTGAGTAACGTAACACCCCCAATCATCTTTTTCAAAATATTTAGTGTTGTACGTTGTATTATGAAATTTGTTTATTTAGAAATGTGAATGTAGGATGCATTGTATGATATGATTGCTATTTATAATATGAATGCATCATTTTCTTTCTTGATTTCATTTTATGTACTATTCTTAGCAGCATTAATTGTATGTTCTTGCAAGTAACAAACGCTATTGTTATAAAAAATTTTATTTTAAAATAGTTATGGATATTAGCCGTAGCTTTTGTTCTAATACCGTAGCTATTGCTAGAGTAGCGTATTGATAAAGATTTCATCTGACTTTTAGCTACGGATATTATCCGTAGATATATATGTTTCGCTACAAAAAATATCCATACGGATTATATTTGTACCTATTTGTATTTATTGCTACGGATTTAATCATAGCGATAGCTTTTTGACCTTTAGCTACTCCACCAGTTGCCGCGGTTATTCTACGGACTATAACCGTAGCAATTTTGCTTTAGCTATGGTTTATAACCTTTGCCGCTTTTTCTAGTAGTGTGAAGAATCTAATCTGCTTTGCTGGGCTAAAAAGATGGAAGGAAAGAACTCAGATTGGGTACCACTGCTTGTTTAGATCTTAGGACGGCTGTGGGAATGGTAAAGGTTGGCCAGTATCTTTTACACTGCATTGTAGACCCTATTCATGCATAACATAATTAGAAGTTAGAAGAATGAAAAAGAGGGCAGCATAGATCTCATGCTATAGAAGATAATCAGAACCAGCTAAAGGAAATCGTTATAAGTAAAAGCGACAAATAGAGATAGAGAGAGGAAGAGATCAAACCGGCAAAGAGGTGCCTTGGATTCTAATTTAAGGAGATAAACGAGAGAGAGAGAGAGAGAGAGAGAGAGAGAGAGAGAGAGAGAGAGAGAGAGAGAGAGAGAGAGAGAGAGAGCTTTTAGTTTTTTTTTTCTCAGGGACGCTGCTCACCAGCAGGCTATTACTACTGCTCTTAGCAGGCTATTACTACTGCTCTTAGCTAGGGCTGGTAACTCCGCTTTAGTGGTGAGAAATCATGACTGATCACATTTGGAATTCACATCCATCTCCATCTACTTTCGCTTGTTCAATCATAGAATTATTGTATCTTCGAAAGTCCTTGTTTGACAAAACAAAGATTTCATTGGATGGGGAGTCCCAACCTTCTCAAATTGCCTTAATGAAGATGAGCATAAGATTGTTGGCCTAAATAGATGGTACATGATTCACGTAGCACGGTTCTATCTCAATGCCAGGTGTCAACGGTGAACACGGTTTGGACTGAACCCACATTGGTCTTGACATGCCTGTGCACATAAAGATAAGCACACATGTGTGGCCAGAGAACCACACCAAGAGTGGCTCCACCATGAAAATCAGACAAATCATCCCATCAGGTGAGCCACACGTGTTTTACACAGACAGATGGTCAATTCCTTGTAAGAATTCATCCCTTTTAAGGAACTAGGCCCACCAACGTATTGCACAATATGTCCCATTTGAGTTACATCCCAACGTACCTAAAATAGTGCAATGATCAAGTGGCTAAGCCTACCCAAAATAGTGCAATGATCCAGTGGGCCAAGTAGATGGAAACCTTCCAAGGGACAAAGTCACAAAAAGATATGTCCAGTGAGGCTTGATTCAAGTTGAGCTCCAAAAGGCTCATAGAGTTAGCATGACAATTGGGTCAAGTAGATGTGACTTAGCATAACTCAAACCGAGTCACCCCTTAGCTTAGCCATAACTCTTGAAGAAAAAAAAAAAAAAAAAACATTCAAGATAACGGGAATTGAATTGCGTGAGTTCCCATGAAGCGGAACACTATTTTCAGCCTTGCCAAAAGCTTGTGTACTTACGTATGCATGTATGGGCATGCTCACGTATGCACCTGCACATGTGCCAACTTTTGCACACATGCCATGGGCCTAAATTTTGAATAGCTTATGTGATGCAGCATCTATGAAACCTCCGAGGACCAATTTTCACCCGTAGCAATGAAAGATGCAAATCAAGGAAGAAAATTATTTTCTTTTGCAATGCCTCGTTAAAGTTTTAGATTATTTTAAAAGTTAGGGCAGTGGGGTTTCATGGGGTGCTAGATCACATTGACCATTCATATTTTGTGCTTATATTTGTGTGACGAGTTCTTAAAAACTTCTCATAAGAACTTGTGAGATCTGGTGTGCAACCGAGTATCGGGGTATATTTGAGAACTCATCACATATAATGTACACACACATATATACATATTGACCATTCGGATTTTGGGCTTATATTATGTGTAATGAGTTTTCAAAAATTTTCCATAAGAACTCCAAGCATTGGGGTATATTTGAGAACTCATCTCTCTCTCTCTCTCTCTCTCTCTCACACACACACACACACACACACACACATATCCGGTTGACCTCAAGGGAACTTCCCATGAGGTCAAGCTGTGTGAGTTCCACTGTAATGTGTGTTGAACATCAATGCCGTGTATTTGATGGGTCCCCTTTAAATTATGGGATATCCCAAAAATCAGCTGTATATGGAACTCAGGTGGGCTATACTATCTAAAATCATGTGAAGACATGCCTAAAACATATAAAGGCACTTGGTGGGGCCCACTTGCAATGTGGATGCGTCTGAAACTTGATTTGACTCCTCATCTAAGTGGGACACACATAATGGATGGGCTGAATTTGTGAACCACATCTTGATAGGCCCAACAAATGATTATGAATGTTTTGATGGAGGGTAACCCCTCTCAACTTTTGTATGTGGTGTGGCCCACACAAGTGATGGATTGACTTTATTTTTAAGCCTTAGGCCCACTATGAAATGGTGCATATAACTAATGGGGTAGATGTTCGACATGCATCATGGTCAGCCCACACAACTCGACCTTATGGGAAGTTCCCATGAGCTTGAGGGCGTAGAACCTTTTCCAATATATATATATATGGAAAAGGTACTATGCGACTTGACCTCACGATAAGGTCCCGTGAGGTCGAGCTGTGTGGGCCCCACCGTGATGCATGTCGACCATCAACACCGTGCATTTGATGGGTACCCTTTAAATTATGGGATATCCCAAAAATCAGCTGAATATGGAACTCAAGTTGGCCATACTATCTAAAATCATGTGAAACACCATTAAAATGTATAAAAGTACTTGGTGGGGCCCACCTGAGTTTTTAATGCTGCTGAAACTTGGTCTGAACCCTCATACAAGTGGGACACACATAATGGATAGGCTGGATTTGCAAAACACATCTTTTGTGGGCCCCAAAAATGATTATGAAAGTTTTAATGGTGCACGGCCCCTCTCCACTTCTATATGTGGTGTGGCCCACACAAATCATGAACTGACTTGATTTTTGAGACCTAGGCCCATGATGGAATGTTGCATCTGATTGATGGAGTAGATGTTCGAAACGCATCACGGTGGGGCCCACATAGCTCGACCTCATGGGATGTGTGTGTGTGTATATATATATATATATATATATATATATATATATATATATATAGAAGTGCTCACTTTACACCTATTCTCATGAGAACTCATGAGTACTTTTTGATACGCCACGCAGTCCATTTGATGGGGCACCCCATGAAAACCCCGGGGCCTGACAGTCAGTATGAACCAAAAATTTGTTGATCCATACTTATCTCCATCAATTTCTCTCTCTTTGCTATGGCTGATCATAGTTTTAAATTTGACTGAAAGTTGAACCCTGGATTTTATGTAGTGCCACATCACATGGGCTCTTCAGATTTTGTGCCTATAACAGTGTGTAAAGGTACACATGTGAGAAGGTGCGCAGGTGTACATGATTCCCTATATGCAAGGAAATGGTATCACTGAGTTCAAGCGTAAGCAAGCATAACATAAGGTTAAGTTATCTTAACTTCCACAGGTGGACTAGAAATTTTAAAAAATATGCAACCCGAAGCTATGACAACCGGTCGCAGGAGCTTCACGTTGCATGAAGCTAGTTGAGGCCTATGAGAAATCCAATTCTTAGGTCGATTGATGCCGTAGGAAAGAGTCGTGATTGGACCTGAAAAATCAGAATTTTTTTCACATGCTTGCACGGTCACACCACAATGTGTGCTCCAAGCGGTGACCTCGTGTTGTGAAACTCTTGTAAGTCTCCCACTAAGCATGTATATTTATTTAGTGGTTATATTTATTCATTATATATGTTATATATAATATCAAGTTGAGTCATTTGAAGACTTGTTTGAGTCATTAGAGTTGACCCAACCGTACATCGAATCTAGTGATGATTCCTAGTTTTCCAACTATGGCCATGACTTTTATACAATAACCTAATTGATGGATTTTATTATTATTAATATTATTTTAAATAAAAAGGGCAGCCGGAGGCCCTGATTCCATTCAAACCATCTACCTAATCGATGATGGTTCGGATGCATGAGGAATGCAATATTTAGAACCACAAGAGTGCCCAACACCTACCAATTTGGAAAGACTGTCACATCTTAGCCGTCCATCCAGATGGGTTTTTGACTAATGATAATTAGCGCAAAATACATTACTGGAAAATCATCCACGTGTGTAGAAGAATCAGATGGTCAGAGACTAGATAACCAACGCTCCATATTCATTTATACCCATCGGAGTATCTGATCAGTGGCTTGGCCTGACTTTGGTCTAGGAACCACTCATCAGTGGCCCAGTTTAGTAGAAAACTTCGCGGATCCTAAGCACGTGTGGGGGCTTGTGATTTGACTCATCTGCATGTGGGGGGTGCAGGTTCCAACGCTCATTTGGTGTTGACCTGGGCAGATGCATACCGGTCATTTTTGGGCATCGGCAAATTGTCGTTAAGAACGGCAGCTACCATCCGTCCATCTTCGCTGGGTGCGGATTAGGTGAGACGCCGGACTCACCCATGACAGTGCTGTCATTACCGTGGGGCCCACCTTGATATACGAATTCTTTATCCACGCCATCCATCCATTTTTTCATATAATTTAAGGCTATTATCCAAAAATTGAAGCAGATCAAATTATCAGGTAGATCACACCATAAGAAACAGTGGTGATCGACCATTAATGGGCTAAAAAGGTTTTTTTATTTTTTTCTAAATTTTTTTTATGAAGCTTGTATTCGTTTTCTTTTTTTCTCTTCATCAAGGCTTACGTGACGACATCAACGGATTGGATGGAAAATAAACACTATTAAAACATTAAGGTATGCCCTATGCAGTTTTTAATGGTAGGGAGTTCAATCACTTCTGTTTCCTATGGTATGATCTACTTGATAATTTGATCTGTTTCATTTTCTGAATCCTACTCTAAAATGAAAGGGAGAAACGTATGGACGGAGTGGATACAGAATATATACATCAAGGTGGGCCCCACAGTAAGGGCCGTACCATCCTGGTTAAATCTGCAGTCTCACCTAATCCGCTCCCCACCTTTTTAACTTTTATACTTTTTTTAAAAAAAAATTAATTTATTTTATTTTTTAAGCTTGTTACTTGGTAGTACACCCCACCGTCAGTTCACATTTCGCTGTTAACCACCCCTGCTAAGGATCGATGCCAAGACCTCACCCAATCCGCTCCCCCATCCTCCTTACTACCAACTACGTTGATAGTTCACTTCCACTTTCTAAGCTGTGATTTCTCGTGTTCACCCATCCGAATGGAAGCACCCGCATATCTAAAATTACACCCGTCCAACCATTATTTTTAGCCCTTGGATCCCTACGTCTCTCTCACTGATTATATTAACAACTATAATATTCGGTAGCTCCAATCCCACTAGGAAAATGATGTGGTTATGATATATCTTTCAGTGTCAGTTTGGGTACATGCTTCATTTATAATGGCACCATCATTTGGACAGTCTACCCATATACCTGCGAGAAATGCTCACTTCCACCCCGTTGAATGGTAAGTTATTGTCCACCTAATGAATAACTTCAAATTAGATTGTGCGTGTGAGATCGACCCTGTCCAATAAGTGGGTTCCACCATGATGATTGCCTTGTGAAATAATCAGCCCAATCCACTCATCAAGTGGACCATGATTCATTGTTTATCAACTACTCTACATTATTTTCTACCCTGTGGCCTCCTATACGTTGATGGGGTTGATTTCTTGACAAGGTGGGCCTCAATGTGGGGCCAACCTATTGGACGGAATGAATCTCCCACGTTTTCAATTGGAAGTTACCTACTGCATAAAATATTGTAACTTATACAAGTTGGATTTCAACATTTCTCCAACTAAAATAATAGTGATAAACTATCACAATACCATAAGCTTGCCGGTAAACCAGATTCAACGTCAGGCTCTTTTTCTTTTGCTTTGGATCTTTTTCTTTCTCAGGACATGGCATGAGATGATCTTGAAAAAAAAAAAAAAACTGATGAAAGGCATGGACATACAACACAAACATTAAGGGGGCCACGGGGACGGAAACACTAATGAAGGTGTTACCCAAGTAAAAGCTAATCCCCCCCTCGAAGCGCATGCTAGCTCCATATTTCATCCCCTATTTTACATGTGTCATTTACTTTGAATCTAAACCGTTTAAATAATGAGATCCACTGTATATTGGTTATATCTAGGATTTAGATTGATCAGAGGGTTATGACCTCTTGACATTTGCTTGTTGAATTTGGACCCTTAACAATTGTCCACCTTTACTTACCATCCATCTCTTGGTTGGTTACCACCGAGTCATTTCCAGTAACTAACATGTGGAAGGGTGTTGGGTGGTGGCGCAGTGGTCCCACCTTCATGTATGTGTTTTATACCCACGCCATCCATCTGTTTTGACAGCTCACTATAGGACATGGCCCAAAAATGATGTAGATCCCAAGCTTAAATGCACCACACCATAAGAAATGGTGGATATAATGATACCCACTAATTAAACCTTCCTAGGTCCCACCGGATCGTTTATTTACCATCCAAACTTGATAAGGTCACATGGACCTGGATGAAGGTAAAACACAAATCTCAGCTTGATCCAAAACTTTGGGTGACCCCCAAGAAGTTGTTAATGATCCAAAACTTTGGGTGACCCCCAAGAAGTTGTTAATGATATGGGTGTTCAATCACCCCTGTTTGTGGTGTGGTCCACTTGAGCTTTTGATCTTCTTATTTTTGGGCTTGTCCTAAAATGAACTGACAAAATGGATAGCTGGTGTAATAAAACACATACATCAGAGCAGGCCCACATCTTGGGATCACCATCCAATTTACTTTCTTAATATACTACATTTTCTCACATCCTCAGCCATCATGGAAGAAAAAGCTTATTTATTTATTTAAAGGTTTGTAAGGTACGAAAATCAGGGATGATCCCCGGATAAATCTGACACACTTACATTTTCTCTACCAGCTCTATTGAGAGAAATAGGAGAAATACTTTCATACTGGGGCCATAGCATGATGGATGCTAAGCAGGTACCAAGAAATGTACACCTGTTATAAGTTTGACTTTAATTAAAGTATTAGATAATGTGGCACAGTTAACATGATTTATAAAACAACCATTGTACTAAAGTTCGTCTTTACAAAAATAGTCAAAGGTGCTAATTCAAATGAAGACTTTTTATAAATTAAATGTTATCATCATTTAGGATACAACTGGTTGGAATGGTGGAACAAGATTTATATAGACGACTAAAAGCAGTTGGCATGAGGGGGAGAAGATGATCGTGAAGAAATGTTACAATCAGTCAATTTCTTTTATTATATTTTCCATGCCCCTCTATGGTGAAGAAATATTACAATCATTCAATTTTTTTAAAAATTTGAATTGAATACATGCTCCATGTAGTTATAAACTCTTTAAACTCAGTTGAATACATGCCGCATGTACAAATACAAGTGCCTACGTATGTCACTTTTACATTCTTGTTGCACCGAAAATGCATGAACATGGTTTATGTATGTGTGTAAATCACTTTTCCATATTGGCTTGCCCTAGAAGCTCTTACAAAATTGCATGAATATGGTCTTACCAATGAGAATCTGCACTATGTTCTAGTTTCATCTTATGTATGTGTATGTGTGTCCGTTGGGTGTGCTAGAGCCAATTGTAGCTCAACTCAAACCGAATAAACCGAAATAGCCTGTTAACACTAGATCCAAGACGATTAGACCAATTTACTCAATCCAAGATGGGTTTGTGATAGGTACAAGCACCAGAATTCTCTGCTCACGGTGCAGAGAGACCTTCACTCAATTCACGGTATTGAGAAGACCAAGATTTTATTGATAATTTTTTTTTCTCCCAAAAAACTTCTCACGAGTTCGATGGTTTTATAAACCAATTACATCAAAGAAAATATTGGAGATTCAGCCAGCTAGCAAGGAAATAAAATAGCAATCAAACAAGGAAAGAAAATATTGGAGATTCAGCCAACTAGCACGGAAATAAAATAGCAATCAAACAAGGAAAGAAAATATTGGAGATTCAGCTTGCCAAGTCAAGCTACATAGTCGACCAGCTGCACGTTTGGTCTGGTGGCCCTTGTGCTCCTACGTGGCGTTGCCTCAGGTGTACTCGTAACATTCGCCCCCCCTATGAGAATAACCTTGTCCTCAAGGTTAAAGGTAGGAAGCTGTTCCTTAATGGTTGAAAACGGTTCCCATGTGGCGCCTTCGACAGGTAAAATATTCCAGCGAATCAACACTTCCTTCACCCTCCCACTAGCACTTTGGACCCAACGTGAATCTAAGACAACTTCAGGTTGTAGCATAGGTAAACCATCCTTAGCATAAGGGGGTAGAGTAGGTTGTACAATGGTGGTATTTCCCAGATGGCGCTTCAAGAGGGACACATGAAAGACAGCATGGATTTTAGCATCAGGAGGCAATTGGAGGCGATAAGCTACGGTGCCGATGCGCTCTAGAATTTGATAAGGTCCAAAAAACTTTCTTGTTAGTTTCTGGTATGGCCGCTTAAGAATAGAGTGTTGACGGTAGGGCTATAATTTCAAATAGACCCAATCACCAACGACAAAGACTTCATTCCGATGGCCTTTATCAGCTTGTTGTTTCATCCGGTTGCGAGCAATAGCTAAATTGGTCTTGAGTTGACGAAGAATGCCGTCGTGATCAATAAGAGCGCTATCAACTTTAGCTACGACAGTGGAACCTGGTATGTAAGTATTCAGAATGAGAGGAGGACGACCATACAATGCTTCAAATGGGGTCATCTGTATGGAACTATGAAAAGAGGTGTTGTAGGAGAATTCGGCCCATGCGAGAAAAGCTTCCCATCGTTTCGGCGTTGCGTGTACAAAGTAGCGAAGGTACTGCTCCAAACAATGGTTTACAACTCGGTTTGGCCGTCAGTTTCCGGATGATAGGCAGAACTAGTGCGCATCATTGTGCCCTGTAAACGGAAGAGGTCACGCCAAAAATGGCTCATGAAGATGCGGTCACGGTCACTAACAATGGAAGAGGGAAGACCATGGAGTTTGACCACATTCCGGATGAATGCATCGGCAACGTCTCGAGCTGTATAAGGATGGGCCAATGCAACAAAGTGGGCAAATTTAGTGTCACGCCCCCAAACTCAGAAATCGGATTCACAAGAATCTCGATCGCCGAATCCGGTGCCGACAGCCTCCGTAGTACCCTATTCTCGGCTCCTAGCATTCATATGCCAGATTTCTGATCCTGGGATCCTACAAAGAGGAATTTTTTTTTAAACATTTAACTAGTAATAAGCATAACCACAAGTTTACCTAAATCATAAAGGCAACATCATCATCACATATCCACTAATATAATCATTTGAATACAATGCTGAAAGGGAAATATATATGTCAAAATCGAAGCTCCAAAAAAATAGCTGCACGCTCCAAGCTCAATGCTGCTGCAACCTAACATCACCTGCACGCATTTATCGTGCATAAGCTTATAGAAAGCTTAGAGGGTGGTGTAAGTGTGTGCACGAGATAAGTGCCAAGTATTCAATACAATATCATAATCATACAATACCGGAAAGCTATTAATCCATAAACCATACAATGACTGAATAAGCAGAAACACTGATAAGAGCAGGAATTATCAGCGTAAACAGAAATACTGACAAGATTATAATCATGCGATAACAGAATAAGCGGAAGTATGAACAAGTCTATAAGTTAATCAATATCAGAATACGCAATATAGGACAGCTATGCAAATGATGAGTCATAGATAATTAAATGTCGAATGACAAGGACATAATGTAATACACAATTCGAAAGAGCTAACAAATATCATCAATCTCATCTAAGTCATAGGAATACAGAAACATAACAACCCACAATGCCACATGCCGAAGATGTAATGGAATATGCAGTATATGGTGCTAATGGAATGACCATGCTGGAGTGTGATGTCGGGATGATAGTACGTAGTATCGCAGGCTACGGGGTCCACCACAAGGAACCTCTATCCAAACCAGTCCCATACCTAAATTTGGATAGTCTGACTCAACATGGTAAACTCCTGATCTCAGGTTAGTCACGCGCCCAACCGAACTCATTGCCATAATGAAGATACACAACAATTAGTTACGCACCACCAGCCCGAGTGGATAGTGAATGGATGAATGAATGAGTATGCAACTCCTACTCAGTAGCCTGCCAACCGTCGGTAGCTCACCCAGTGTGGTAGCTCGCCCAGGCCTCAGCCCCGCCCACATCAGCGTCCGTCCACGTGCGCCCGCCCACATGCACAACAGTGACGGGGTGTCATTATATCATATCAGTCCTTATATCAGTACGGTTCCTCTCTGGAAAAATCACCGGGGTCTATTACACTCCACACCACCTGCCACCTCAATCAAGCGCACAATTGGGTAAGTGGAAAAGACCTCACTATCCGCCTGTCAATAGTCTGTCAATACCTACCCGGCTCGCCGATAGCAGACCCATTCCTTGATCCAATTAAACTCAGCCTAGCCATGCCTACTCCCTCGGGCGGGTAAGGCCGCACCCCCTTCCAACCGACCACGACACAGTGGAGAGTGCAGCCATCTGGTAATCGGCACTCAACGCTCATCTACCCACTCGGTCTAGACGTTGGAGCATCCTCTGAAACCAAGAGAGTGTTTAGGAATTTTCACCCAGGGTCATCTATGGCGGCCCGATACTCGAACAGATTTTCGGTATCCCATCTGGCCATCCACGATATGCCTGTGGAGACTACGGCCCTGATGTCACCAGGGCATATAATAATCACACCACAATGCAAGATGCATGAGTCATACAATCCAATTATGCATCAATCCTGCGCATGTCATGCGCTCATGTGAGATAATCTCCACCTATCAGGGAGTCTCACATCATCCTGCCCAATGACATATGCAATGGTCAATCATATCTCATAACAAACATGCAGATGATGTGAATGGGCATGTATCATGATGTTATGATGTCACATGCTCATAAATGGTATCAATAACCAACGTCGACAATGTGGACTTTTAACCAACATTGCCCCAAAGGAATGGCTTACATAGAATCAAATATATAATGGGCACATGGCTTCACACAAGGGCCAAATATACGAAACAGGTGGGCCCTGGTCATGGGCCTAACATATATCACAATGGGCCTTATCCATATGCCTCAAATACATCTGGATGGGTCGCACCCATGGGCCTCAGATATATCACAATGGGCTTCAAATATACTTCGCAGGTGAGTCACATACCTGGGTTTAATACACATCAGTATAGGCTACATCACATAGGCCTAATATACATCACTATGGCCACAACCCATGGGCTTTAAATATACAATAGGTGGGCCCTACACATGGGTCTCAAATATATACCACGGGTGAGCCTCAATGGACGGGTCACCAATACAATAGGATGGGCCTAATGACATGGACCCCATAAATATATCGAATAGGCCGCACTAATTGGGCCTTACATACATTGCAATGGGCCATGACCCGTGGGCCTTGCATACATCACAGTGGGCCTTGCAACATGGGCCTCATATATATTTAAGGTAGGCCTCAACAATGGACCTCATACACATCAAGCTGGGCCTCAACAACGGGCCTCATACACATCAAGGTGGGCCTCAACAACAAGCCTCATACACACAAGGTGGGCCTCAACAACGGGCTTCATACACATCAAGGTGGGCCTCAACAACAGGCCTCATACACATCAAGGTGGGCCTCAACAACGGGCCTCATACACATCAAGGTGGGCCTCAACAACGGGGCTCATACACATCAAGGTGGGCCTCAACAACGGGCCTCATATATGGCCTTAGCAATAGGCCATAAATATATTAAGATGGGCCTAATCAATCATATGGGCTAAATCAATCAAATGACCGATACGAGCAGGCCAATCAAATGGACCGATACAAATGGGCTGTGCGTCATGGAGTTATACTAAGCATGTTATAAAGTAATGCCCTATCCTTACAACGCAGTTGGCCTAGACGGCTTGCATACAACAAGTATGGGCCTACCAATGGGCCCTAGGGAGAGTCGTAATGCGGACATTTAACCAACATTATACTCGCAATGTGGACGTTAAACCAACATTGCTCCTAAGGTGTAGCCCATAGTGAAAAACATTACGTAAATCAGGTTGGGATCACACATTGCAATGGACCTTAGGTACACCCTATTAGGCCTTAAATACATCAAATGGGCCATGTCATATGGGCCTTTTACTCATCAAATGGGCCACATCAATGGGCCACACCAATGGGCCTTATGTGCACTGCAATGGGTCATAACCCGTGGGCCTTAGATTGCATCAAATGGTTCTCGACCCATGGGCCTTATACATATCAAATGGGCCTAATCCCATGGGCTTTAAAATACATCAAATGGGTCCAATCCCATGGACCTTGGAACAAATCAAATGGGTCTACTCTATAGGCCTTAAATTACATCAAATGGGCCTAATCCCATGGGCCTTGGAACACATCAAATGGGTACACTCTATGGGCCTTAAATAATTCAACAACTAGCTACATTCATGGATCCAATTAAATTTAACTATGGTGGGCCTCAAAAGTGCATTCATTAAGCTCAACATTTAAGGAACTAAAAGTATAAATCATTTCTTGTAAGATCTTTATAATATGGTGGGCCCCACTCCTCAAAATTTCAGCCCAAGGCCAGCATAATTATAACATGTTGCTGTCCTAAATTTGGGTAATCCATTGAAGTGGGTTCAAGGCCTCTAAAACTCTGAAAATTGAGGGCCAAGGTCCCTCATCATGCATACAATGAGAGGAAATCTAAAAAGGTGGTCCACTATCAGAAGAAATATTTTTGAATTATGGTTTTTTTATCAAGGCATATTGCTGGACTGCACAGCAGAAAAAATCTGGGAGTCTAACCATCTTGGCCCATTGTTTTGGATACCCAAACGGGGTCACTTGAGGCTAAAATTTCACAGAGTGATACTTCCATAGGTGGGACACACTCTCACAAAATTTTATAATTTTTAGATATATCTAATTATTTTAATTAATTTAAACAAAATATACTGTCCAGAAAAATCGGACAGACCTGGACGTCCCAACGTGATGGGCCAGTCCGGCCCTCACCACGGTGTGTACAGGGGTACATTGGCCCTGAAATTTGGTAGGTGAGTTCTAACATAAGTGGATCATACTCTTAAAAAATTTCAAAATTTTTGGACATCTGTAAATATTTTAATTTATTTACATAAATCAATCTGTCCTGAAAATCGGACCGATCTGGACACCATATTATAATGGGCCGGTCCCGCCATCACCATGGTGTGTACAGGCGTCCATTGGCCCCAAAATTTTATAGGTGGGTCCTAACATAAGTAGGCCACCCCCCTGAAAATTTTTATAATTTTTAAACATGCATAGGTATTTTAATAAATTTCAAAAATCCAACTGTCCATGGTGGAATGTTGTTGGAACAGTGCAGAAAATCTAGATTGTCCACCTCACTTGTACCACACCTTTGGGACCCCAATGAAGGTCAGTTGGGGCTGAAATTTGGAGGACATCAAGATGATATCCCCACCTTTCAGAAAAGTATATTTAATAAGTATGAATAGTCCCCTAAATAGTCCCAAAATCTGGTTCAAAAACAACCAGAAACTGTCCAGAAAATTCTGGACAGCAACATGTACTTAGATAAATTTTATTATATAAGTTAAATAAAAAGGGAAATACATTAATGGGCCACACACATCAGGAAATGAAATGAGAGAAAAGAGAGATAGAAGGACAATCCGGCCATAGGAAAAGGGGCTCCGCCACTATTGAGCCCTCCCAAGATCAATCACACCCGCACATCATACCTAGATTTACATTTACAACATGGATCTTGCACATGCATGGCATATAATTAAAATGTATGGTGAGGATGCCATCCCCACCATGGTTATAAGGTCTAGATGACCCAAACATAATATGATATGAAATAAAACTACCATGATGGGGCCCATAGAGAAAGGCCCCATGCATGGATCATGCATGCATAAGGTAGGCCATTAGGCCACAACCATGGGATTGTGTGGGATCTTCACCATTGATTGGTGGGTCCTACACTTCCCTCATGAAAGAAAGAAAACATCTAGGCTATAGAAATTAGATTTTTTTTACATCTAGAGGAGCACCCACCGTTTGATCTTCTTTCTCCTATGAGTTCCTTAGCACCTTAGCTTTGATTCCAATGGAGGAGATGGGGAATGGATGGTTAGGATGGGAGATCATGGGGTAGAAAAGTGGGTCACACTTGAAGTTTTGAAAGAGAGGGAGAGGCTTGGAGAATTCTCATACGTATGGGATTTCTCTTCTTAAATTTTTTTGAGTTTGAAAATGAGAAAGAGAGAGAGAGAGAGAGAGAGAGAGTTGTAAAGGGAGAGAGAGATGGGTGATGGATGTGGTGAGTGATGGGTGTAAGAAAATCTTGACTTTTGTGACCATTTGTGTAAGAAAAGCATGGGTGGTGTAAGAACTTTTTGACTTTAAGGGCTTTTGGTGTAAGAGAGGTATGAGCTTGTAAGAGATTCTTGACTTTTGTAGTTTCTTGGGAATAGGTGAAAGGTGATGTGTACTTGATATGTACTTGACATGTAATGGATTGATGGATTGATGTGACACCTTATAGAGATTCTCTTGGATTTCGTAAAGCGCGGCATTTTCTTCGCACTGAACGTTGGCCCACATCTCTTGACCAGGGTATCGCCTCGGCGCGCAATTCACGGCATCGGAACCGCAGCGACGGCGCAGTCACTATGGTAAAGGTCTTGGGTTGAGTCGATACGGGTTGACGACATACGAATAAGGGTCGCACGCAAATATTGGTTAAGGGTCGAAGGTTGCCGGAATTCGACCAGTAAGACCACGAAAGTCTATGAAACGGTACGGTCTAGGATACGGGGCTTACATTTAGTGAGCCGATCAACGATCACGAAAATGGAATCCTTACCAGCTGATTTAGGGAGGCCACTGATAAAATCCATGGACACATCAGTCCACACCCCTGATGGAATTGGCAATGGCTCAAGCAGGCCGGCTGGTTGTCGTGTGTCATATTTATTCCATTGGCAAGAGTCGCACTATTGGATGTGGAGCTGAACGTCTTTTTTTATGCCCCGCCAATGAAAAAGCAGGGAAAGCCGCTTATAAGTGCGAAGAATGCCTGAATGCCCACCCACGACACTGTCATGAAATTCACGTAAAAGAGCCTCCTTAATTGCCGGAACCTCGAGAACTAAGATGCGACCCTCTCGCAAGATGCACCCATTTTTCAAGCTATAACCAGCGACAGAGAGTGGATCTACATGCAGTTGACGTTTCAAAGGACCCAAAACGGTGTCCTTTTGTGTAGCTTCCCGTAGTTCATCCCAAATTTTCCATATCGGTCCAGAGATGGCAACCAGTTCATGGTCTAAGCCGCTACGTGAAAGTGCATCTGCCACGCCATTTTTCCTACCAGGTTTGTAAATGATCTCATAATCAAATCCCAAAAGTTTTGCGACCCACTTTTGTTGCTCTGGGGTGGTGATGCGTTGTTCCAAGAGACAACGTAGGCTTTTTTGGTCGGTACAAATTTTGAATCTTCTTCCCAACAAGTATGGTCGCTAGGATTTGATGGCTTCCAAGACTGCGAGCATCTCCTTTTCATAGGTGGACCACGATTTCTTTATTGGTCCAATAACTTTGCTAAGGAAAGCCTAAGGAAAGCAATCGGTCGACCGTTTTGCGAAAGCACCGCTCCCACACCTAAACCGGAAGCATCCGTTTCTATCATAAAGTCTTCAGAAAAATTAGGAAGAGCCAAAACCGGGGTAGTCGTCATAGCGGTCTTCAAGGCAGTAAAAGCATGTTCAGCGTCGTTACTCCATGCGAACTGCCCTTTCCGTAATAACTGGGTCAATGGCTGTGTAATGAGGCCATAATTTCGAATGAACTTGTGATAGTATCCTGTGAGATCGAGAAATCCCCGTAGTGCAGTGATATTTTTGGGTTGAGGCCAACGAAGCATAACATCAACCTTCCGAGAATCCACCCTCACGCCTGCCGGAGTAATAATGTGGCCGAGGTATTCCGCCTCCTGTTGGCCAAATATACACTTAGAGGGTTTGATGTAGAAGGAATGCTCGACCAATATTCCCAGGGTAGTCCGCAGATGGCATAAATGGTCCGGACAAGATTTACTGTAAATCAAAATATCATAAAAAAAATACTAGAATAAAGTGACGTAAATGCACCTTAAAAATCGAATTCATGGCAGCTTGAAATGTTGATGGCGCGTTGCAAAGTCCAAATGGCATCACCAAATATTCAAAGTGCCCATGGTGTGTGCAGAAAGCCGTCTTATGGACATCATCCGGATGAACCCAAATTTGATGGTAGCCCGCCCTGAGATCCAGTTTAGAAAAGTACGACGCGCCAAATAATTCATCGAGCATATCCTCGATAGTGGGAATTGGGAAATGGTCCTTGATAGTCGCCTCATTCAAAGCTCGGTAATCGGTACAAAAGCGTCAAGTACCATCTTTTTTCTTAACCAACAAGACTGGTGACGAAAAAGGGCCAGTACTGGGGCGGATCAAACCCGTAGACAACATCTCCTCCACTTGGCGTTCAATTTCATTTTTTTGAAAGTGGGCATATCGATAAGGTGCTACATTGACAAGTGTGGATTCATTCTTCAGAAAAATGCGATGGTCAAACATTCGTGAGGGCGGCAATTAATGTGGAGTCGTTAGCACCTGCTGGTGCTCTAATAAAATAGCCTGAATTTCCTGGGCTAAATTTGGAGTGGATTCCACTTGGAGTGCTGAATCACTCTCAATCGCAGCTAAGAAAAATAGTTCGGCGCCGTGCTTCCATTCCTGTAACAGAGAATTAACGTCTACAACCAAGGATGGACCCATGGGTTCGGCCTGAATAACAAATTTTCGAGTGTCAATAGTAAATTCCATAGAGCGGCAGGCATAGTCATGAACCACACATCCCAGCCCTTCAAGCCATTGATAACCCAAAACAAGATCCAAACCCCGAATAGGTAAGGCAAATAACGCTGTCTCGAAAGAAAATCCTTGAATGCAAATAGGTACCTTCTCATACTTGGCTTGACAGGCGAGTTTTTCCCCACTAGCAACTCGAACATAAAATGGAGTGATGGGTGTAACCGCGAGATTCAAACGATTAACCACTGCTTGATTAATAAAGTTATGGCTAGATCCTTCGTCGATCAATGCATTAATTTCCTACCTATTAACCATAGCTCGGACCCGCATGGTACGATTGCCTAAGCTTCCCGACAATGCATGGAGAGAAATAAGTGGGTTTGTTGGTGTATCCGTAAGCGTCGTGTCTTCCTCATAGTTCTCTTCCACGACCAGAGGAATATCAGCCTCGATGAGACATGACTGAGCTTGACAGCAATGTCTGGGAACAAATTTCTCATCACAGTTAAAACAGAGGTTTTTCTCATGTCGGATTCGCATCTCGTCGAATGATAATCGTTTCACTGCATTAACGGGTAAAGGCTTAACAGTGGGCAATGGAGTAGTGGAGTTTGTAGAGATAGTAACGCCCACACGACGGGTGTTGGAGGGAGCATTGTTAAACGATTTGCGGGTCCTCTGTAACTTCTTATCCTGGCGTTTGGCCAAGTCGATAGCAATCTTCAATCCCTTAGGCCGAAACATACGAACCTCAACTGCGTTGTCTTCCCTTAGGCCTCCCATAAAAGCACCTAATAATGCTTTCTTTGGCCAGCCAGTCACCCGGTTAGCCAGTCTTTTGAATTCTTGTTGGTACTCACGAAAAGTGCCCTTCTGTTTAATTTTGTTAAGCGCCTCATCATAGTCTTCGAAATCCGTAGGTCCAAAGCGACGGAAAATTCCCTTCTCAAATTTGTGCCATGAAATGGTTTTCCCGTCATGGGAACGGTTATACCATTGCCACCATTGGTTGGCTTCGCCCTCCAGATGGTAGGAAGCAAGCGTCACCTTCTTCTTGCCCTGAATTTCTTGAGTAACAAAATATTGCTTAGCACGGTCAAGCCAAACCGTTGGATCTTCCCCAGCAAAACGAGGGAAGTCAAGCTTCACGCGAGAATGCATGCGCACAGTCTTGTCTGTAGCTGTGGTACGACCCTCTTCGGTTCCCGTATCTGACGCTTGAGAAAAATGGGAGCCATCGCTCTCGCCTTCGTCAGACTTGCTAGTGTCAGAACTGTTGGAACGGGTGGAACGTGGTGATGATGGTGAACTATCCTTGGGCGGTTGGCGGGGCGAAGCCTTACGACGATGACCTGAATTCTGAACAGAGGAGTGGGAGGCCAACTCTTGAAGAAGAGTTTGGGTGGTCATGCTCATCTCCTGCATAGCTTGCATGCCACGGCGCAGTTCCAACACAGCTCCTTCGAGTTGCTCAAAACGAACCTTATTCGTCCTTGCGGGATCAGCCATGGACAACGGAAAGGAAAAGTAACTTGTCTCTGATACCAATTGATAGGTACAAGCACCAGAATTCTCTGCTCACGGTGCAGAGAGACCTTCACTCAATTCATGGTATCGAGAAGACCAAGATTTTATTGATAATTCTTTTTATCCCCCAAAAAACTTCTCACAAGTTCCATGGTTTTATAAACCAATTACATCAAAGAAAATATTGGAGATTCAGCCAACTAGCAAGGAAATAAAGTAGCAATCAAACAAGGAAAGAAAATATTGGAGATTCAGCCAACTAGCAAGGAAATAAAATAGCAATCAAACAAGGAAAGAAAATATTAGAGATTCATCTTGCCAAGTCAAGCTACATAGTCGACCAGCTGCACGTTTGGTCTGGTGGCCCTTGTGCTCCTACGTGGCGTTGCCTCAGGTGTACTCGTAACAGTTTGCCACATGGCATGACTATTCTCGGTGGAGCGGGCCACCCACCTTCGAATGGTCCTATGCCATGAGATCACCTCCATATAAAGTCTTACATGTGGAATTGCCAATAAGACCTAGGTGTGTATTGTATATGGAGATTTGAAAAAAGATGGCTTACCTATTTGAGTTGTCATTTATGTAAAATCAGAACGCCGAGATCTTCCTTTCCTTTCACCCTTTAGAGAATTCACGATGGGCTTTTCTTCTGTTAGTGGTGAAGGATTGGGGACCCAGCTCTGTTTTATACTAGTAGAGGGTAGAAGAGTTTAAAACCCATAAAAACTCCTCTCCCTAAAAGGTTCCACACGAATTTGCAGTCTCAGTCCCTTTACAACACTTTGCGTATCACAGTAGTAACATACCACCTCTTATAATGATTTTGAATGTATCACCACTTAGTGGGGCTCCCTGGTGCACTCAATTACACTATCCAACCTTCATGATAATCTAGACCGTCGATCAATAAGGACCACCTTATAGAATTATTACATTCTCCTACTTGGGCCACATTGATCAATGTCAATGATTAATATTTTGAAATTATATTTTAATTATTTTTTAGAAAACATCCAAATGGTTAACCAATATGATTATTGGATAATACGGGTAATGCTACGACAATCTTGTTCATCAACACTATTAGTATCGAATTGTAGTAGTCATCACAATTTTTAATCTATGTGAAGTGAGACTAAGTACAGTCGCAAATACTATTAGTCTTGACGATATAGATCTGTAACTAGGAAGTGTGGTATAAGGATTACACATGTAATGTGATGATGTGTACCTATCCACAAGAGGTCCTGAAGTTGTTCACCGATCATGGAGCTCTCCGGCGATTTCTTCACTTTCACCTAATCTGACGTTAGCTGTTTCAAGGTTTTGAGAATGAAGACATATACAATGGATTGACAACAGGTTAGACCGAGATCTAAAATAATCAACTCCCCTGCATTCACTCTGTTTGCAGGAAATATATCATTTGACACCTTTGCGGAAGATTTATTCCAGATTTTTGGGAGGTACGACAAGGTCGTCAACACATTCATCCCATGGAACCCCAATCTCGACAGACCTCGAGCGTACAGATTTATCAGATTTCAATATGAGGATGATGCAAGAGTAGCACTAGGAGTCCTAAATGGTAAGCGGGTTGACGGTAGGATCCTGCTCGTCCAAATGGTAAAGGCCAGAACATCGCCTCGCCCCAATCGACATCCTTTTCAACCCCTTTCCATTCCTACCAGGATGGCCACGCCCCTCTCCTCAGTACAGGCCATTAACCCCAACAGCTCTGAATCAGAGACCACATCATTTGTCCAAGCTATGCAAACCCCTATTCTCCCACGCCCCCTAAATGTTCGATCTAATGTCTATGAAAACCCAATCCTCCCACGCCCACCAGATGTTCACCCAAATGTATGTGAGAACCCGAGGGTCTACCACTCCATGGCCTATCCAGCCCAAGAATCGCCTACTGTTAGAACTAATAATAGGAGTGTCGTATTCAAACTCAAAGCACTGAATATGGCCTTGGTTGGCCAGGTTCGGGACACTACCGTGCAGGTTTCCCACATCCTGCAAGCATTCAAGATCGCCAGATACTCGCCTGCGACTATGGAAGTCTCGCGCCTGAATACAAATTCTTTCCTCCTGGTCTTCACTTCGCGCTCTGGGCTGACCTCCTTCTTCTCCAACTCCATCTTGTAGAAGAAGATGGGATTCATTAAAGTTGAGGTTTGGTCTCCGAATTTTAACCCGCTTGGAGGAGGTACCTGGTTTCGGCTTTTGGGCATCTCGGCCTACTCCTGGATGGAGTCTATTTACAGAGCCTTGGGGAATACATTTGGGGAAGTGGTGGACGTTGAGAGCTTCTCCATGGGGGGAGTCGATCAGGGGAATACTCGTGTCAAGGTTATCATCTCCCTAGGTGCAGACATCCACTCCCCCAGGACTCTCGTAGTTGCAGGGAAATCCTTTTCCATTTGGCCTTTCATAAACTATTCCTCCTAGCAGTCTGAGAACATAGCCAATTTTACGGGGCATGACGAATCAACCAGGCAGTGGGTGGAGCGTTCCTTCCACCCCCCTATCCCCCCACCCACGATCCAGATCACCTCCCCGACCCGCCTTCAACACTGCCCACCCAATCAACCCACCACCACTCTTCCCCAATTGCCAATCCACCTACCCCCCTTCTAATAGCCTCATCAACGACCCTTTTCCACCCTCTGACCTCTCCCTCAATGACCCTTTTCCACCTCCTGACCTCTCCCAAAATGGCCCCTTACCTGGTGCTTAGCAGATTAACTCCCCCACCCAATCCCACCCATTTGCGAACCCCAATCCCACCCTGCATCCCCCTACATCATCCTCTTCCCTCCTCCACACAGCTGTCATCTCCAATGTCATCCCATCCCCTCGCCAAGCCTTATCTGAAGGGAACAACCCCTTAAGGACTGGAGAGAACTTTGAAGAAATTCTGGACAATCCAGAAATTGTTGCCTAGAATGCAGCTCATGACAGGAAACCACCCTCTACTGGAGGCCAGCTGGCTATTGACTTATCCTCCTATTTCAACCCAATGCATTCTCCTCACAGGCTCTCCCAACCTCATCCAACCTGTACATCAATTCCTATCCACCACGACCCCCCAGCATTGGATCTTTCTCCCTCCAGAGGCAATTTCCGCGCTGGCCTGTGTCGTGCTTCACCAGGCCTACAATCTACCCCAACTAGGCTTAATCACTCCCCCAGAACAGCTGAAGCTCCCATCAAAGGCGTATGAAGAGGCCTTTTCTTATCACATTCCATTCCCCCACCCCCTCCCCCTAAATCCTCCAATCTTCGAATGACAAGCCCGGGAACATTACCTTCTAATTCGTCTCGCTCCAGAATCAATGGCAGGCCCACAGTCCCAGCCAGAAGTGTGAAAAAGTAGAAATCTTTTAGCAACAAATTAGGCATCAAGTCCAATTAGTATGGTAGATTGAGAAAACTAAAGCATAGGGACGGGCTACCTATTGGTTTTGTCTATGTATAGAGTCCTTATTTGGAATGCGCGCGGGGTGGGTAACCTTCCCACAATCAGGTCCATCAAGAGGCTCATGCGTGAGTTTAACCTAGCCATCCTCGTCATCCTTAAGCCGATTCTTAGGGACGATAAGCGCATCAGATTCGGGCTGAAATTGGGTTTCCACTCTTCTCTCTCCAACACCGTCCAGGGTGGAAAGATATGAGTGTTTACTGACTCCTCCATCACTCAGACCATCTCCTACTCGGACTAGATGATTTCTTTCTCTATCATCCTCCCTAAGGACCCAGGAAAGCTTCTTCTCTCCTTTGTCTATGCCAAATGTTCGAGAATCTTGCACACATTGTTATGGGCTGATTTGGTTACGCTGAGCTCAAATTACAACTCTCCCTGGATGGTTAGGCTTGACTTTAGTGCGGTGCTCTCTCGGGACGAGCGCCATGGGTCCACTTCTTTTGATGCTTATAGTGCAGCTGAGTTTGCTGCAGCTATCAACAATGTCGGTCTTATGGACGCCCTCTTCTCTAGCAATCGTTTCACTTGGTGCAATAGCTAAGCCGGTCAGGCCAGGAGGTGGGCCTAGCTGGATCATGTTTGCTGCAATGATCGTTGTTTCCATGCTTTCCCTACCTTCCAAGTCCAACATCTTGCTAAACTCCATTCAGACCATGCCCCCCTCCTATTATCTTCCACCCTCCCGTCTCCTCCAGGCCCTAGACCATTCAAATTTTAGCGAATGTGCTATCAACATGAGGGGTTCCTTGACCTCGTCAGGAATGTTTGTGAGTTATCCCACACGGGGAACCATTTGCAGAATTTTATTGCCAAACTGAAAGCTGTCAAAAGTTCCCTCATTTCCTAGAATAAAACCGTGTTTGCAAACATTTTCCTCCAAATTAAGGTGGCCTCAGAGGAGCTCTAGCAAGAAGAGATGGCTGCCCAAGCTACATCTAATCCTCATGCCCATTTACGAGTCTAAGAAGCAAGAAACAAGTTATCTCACCTTGAGCTTTGCGAAGAAATTTTCTGAAAACAGGAGTCCAGGTCACACTGGCTGCAAGAAGGGGGACCGAAACACCAAATTCTTCCACAACTCGATGACAGGAAAAGCCAGGAGAGCCAGAATCCTCCAAATTACTCACACAGATGGGACGGTGCTCCCGAATCAGTCCCGAATTAAATAGAAAGCCGTTTCTTTCTTTTAGAATTTACTTCAAGATGAAGGGACTCCTCCCTCTGATTTCATCAACTGCATTCCTAAGTTCGTCACAGATGCAAACAATTTACTGTTGCAGTCGAAGCCATCCTTGGAAGAACTTCATGCTATCGTTATGGCCATCCCCCCTAATGGCGCAGCGGGTTCAGACGGGTTTTCGGCGGCGTTCTTCCATGAATGCTGGGACATCATTTGTCATGACCTACTGAATGTGGCCCAGTTCTTCTTCAGTGCCCCCAACATCCTAAGGGCCCTTTTGGCCACGCTCATTTGCTTAATTCCCAAGATAAGCGCCTCCTCCCTCTTTTCTGATTTTAGACCTATCAGTTTATGTAATTGTCTATATAAAATTTTCTCTAAAATCATTGCTGCAAGATTGGGTAAGATCCTACCCAAGATTATCTCTTGTGAGCAGGGGTGCCTTCGTGCAAGGCCGGTCCATCACAGAAAATTGTGTTCTCATGTAGGAAGTCTTCTAGGATATTAATAAAAAAATTAGAGGCAGCAATTGCCTCATCAAATTGGATATGGAAAAAGCCTATGACAGGCTCAATTGGAGGTTCCTTAATGTCGTTCTCTCCAAATTTGGCTTTCATGATGGTTAGATATCGTCCATTCAAAAATGTTGGGTAGACTACTGGTTTTCTGCCCTCATCAACGATGAACCTGTAGGTTTCTTCCAATCTTTGAGTGGTCTCCGCCAGGGAGACCCCGTCTTCCCTGCCCTCTTCATTCTAGTTACTGAAGCTCTCAGCCACGACTTCCATAATCTTATGAGGGCTTTGCCAACCCTTCAAGACCCATCCCTAATGCCCAACAATCTCCCACCTACTTTTCGCTTATGACACAATTTTCTTCGCCAACGGATCCAAATCCTCCTTATTGGCGTTCAAAAAATTTCTATCTGACTATGAGCTCTACTCTGGCCAGCTTATCAACCTCAAAAAGAGTTTCTTCATTCCTTCTTCAGGTATGTCAAAGGGTAGATCAAGATCAGCGGCTGCCATTTTGGGATTTTGAAAAGCGCTGGCTCCATTTCAATACTTGGGCATGCTCATCTTCCATGGTAGGCCCAAGCAGGCCAATTTTTAGCCTCTTTATGACAAACTACAGTCCAGAATTTTCAGTTGGAAGAATAGAATTCTATCCCAGGTAGGTCGGCTCACCCTCATCAACCATGTCCTCAGCAGCATCCCCATCCACACCCTTGCAGCCATTGATGTCCTGAGCTATGTCCTGGCTGATCTGAAAAGAATCTTGGATGATTTCTTTTGGGGCTGGGAGGGCTCTAAAAATAAATACCATTGGAGAAAGTGGAGCACCAATGCCCTGCCTAAAGCGAAGGGGGGCCTGGGCCTTAGAACCTTAAAATCCATCATGAAAGCGTACCGAATGAGGCTTGCTTGAACTGCTCTTTTCAGGTACCACAGTAGTTGTTAGAGTCATTTCATCTGTGTCAGGTACATTGCTGATTTCTACTTCTAGCCTAGGGATGGTTCAACTGCTGCCCTGCCACGGTCGATTGCCTACCAGGTGTCTCCCATTTGGAGAAAAATCAGAGGCACCTCCTAACAACTCCGCTTAGGTTCATGGTGGCTCATTGGAAAAGGGAACAAAAGTTTTTAGGATGAAGATTGGTTGGACCAGGGTCCTTTGCGCACGCTGTAATCTCCTATTTCTTTGGCCCCAGCCAATGTTGACGACGGGCCCAAAGTTAGGGACCTCATCGGCCCTCATGGCTGGATCCTGAACATCGATATCCTGCCTTCTCTCCCCCATTTTGTCATTGCCCATATATCTGAGGAGGGTATTTGCACTTTAGCCTTTGATGATAGCCACATCTGACTGGATGCTCCAGATGGGGAGCTTACGGTTGCTCGGGCTTGGAACTCAATTAGACCTACGGGGGTGAAACAGAGATGGTGCCATTGGGTGTGGTTTCCCACGGTCCCACCAAAAATCTCGCTTTTAGCCTGGAAAGTCATGCATCGTGCGATCCCTTCGGACGAGAGGCTCCAATCCAAGGGAGTGCCTTCGGCGTCTCGCTGTTTCTGCTGCCCGTCCCCCCACTCCCCAACAACGAAATCTATTGACCACATCTTTGCAACAGGCTGGGTGGCCAAAACTACTTGGGGCTTTTTCTATAGAATTTGTCATTTGTTAGACCAAGACTTAGACTCCGCATTTGGCCACGCTGCTCATTGGTGGGGGCACCTCTCAGGCCCTTAACGGTACTTCTCCTATCCTCAGTTTGATCCCATTGTTCATCTTTTGGGAACTCTGAAAAGAAAGAAATGCTTTTTGGTTCGAGGATAAGGTCCTTAACATAAAAGGAATCATCGTGGGGACCCTTAGCTGGGTTAAATGTGCCAAAAACCTTCTCCCTTCTCCCATAAACCTCCATCCCTCCATTCTAGACATGTTGAAGGGGATGCATATCCAGATCCCGATCACTATACCCTAGCGAGTCTCAGTAGTGACCTAGTCAAAACTCCTTCTTGGCTGGATTAAACTTAACGTCAACGAATCTACTAGAAGGAATCCGGGCCTTTCCGGTGGTGGTGGTATTGGAAGAGACTCCAATGGCTCCTTTCTCTTCGGCTTCTTCAATGGATATGGTACAGGAACCAACACTACAGAAGAAATTAAAATGATCCATGACGGTCTTTTGCGTTGTGCCTATTTGGGTTTCAACAGAGTCCAAGTGGCCAGCGACTCTCAAATTGCGATCCAGGCCTTATCCAACCATAAAAGGCCTTGCTCCACCTGGTATTGGATTGCTCAAATTCGGTATTTATCCCTCTCCATTCAGATGGAATTCTCCTATACTCCTCAAGAAGCTAACATGGTAGCAGATGACTTGACAAAGTTGGGTAGTGAGCAGCAACAAGATCATAACTTTGACTCCTAGAGTTCCTTCCCGACTAACATTAGGGGCCTGCTCTTTCTGGATAGGACGGGCCTAGGCAACCTTGGAACCACCTATAATTTTCCTCTTCATTGTACAACAACACGATAGGGGGGCCACCCCCTTTTTGTATTCAAAGCACCCCGAATTTTCCTTGTAGCCGTCTTCGGCCTGCCTTCTTTCAATTCAATCTTATTTTTTTTAATTTTTTTTTTTAAAGTGGTCTTGAAGCTTTAAATTATTTCTAATGAGACAACTGTAAATCAACTTGCTCCAAATTAGATTGCGCATATTTAGATTGAAGTAGAAATAAAATTTTAATCAAAATCATCAAGACTTTATCAAATGCAACTTCTTGATTGTCTATGAAAATAAAACACGTTCAACTTCCACTAACTGAAAATATTTGTAGGATCAATGACTCCCATGGATGTTACATGCCCATGGAATGACATGATGTGGATTCCTTTAGTGAGCGGATCTACAATCATCTGTTTAGTGCTGATGAACTTCACAAACAGTTGATGATTCTGATCTCTTTCTTTTATAACGAGATGTTTGATGTCGATGTGCCTTGACCTTGATTAATGCTTGTTGATATAGGGAAGGAAATTATGGCTGAATTATCATAAAATATTCTCAATGGTTTTGGAATATGCTCCAGTACCCGTAAACCTAAGAATAAACGTTGTAACCACAATGCTTAATTAGATACCTCATGAAAAGCAATGAAATCAGCTTCCATGTTGGATAAGGCATTGGTAGACTGTTTCAAGATTTTCTAAGACACAGCGCCTCCTACCATTATGAAGATGTATCTTGGGTGGACTTCTTAGTATTAACGCAGCCAATATAATCTGTGTCGGAGTATCCAATTAACTCCAAATTATCAGATCTTCTGTGTATGAGTTCGAAGTCCTTAGTTCTCTGTAGATACTACAATACTTTCTTTGCAGCTATCCAATGTTATAGTCTTGGATTAGATATATATCTTCTTAATATTCCAACAACAAAAAAAATATCCGGTCGCATATATACTTGAGCATACATGATGTTCCTTACTAATGACGTGTATGAAAATTCCTTTATTTGATTCTTTTCTAAATCATTCTTAGGACATTGGAATAAGCCAAATTTATCACCCTTTACAATGGACAACTATCTAGAAGCACAATTTTGCATGCCATACCTTTCGACTACCTTAGTAATATAGGCCCTCTATGACAGGTTAAGCAGTCGACGTGATATGTCACGGTGAATCTCAATGCTGATGACATAAGAAGTGTCACCAAGGTCCTTCATTTCAAATGTTTGAGATAATAATTTCTTGGTGCCACTCAACATCCTAATGTCACTGTTAGCCAACAGAATGTTATTAACATACAGAATCATCATAATGAACTTACTTTAACTTATTTTAGTCATGTAGATGCATTCATCTACGGTATTTTCTACAAAATCATATAAGAAAATTACTTCATGAAGCTTTAAGTACCATTGTCGTGATGCCTGTTTCAACCCATAGGTGAATTTCTTTAGTTTACAAATCAAATATCCTGGGTCATGTGTTATAAAACTTTCATGTTGTAACATATATACATTCTCATTTAGATCCCCATTGAGAAATGTTATCTTTACATTCATCTGATGTAACTCTAAATCCATATGAGCTACAAGAACCATTATGATCCTGAATGAGTCTTTCTTTGATACTGGTGAGAAAGTCTTATTGAAGTCAATGCCCTCACACTGGTTAAAACCCTTGGCAATAAGTCTGGTTTTATATCTTTTGACATTACCTTTGGAGTCTCACTTGGTTTTAAATATCCATTTACAACCAATCAGCCTTATTTCTGAGGGTAACTCAACAATATCCCACACTTTATTGTCTCTTATGAATTTTAACTAATCCTTCATGGCATCAATCCAACAATTAACACTTTGTTTGACTTGTGTAAAGGATTTATGATCTTTTTCCACCCCTATGTCAAACTCTAGTTTCTGTAAGTATATGATGTAATTGTCGCGATTTACAGGTCTTTTCTCTCTTTCAGATCTTCTTAATGGCTCAGCCTCATGGGTGTGATTTTGATTTTCCTCATCAATGGGTTGTACATGTGGTTCAAAATGATGTTCTATAGTGACTGCAGGGTTGACTGCAACATTTTTATCCATGTGATCTTGAGTGACTATGACTGGAGTTACAGTCCTTATTTTCTTAAATACAAAGTTTCTAATGTTTGTGCTCCCATTATTTTCAGTGTCCTCAATGAATCTGACATTTTCAGTCTCAACAATCCTAATAAAGTGGGAAGGACAGTAGAATCGATAGCCCTTTGACCTTTTTAGGTATAAAGAAACAACTTATGATTCTAGGATCGAGCTTCCTTTCATGTAGGTTATAAATTTTGATCTCAATAGGATATCTCCAAACATATAGATATCAGAGACTTGACTTTCTCTTATTCCACAACTCAAAAGGGGTTTTGCTTACAACTTTGCTGGGGACCTTGTTAAGGATATGAATTGTAGTTTTGATTGCATCACCCTAAAGAGATTCGGACAATGTCGAATTGCTAACCATGTTTCACACCATATCCATAAGGGTGCGATTACTCCTTTCAGCCACACCATTCTACTATGTAGTACCAGGCAAGTATATTGGGTGACAATGCCATAATCTTGCAGGTATCTAGCAAATGGATCTAGATTACGACCTAATTCATCATATCTACCATAGTATTCACCACCATGGTCAGATCTGATGACTTTAATATTCTTATCAAGTTGATTTTCAATTTCAGTCTTATAGATTTTAAAAGCATCGAAGGCATTTGATTTTTCACTAATAAGATAGAGGTAACCGAAATGAGAGTAGTCATTTATAAAGGTAATAAAATATTTGTGTCCACTCCAAGATGTTGTAGGGAATGGTTCACAAATGTCTGTATGTATCACCTCTAAGAGTCATATACTCCTTGTCACACATTTCTTTGTAGTTCTAGTATATTTTCCTTTTATGAAATCAAGGCACACTTTATAGTCAGAGAAGTCAAAAGAATGAAGAATCCCTTCTCGCACAAGCCTATCTAATCTCTCATGAGATAGGTGGCATAACTGCCTATGCCACAATATGGAAGAATTATCATAGTCTAGTATTCGTTTAGATCCTGTTTTATTTCCATGCAAGCATTAACATTATAGACGTGTGATGCACTCAAGTCTAATTAGTATATGTTGTTCACCATAGAGCCTGTGCCAACCTTAATCGAATTAAAGTAAATAATGAATCCTTTATTCTCAAACTGAAATGAATGTCCAAATTTATCCAAACGACAAATAGAGACTAAATTATGCCTTATAGAAGATACAAAAAATATATCTACAAAATCCAATAAATAGACTGACTCTAACCTAAGTCTATAGACTTCAATTACCTCCATGTCAATGTTGAGGGTCGAATATTACATACTAGACCCTAGTTATTACCTGCTTTTACGAACATGATACTGTTTAATGACCTATTTTAATCGTGTTTATGATGCAAGGTGTATTCACGAGCTTAGACTGAAAAAAGATATTAAAAGTATGGATTTAATGCTCTAAAGTAACCAAGGCAATGGACAGGACTCCATGGGATCAAGATTGAAGAATTTACACGTCAGAGATCCGAAAAAAATTGAGAAACTAAAGTTTAAGTGGCTTGAAAGTCATCCAGAATTCAAGATCATAGGCTTCCCGCCGTCCGATTGGCTTGAAACTGTATATATATGGCCTGAGGACCATAAATTAACCGTACACGTCAAATTTCAGCCATTGGATCCATGTGGAAGTGGCCTAACAGAGAGATGAAAGAGCGCTAGCCATTAAAGAGTATCTTAACAATCTATAAGAGATCAAGGCTCAAACTTAGGCATTAGAAAGAGCGTGAAAATTAACAAGTCCTGGTGAAATTTCGTCTCATATGCACAGTGTAGTCAGGAGATATGGACGGAAAAAGTTATAACAAAAGAGAAGGAAAAATTTATAAATAGATGTGTCATGCATGGCATCAAGCATACATGAAGCGGATTGTATTTTTAATGGTGAATGTTATCCGCCCATTGGTTGAGCGTGTGACCCACCCTGAAGTTGGATCTACTTCAAACTTGAGGCCATGGGCCAACACTACATACAGGAGCCGATGGAGGGAGTGGATTTCTAGGACAGACATCACAGTGGACCCCACCTATTTTTTGAATAAAACATCCAAATAGAGCCTGTCCGTGCACAACGTCCAGTGACGGATGTGCTTTCGACTGGGTTTTGAGAGTAGGCCTCACCCATCATTCCATTGGATGATCTGATCCGTCCAGTCGACTCAGGGGGTAGAGAAGACCCTCTCATAGCTTTCCTTTTTGGCACATACATGTGCACACATGAAAATCATATCCTAACACAAGATGGACAGCGGGAACAAAGATACAATGTGCCACACCAAACTCGACCAAAACTGCCCATCTCTGACTGAAATTTCACCAGGAATCCAATGAACGGAGCTGATTCATCAAAAACCATAGCATATGGGCCCCACTGCTTACGCAAGTTTCATTTTTAGCATGTAAAACGCAAGAAGTGCGTTCGCAGGAAACCCGACTACTCTGGACGTTGTGTGTTCTTAAATAGGATCAAAACGACGATCTTAGTCATCTAAACCCCTCCCATGGGACAGCTAACTAAGGCAAAGAAGCCTGACCAGAACAGATCCCGCAATAGGATCTCTATTTTGCCAAAACTCGTTCCACATGCAAACTGTCTTTATGTTTCTTGCTGCGCAAGGCATTTCCAAATCCGTCGCTGCGTAAGCTTACACATGCCACCGACTGACCTCCACCGACACAGCCTTGGCTATAAAGAGAGAGAAAGGGGAGCTCGTCTGGTGGTGAACGTTAGGGAGAAGGAGGATCTCGGCTTGGGGCAACTCATCAAAGGGTTGTGTTTTTTTTTTTTTATCAACTTATATTTTTCTTCTTTTCATTTGAATCTGTGTTACATCCCATGAGTTTTTAAATTTTTTTTGTTAGGGCTGAGATGAAGCCTCTAATTTGAATAATTCTTATTTATTGTTAATTTCATCTATAATTGATTGATTTATTTCTTTCTCTAGTGTGATTAAATGAAAACTCCATACCTCTCCAATCTATAAGCTTAACCAAAGTCTATATGTGGATGTTGTTTGAAATCTTATTCTAAGTATGCTTGTGTCTGACCTTGAATAGGTTTTCCTATAGAGAAAGGAATAGGAATTTACATCTATTAATGCCTGACCATGGATGGAAAGATGTGATCCTTGAGATTTTTCCCTAATTTCATCTATGCATACATTAGAGATAATTGATGTTAAGGGAAAGATCATTTGTGCTTAAAGGAAATTATACATCTTGTGTGCC
Source organism: Magnolia kwangsiensis (assembly GCA_037074715.1). Lineage (NCBI taxonomy): Eukaryota > Viridiplantae > Streptophyta > Magnoliopsida > Magnoliales > Magnoliaceae > Magnolia > Magnolia kwangsiensis. The sequence goes on along the minus strand of CM073582.1, from coordinate 70,772,419 downwards.
TGACCAAGGACATAGATTGTGCTTTATTTATTAAATTTATGTCAATCTCAATTGGAGTGAATTAACAGGTAAACTAAGGGTTAAGATAATTAGGGGTGGATTCAAAAGTCCTAGTGTTCTCCTTGAGTGAATTTTTCTTGTTCTCAGTTATTTTTCATTGATTTTTGTTATTTTACTTAATAACTAGCTAAACTATTTGTTAGATTAGTTAAGAAGAATCATAAAATTCGAATTGTGACAACCAGTCCTCGTGAGAACGATCTCATAATACGTACCGTGTCTACACCCGATTCGTATACTTGCGAGTTTAAAATCAATTTAAATCAGGTTGATTTAAATAAAACATCAAGTTTTTGGCGTCGTTGCCGGGGATCTTAGAATTGTTTTTCAGAAATCGCTCGAGTTTACTATCTTGTAATTATCAACTTATTTTTCGTATACTTTGCTCAGGACTAGAAAAATACTGGTTGGGAGTTGTGTTGAGGATCGAATATTGCATATTAGACCCCAGTTTTACCTTATTTTACAAACATGATACTGTTTAATGCCCAATTTTAATCGTGTTTGTGACGCAAGGTGTATTTAAGAGTTTGGACTGAAAAAGGATACTAAAAGTATAAATTTAATGCTTTGAAGTAACAAATACAATGGACGAGACTCCATGGGATAAAGATTGAAGAGTTTACATGTCAGAGATCCGAGAAAATCAAGAAATAGAAATTCAAGTAGCCTGAAAGTCATCTAGAATTCAAGATCACAGGGTTCTCACCATCTCATTAGCTTGAAACTATATACATGGCCTGAGGACCATAAAAGAACCGTACACGTTAAATTTCAACCCTCGGATCCCTGTGGAAGTGGCCCAACTGACAGATCAGCCCATAAATCGTTGATTCTAGGCCCACCTACAATCTGGATATGCTTCAAATTCGGTCTTAACCCATGATATGAGTAGATAAGACTAATGGATAGATTGGATTTCTCATAATCATCACAGTGGACCCTCCTTTGCATGGTGCATGCACGTGCACAAATGCACCACTTGTGCACTGCACCTCCACCTTGGTCAAACCAAACTATGACCCGTGGAAAAGGAAACTTCCGTTTTCCTTCAGCGTGTAACTGACAAATTGTCAGATTTTGCGATAACTGGTGGCCAGCCTTCATGATCCGCGAGGACAATCTGACCCGTCCATCTTGTATAGGAGAGCGTAACAATCAATCCCATGATGATTTCGGACATTCATGCACTCACACATCCAGATCACAGCAAGCACAAATGGACCGTTGCTACCATTGCAGTGGGATTCCTTACCTGAGCCGCATCAAAGGGCAACCAAAACCATCCATCTCTAGTCGAAATTAATAGGTGAACACAATGGATGGATTTGATTTCCAGAATAGCTCCGTTCGTGGGCCCCACTGTCGCTGAAAGAATCTGGTTTCAGATTCCTTACGCATTACATAGTCCGCACATTGTCAGATGATCCGGGGTGTTTCATGATCTTGGCTAGGATCAGACCGACGATCCTAGACGACCAAATCCTTCCCCTAGGGCAGCCAACCAATGCCAAGGAGCCTGAATGGGTCAAATTTTGTAGTACAATCTTCCATAATGTCAAATGTGGGACGACAACAATTGACTTCACGTTTCGCTGCATAAGACTTCATTCTCCACCGCCACTACACCCAGTCGACCATCCTCCATCAGCCTATAAAAGAAAGAAAAGTGAGAGAGAGTAGGGATTTAGTCCTTGGGACGTCAGAGAGGGGAATTTTAGAGGTGATCAAGGAGCTGTTGTGAACGTGAAGCACAGAACTAGAAAGAGGGAGATTGGAAAGAAATCAAAGGGATGTATTTTTTTTTATCAATTATATTTTTTCTTTCCAATTGAATCTCTGTTACTTCCCATAAGTTTTTAATTTCTTAGTTAGGGCTGAGATGAAGCACCTAATTTGAATGATTCTTGTTATTTATTGATTTCATCCATAATTGATTGATTTATTTCTTTCTCTAGTGTTGATTAAATGAAAACTTCATACCTCTCCAATTTATGAGCTTAACTAAAGTCTAGATGTGGATGTTGTTTGGAATCTTATTCTAGGTATACTTGTGTCTGACCATGAACAGGTTTTCATATAGAGAAAGAAATAGAAATTTACATCTATTTATGCCTGAATCTGGATGGAAAGATGTGATCCTTGAGATTTTTTTCTAATTTCATCTATGCATGCATTATGGAAAATTAATGTTAAGGGAAAGATCATTTGTGCTTCAAGAGAATTATACATCCTGTGTGCCTGACTGAAGACACGGATTGTGCTTTATTTATTGAATGTATATCAATCTGAATTAGCGTAAATTAAAAAGTAAAACAAGGGTTAGGATAATTATGGGTGGATTCAAAAGTCCTAGTGCTCTCCTTGAGTGAATTTTTCTTCTTGTTCTCAGTTTTTTTTCATTGATTTTTGTTAGTTTACTTAATAACTAGCTAAACTATTTGTTGGACTAGTTAAGAAGAATCATAAAATTTGAATTGTAATAACCAGTCCTCGTGGGAACGATCTTGTAATACGTACCGTGTTTACACCTGATTCGTATACTTGCAAGTTTAAAAGTAATTTAAATCAGGTTGGTTTAAATAAAATATCAAGTTTTTGACACCGTTGCCGGGGACTGTTTTGGTCCAATTGAATTTAGGATTCTCTCTTATCATAATTCATGGCCCTATGATTTTTCTCGCATCATTTCATAAATTTTAGGAAACTTAATTTATTTGTCATTATTTTCTACAGGAATTGAGGAAGGAAGCTGAAAAAGAAAAAAATGTCATCAAAGTGAAGGAGAAGCTCCCAATTCTTCGGAAATCAGTCATCACATTTTTCGGGTTCTTTCTTCCAATTCTTGTTTACATAGTCTCATCTTGTTTTTAGAAATTCATAATTCTTAGCTCTAGTTTTATTTCTCTTAGGTTGCATCTTAGTTTAGCTTTCTTTCCTACATTGCAATAATTTAGTTTATGCTACGACGTAGATCTCTGAACATAGAACTGACACCTTTTGATCCTGAAATAGAAAGAACGTTTCGTAGAAGATTGAGATATATTCTATTTGAAATGGTGAACGAGAATGGAATTAAGGCTCTTAGAGATTATTCAACTCATGTCCAATTTAAGGCTCAGTCACCACGGCAACACACTTTGAACTTAAACCTGGGGTCAAACAATTGTTTCCCTCCTTCTATGATTTAGATAAGGAGGATCCATATCATCATGTGAAATAATTTCTAGACATTTGCTCTACCTTTAGGTTCCAAAACTTTTTAGAAGATTCGATCCGTTTGCGCCTTTTTCCTTTTTCTTTGAAGGATAAGGCGAAAGCATAGTTGAATTATCTAGAAGTTGGGTATATCACTATATGAGACTAACTGTCTAAGAAGTTCTTAAACAAGTTCTTCCCTATTCACAAAATTAATGCTCTCCATAGAAAAATTACTAATTTCACACAAAAAGAGGGTGAGCACTTTCATGAATGTTGGGAAAGATGGAAAGACTTACTTCTTAAATGTCCACACCATGGTTTTGAAAAGTGGCAACAGGTTCAATACTTTTATGACGGTCTGACACCCCAAAATGGTCACATGGTTGATGCCACTAGTGGAGGGTCATTCATGACCAAAAGTGATGTCGAAGCTTGGAATTTCTTTAAAACCTTGTATGAAAACTCCCAGCAATAGGACTATTTAAACAGAGGTGAAAGAAGTCCCCAACCACAGAAGAAAGATGGTATATATGAGATAGGAGTCACGCCAAATCTTTATGCCAAGATTGATAGCCTGACAAAGAAAGTTGATGCTTTGATGTTAAATAATGGACCTCCACAAACAACTCAAATCGAGTCATGTGCCATATGTTCCAGTCCCACCCATCCTACACAGTATTTTCCATTTGGTGCAACATTTTCAAAATTTCTCTCTGAACAAGTGCATGCTATGAACACTTTTCGGAGAACTGGGAATGATCCTTACTCAGACACCTACAACCCAGGGTGGGCTAAACATACAAATTTTTCTTGGACAAAAGGACCACAACAAGGAGGACCATTTGGAAATCTTCCAATGCAACCTTACTCCCAAGTTGGCAGTCAACAACTTCAATAGTTTCCGCAATATCAATAACTTCTTACACAATCAAGGAAACCATCTCTTGAAGATACACTCAATCTGTTTATGTAGAGTTCTCTTCAATTTCAAAAAGACACCCAACAAACTTTACAAGCTAACCAGCAAAGCTTACATGCAAATGCGCAATCCATTGTCAAGATGGAAGTACAGTTGGGTCAACTTGCTGCCACATTGAGTGAGAGAGAGAAGGGCAAGTTCCCTAGCCAACCTGTGAAAAATCCAAAAGGACAGTATGAGATTGGATCTAATTCAAACCAAGAACAATATTATGAGCAAGTCAAATCAATCATTACCCTTAGGTCCAGCAAATAGATCTAGAACAAAGTAGAGATGCCTAGGGAAGAATCAAATTTCAAATTGGAAGACCAAAATGAAGAGGAGTGAATACTAGTGCATCCAACGTTCAAAAGCACTCTGAATCTCCAGGAACCGCTCATGTGTCATCCTATATGTTTAAAGTACATTTTTCTCAATGTCTGAGACCAGTTAAGAAAGGTAACAACTTCAATGATATACTGGATATGTTTAAGCAAGTGCAAATTAACATTTCGTTGCTTGATGCTATTAAGCAAGTCCTTGCTTACGCTAAGTTTCTTAAGATTTATGCACTCAAAAGCGTAAGTTGAACGTGCACAAGAAGGTGTTTCTTGCGGAGCAACTCAGCTCCATGATTCAATACAACACTCCTCCTAAATTCAGGGATCCAGGAGCTCCCACCATTTCTTGTGTCATAGGAGATCATAAGATTGAGAAGGCATTGCTTGATTTAGGGGCGAGCGCTAATTTGTTGCCATATTTTATGGATGAGCAGCTAGGACTTGGTGAGCTGAAATCAACCAAAATAACACTACAACTGGTTGATAAATCTGTCATGGTGCCTCGTGGTGTTATTGAGTATGTGCTAATCTAGGTTGATAAGTTTTATTTTCCAGTGGATTTCATCGTTCTAGATACTCAGCCTGTCCAGAATCATACAAGTCAAATCCCAGTTATCCTGGGACGTCCATTCTTGGCCAATCCAATGCTATCATAAATTGTAGGAATGGAGTTATGAATTTGTCTTTTGGTAACATGAAGATTAAACTCAATGTTTTCAATGCTAGACAACAACCGGAAGACTCGGATGATTTATTTGACGTGAACATGATTAAGAGTCTAGTGCATGACTCTTTTCTTAAATCTTCCAAAGACGCTCTTGAGACTTGTTTAGCACATTTTGGTAAAGATTTTGACATAAAAAGTTTCATCCAAGAAGTCAATGCACTGCTTGACTCTAATCCTATAATGGATACTACAAAATGGAAAGCTAAAGTGGAACTTCTTCCACCATCTGAGTCTAAACTGGTCCCATCTATTGAGAAACCACCCGAACTTGACCTTAAACAATTACCTGAAAATCTCAAGTATACATTTTTAGGTCCCTCTGAGACTTTGCCTGTCATCATAGCTTCTAACCTTGATAAGGAACAGGAGGATAAGATACTTAATATTCTTAGAGAATATAAGGCAACTATTCGGTGGACAATAATGGACATAAGGGGAATAAGCCCCACTATGTGTATGCATCATATTTATCCTGAAGAAAATGCAAAAACGTCGCATGAAATGCAAAAAAGGCTTAACCCTAACATGAAAGAGGTCATTCGAGTGGAGGTGCTTAAATTGTTAAATGTTGGTATCATTCACCCCATTTCAGATAGCACGTGGGTTAGCCCAGTTTAAGTTGTTCCCAAAAAGTTTGGGATTATGGTGAACAAAAATGACAATAATAAGTTAGTACTAACCCACATGACTACGGGTTGACGAGTTTATATTGATTACCATAAACTGAACTTGGTCACAAGGAAGGATCACTTTTCTCTTCCTTTCATAGCCCAGATGCTTGAGAGATTGGCAGGGTATAGCTACTATTGTTTCCTGGATGGTTATTCCGGGTATAATCAGATTCCCATTACTCCTGCGGGTATTTTCAAAGTAAATGGTCAATGGCAAAAACCATATTTCGAAGATATGGTTAATAAAGATGTTGTAGAAATTTATCTGGAGGACTCAAGTTAACAAGATTGATTAATTCATGGTCCATGGTTGCTTGCATCGCTTGTCTGGCTGAAGATGTTAAACTTAGCGCTGCTGGGAGGCAACCCAACCTTTCATTTCATTTTTTTCCTAGTTAGTTAGTTTAATGTTTGTGGATAACATTGATGTAAACCCTCACGAGACTATAACTCGTCCACTAGGCGCAACCTTGAGGTTTAAAGGCTTGTTGCATACGCTAAATACAATCGAGAGTACTTGCGAAGTGGTGTAGGTAGGATTTTATTTTTGTTATTTTTATTTTTCTTGAGGACTAACATCACTTCTCTTTCAATTTCATTGTCTCGTGTGCATTGCATGCTTATATCTTTTACATTGAAGACAATGTAGATTTTAAGTTGGGGGTGGGAGATTAGGTTACCTAATCAGTATTTTCTTGGTCTTGAGCAAAAATTGTGAAATTTTTTAAATTTTTATGGAATTTCTTATGAATTTGAAGTGATTTTGATGACCATCTTGGATATAGAATTAAAAGATACAAAATTTTGATAATTTATGATCTTAGATTTAGCCATCTGTTAGATTTCACAGTTAAGTTTGAATTGTCAATCCATGATTAGAAGTTTTAAACATTGATTGAGTCATGATTTCATAAGACACATCTCGCTTACACATTAAGGTTTTAGTTCGATATTGAATTGTAACTTGGTGATTATTAAGCATGGAAGGAACCAACTTGAGGAATTTGTCCATCATGTTCAATAAAAAGAATGAAAGAAAAAGGAAATACCCAACTACAAGATAGTTGCCTGTGGAAAGGGTTGGGCGATCAAACTTCACCATAGGTTTGCTCCCTACAGGTGTAGATTCGATTCCTCATGGTTGACATTTAGAAAGAGTTAGGTGACTAGTTTTCACCATAGGTTTGCTCCCTATATGTGAGGATTTGATTCCCCTCCTTGGCATCACTTTTAATAGAAAACTGAAAGAAAGATAAAGAATGATCTGTGTGGCACGTTTTAGTTTAGGTTTTGGGAGTCCTGAATGCTCTGGTTAGTTATCAATGACATCATGGATATTGACAATTGGATCTTTTAATGATGGTAAGCCGAGATTACACTATACACCCATGGAACTCAATGTTTAGAATTTTCTAATTGATGGATTAATACTTAGAACTTGATTATGAAGCTTACCATGTGCTTAAGTAGAAAGTAATACCCAAATTCATGAATCTTAGAATTATTTTTCATAAATCACTCGAGTTTATTGTCTTGTAATTATCAACTTATTTTTCGCATACTTTACTCGGGACTTGTAAAATGCTGGTTACGAGTTGTGTTGAGGGTCGAATATTGCATATTAGAACCCAGTTATCACCTGCGTTTACGAACATGATAATGTTTAATGCCTATTTTAATCATGTTTGTGATGCAAGGTGTATTTACGAGCTTGGACTGAAAAAGGATACTAAAAGTATGGATTTAATGCTCTGAAGTAACCAAGGCAATGGACGGGACTCCATGGGATCAAGATTGAAGAATTTACATATCAGAGATCCGAGAAAATTGAGAAACGGAAGTTCAACTGGCATAAAAGTCATCCATAATTCAAGATCACAGGGTTCCCGCCATCCAATTGGCTTAAAATTGTATACATGGCCTGAAGACCATAAATGAACTGTACACATCAAATTTCGACCCTGGGATCCCTGTGGAAGTGGTCCAACTGACAGATTAACCCATAAACCGTTGATTCTGGGCCCACCTACAACCTGAATATGATTTAAATTTGGTCTCAACCCATGATATGAGTAGATAAGACTAATGGACGAATTGGATTTCTCAGAATCATCACAATGGCCACTCCTTTGCATGGTGCGTGCATGTGCACAAATGCACCAGCTTTACACTGCACCTCCACCTTGGTCAAACCAAACTATGACCCGTGGAAAAGGAAACTTCCATTTTCCTTCAGTCTGTAACCGACGGACTGCCAGTTTTTTCAATCACTGGTGGGCCCCTTCATGATCCATGGGGTCAATCAGACCCATCCATCTTGTATAGGAGACCGCAACAATCAATCCCATGATGATTTCGGACATTCATGCACTCACACTCCAGATCACAGCAAGCACAAATGGACCGTTGCTACCGTTGCAGTGGGATTCCTTACATAAGACACATCAACGGGCAACCAAAACCATCCATCTCCTGTCGAAATTGATAGGTGAAGACAATGGATGGATTTGATTTCTAGAATAGCTCCATTTGTGGGCCCCACAATCGCCAAAAGAATCCTGTTTCATATTGCTTATGCATTACGCAATTTGCACATTGTCAGACGATCTGGGGTGTTTCGTGATCTTGGCTAGGATCAGACTGACGATCCTAGCCAACCAAATCCTTCCCTTGGGGCAGTCAACCAACGCCAAGGAGCCTGAGTGGCTCGAATTTTGTAGTACAATCTTCCATAGTGTCAAACGTGGGACAGTAGCAACCAACTTCACGTTTTGCTACGTAAGACTTCATTCTCCACCACCTCTACACCCAACCGACCATCCTCCATCAGCCTATAAAAGAAAGAAAAGTGAAAGAGAGAGAGTAGGGATTCAGTCCTTGGGACGTTAGAGATGGGAATTCCAGAGGTGATCAAGGAGCGGTTGTGGACGTGAAGCACAGAACGAGAAAGAGGGAGATTAGAAAGAAATCAAACGGATGTGTTTTTTTATCAATTATATTTTTTCTTCCCAATTAAATCTCTGTTACTTCCCATAAGTTTCTAATTTCTTACCTAGGGTTGAGATGTAGCCCCTAATTTGAATGATTCTCGTTATTTTTTGATTTTATCCTTAATTGATTGATTTATTTCTTTCTCTAGTGTGATTAATGAAAATTTCATACCTCTTCAATCTATGAGATTAAACAAAGTCTAGATGTGGATGTTGTTTAGAATCTTATTCTAGCTATGCTTGTGTCTGACCATGAACAGGTTTTCCTATAGAAAAAGAAATAGGAATTTACATCTATTCATGCCTAAACATGGAAAGATGTGATCCTTGAGATTTTTTTCAAATTTCATTTATGCATGCATTAGGGATAATTGATGTTAAGGGAAAAATCATTTGTGCTTCAAGGGAATTATATATTCTGTGTGCCTGACCAAGGACACGAATTGTGCTTTATTTATTGAATGTATATCAATCTGAATTAGGGTGAATTAATAAGTAAAACAAGGGTTAGGATAATTAGGGGTAGATGCAAAAGTCCTATTGCTCTCCTTGAGTGAATTTTCTTTCTTCTTCTCAGTTATTTTTTATTGATTTTTGTTAGTTTACTTAATAACTAGCTAAACTATTTGTTGGATTAGTTAAGAAGAATTATAAAATTTGAATTGTGACAACCAGTCCTTGTGGGAACGATCACGTAATACGTACCGTGTCTACACCTGATTCGTATACTTGCGAGTTTAAAATCAATTTAAATTAGGTTGGTTTAAATAAAACATCAAGTGAAGGAGGAGCTTCCAATTCTTCAGAAATCAATCATCTCCTTTTCCGAGTTCTTTCTTCCAATTCTTGTTTACATAGTTTCATCTTGCTTTTCAGAATTTATGATTTTTTAGTTTTATTTCTTTTAGGTTGCATCTTAGTTTAGCTTTCTTTCCTACATCGCAATAACTCAGTTTATGCTAGGACGTAGATCTCTGAACATAGAACTAGCACTGTTTGATCCTAAAATAGAAAGAACATTTCGTAGAAGATTAAGAAACATTCTATTTGAAATGGCCGATGAGAATGAAATTAAAGCTCTTAGAGATTATTCAGCTCCTGTCCAATTTAATGCACCTTTATGCATAGTGTTGTCTGCCACCACAGCAGTACACTTTGAACTTAAACCTGAGGTCATCATGTGAAAGAATTCCTAGACTTTTTCAGATAATTCGATCCGTTTGCGCCTTTTTCCTTTTTCTTTGAAGGATAAGGCGAAAGCATGGTTAATCACTGCCATAAATTATCTTCGAATCTCTTTCAATAATCTACTCGGTATGCTTCCTCTCTCGCTTTTCAATCTTGCCTCTATCAATTATTTCAATGTTTCTGCAAACCGACTAGAAGGAAATCTTCCACATGACATAGGTCTCACTCTTCCTAATCTCCAAATACTGGTTTTAGCAGGTAACCGATTCACAGGACTTTTTTCGATATCATTACCCAATGCTTCAAGGCTTGAATCTATCGATATGGCAGATAACAATTTTAATGGATCCGTGCATATGAATAGCGGAAGACTTCAACGTCTTTGGCGCCTAAACTTCCAAATGAATCAGCTTGGAAGTGGGAAAGCTGATGACTTGAATTTCCTAAAATCTTTAACCAATTGCAGTGGCCTACAAAATTTAGGTCTAGGTGACAACCATTTTGGTGGAGTGTTGCCCAACTCCATGGCTAATCTCTCTACCAACTTAAGCTACCTATATTTGGGAAGAAACCCAATATCTGGAAGAATTCCAACAGGTAATGAGAATCTCGGTGGATTGACTTCGTTGCTGATGGGCAATAACCTTTTCGAGGGAACTATTCCTATTGGAATTGGGAAGATCAAGAACTTGAAGGAATTCAACCTGAATGGAAACCGACTTTCCAGTCAAATTCCATCTTCCTTTGGCAATATTACTGATCAATTGATTCAACTCTCTTTATATGGAAATGTTTTGCAAGGAAGCATTCCTTCAAGCTTCGGAAATTGTCGGTATTTACAAAACATGGACCTTTAGAAAAATAAGCTTAATGGTACTGAGCCAAAAGAAGTATTAGCATTCCAGCATTGAGGATTTTCTCTTTGAATGAGAATTCTTTAAGTGGGTTTCTAACTTTGGAAGACGATAACCTGACAAATCTTGAAAAATTGGATGTTTCTAAGAACTAAATTTCAGGTGAAATTCCTAGCACGTTAGGGAAATGTCTTCGCTTGGAAAACCTCTATATGTCCAATAACTTATTTCAAGGAACCATTCCTCCATCTTTAAGTAATCTAACACGTCTTCAAGGGCTAGATCTTTCACGCAATAACTTGTCCGGGCCAATTCCAGAATGTTTTGGGAAGTTTCCATCTTTACAGTATCTAAATCTTTCTTTCAATGGACTTGAGGGTGAAGTACCAAAAGAAGGGATCTTTAGACATGCAAGTGCAGTTGTAGCCCTTGGGAACAATAAGCTCTGTGGGAGTGTCTTGGAATTGCAGTTGCCCACATGCAGTAACCAAGCTACCAAGAAGAAGGGAAGATCGGTTTTGTTGAGAGCAATAATCTCAACGGCAAGCATCGCTCCGTTTGTGATTCTATGTGCATTTATCCTTCCAACTCTTTATTTGATAAGAAAGTTGAGATGGAAGCCCTCTTCCATGTCTTTACCGGACGATCCTTCCAATTCTTTATCAGATGCTTCATTCTTGAAAGTTTCATATGCGGATCTTCTTTGAGCTACTGATGGATTCTGCTCTACCAATTTGATTGGTATGGGGAGTTATGGCATGGTGTATAAAGGAGTCCTAAGCCCTGATGCAGTTGTTGCAGTGAAGGTACTCAACCTTCAATGCGGAGGAGCTTCTAGAAGTTTCACGGCAGAATGTGAGGCATTGAGAAATATTCGACATCAAAATCTGATTAAGATCTTAACTGCTTGCTCAAGCATTGATTACAAAGGAAATGATTTTAAAGCACTTGTTTTTTAATATATGCTGAATGGGAGCCTGGAGAGGTGGTTGCACCCTAGCTTGCATGAGAAACTTTATTTGAGAATTCTGAGCCTGGTCGACAGATTGAAGATTTCAATCGATGTGGCTATTGCGTTGGATTATATTCATCACCGTTGCGAAACACCAGTACTTCATTGTGATTTGAAACCAAGCAACATTCTGCTTGATGATGATATGAATGCTCATGTAAATGATTTTGGCTTAGCAAGGATTCTCTATGGAAATTCTGGTGATCTTCCTCAAAATCAGACCAGCACTATTGAGATAAAAGGATCTATTGGGTATGTTGCTCCAGGTAGTGACTTCATCCTCTCATTTGATATTTCTGTACTTGTATAGTTTTTGTATTATAGTTTCAAATAGTGTGGAGGTTGTTCTAAAGATTAAACTCATAGGATGTTAATTTAAAAAATGGGTTTTTACAAATAACTACCTAAATAATAGGGTATTTGACAGTATCCAAATAAAAACAATACATTTGGAAATAACCATATCATTTATTCATGGCTATTGCATTGGATAGTTTTTTTTTTTTTTTTTTTTTCTAATGGTTACCTTTTTTGGAATATTTTGAAAAAAAAAATTAAAAATTAAAAGAGGCAGCTAGCTCTACCCTAAAACCTCTCTCTCTCTCTCTCTCTCTCTCTACATTTTATTTATTTAAAAATCTCAATTAAAATTTCACTGTATGTTCCATGTGGAGGAGAATTAAAGGCTTGATGTTCTCCCATGAAGAAGAACTTTGTACTATATTCCACATGGTCATTTTTGTTATTTTCTAGCAGTTGCTAACATAAGTTATGATAAACTATCAGAATGTGGCTATTTGCAAAAATGGTGAATTAATATGTGGTTATTTTACCCTGCTCTTGACGTGGGAATCTGCATAAACCCCTTGAAGTAATAGATATTTGGACATCTATTTACATATTCATAACATAATAAACAAACAAATAAAAAAGAAATGAAAATATCAGTAGAAACTCAAAACCGAAAAGAAAATGCATAGATGGAAGATTTTATAAAATGAGACAATTAATATTGTTTTCTATTATGTTAGTTATTTATTTGTTATTTTGGTTTTGCTAATATCCAACAAATAGGTCATCCCCAAAGCTTCTAAATCCCATGATGTGCACCTCATCTTCAAACATTTATTTGACAGATCCCACTTTGTATTGTTTATGATTCCAAAGTAGCACTTTGATTTGATGATTCTAAGCATGTGATATATGGGGTGTAAACAACACATGGTTATAACAAATTGGCCTTATTAAAAGGGTTTATCATCCAAACACCATGCTTCTTACACCATGGCTTGCTCCCAATAGTACTATTGAATGAACCTTCTAGATTGATTATTGAGCAATCCACATGGCATTTAGAATCTTTGGGGACATTACTACCGTCCCCATAAAAGTGGGACAATAGAAAAACCTTTCTTTAAGATTTTTTTCATAAGGATTGTAAAATCATGTTAATGTATTTATTAGATAGCTAGTTAACTAATACTTATTTATCGACGAGATGCTTTTTTTCACTTTATCATTGTGTTCCCTTAATGGTCGATTTGTTTGAAATGGTATGTTTAGCCACTCCACACTATCACAACTTACTAGTCCCTGTTGGTTGCTAATTAAAAAATTGTTCCTCTCATTTTAGTAAGCATTAATTATGTATTCAAAATTTTGTTAAGGATTAAAAATAATCTTGGTTACCCATATTCCAAATAAACTATGATCTCTAATACAGAGAAGAAATCATTTTTAAGTATCTGAATAAATTGTAATCTCTAATTCATAATTAATGTTTACTAAAACAAGATGAACTCATTTTTAAGTGGCAACTAAACAGGCATTAGAATTGTATCAAACATTTCTTTTATCATTATCTATTTCTAAATATGCATTTAAGTTATTACTGGGAGGGGATAAGTCCATCTGGAATGATATGCATTCAAGTTATTACAGGAAGGGGATCACGTCCATCTGGAAAGATGTTGCAAAAGTTATTACTGGGAGGGGAAAACCATCATTATAGTTATAATACAATCCTAACCATTGAAAATGTTATAAAGAATCAGAAGAAAAACATTCCATAGGTTTTGGCACATCATTTTCTACATGATAGGACTATCTGATCATTATGATTTTCAGTCTATGGTCTGTTTATGTAATCTAATGATAAATGGACTCTTGGATCATCATACAAATGATGCGTGCACATTATAAATCTTGGGGTTTAGAAACTTTCATCCTCCAAGTAGACTAGATATCTTCATTCATTATCATCATCATTGTCAATTTTAGGGAAATCTACTATTGTTGTCACTGTTGTCATCGCTGTTCATATTTTTCCTTTTCATTTTCTTTTTCCTTTTCTTTTCCTTTTTCATATGCAAACAGCATTATCTGACTGAGAATGAATCTCTTTGTTTGAAGTTCTTTCCTTCTTCTTCTTCTTCTTTTTTTTTTTTTGAAGTTTTTTCCCAAGTGAATGATTAAATTAATAAGATGATTTGCATGCCCATGTGATTTTTTTACCATTTAACAATCATCATGGGAGAACATTCTTGTAGTGGTTTTAGTGAGTATACTTATGGGCTAATATTCTTTTTTGCTATAATGGAAGGAACATAAAGAGGAACATCACCTCGTAGATTCTTTATAAATTTTAATAGTTTGGCCATTTATGATGATGTCATGAAATGAAAAGGTTTAAGTATTAATTAAGAGCAATGATCCCTTATAGAAGAAAACTACAGGTGGTGTCACACACACACACACCAAAAAAAAAAAAAAAAACTACTTGGAGCAATGATGAGTCAAGAACTCAGAAGGTAAAAAGTTATAAAATGATACCTTGACAGAAGAAATTAGCGTAATGACTGTCTTGGATAGTGTTAACAACAATAGCATACAATAACAACAAAACATCTTGCATTTAAAAAAAGAAAAAAGAATAAAGACATGAAATGCAGATCAGATGTATGAATTCATGAATTGTGTTAGAAAATATAAACAATTGTAATCTTTTGCTTAGCGTAGCTTTCTTTACAAAACTTTAATTAAGATTTTCTGTTATTAAGGTTCTGGAACAACCGTATATGGAAATCATTGAAGTGATTTATATGATATACCACAATAAGAGTAGATATTTTGAGTCTTTTCCTCACATCTATGTGATCTTATTACTTAGTTATGCTCCTGAGTCCCTGTGATATTCCATAAATATAATCCTTATGATTATTCAATATAATTTTATATCTTTTAATACTAGCTTCTTTAATTCATGCAAAGAGATTTATATTGTTCTTCCTTTTTGTACTGCCCATTCACATTTGTTTTGTTTTGTTTTTCCTCCACTTTAATGAACTCCATGCTATCCCCTTTGTGTATTTTCTTATACGTATAGTTATTTTTTACTTTATGAGAAGAAAAAAATGGAGTGTCATTTAAAACAACTACAACCTCTTTCCGAATTACATCTCTTTTCTTTTTGAGTAACTAAGTGGCTACTGAAATCTGGTATGCGTATGATCACAGAGTACGGCATGGGTGGTAGGGTGTCTACTCATGTTGATGTGTACAGTTATGGAATCCTTCTATTGGAGATGTTTACAGGAAAGAAATCCACTGATCAAATGTTTAAGGATGGTCTAAACCTTCATCAACTTGCTAAGATGGCCTTGCCAGATCACATGGAGCATATTTCAGATCAACGATTAGAGGAAGTTAGCACTAACGAAAAAGATGAAATTTTGGAAAGTGCTAGAAATAGAATGCGAGCGTGCTTGGTTTCAGTGATCAAATTTGGTGTATTTTTTTCTACAGATTCGCCAAAGGAACGAATGAAAATGTGAGATGTTGTTACTGAAATGCCTGCGATTAGAGACTTATATCTGGGAGTTAAGTATCAATCATGGCCAACCGTTTAGATGAAAGCTTGTCTTACCTTTTGAACTGAAGTTTATATTGATAGAATATTTCTCAGTTATCAAGTTACTTGAGCATATGATTTCCATTTTCTTAGGTGCATCTTTGTCTGATGTTAAAAGGTGGGTATTGTATTTGAACTACTGATGTAAAAATGAAGTTATTAGTTTGTGAATAAAACTAGATATTCTTACCATGCATGAATTCTATGTTGCTATCCTTAAATCAATATTCATACTAAAGTAATTGAGCAAATGTTAGGAAGCAATAAAATTAGCATTTGGGTTATTCCTGCATCAAATATATTTTGCACACGATCCTCGAGACATGCTTTGAAATGCTGCTTGAAGTGTTTCATTGCTAAAGAAGGCAAAGATCTCTCTAGTTTTAATACATTTGTCTAGCATACAAAGTTTCAACGCCTGGTCAAGGGTTTGAGTACCCATAGGTGGTGAAATTCCACTTGCGTGAGTGTGTGTAAAAAACATTAAAAATAAAATAAAATAAAATAAAGTTCCAAGAAAGATGGGAGCACACCACCACCTGTATCTCTGTTGATAAAACAGAATAGCTATACATTCTTTGATGTGGCCACCATGAAATAAGTGGACCTCACGTACTGTATAAGTACTCTATACAACACATCTAAAAAATGCAAGAGAATTATGAGCCGAGATTAGGGATAAATACCGTAGAGCCACAGCAAACACTTCCCAACTGTATTGCACCGGTCAGTTCAGCCGGGCATCGACAAGATGCCCCAACCAAGCCAAAATGTCGATGCCCCAACAGAGCCAAAATCATCCGCAAGATTAGGCAAAAACCCTTAAACACTGACATGTCCTGGATATTTCCACGCAGCCTACACAAATTGCACATAGGACTGTGACGATGTAGACGGGTAAACAATTGGCCCATAGCTCAAATCATCTGAAATCTGATATGGGAAATGACGATGGATCTTCTCCATACTTGACGCAGGGATGGGCATGATGAGTTTGATCACCTGTCTTACTTAAGGGGATAATTACTCTGAATCCACAGAGCTTCTCTGGACTCGCAAAGATTCCTCGAATACACGAGGAGAGATAGAAAATAGAAATAAATTCTAAATAGATTGATTGATAATAATAATTATTATTATAGAAAAAAAAAAAAAACAAGATTACAATCCCTTAAATGGTGATATGAACCCTAGGAAGAAATTTCAGAATCAAAGTACAACTCAAACTCCCTAAAATCATGACTTACTATAAATAATAAACTGACTACTTATAGACTGTCATGATTTCCACTAGATCTCATGGTTTTCGGCAAAAAATTTAAGTGTCCCATTTGGCTTAACCATGTTATTCTCATGATTTTTCTAAGAAAAATTACTATAAATAGTAAAAACACAATTAAAAAAGACTTTCTACCGTTGATCTGATGGAATCTCACAAATTCGGCATGGACAACCCGATGTAACATGTTAGGTGGCTAAAGTAGCTTCTCCTACCCCAAAATCATATATGGTGCGTCGAATAACTCATTCTGGTTTACGAGATGTCTCTTTTAAGGTTATGACGGTCTGAATAATTTCCACTTCCGATCGGGACTCCTCTAGCCCATCTTGACCACGAAATTGTCCGCAATCCGCTCTACATCAATACTACAAATAGCAACAGATCATACATCCCTTGGCAAACTTCAACAACACCTACAATAAGGCCCCTGCCATTTGGGAGAGAGCTCCAACCACCCCTGAAACGCAGCACACATCAATCAATGAGTCGATCAACGGCCCCATACATGCCCCCAAATACATCTTCAAAACTACTTTGCCCCAAACAAACCAACTTCATATTGGGCTCACCAACAGAAGAGAATGATCATAATGTTTGTTGTACAAACTAGATTTTTCTTTGCTTTAAGAGCACATAATTATCAGCTTTACAAAGCCTTAACACAATTCAGAAAAAATTGATTATATAGAAGGAAGACGGAAAAGAAACTAAACGGAATTTAAAAATAAATAAATAAATCAAACTATTTTAACTGCCACTTCACTTCCTCACACTGGTTACAATCGAACACACAAGGTGCCTTTTTATAGCATTTGAATAAAATGTGAAAAGACAACAATACCCCTAATAGGAGCTTCCACCTTTTAATATTCCTAGAAACTTACGGAGGCTTTTCATCTTTCAAAACAACTCCTTGAGAGCTACAACTATGCATTGGGAATTCAACAGTCACCAGCTATTACTGGATTTTGGTTTGCAACTCTAATACTCCCCTTCAAACCAAAACAGGCTTCATTCCAAGCATCGATCTAAGTTTCTTGAATGTATCAATTGACAATGCTTTGGTGAAGATGTCCGGCACTTGTTCAATGGTATGATAGTACCCTAGCTTCATTGATTTTTGCTTCACTTGATCTCTCAAGGAATTATACCTTGTATTAATGTGCTTGCTCCTTCCATGCACCACTGGATTTTTGGCAAGCTCAATTATCGACTTGCTGTTCACGTATATGACAGTGCATTCTTCATGCGAATGCTTTAGCTCCTTTAGCATATTCCTTAGCCATATTGCCTCACATACAGTGGACAAAGCTGCTACATACTCAACTTCACATGTGGACAACACTACTGTACTCTGCTTCTTTGAGTTCCATGTGAATGTTGTCGATCCAAGATAGAAAGCATAACCTGTGGTACTCTTTCTTTTGTCTTAGTCACCACCCCAATCAATATCAGAGTATCCATACTGAATCGCTTTGTCATCATATGGATAAAAGAGACCGAATTCAATAGTCCATTTGATATACCTCAAAATCTTTTCGCAGCTAGCCAGTATGACTCTTTTGCCGCTTCTATATACCAACTTAGAAGCCCAATGTTGAGTGTCAAATATTGCATATTTCCTCCTGTTTATATCTTAGTTTTATGAATATGATAATGCTTAATGGGTATATTTTATACATGTTTGTATTACGAGGTGAGTTTAAGAGTTTTGATTGAAAAGAATATTAAAGCATGGATTTGATGCTTAAGAATCACCACGGCAAGGGATGGATCTTAGAAGACCAAGATTAAAGATTTTAAGACCCCAAGTTTCAAGAAAATAAAGTGGAGAAGGAAGGAAGTCGAAAGTGAAAGTGCAGAAATTTCACTGTCTATGTTATCGACCACTATTCGATAACATCGAAGCCAGAGTTCGATGACATCGACCATGGTTCAAGGACATCGAAGAACTATAGAAAAATTAAGTTTTTTTGCTAGACAAATTGGATGCAGTTCTTGATGTCATCAAAGCCCTGTTCGATTACTCGAAAACCTACTCGATGACATTAAAGGGAGTTCGATGACATCAAGATTTTTATAGATCTTTAGAACAACTCGTTGGAACACTTTAGATACATTCTCGATTGATCTAATACCTTTTAATGTCATTGAAGGACTATTCAATGACATTGAAGGTATGTCTGATGACATAAGGAGTTACGCAGAGCGAGAGGCGTTACGCGGTGCGAAAAGGCACGACTTCCAGATTCAAGTTACATTCGATGACATTGAAGGTTGTTCGATGACATCGAAGAAGTTACCTAGAGTTACGCGAGGTGCATAAATTTGCGACAATTTTTTGAAATTAGACAGACAAAGCTATACATATGGGATTTCTAAGGACTTCTAAACATGAATTAGATTTTATGAAGCAGAGTTAAAGGGTGTAGCAACCTCCCAAGAGTTTTTCTTCCTTTCTTATTTATTTTTAATGTTTTCTTTTAGAGTTTTAGATCCAATCATATCTATAATTGGCTAAACCTCTTAGATAGGAGTAAGAGGTGAAACTTGTAGCGCGTTGGAATAATTTTCTTGCTTTGATTCTTATTTTTCTTGAACCTCATTGATTTCTAGTTTGATTTTAAGGAATATTTTTAGTCTTCTATGATTTGTTGTGACTTAAATTATAATAAATGTTGTGATAACTTTGAATATATTCTTTTCCTATTTTGATATTGTAAGATTGATAAATCCTGTTGTTCACCATTGTCTCCTGGGCATGGTAGGGTGATGGAATCCCTTCCAATCATCATAATACTCCTTCATGTATGGCTAGGTCAATGAAAAGTTCATATTTGGTTTAATTACTTTATCTTCCAATTAGATAGGATAAGACTTCAATTCCAATTGTGTCACTTGAATTAAGCAAGGTAACATCCTGCTAACTATAAGTGGATCTTTGGTACCCTGGTTCCCTTTTGATTATTGAAATCGCATTTACAATTACTCTCTTTTATTCAAAATTTAGGTTTAGATCTTATTCTGGTTCTAGTTCTAGTTATTTTTAGAACACGTACAAGTTTAATCCCTGTGGATTCGACCTCGGTCTCACTGAGATTATTACTACATCGTAACCCTACACTTGGGGTTGTGAACAAGTTTCTAGCACCGTTGCCAGGGATTATGGCTACATTTTTCTGAGATTAATTAGTATTAGAATTAGGTTAAGATTAGAGTTTATTTTTCTATTGTGCTTTTAGGCTGGGATTTTTCTAAAATTATTTTTAGAAACTAATTTTGTTTTCTGTTTTGTAGGATCTTAACATAGCAACCCTAATCAGGTAACTTCTCTCCAACTCTTTTTTATCTTTTTAGATCTCTTATTTGTTATAAGTTTTAGTTTTCTTTAGATTTCAATTATTTAGTTACTCGAGGGCTGAGAGTGTTTCCTGCCTAAGTGGGTTCATGACAACAGTTTCTTCGTCTCTTGAGTGAAGGAGGATTAGTTGAAGGGTTGCCTATCCATCACCGGATTAAACACCATCTGAGATCCTCTGAGTCAGTAGAAGTGATGGCTGCACATCAACCTCAACATTCAGTTGAGGAAGCCAAGGATGAGAATGAGGTGCATCGTGCACCCCCCGCCTCATACTCTACAAGATTATTTACAACTGGTGGGGGTGAGTACACATTCCTGCACGATATTCCTATTGAAGGAAGGAACTGTGGATGTTAAACTGAGGGTGATTCAACTCCTTTCAAAGTTTCATGGACTAGAATCTGAAAGTCCATTCTTGCATATGAAAGAGTTTGATGAGATAATATCTATATTACACTTCCCAAACATGTCTGAGGACACAGTAAGACTGAAATTATTTCTTTTCTCTTTGAAAGAAAAGGCTAAGTCGTTCTTACATTCCTTAAGACCACGGTCAATTGGCACATGGGCTGAGGTGATAAGGGAGTTCCTTAAAATGTTCTTTCCATATCACAAAATGAATACCTTAAGGAAAGTAATCATAAATTTTGTGCAAAAAGAAGATGAGACCTTTAAATGTTGGGAGCAATTTAAGGATCTCATAAATTCATGTCCACAACATGGCTATGAAACATGTAGGATAATGAGCTTTTTCTATGAGGGATTGACCTCATTCACGTGCCAATTTGTGGAGATAATGTGTAATGGGGAATTCATGAACAAGGAAGCCGATGATGCATGAGATTATTTTGATAAACTTGCTGAAAATGCACAATCATGGGATACCTCCTCAAAAGCTACCACTTCAAAGACTACTCAATCAAAGGAAATGAGCGGAATTTATTTCTTAAAGAGGAAGATGATGTAAATGCAAGAATAGTCAAACTCACAAGAAAAGTCGAGGCCATGAAACTTAAGAAGGCAGAAATCGAAAGGCTAGGGAAGTTGTTTGTGGTATTTGTGCTTGAACATACATACAACTGAAAATTGCCAAATAATTCCTGCTTTTCAAGAGATATTGAATGAAGAATTAAATGCTATAAACAACTACCAAAGACCTTTTAGTGGACCCACCTCAAATACATATAACTCAAGTTGGAAGAACCATCCAAATTTCAGTTTGAGGAATGAACAAACTGCTACTCCTCAAGGGATCTTTAACCAATTTCTGAATTAAAGGAGACCTCGAGAGGATCCGGTCTTAAAACATATTCAAAATCAATATATTTTTAATCTAGTTATGCTACAAGCCTTTCAAGATCTTACAAAAGCCATACAAGGGCTTAGGATAAAAAATTTAATTGGGGAAAAAAAGATCCTTATGGCCCAGTCTCTCCCCAATCCAAAACCATAATATAAAATAAGTAGCCCAAACTCTTTAAATCAGGTGGAGCATCTAAGTCTATTACCACTTTTAGGAGTGGGAAGATTATTGACAAAACTATTCCGGCAAGAGCAGAAAAGCCTAAGGACCCGGAAGAAAGTGAGAATGATAGACCTAGCAATGCCCCACATGAGGAAGAACCGAAAAGAGTGAGTAAGCCGATTGCGCCATTCCCCCGGTGGTCGATTGCACCAAAACCTCTAGTTAACTCACAGGATATTTTAGAGGTGTTAAAATAAGTGAAGGTCAACATTCCTTTGTTGGATGTCGTTAAACAACTTCCTTCATATGCCAAATTTCTGAAAGATCTATACACTACGAAAAGACTGTAAAACATTCAAAAGAAAATTTTTCTGACAGAAAAGGTGAGTGTCATCCTCAAGTAAGATGTGCCACAAAAATATAAAGATCTTGGTAGCTCAACTATCACTTGTATAATTGGGAATCACTAGATTGAGCATGCACTTCTTGACTTGGGAACGAGCATTAATTTGATTCCCTTCTCAGTATATGAACAATTGAGTTTAGGTGAATTAAAACCTACTCAGACCACATTACAACTTGTCGATCACTCAGTTCGTGTACCAAGAGGGATGATTGAGAATGTGTTGGTCCAGGTTAGCAAATTCTACTATCCAATAGACTTTATTGTCTTGGATACTCAACCCATTGTAGATATGAGCACTCAAATTCCTATCATTCTTGGTCGTCCATTCCTTGTTACATCAAATGCAATCATTAATCGTAGGAATGGAATTATGAATTTATCTTTTGAAAATATGACATTAGAGCTCGATATCTTTTTCAACATGAGAAAATAGTCAAAGGATGTTGATGATATCTATGACATTAACTTGATAGATTCTTTCATGGAAGATAGAGCGCTTTTGACTCTATACTCTGACACTATAGAGACGTGCTTGGCTCACTCTCTTGATTTGGATGATGACATGATTATGGAGATGGATGCCATGTTTGATGCTGCGTCGGTACTTGAAGTCAATCAGTGGAGGCCACAATTTGAGAAATTACCCCAAATAGATGTAGTGCCTCTATCGTTTACCCTCAAAGCACCAAAGCTTAACCTAAAATCATTGCCTGCTAATCTTAAATATGTCTACTCAGGTCAAGATGAGATATACTCAGTGGTGATTTCTTCCCACTATGAGAAAGAATAGGAGAGAGTGCTTATTTTCACTCTCATTGAGCATAAAAGAGCTCTTAGATGGACGATTGTGGACCTCAAAGGAATTGACCATTTGATTTATACTCACCGCATTCATCTTGAGGATAATGCGAAAACCTCCCAACAACCACAACATCGAATAAATCCAAACATGAAGTGGTTAAGGCTGAGGTACTTAGGTTCATTATAAGAAATAGTGCTTTTACCGACGAACTTTTTGTCGACAAAAAAAATTTCATTGTTAAATGTAGAGTTTTACCGATGAAATTTTTTTTTTTGTCAGTAAAAATGTTTTTACCAATGAAAATTTTCGTCGGTAAAAGTATTATAATTTTTAAGATAGAAAAATTGTATTATTTTTAAAATTTTCGCGGTAAGAGTTTTACTGACAAAAATTTTCGTTGGTAAAAACAATTTTTCTGCAAAACACCACTTATACCGATGAAAATTTTCATCGGTAAAAGTGTTATATTTTTAAGGTCAAAAATTTTGGTGTGTAGTTTTATCGACAAAAATGTTCGTCGCTAAAAAATAATAAAACCACTTATACCAATGAAAATTTTCGTCGATACAAGTATCATATGTTTAACTAAGAAAATTTTCATGATGAGTTTTACCGACGAACTAAAACCGTCGGAAATAATGTTTTTACTAACAAAAATTTTCGTCGGTAAAAGAGTTATCTTAATAAGGTCAAAAATTTTGGCGCTAAGTTTTACCAATGAAAATGATCATCACTAAAAAACCATAAAAATACTTTTACCGACGAACATTTTCATTGGTGAAAGTGTCATTTCTTTAACTCAGAAAATTTTCGTTATGAGTTTTTTCGACAAACTAAAACCATTGGGAATAATGCTTTTACTGATAAAAATTTTCATCGGTAAAAGTGTTTTCTTTTTAAGGTAAAAAATTTGGTGCGAAGTTTTACCAACGAAAATGTTCGCTGCTAAAAAACCATAAAACTACTTTTACTGATGAACATTTCCGTTGATAAAAGTTTCATTTCTTTAACTTACAAAATTTTCGCTGAGTTTTACCGACGAACTAAAACCGTTGGGAATAATGTTTTTACTGATTTTTGGCCAGTAAAAGTGTTTTCTTTAAAGGTCAAAAATTTTGACGCAAAGTTTTACCGACGAAACTGTTCGTCGCTAAAAACCATAAAACTACTTTTATCAACGAAACTTTTTGTTAGGAAAAGTGTGATTTCTTTAACATAGAAAATTTCTGCGATGAGTTTTACTGACGAACTAAAACCGTCAGAAATAATATTTTTACCAACAAAAATTTTCGTCAGTAAAAGTGATAATCTTTTTAAGGTCAAAAATTTTGGCGCGGAGTTTTACCAACAAAAATGTTCACCGCTATAAAAGCCATAAAACTATTACCGACAAAAATTTTCGTTGGTAAAAGTATCATATTTTTAACTTAGAAAATTTTCGTGATGAGTTTTACTGATGAACTAAAATCATCGGGAATAATGTTTTTACCGATGAAAATTTTCGTCGGTAAAAGTGTTTTCTTTTTATGGTCGAAAATTTTGGCGCGGATTCGAACACTTTCACAGTAAGTGTTTCCGATGAAATTTTTTGTTGGTAAAGTATTATATTTTTAGAAAAACTTTGGCATGGAGTTTTACTGATGAAAACTTTCGTTGGTAAAAAGCAAAGAACCACTTTTACCGACGAAAATTTTTGTCAGTAAAAGTGTTATCTTTTTAAGGTAAAAAATTTTAGCTCGGAGTTTCACCGACAAAAATGTTCATCGCTAAAAAACAATAAAACTACTTTTACCGATGAAAATTTTCGTTGGTAAAAGTATCATATTTTTCCCTTAGAAAATTTACGCAATGAGTTTTATCGACGAACTAAAACCGTCGACAATAATGTTTTTCTGACAAAAATATTCGTCGGTAAAAGTGTTTTTTTTGTTATGGTCGAAAATTTTGGTGTGGAGTTTTACCGAAGAAAATGTTTGTCACTAAAAAAACCATAAAACTACTTTTACCAACGAAAATTTTCGTCAGTAAAAGTATCATATTTTTAACATAGAAAATTTCCGCGATGAGTTTTACCAACGAACTAAAACCGTCGGGAATAATGTTTTTACAGACAAATTTTCGTCAGTAAAAGTGTTTTCCTTTTAAGGTCAAAAATTTTGGCACGGTTTTGAACACTTTTGCGGTAAGAGTGTTACCGATGAAAATTTTCGTCGGTAAAAGTGTTATATTTTAAGAAAAACTTTGGCGTGAAGTTTTGCCAACGAAAACTTTCATCGGTAAAACTCTTATCCTGATTTAAAAAACATAGGGGCTATATGAAAAGAGAAGTGGTCTATATAATAACAAACTAATTAATTCAACAATCCATGAATTTGCATCAAGGGGTTTCCATGTGGAAAATAAACTCATTAATTCAACAATCCATGAATTCATAAAAAGAGATCTGTATAAAATAAATGCTATCACATATACTGAACTCATTAATTTACTTAACTTGGACAATACAAGCTAATCCCACATAACAAGCTGAGAATCCGAAACTATGACAGAGGCCTGATCTACTCTTAAAGTATCTACACCCCAATTCAATACATGTTTCAACAGAAAAAAAAGACATCCAAATGTTTTTAAAATATATGTTTTGAAAAGAATATGTTATTTTTAAATGGAAATTGAAATTTATCTGTGAAAAATAAAATTACTAAATTATTAGGCACATCCACTAATTGAACCTTTAATCATTTTTGGACAATGTAATTAGTTCAAATTGAAGAGTAAATAACTTCCGATGTTTAAATTAAATTTCACTAAAATTGTTGATCAATCTTATATGCCCAATATCTTTCTCATATGTAGCCTAATTGAGGTGAGTAACTAGCCAAATTGAGAGTATTGATCAGTAAAATAGAGTGAATGGACTAGACATGTTAAATGGACCAAATATTCTGGTCAAAATTGTTACCCAACTTACTGACCTCATGAGAACTTAAGAACTGATGTTAATAAGTTTTGTGGACCCCATCATGATGTGTGTCGAACATCAACACTATGGATTTGATGTATTCCCTTTAGGTTATGGGATATCTCAAAAATCATATGTATACGAAACTCAAGTGGGTCATACCATCTAAAACTATGTGAAGGCATCCTAAAAAATATAAAAGCACTTGGTGGGGCCCACATGAGTTTTGGATGCGGCTGAAACTTGGTCTGACCCCTCATCCAAGTGGGACACACATAATGAGTGGGTTAGATATGTGAATCACATTTAGGCAGGCCCAATATATGATTATGAATGTTCTAAGGAAACCTTCTCTACTACGTTTAGGTGAGTCACTCGTTAGCCTTACCAGAGTAAACTCTGTGGGGTCCACTGTTATTTATTTGTTTTATCCACTCCATTCATCCATGTTAACAAATAATTTGAGGTCCAAAGAATAAAAAAGAAGCATATCCAAAGCTCAAGTGGACCACACCACAAGAAATAGTGTGATTGAACCACTACCATTTAAAATTTCTTGGAGGCCATAGAAGTTTTGGATCAAGCTGATGTTTGTGTTTTCTATTCATTCATATATTTTTGATATTATGAACAATCTTTAACCATTTTTGGATAATCTAATCAGTTCAAATTGAAGAGTAAATAACTTCAGATGTTTAAATCAAATTTCACTGAAATTGTTGATCAATCTTGGTATGCCCAATATCTTTTCTTATATGTAGCCTGATTGGCGAGTAACTAGTCAAATTGAGGGTATTGATCAGTAAAATAGAGTGAATGGACCAGACATGCAAAATGAGCCAAATATTCTGGTCAAAATTGTGACCTAACTTATTGACCTCATGAGAACTTAAGAATTGATGTTAGTTTTGTGGGCCCCATCATGATGTGTTGAACATCAACATTGTGGATTTGATGTGTCCCCTTTAGGTTATGAGATATCTTAAAAATCATCTGTATACGAAACTCAAGTGGGCCATACCAGCTAAAACTATGTGAAGACATCCTAAAAAATATTAAAGCACTTGGTGGGGGCCCATATGAGTTTTGGATGCGGCTGAAAATTGGTTTGACCTCTCATCCAGGTGGGACACACATAATGAGTGGGTTGAATATGTGAATCACATTAGGCAGGCCCAATATGAAATATACCACATTACAGGAAACAGTGTTGAATATCTCAAAATGATATGGGGTCCACTACAGATTTTTATCTGCCTCATTCTTTGGCTGATATCTCAAAATGGATGGACAGTGTGGATATAACAAATACATCATAGTGGGGCCCACAAAACTTGGTTTCATCACCGTAGGGCGTCCAAGAGGGAAACGAATTGGCTACTCCCCCTGACACCAGCCCCGTGGCTGGTGGTCGGTGCTCTGTGGGTCCCACCATGATGTATGTATTTCATCCATGCCGTCCATCCATTTTTCACATATCATATTAGGGCTTGATACCAAAAATGAGAGGGATATAAATCTCAGGTGGACCTCACCACATGAAAATAATAGTGATTGGCTATCCACCATTAAAACCCTCCTAAGGCCCATTGTACTTTTCATTTGACATCCAATCTGTTGATTAGGTCATACAGGCCTAGATGAAAGGAAAAAACAAATATCAGATTGATCCAAAACTTGTGGCCCCCAAAAGGTTTTTAATGGTTGACGCTCATTTAACACTATTTCCTATAATGTGGTCCAGTTGAGATTGGGATATACCTCATTTTTTTGTCTCATACCATAAAATGATATGGAAAAATAGTTGGACAATACTTAAAAAAAGGGCAACGCTGACGGCTAAAAGCCGTCGGCAATCACCTTCCCCGATGGCTTTTAGCTGTCGCAAGGTCAGTCAGTAAAGGGTGCGTCAGCGTTGCTCACAGATGGATTAAAACCATTGGCATTTTCGGTGGCTAAAAACCGTCGGTGTGGCGGCTAAAAACCGTCGGCGATTCTCATTAATTGGAATAAAAATAATTAAAAAAATTTAAGAATATGGATGATATATTTGATTTTGATTTCTTCCTTTTCTATTGTGTAGACTTTTCCTTCTCGAATAAGTTTGGTTCGTTAGGGCTTTGGAGAAATTAGTATATCTAGTTATGGAGGTGTATTAATCAACGCACACATCCAAAACTAGATATACCTATTTCTCCAAAGCCCTGAATGAACCAACCTATTTGAGAAGGTAAGTCTACATAATAGAAAAGGAAGAACTCAAAATCAAATATATCATCTAAATTCCAAATATTTGGATTGGATATATGCTATAAGAAAAGGAAACAAGACAGAAGTTTAACAAAATTGCATTATTTTAATCCCTTAGAATAGAAACAAATGGAAACAACCACATGAGAAACACCACATCAAAAGACGGAGAGACTATATGTTAAGACCTCTAACACAAAGATGTGAAGACTATATATTAAGACTTAGAATATGGAGACAAAAACTACAATATATATTAAGACATGTAACTCATCCCAAATGCATTTGTGATTTCAAAGATATGTAAGTGCAATGTTCAAAAACACAATCAGAGCCGGAACTCTTGTTTAAGCCATAGTTCAAAAACTCGACTTGATTCGATGGCCAGTCTGGTTGGATTAACTCAAAGATCCGATTGAGTCTTCACATGACTCGGCTCAATATTTAATAATAATTACATAAAACATTAGTGGTAGTAATAAACATTTAGAAAGATCAAAAGAGCTAAAATATCATAACTTGACATCAACACTAGTGCATTGGTTAAAGATCTTACCTTAGAAAAGGCGGGATTCGAATCTCACTCACAGTCTGTTTACATTTTTTGAGAGAAAAAAAGGATGGATGGGCCGAGTGACTTGGCTCGAGTCATTGCAAGTCAAGCCGCATTGACTAGCCAGTGAGTCAACTTAATGAGTCTCTCTCAAACTCGTCCAAGTCACATTGAAGAGCAAGTTTCATATTGACCTTGCTTGAAATCTCACTGGTTCAAGTTAACTCTGCCAAGTTTCGATTCAAGTCAACAGGTTTAAGAACTACTGTTTAAGCCAGGTTACTTTCAATCCTCATTTCAAGCTTGTTGGTAATGGGCTACAAAAGAGGAAGTTGATACCCTTAATCAAAACCATATCCAAACCATTTTACTCTACATCTTGGGAAGCAAATTGCAGGCCGTCATTGGGTCTTTGAATCATGATAAAGACATTTCTAATAACATAAGGCACAGTTGGCAGTGAAGGTAAATTCTCACTCAAATAAGGAAAACTTGACGACTGTAGAAAAGGCTTCTATACTTGTGGGCCTAAATTTTGCCATAGTTGGTCAATGCCCTGGGAAAATAGAAATAATTCAATGTCAGGAAAGATGTACATATCCAAACTAAATACCAATAGTAAAAACCCATACTGCAGATGAATTTAGTATATGACTTACAGTTAAAGGCCCACCCTTTAATGGAAGACCACTGACACCTTGGTTCAACCCTAAATAGAAAGGCACAACAAATATATAAGGGAACTCTGCAAGAAAATTCCCAAATAACAAATCTCCATAATATAAACAATTTTTAGGTACTTATCAACATATTTCATTAACACAATGGACAACAACATGCTCCTATGGACAACTAATTTTCAGCTACTTCTCACCATGCTTCATTAAAACAATGCATAAGAAAACATATGTATGCACACAGAATTTCAAGCTTGGACAAAAAAGGGCAGAAGATGAGGACACAAGGAATGTATTCACAAGTTCACTTCTGCATTACAATTCTTACTCGATTTCTCCTCTTATTCTTTCAAAATAAAATGGCCCATCTTTCCAAGATTTTTTCCATGAAGAAAACATCATATTACAAAGACAGGTAGGTGAAGAAAATGAGAAATCTTGCGAATTAAACAATGCACATCCAAAATTGCAAAACTGAGAAAATGATATTCACGTAGAAGTTACAAGAACCGTGACTTTCTTGATGTCAGAAAGCTTGGCCTTCTAATAACTTGAGGATCAGGCTGCCTAGGACTGGCAACTAGATTATCTTTTAGCATAACTGAGAAGTACTATATTTGTTGTCCTAAATAATTGATATTCATGTATAGAAATAAAATAGAAGGTTCTACATAAAGATTGATGGAAAGAAAACAAACTCCAAGGATAAACATCTTTAAAAAAGAAGAAGAAAGGAACTGCTTTTTTGAAAATGACGAAAATCAGAAGTCTTTAACCAAATCGATTGAAGAATAAAAAAATTAGCAGATCAACCAAAACAATGACAAAAGCCAACCTAAAGTGCTTGATTGAATGCCTGAAGAATAATAAAATTACCAGAACCACCAAAACAACGACAAAAGCCAACCTAAAGTGCTTGATCGAATGCCTAAAGAATAACAAAATTAACAGCTCAATATTACTTAGGCACATTCATTGTCGTCTTCATAGAATCAAGTGGCGTGACCTGTTCGTATATACAAAACTGGTTTTTTCGAAATGAGATGTTACTGACACCGGTGTACAGGAAGATGAGAAGGTTTCAAGCATATTTACCAGAAAAGGCCGCCTCTAATATCTTCTCGAGGAAAGGTAGAAGTATTATTCTCTGTTGTTGTGAAGTTTCTATTAGCCTGAAGCTCTGCTCACTTCTTCCTGCTCACTATAATTACTATTTTTAGATACTAAAGATCAGATCGCCCATGGAATGTGTGTTTGAGCTAATGGAGAGCAAATATCAATCCAAGGTCCCAAACCAAAAACATTCCCACCAACATTAATACTGAAGAAAATCAATGATCTCATGATTCAGTAGTTTTTTTTTTTCTTTCTTTCTTTTATCTTGGAAAGGTAGTAGAAATCACATACTTGCTGCACAGAACAGGGAACATGATTTGACCTAGAAAAACATGCACCAATACTACGTAAAATCATGATACAATAAAAATCCTCATATAACAATTTTGTTTGAACTTTACATCATGATACAATGAAGATCCTTGCATTAGACCGATGATACAGAGTGACTTGTACTGGTTTTAGCAGCCCACTACTTAAATCCATGCAATGAACTGAATCACAAAATATGTGAGTTTGACTTGACAAGGAAACTAATTTATTTATTTATTTTTATTTTTTTGAAAGATGAGTATTATCAAAAAGCAAGGATAGAGGCCTAAAATAGAAGGAAAAAAACACACACACAAAAAAAAAAAAAAAACATACAGAAAACAAGAAAGCTAGAGGCAATTTAAGTTCCATCCAACAGTCCCTATATCTTGGAATGCCAGAAACTCAATTACAACAAGCTACAAGCCAAAAACTTTACAAAACCATGATCCTTATATCTTGGAATGCCAGCACAGAAAGCCTGTAATAGAATATTAATCCAATCTGCAAATATGGACTCTTTTAGCTGAGCACACTCGAGGATTTACTGATTTTTCCAAAAGGAATCATAAGGTTCATACCCAACTGTGCAAGTTTGATGGATCTAATTGTGACAGGACATCAAGCTCACATAGATTTTAAAGTTGCTACCCTCAAATCTTAGAAACTTCTTCAGTTGAACGATGACCATTACATATTTTTATGCCACTAATTAGAACATTAAGATTATCCTATCGAGATTTTTTTATACAACTCTTTCCAGAATGAGACTGAACAGACCAGTCTAAATCATGGAAGCTTTTTATCACCAACAAAAAGCACTGTCCTCACTCCAGAAGTCAGTCAGACTAGGAGGCAGGGAAAATATGATTTTTCAGTTCGCCGTGAAGTCTTTGACCTCATAAGGAAGCCTCAAAAGCTCTGCCTATTTAGAGAACATTGGGGAACTGTTAGGAAAAAGGTGGAATTTTCATTGAAACTTTAGGAGATGTTAACAAATGCAAATTTACACATGTAAGAATCAAAATATTGTAAAAAACAACCACATATAATAAGTTTCCATTTTATAGAAGCCTAAGAATCAAAATCTGGCATGATCAACATGTAGGCCACTATATTGGAAACATGTGGATGGGTTAGAAAACTTCTGCCAAGTTTTTCAGAGCTGTAGATTTGTTTAACAAATTGTGGCCCACCTGACCAGTGATTCAACCTATTTGGCTCTTGGTGGGACCCCAAATGATGAACTCGTCAAACAAAAATCTATTACAAACTCGCTACTATCGCGTTCATTAGCTAATCCGCGTCCGTAGACACCTCTCATAGACACGCATGCCACGCATGCGAAACCTCATTTTCAAACCAAACTACACTCGCTATAATAAAAATCACCAGGGAAAAAAAAAACCAGAAGGCTAAATTCATACATTTTGGCATAGTTCCCATGGAGACAAGTCCTGTACAGGCTTGGCCCGACAGTCCAAACTTGCTTTGTTTTAAGCTTGCAGGTCAAACACAGGCCTATGTTTAAGTCCACCAAATGAACGGGACAGGCCCAGTCCAAGTTTGATGGGGCTGCTTGGTGCTTGTAAAATCTCTTCTTAGTGGTAGGGCTATCAATGGGACACACTCATAGTTGGTTTCAACTGGATTTTAATTGGTCAGGCTGAGCTTGTTAGGCCATCCCTGTTCATAAGAAATTTTAGAATCACGTGGGCAAACCCACTCCAACAGCTGCAAAAGAAAATTACTCAGATATGTACATGTACATCACCATCTCATAAAAGCATAGTTGAAGAATTTACCATCAGGATCGGCCACCCTTGCCATCGAAAGTGCATTGAAAGTGCCCATATCCACAGCATTCATTTATTTTGCATAGAAGGGGAAGAATAAGAATTGTTCAATACTTGTTGATTGTCTGTCTTTTTCTTTTTATAGATTACTAATTAATCTGATTAACCAAACACTATTAGCTAGTAAACATTCATTCACTGTTGAAAAGAAACAGAAAGAATAGAAAAAGAAAATAAAAGGGGAAAAAAGTACGTTTGTCAACAACAGTCAAGGCATAGGCCTTGACCAACAAAAAAATACACAAAAAAGAAGAAAGGGCTGGAAACTAGACTAACAGAATCCAGCAGGATGTTTGGAAAGGATGCCAAAACCCTAGGCTGGTTAGCCATGAATGATATTCATGCCTCAGCTTGAAAGTCATTGGGAGGGTCAGATAGAAGAAGTCAATACATTTATTTTAAGATTTCCAAAAGTTCAACACATCCAGGCCTTTAATATCAATAAAAAAGAAAATATAAATATGAGCATTATATTTAGAGACATGGCAAAACTCCATCTCCCATGTGGAGATCAAATGGATATCTTCTAGACTCATAAATAAAGATAACTCCACAAAACAATGACTATAAGAAGAACAGAATCCCAGTAATTACATTATTCGGTGAACAAAAATGAGCTTTCTCATCCGCAGTAGCATGATATAGGAATCGAATATATGCCTTACCTACTTCTAATGAAATTCCACTTTTCAATGTTCTTAAAAGCTAGAGACAATTCACACTGAGTACAATACTAGCCTTCCTCATGGTTTACCTGAAGTTATACTAATAGTTCATGTTGCAGAATTTAAAAAGACGATGATGATGCATACTCACAGAACATGAAGGAGAGGTGTATGGACATACCTAGAAAAAAAGATATTCCTACAGTAGAGAAAATAAAAAAAGATGCACCCATGATCATATTTAGAATAACCCCAAAGACTGCAAGAATAGAATATGACAGTGATAGCCAAGAATAGAATGCAAAGTTTAAATTACATGAGCCTTCACATTATTGCAGGACTTAATTAGTCCCTTTCATTCCCACTCAACTGCACATGGTTTATGGATGGTTCATTCCCACTGTAGGGGTCTATTCTTAGATGATTGGGTTGGCATACCTCAGCCATGTTGAATGATTGCAGTTGGCATCCCTCAACCATTTGTATGGAGGATGCATTTTTTAGTATGATCCTCCATACGCAGCCAAAGTAACATATCATTCCTCATTGATATGAGTCATAATTTCAGCTTTTCTCATATTACTCCGTGTTGCAAAACTCAAAAAATGATTCAACCTCAAAGTAGACACCAACTTGGTGATAAAGGCCACCACCCATATTTGGTTGTGAAAACAAACCTGTAGTAGATTTTAATGTTGCTCTGTAAATTCTCAGCATTGAACATCTACATATCATTGCTAGCATCACTTAATTTCTAGTAATTGAATCTTCACGCACTTGATTTCTTAGCTAGTACAAGAAAGCACCTGAGAGTATTAGAAAAGACGCCCAAAGAACAAGTAGTTTCCTATTTCTGAAATATGAAATGTCAAACAAATATGAAAAAAAAAATGCAATTTGGATTGAAAGATGAGATGGACATATTAACTCCACCTGTGCTCTACCTGTTTTTGAATCAGAACTTATGGGAGATTAAATTTCTAGAATTTCTCAAGGCTAGGTAGCCTAGAGTGAAAAAAATGCAATAAGGGTCCAGTTCTGGGCACATTTTTTTGACAAGTTTATCGATTTCAACTCAGTTTTCTAGTTTATCCAGTCTGTACATGGATATGAAGTGTGACAAAAAAAAATTAAATTAATTTGAACCTTGGTATAGATAGCTCATTCTTTTACTTCAGTTTTTTGGGGAAAACGGTATATGCATATGGTACACATCACCAATTGTGCCACTTGTTCAGCATTCCCACACTCATGCCAAAATCTGTTCTGGCTCTAGCTGCCAGCTAATGCCACATCACTACCATGTGTTCACAAGTTCACCCTTTTCTTTTATAAATGAATAATTAACAAATAACAATATAAATAAATAAAATTTGTTGAGTCCCATTTAGCCAGCAAATGTGTGACATTTGTAGCATTTGTTGTCCAAAATGAGCTAGAATTCAAATAGTACACAATTCTTTGTGTCTGGTTCTCATCCACCATGTAGCATAAATGCATGGCAAGTTGGCAACCCAGGCAATACAAATTACCCTAAAAAACAAAGAGCATACAAAATAACAAATTGAGGCCCGATTGTTGAATGTAGCCCAAATC
Organism: Magnolia kwangsiensis; assembly: GCA_037074715.1. Lineage (NCBI taxonomy): Eukaryota > Viridiplantae > Streptophyta > Magnoliopsida > Magnoliales > Magnoliaceae > Magnolia > Magnolia kwangsiensis. The sequence goes on along the minus strand of CM073582.1, from coordinate 70,737,204 downwards.
CACACTTGATTCTATGATCTTAACAATTTGATATTGCTCATTGAATTTGGGCCTCTAACCATTTTATTTGTTAAATGCCAATTTGATAAATACATGGTGTTGAACTACCATTGTATCTTTAGTTTAGATGGACAGAGATGAGGAAGAACCTCTAGCTTGGTCTTTGCATGGCATTATAAATGATACCGATTTATGTTTATCCAGGTTAAATATTTCATTTAACAGGATGAGGCTAGAATCTAACAATGTAGGTATGACTTTAGCTCGTCAGGGCTCTATTAGGTCTTCCCTGTGACTTCTCTGTTTACCAGCAACTAACAACATCGAAGCAACTTTTAATCTGAAAGTGAAAAGAAAATTCCAATCAGCCCAACTTTTTGAAGCTATAAAAGTCAAAACCATGGATCTCTTTAAAAAAACCATGTTCCATAGACGTGTGGAAAAAATCACATAAAACACATTAAAAAATCTATAAAATTTTCACAAATTTACCATTTGAGATTGGGCCAAGTTTTTGGTCCCAAGTGTTCTTTGAGGTGAAGAATCTGATGGACAGGTTGGATTGTGTGGATACGTCACTTTAGGCCCCACATCTACTCAATACCATTGCAAGCTTAGTGTGGTACAGGTACCTTTCTATATTTATGGATCTCCCCTTACTAGGTGCTGGATAAAATAAGTTGGTCTAATGTGCCCACACTCAGTGGAGGGGGAAAAAAAAAGAGTTTTCTGACTTGCAGGTGTTGTACATGTGCAGCCCATGCTTCCATGACTACATCATTCATCGTATTAGCATCAATACTTCAATCCTAACCCTTAATATTTGTTCTTGTTTCTGTTGAATGAGGTTGTTGCTATATTTCTTTTTCTCTTAACCATCTATCTATACACAGCCATGCAGATGGATTGGAATCTTTTTATCAAGAAGAATTCTGGGCCATCCCTCATCCAAGGTGGGCGATCAATGGTCTGGATCGCCAGACAATGGGCCTCAAATGTACAAAGTTCTTGTTGCTCTAGCAAACTACATATTTGCTGATGAGAATCCTATTACCTTTCATATATGTATGAATGTGTGTATCACACAAACACACACACAAATGCCCCCTATCAGCATCATGTGATAAGAAATGTGAGAATCCATGGTGAAAGAGGATACTAAATGGAAGATTTGTGAAGTGATAGTCTAAACTTATCTATAATTCATACTTAAGATTCAAAGATAAAAGTGTTCCCTACAGTGTGTCATCACAAGTCTATAATTCACCATGTGTCATCTCATGTGTTCCCTATGGTGTGGCTCACTTGAGTCATGCATTGGCATGATTTTTGGGCCCATGGCCAAACATGTGAGGGCATGCACGCTAGAGTTGATGTCATGAAAACATCATGAAGGGGCCACAGAGGCCATTTGCACCACAATTGTTGTGAAAACATTTGCACTCGATCATTTTCCATTTTCGTATTGCATGCATATGCTACTTCATAGATCATATTCCGAGATAAAGGTGTCAATTTTAAAATTTTTGAGAATCCTACCTTCAAGATCTTGCCTATGGATGCATCTAAGAAGTCACGCAGAGACAAAAGCCGAAGAGTATGACCCTACTAAAAGCACAATGCAAAACACGAGATTAATGAGTAGAATGGTTAGTGACTTCATGCATTTTCACGTGGAAAAAAGAGCTTTGTCATGGCAACTTGTGCCTTTACACATGCCACATGCACTAGCCTAGCACATGGGAACACCCCAAGCGGACATCAGTTCAGCCCACCATGTAGATGACCTAGCCCAAAAAAATCATAAGGTAGGTAAGCCACACATGTACATTGAATATGGATGGCTGGCTTGTTGCCGTTTTTTCGTCTTCTTCTTCTTACACGTATGGCCTAATTAATTAGTCTGCTTGCTGGATTTTTGGGCCACATATCATCCGCATAGTGTCCTACCTAATGCATGATCACAAGATAGAATGCCAAAAATAACAAGAACAAAGAATTGGATAGAGAATGCCCCTTCCATCCATCAACAGAATCAGTTCATTAACACGGTCTATTAAAATAATATTTTGGGACTCTAAAAGTCATAATCTTATTCCAATACTATGATAGAATTAATGTGTGTGTGTGTAGAAACAAAAATTGAAACCTTTCATCATCATCACCTAAGTATCAAATAACTCTCCCCTTTTCATTATGTGATGCACTCAGCAAGCACAAGGAATATAGTTGGAAGGTAGTTGTATGGGATTTCCCATACAACCCATTGCATTGTATCAATGATGAAGAATTTAAGGACTACCTGGATAACTGGCCATGATGATTCCAAAATAATCTCCATGCCTAGCTCTAATATGCTTCACCTGTACTAATATAGCATACCCATTATCAGATTTAAACCATCAGCAGACTTAAATGAAAATGCCTACACATGGATTGACAACTAGTTTGAATCAGACGCCCACAAACCATCCATCTGGTAGGCCCCACAACATACACCCATTTGATAGTGAATTTTAATGTGGATAAACATTGGTTGGATGGTCAAAATTGGTTGATCTATGATGATATCTAGACTACAATAAATAGAACTACCTTAAATAAAACATAAGAGGTGGATGTTGGTTACAATATTGAATTGTATATGAAATCTAAGAAGTTAGATGCAAAGATAGATTAGTTGGAAGGCATTTATATGGAGAGGCCTAAGCAAGTCTATGAGACCTAGGAAAAACAGTAGACTAGTACCTATGAAAGCAAGATAGTGGCCCTGCCAATGGATATCATTCTAGAAGAAACAAAAAATGAAATGGAGTGAGAATATCCTAAGGTAGAGAATCATCTTTAAGGTAAGCATTATATCATATTTTTTAAAATTACGAACAAACACCATAACAAATAAATTTGATCTTCCCAAGGTCCGAAGAACTGTGGGACTGAACATCAGATCAATCACTCACCATCATCAAGACCTTTACTTAAACCCCAAATCCCAAATAAATACACCAAATATACAGATTATTGAAGTCTTCTACTAGTACTACTTCTTCTTCTTCTTTTGCTTTTTTTTTTTTTTTTTTGGCTAAGAAATTCACAATAGCCAAGATTTTATAAAAATAGTCCATGAACTGTTCTCTTAGTAACTTGGAAAAACAGTATGCCATACTAATGGAAACGACTCTATATAAATATTCATGGAAAGACTACTCCTAGATAGATCTTTTTTACCTAAGAATGCCCATATAAAAACCACATAGTCCCATCTCCTCAGAGAACTGCAAAGAACTACCATAGCAATTTCTAATCACTTTGCGACGTGGCAAAACCATAAGCCTCGTCCCCTTAGAAAAATAGGAGATGAGAATGAAAACATGCCAGCAATAAAATAATTTTAAAGATTAACATACTAGCAACTGAGATGAATATATATCACTACATAGTTAACGCTAAAACTGCAACATATAACAACTAAATTGAATTTTCAATTTGTCAATCAGTTCATCTTAATAGATAAGAAAACATGCAAACTTTTAGAAAGAAAAACCAAAGCTCAATACAGGGAATCATTCTCCAATAAATAGTATGGCAAACATTTTTTAAAAAAATAAAATTGCCAGAGAAGATGCAACAGGTGGATCTATGTTCAGGATAATATGGACGATTAAAATTTTTGAAAAACGAACTGGATCCATCATAAATGTGACCCACCTAATGATTGTACTAGCATGACATCACATAAAAGGTTCAAACATCTGATTGATGGCCCGATAATGAAGCAAAACATGCCTCATGGACCAACCGTATTAGATTAGATACACAAGGGAGCCATATGGTTTATGCAATAGTCATAAGTACCAAACTGATTAGTATATCTTATTTTTTTATTTTTTCTCACAAAAAAAACAAAAAAATATATATATTTTTTTAAAAAAAGGATGGCATTGAACAAAATTTCCCATTTAACCATTACTCTATCAGATCAAAACACATTTCTAAAAGGAAAAATGAGAGAAGAAAAATTCAGAATCTACTGGGTTGAATCATTCCAATACAACAATAGCTCCAAGCTCCTTGAGCTTCTCGACAATGGGACTCGCCTCCTCCTTGGCAACACCCTTCTTCAAAATGATTGGCGCCTTCTCGACCAGGTTCTTCGCCTCCTTTAGGCCCAGATCAGTGAATGTCCTCACCTCCTTTATGATCTTGATTTTGGCAGCAGTGTCGAACTTCTCGAGCTTGATGTCGAAGGATGTCTTCTCGGCCTTCGACTCGGCCGCAGCCGACGCAGATCTTGCAGCCGAGCAAGCAGCGGACGAATCAATGGAGATAGAAACCAGACAGAGAGCTCAGGCGTCGTTCGAAAGAGGGATTTGAAAATTTGGAAATCCCTCTTTTGAAATGAGAGGTTAGTTTCAAACCGCGAATCATGAGGTTTCCATACTTTAAGACATCAACTATATTAATAACCATACATTTAATGGACCGTTTACTGAATGATTAAGAAATTTTTATATAGGAAAAAAATATAAATATTAACCACTAACAACTAGAACCATTATTTAGATGGTCTGGATAATTCTATAGCATTACCACTATTAATATGAATGACTCACCATTGTTTTACATGGAACACAAAACTCACATATTCTCTATGTAAAAAATTAACGTCACTTGCGCTTTGGATCTGGTAGGGCTCTATGGGCCCCACCATTATTTATATGTTTTAATTCATGCCGTCCATCCATTTCTCCATATCATTTTATGGTTGATCCCAAAATATGAACTCTATATCAATCTCGAGTGGACCACACCGCGGGAAAACAGTCGAGATTGAACGTCCACCATTAAAAACCACCATTAAAAACTGGACTTTTAGCTACGAATTATGGTGTTTTGGCTACGGAAATTAGCCGCCAGTATTACCGACGGCTAAAAGCCGTAGCCGAAGCACGGACATGTCCGTCGGCTTTGCCCTGTTTTTTGGTAGTGACAGCACAAATGAAACATGTACATCATGATGGGGCCCACATAGCACCGACCACCAGCCATTGGCGCTGGTGTCAAGGCAAGTAGCCAATCCTCTCAGTTAAGAGACTTCAAGTCTCTCTCTCTCTCTCTGTCCTCTCTCACTCTCGCGCCCTCTCTCTCTCTCTCTCTCTCTCTCTCTCTCTCTCTCTCTCTCTCTGTCCTCTCTCACTCTCGCGCACCCTCTCTCTCTCTCGGTCCTCTCTCTCTCTCTTGCGTGCATCCTCTCTCTCTCTCTATCTCTCTGTCTCTCTCGGTCCTCTCTCTCTCTTGCGTGCATCCTCTCTCTCTCTCTATCTCTCTGTCTCTCTCGGTCCTCTCTCTCTCTTGCATCCTCTCTTTCTCTCACGCATCCTCTCCCTTCTCTCTGTCTCTCTCACATCCTCTCTCTCTCTCTCTCTCTCTCTCTCTCTCTCTCTCTCTCTCTCTCTCTCTCTCTCTCTCTCTCTCTCTCAGACCTTGGGAACCCTATTTTTGGCGTGGACTCGTGATCAGGGCTCCAACTCAAACAGGAATTCATTCTCTTCCTCTAAAGCACGGTTGACCATGAGGTATCTCTCTCTCTCTCTCAATCTCAATACTGATTTAGGGACTTGGGAATTTATGAATTTAGAGAAATTACACAACTGTGGCCCACCATTGAAATTCGCTGATAATTCATTGGCATACTAGAAAGTGAATTCTGTTAGAAAAAATATAACATTTTCATAATTTGGAATTTTATTTTATTTTTTAAATTATTGTTTCTTATGCTATTTGGATGTTCACAAGTGGATTGATAATCCATTCACCCAGTTTGATATATGGGTTTATTCTGCATCATCCATTTTTTTCAAATCATTTTAGAACATGAGCCTAAAAATATGGTAGATCCAAAGCTCAAGTGAACCATCATATTTGTGTATTCCTTTCATGAATGTCTATATGAACTTATGATCAGGTTGGATGGCAAATAAACATCACAGTGGGCCCCACAGAACCATTGCTTAGATGCATTAAGCATTTAATGCATGTAATAAGCGAGAGGACACAATCAGCTTCCACTAATAAAGGTTGCAATGGGCTGAACCCAAAGTCCTAACATAAGTCCCAATGAGCTAAAGAGGCCTTGACCCTTGCTCTGGCGTAAGTGGGTCAGCCCAAGCCATGGCTTAGCTAGTGTTAGGTGTTGATGACTACTTCTTCTTCCTGAGTAAAAGATCATATATTCATCAACTAAGCATATACTTCATCTAATCATACACCATATGCATAAATTTAAATAAATATATCAATATATTATTCACCATCTAAAGCAGTGCATATGTATCATCTATCACTCTTCCAGAGTATTAATATTCCTCATATTCAATAATTATAGTCTATATACCATTTACTATACATTTTGGAAATGGACTTGGTTATTCATCACTGGCCTTGCCACAACTCAGCCTAAAGAGGGGGTTAGATTTCAAGCCCTGACCCAGAACTTGGCCAAAGGGCTAGGTCACTTGGATAATCCCAGCTCTGCTCATGAGGTCATGATTGTCACATCCTTCTGTAATGCCTACTATCGGTTGCAATTCATGGATTCCTAAGCAAGGATATCAGTGCGGTGCTGATTGAGTTGGGGACATTCTTTAAGAATTTGTGTTTGAAATCATTGAATGTAGATGTTATTAAATGACTGGAGAGGGACATTGTCGTAATCCTTTGCAAACTTGAAAGAATATTTTCACCCACTTTTTTCAATGTCATGATACACCTAGCGATTCACTTATCGCATGAGGCGAAGCTTACAAGGCCAGTACAATATTGTTAGATATATCCGATTGAAAGATGGTAAAACCTATTAAAATTTTTATTCATTCCATAAACTACATATATCGATGTTTTCATGCGTAAAACATAGTGGTTGTATACAGATACCTTCACACACTAAAACAATTTGTGAAGAATAAGGCATGACCGGAGGGATCCATTGTTGAGGCGTACATTGATAATGAGTGCCCGACATTTTACTCCATGTATCTTCGTGGCATAAAGACTAGATTCAATCGAAAAGATCGGAATACCGATGAAGGGTAGACACATGAATAAGGACTCATATTTGTATTCTCACATAACGTTCCTCCTTTAGGATCCTCGACATTTTAGGATATGGATCTTGGGGATCTAGAAAAGGCACGGTGGTATGTGTTGCATAATTGTAAAGAAATAGAGTCGTACTTAGAGTAAGTCTTCCCTCGATTATTATTTTTTCTACATACAATGATCTTAATCTTTCTTGCTGATGACGTGCCATTTATGTGTAGCGAACACATCGACCAGATGAAGTTACAATTCCCGATAAATTATGATCGAATGCATCAGGATCAGTTTCCAGAATGGTTCACAAAACGTGTAAGATTTCACATTGTATCTCACCACACTTAGATTGTATTGCACATTATTTGAACTTAAGAAAATTCCTAAATAATTACATTTTGTACATGATAATAGATGAAGATGTTACGCACTAGTAACTCTATGGATGCGTCTAATGCAATCTACTCACTAGTGTGTGGCCTTGATAGACGTGTATCTAGATATACAGGTTGTATTGTAAACGGGATTCGGTTCCACACTAAAGAACGTGAAAAGTATAGGACCACACAAAATTCTGGGGTGGTTGTGAAAGAAACGCATGAAGAGGTAGAAATTGACTTTATGGCATTTTAACGGATATTATTGAGCTAGTTATTATATGAGAAAGTGGGTGTACTTATTTAAATGTGATTGGTGGGATATTAAAAATAAGAAGTTAGGAATACAGACTGACAACTACTTTATGAGCGTGAATTTATCTCGGAAGTAGTCTAAGGACGATCCATTTGTCCTCGTCAGCCAAGCTGAACAAGTATTTTACCTCGCTGACATCAAGTAAGGCGGCTCTTGGCACGTGATGCAGAAAATAAAGTCCAGGAACATATTTGACGTTCTCATACCAGAAGTTGAAGATAACAAGGACAGGGAAAATGAAACGTCTAGGGTTGAACAAGCATATCAAAAAGATATGTCATCTAAGAATACAAGGACTGATTCAAGTGTTGATATTAATGTGGTGCAATTGGACATAGATGATGTGCCACCTAATCATGTTGATGCCTCAATAATACATGACATTGTTAGATATGATAGTGATTTCATTGATGACGACGTTGCGGACGATGAAGAGGAAATACTGATCAGCGATAGTGATGATAAAGAAGAAATAGTCCTAAGCGATAGTGATACAGACGATGATTATTAAATGTACACATGATTTACATGTCATTTTTTAATTTGAATAATTTATGTATTCCATGTATACATGAAAATTACAAGTCATGATTTATTCTTTTCATAACTTATTTATAATCCACATTTGCACGCATCATACTTCATCAACTGTTGCAGTCCGGTCCTATCTTCTTCTAGTATGGCGAAAGAGATACCCGGCATGGTCAATGAGTGTACCGCGGAATATATCGATGACGACTCAGATGAAAGATTACACCTTCTCAAACAAATTCCAGAGCTGATGTAGATATATAACAGTGGGAAACTTGCTATGGAAGATGCGGCTTTGTCACTTGCACATTAAATGGAGTCCTGAGAGACCAGATTTTTCCTATTATGACTGACATGTTGGCTATAACAATGTTGAGTGCTTCACGCAACATGACATATGCTTCTAAAGCATACGATAACTTACGCAGGGAGTGCTTTGGATAGTTTACCTAAATTTTTTTTCATATTACAACGAAATACGTGTATTTAATATAAAATGAAAATGTGTAATGGAATTTCTAAGGGTTATAAATTAAAATTTTCAATTTTATTATATTCTACTTGCATTATAGTGTAATGGCCTAATCATATTTTAATCATCTCTCTAAGCATAAGTACAAATGCATTGTACCATCAACATTACTTGTACAATGTTTTAGTATATTCCACTTGTATTGACATTGATTAAATTTATAAGTTTGTAACTCGCACATCTTCAATGATGGCACCAGGTGGGAGACCACATTGTTCGCCACTGGATCTATCCCTTCTACCCGTGATGTGACAAAGACAGCATCCCCATCACATGTTACATCGCAAGCATCTGATTCCTTAGTCGCACATACACCGGGCACTGCATGTAAGTTTAAACATATATTTCTTTTACTGACTTCTGTTTATGTTTAGACTTACATATTTCTTTTACAACAGCATCGTCGACCAGCCGACGAGGACGTGGACCCACGCGTGGGTTACTTTTAAAGGGACTGACACATGAGGATAGGGTGACGGTAGAGTTCCCACAGGACTGCATTAGACCTGTTGAGAATAATGTCAGGTTGTTTACGTCGGAGGTCAATGTCTTATGAGGATCTTTGATCCCCCTACCACCCCCCGTTGGGCGGACGTGACAGTAGCAGCTCATTCGTCAGCGCCTTCAAATAAATTTTAGTAAATTAAAATTTATTTTATAAAAGTTCATTTACAGTTAAGTTATTTTCTTAATAAGTTTATTGCCTTAATCTATTATTTACGAAACTACAGAATAAATTTGACTTGGATTTGAGTGTTCCGCACATTTCCCATGCTGTCGACGACATGGTCAATGAGGGGTTTAAGGAGTACTGCAGTGACTTACACAAATGGTACAAGCAGTGCATGAGCCATGAGGAAGGTGTACAGTTCACACCATCACATGTGACCCATGACGACTGACGGATACTCTGTGAGAGATTTTCGTCTGAGTCTTTTTAGGTAATATTTATATATTTATAATATCTTAAGGTAACAATTAAATTCACAATTAATAACAAGATATTATGAATAATGTGTTCAAAAGAGGAGCAAAATAAGTTCTAACAACAGGGAAAAGATAGAAGTGAACCATGTAGCTGGTTCAAAGTTATTGTACGACTTCGTCACAACATGGTAAGAAATTACTGGTAATTAATAAGTTGATATATTCTTTCTATACATTTATGTTAACTCTATTGTCCTTTCGATTGTGCAGCGAGATTCTGTCACTAGCGTGGAGTCTAGACCAGTAAACCTCTACAGAGGGACTCACTGTCGACAGGCGATGGGATCTTGGGTACATCCTACAGCCAGCGAGAATTGGGTAAAAATCCCTACATTGTTAAATTGAATTATATTAAATTATAATAATGTCATTTATTATGAAAATTCATATGTTTTCATTACAAGCGGCGATGGACACCTTACGTAGTTAGCTCACTCCAGATGGTACTCAACGGAGTGAGCCAGAGATCCTGAGTGAGGTGCTTGGTACCCGTTCTGGATATGTACATGGGCTTGGCCATGGTGCCAAGCTCATGACACCCGCTAGAGCTGCCTCTAGCTAATCCATCGTCGTTGGTGACAGTGCCGTACGCCGAGTTGATATCGCAGAGAGAGAGAGAGGTTCAGCAGCTACGGGCTGTCGTCCATAACATTAGAGAGTAGCTAGAGAGGTAACATGAGTAGCTGGAGAGGCAGAGGGAGGAGCAGGCGACGCAGAGGGAGGGGCAGGAGAGGAGGATAGAGGAGCTAGCGAGGCAGAGGGAGGAGTAAGAGACGAGGATGAAGGAGCTAACGAGGCAGAGGGAGGAGCAGGAGAGGAGTAGGATAGAGGAGCAGACGAGGCAGAGGGAGGAGCAGGAGAGGAGGATAGAGGAGATGCGGGTGGAGCATGAGCGATGAATGATGCAGATGTTTTAGGCTCTCACTGCACGCTTATACACCAATACCCCACCACCTCCGCCTTCATCTTTGTAATTTTTTACATTTTTATTTATGATGTTAAGCTTATATGTATTTGTGCGTGAATGAATGTGATGTGGATAAGATTGTTTATGTTTGGATGAATGTAGTTTATGTTTGGATGGATTTACGTAGTTTGGGTTTAGATGGATGTGAATGTGAATATGATGAAATATATTATATAACAGGTGTATGTCAGGAAGAATATGATGAAATATATTGTAACAAGTGTATATCAGGAATTTTGTGTTGGGATATTGAAAAAAAAAAAGAGAGAGACTTTTACCTACAAAAAAAGTTGTAGGTGAAAGTTTCATCCACGTTTTTTACCTACGAAAAGTTTCGTAGGTAAAAGTCTCATCCACACTTTTACCTACGAAAAGCTTTGTAGGTGAAAGTTTTGTAAATATTTTTACCTACGAAGATTTTCGAAGGTAAAAGTATCATGAAATATTTTTACCTACGAAAAATTTTTTACTTATTTTTTATCGACAAAAAAATTCGTTGGTACAAGTTTTTAAAATTTTTTACCTACAAAAATGATCATCGGTAAAAGTTTTTTAAATGTTTTTTCCTATGAAGAAAATCGTCGGTAAAAGTTTTTTACTTATTTTTTACCAATAAAAAAATTCGTTGTTAAAAGTTTTATAAATATTTTTACCTATAAAAAAAATCATTGCTAAAAGTTTTACACTTATTTTTTACTAACGAAAAAATTTGTCGGTAAAAGTTTTGTAAATATTTTTGCCTACAAAAAAAGTTGTCGATAAAATTTTTTTTCTTATTTTTTACCGACGAAAAAAATCATCAGTAAAAATCTTGCAATTGCTGACGATTGAAATTTTCATTAGGAAAAACCTTTTTTGTCGATCTTTTACTGACAAAATTTTTTATTGGTAAAACTTTTTACCTATAAAAAAAATCACTTTTAGCGACGAATATTTTCGTCGGTAAAAGTGGGTTTTCTTGTAGTGGTTGTTGGATGTGGGTATCATATACTTATATTCAACAGTCAATGAGTGAGTTCAACTCAGGTGGTTCATAAAAAGTTCAGAATCATCATCATATCCAATACTGACAATGAACTCGTGCCAACTAGAGTCACTATTCGTTGGAAAACATCCATTGACCACAGAAAGTTGAATACCATCACATGGAAGGACTACTTTCCTTTGCCCTTCATTTATCAAATTTTAGAAAGGCTAGCTAGTCACTCTTACTACTATTTCCTTGACAGATATTCGGGCTACAATCAAATAGAAATAGTCCTTGAAGATTAAGAAAAGATAACCTTCACATGTTCATTTAACATTTTTGCTTACTGAAGGATGCCATTCAGACAATGTAATGCCCCCGCCACCTTTCAACAATACATGTTGAGTATATTTTCTGACATAGTGGGGTAATATTTAAAGGTTTTTATGGATGACTTCTTTGTTTTTAGTCTATCCTTCAGCGAGTGTTTGAAAAATCTTAAAAAGATGCTGAAGCAATGTGAAGAAAAGAATTTGGTTTTGAATTGGGAGAAATGTCATTTATGGTTCTCAAGGGAATTGTGCTTGGACACATAATTTCATCTAAGGGAATTGAGGTAGACAAGGTTAAAATTAACCTTATCTTTAACCTACCTCCACCCAAGAGCATATGTGGCATGCAATTTTTCTTAGGACATGCCGAATTTTATAGACGATTCATAAAAGACTTTATCCATCTCCTCGTCCTTTATGTAATTTTCTTTAATAGGATACACCATCCGAGTAGACTGAGCAATATCAAGAAGCTTTTACCAAGCTCAAGACTATGTTGACTACCGCTCCTATCATGCAGCTACCAATTGAAGCATCCCTATTGCAATTATGTGTGATGCATTCGACTACACTATTAGGGCAGTGTTAAGCCAGAGAAAATAAAAGAAGCCCTATGTAATTTACTATGCGAGTAGAACTCTGAAATCTGCCCAAGTGTACTCTACTACGGAGAAGGAACTCTTAGCCGTAGTGTTCGCTTTAGACAAATTTAGGTCTTACTTGATCGAATCCAAAATTATCATTTATACTACTCATGTGGCGTTGAAGTACCTTCTTTCTAAGAATGATGCTAAGCCCCGCTTGATAAGATGGATCATTCTACTCCAAGAGTTTGAAATAGAAATACGAGATAAAAAGGGAGTAGAGAATGTAGTGGCTGATCATCTCTCTAAGCTTAATCTTCCTGATTCCCTTAAAACGACACCGATAAATGACATGTTCCTTGAAAAAAAATTGTTTAAACTCTCCCAATTACCTTAGTTTGTTGACATTGCAAATCATCTTGCCATAGGTTTCACGCCAACATATTGGACTGCGCAAGATAAGAAAAAAAACTCTTCATTGAGGTACATAAGTTTTTCTGGGATGATCCTAATCTGTTTAAATATTATTCAGACCAAATTCTAAGAAGATGTGTGCCATACAATGAACACCAAAGTGTCATCTCCTTTTATCTCTCTTAGGCCCGTGGAGGTCACATTTCTGCTAAAAAGACCATGGCCAAAATTCTACAGTGCGGCTTTTACTAGTCCATTATGTTAAGAGATACTCATGATTTTTACAAAGCTTGTGAGCATTATCAGAAGTTAGGAGAATTGTCCCTTCAAAATATAATGTCACTAAACCCAATTCTTATCATTAAAGCATTCGATTACTGGGGCATCGTTTTCATGAGATCATTCCCTCAATCCTTTGAAAATAATTATATTTTGTTAGTCGTAGACTATGTCATTAAGTGGGTCGAAGCGATCCCATGCCGGAGTAATGATCATAGAATGGTCATTAAATTCTTAAAACAAAATATCATTTTTTGGTTTAGAACAACTCAAGCCATCATTAGTGATAAAGGTTTATACTTTTGTAATAGGCCATTTGAGAACTTAATGAAGAAATATGACATTTGTGTTCACAACCCCAAGTGTATGGTCGCGATGTAGTAATAATCTTAGTAAGACCGAGGTCGAATCCACAGGGATTCTTCTTGTGAGTATGCTGAAAGCAACTAGAAGTAGAACTAGACAAATATGTAAATCTAAATCTAAAATAAAATGAAGTAATTGTGAGAGATTTAATTAGAAACTTAAGAAATTCAAAGGTGGGAACTAGGGTGCCAAGGATCCACTTGTAGTGATCAGGGAGCCCTCTTACTTGATTCAAGTAATGCAATTAGAATTAGAGTCCTATCCTATCTAATTGGAAAATATATCTATAAAATCAAATTCAAACTTCCATTGACTTAATTCTCAATGAGGGAGAACTATGATAATTGGCAGGGATTCCACCACCAAACCATGCCTAGGAGACAATGGCAAACAACAGGATTTACCAATCCCATAATCTCAAAGCAGAAGAATTGTGAAGATTAGGAAGGATTTCATCACCCTACTATACCCAAGGGACGATGGTGAAGAACATGACTTATTAATTTCACAATCTCAAATCAGGAAAAGAAGATACTCAAAGCTATTGTAGATCTACTGTAATTTGAGTCATAATAAACCATTAAAAACTGAAAGTATTCCTTAAATATCAAATTAGAATCCATAAAGTTCATGTCACGCCCCAAACCCGGAAATCAGATTCACAAGAACCCTGATTGCTGAATCCGGTGCTGACAGCCTCCGTAATACCCCATTCTCGGCTCCTAGCGTCCATACGCCAGATTCCGATCCTAGGATCCTAAAAGGAGGATTTTTTTTTTTTAAAGATACATTTAACTCATAATAAGCATAACCACAAGATTACCCAATTCACAATGGCAACATCATCATCACATATCCACTAATATAATCATTTGAGTACAATGGTGAAAGAGAAATACATGAATCGAAATTCAAATTTCAGAAGACCGCTGCACGCTCTAAGCTCAACACTGTTGCAACCTAACATCACCTGAACGCATCTATCGTACATAAGTGTATAGAAAGCTTAAAGGGCGGTATAAGTGTGTGCACACGGTAAGTGTCAAGTGTTCAATACAATACCATCATTATAGAATACCAAAATCACTGGTAATCCATAAATCGCACATTATCGAAATAAGCAGAAATACTGATAAAATCATGAATCATACGATAACAGAGTAAGCAGAAGTATGGACAAGTTCACAAGTCAATCAATATCAGAATACGCAATAAAGAACAGCTATGCAATAAGAAGTCATAAAGAGCCAAATATCAGGTGCCGAAGATGTAATGCAATATACAAATCCTGCTAAGTCTGTCTAGGCTATATAAGTGTAAAAAAAAATAGCAACTCAAAATGCCATATGCCTGCGGATGTAATACAATATGCGATGCGAATGAAATGACCATGTTGGAGTGTGAAGTCGGGATGATAGTACATAGTATCGCAGGCTGCGGGGTCCACCACAAGGGACTTCTATCCAAACCAGTCCCATACCTAAATTTGGATAGTCAGACTCAACGTGGCAAACTCCTGATCTGAGGTTAGTCGCGCGCCCAACCGAAATCTTTTCCAAAATGAAGGTACACAACAATTAATTGCGCACCACTAGCCCGAGTGGATAGTGAATGAATGGGCATGCAACTCCTACTCAATAAGTCCACATATCAGTACGGTTCCTCTTTGAAAAATCACCGGGGTCTATTACACTCCAAACCAGATTGCCGCCCCATCGCGCGCAACAAGGTGAGTGGAAGAGACCTCACTATCTAACTGCTAATATAGGGCCCTACTCGTCGATAGCGGACCCATTCCTTGAGCTGGTCAGACTCAGCCTAGCATTTCCCCCTCCTCTCGGGCAGGTAAGGACGCACCCCCTTCCAACCGACCACGACACAGTAGGAGACGCGGCCTAACGGTATACGACTCTCATGCACTCATGCATCTACTCGGTCTAGACATTGGAGCAACTTCTAGAACTAAGAGAGTTTAGGGACTTTCACCCAGGGATATCTATAGCACCCCATGTAGAACAAATTTTTGGTGTCCCATCGGGCCATCCACAATATGCCTGTGGAGGTTACGACCCTGATGTCGCTAGGGCATACAGTAATCGCAGTACACAATGTAAGATGCATAGTCATACAATCCAGTCATGCCTCAATCCTGCGCACATCGTGCGCTTATGTGAGACAATATCCGCCGATCAGGGAGTCTCATAACAACCGGCACTATGACATATGCAATGGTCAATCATATCTCATAACAGACATGCAGATGATGCGTATGGGTATGTATCATGATGTTATGCAGTCACATGCTCATAATCGGTTTCAATAACCGGCATCAACAATCGGCCTCGACAATGTGGACATCTAACCAACATTGCCCCAAGGAATGACCCTCACAGGGCTAAACACATAATGGGCCGACGGCCTCACATAAAGGCCCAATATACAACACAATGGGCCTTACCCAAGGACCACAGATACATCACAATGGGCCTCAACCATGGGTAGCATATACATTATATAGGTCTCAGCAATTAACCCTGAAAATCGAAATCGGAATCAGCGTAGGCCTCAGTAATCGAAATCGGTCACGACAATTAGAATCGTCAATCGGAATTGATCGATAAGCGGCCTCGATAATCAGAATCGACAATCGGTCATGATAATTGGAATCAATCAGTAATAAGAATCAACAAATCGATCACGTCAATTGGAATCAACAATCAGTCACGATAATCAGAATCAGCAATCGATCACGTCAATCGAAATCGATCGGTAATCAGAGTCGGCAAATCGATCACGTCGATTGGAATCGGCAATCGGTCGTGGTAATCGGAAACAATTGATAATCAGAATCGGCAAACCGGTCATATCAATCGGAATCGATCGGTAATCAGAGTCGGGAAATTGATCACGTCGATTGGAATCGGTAATCGGAACCAATCGATGATCAGAATTGGTAAACCGGTCACGTCAATCGGAATCGATTGGTAATCAGAGTCAGAAAATTGATCACGTCGATTGAAATCGACAATCGGTCGTGGTAATCGAAATCGATCGATAATCAGAATCGGCAAATTGGTCACGTCAATCGGAATCGATCGGTAATCAGAGTTGACAAATTGATCATGTCGATCGGAATCGACAATCGGTAGTGGTAATCGGAATCAATCGATGATCAGAACGGCAAACCGATCACGTCAATCGACATCAATCGGTAATCAGAGTCGGTAAATCGATCACGTCAATCGGAATCGACAATCGGTCGTGGTAATAAGAATCGATTGATAATCAGAATCGGAAAAACAGTCACGTCAATCAAAATTGGCAATCGGTCATGACAATTGAAATTGATCGATCGGTCGTGATAATCGGGATCGATCGATAATCAGAATCGATAATTCGGTCACGTTAGTTGCACCGGTAATCAGCAGAAACGAAACGGGGTCCCGTCCATAGATGATCAGCCGACCAACTATAGTATAAAGATTAGCACTCGGCTGTGGTTATACCAAATCTAATAATATGGAGCCATCCGTCTATGGCGAATAGGGCCCACTTATTTGGGTTAACCCACTGAGGGAATGATGAGAATGAACCTAACAAGGCCCAAGGGAAGGTCACAATGTCGACATTAAACCATCATTGCCCATCAATGTGGACATTCAACCAACATTGCTCCAAGGAGTGGCCTACATAGGGCTAAACATATAGTGAGCCCATGGCTTCACATACAATTATGTTGGGCTTCATTTACGTCACATCGACCTCGTCACATGGGCCAACATACATCACATAGGGCCTCGAATACATAATAGGTGGGTCTTGCACCTGGGCCTCAAATATATCATATGGGCCCCATCGCATGGGCCTCAATACTATGTCTCATATATCAAGTGAGCCATATTACATGGGCCTAATAATACAAACGGGTGGGCCCCACCCATGGGCCAAAATACATGGTAATGGGTCTTGCCCATGGGCCATGAATACATCACAATGGGCCTCTCCATGTGGGCCGCAATTTCACCATAATGGACCCTATCCCGTGGGGCTCAAATATATTACAGGTGGGCCTCAAGTATTCATCACAGGTGGGCCCTGTCACATGGCCAGGTGGCGTGGATGAATCACATCCATCAATGTGGGATCGGCAGAAGGATGGCATGGCTAAAATACATTCATCACAGTGAGCCATACATCCATCAAAATTGACAGACGGTGTGAATACAACACATTCATTGAGTTAGGCCTCATACATCAGGGTGCGTCCCCATGATGTGATGGACGGTGGAAATATAAAATACATACAATCAAGGTGGTCCATGTACTGGACAACACTTGTATCAGGGTGGTCCACCATCCTTGATGAATGGTGCAGAATCAAAACAGATGGACACTTGGGTGTAAAATAGATGGACGTGAATGAAACACATATATCATAGTGGCCCTGAGCTGCTGCTACATGGGCAACATATTATCAAGATGGACCTCACGTGTTGTGCATGGACAGTGGGCCACACGTGCTGTGCATGGCAGCACATACAATGATTACAATAAGGTGGGCTTCACCCGTCTAGCACATGGACGGTGTGGATGCAAGATACACCGTGGAGCCCCACATGATGGACGGTTGGACTAGTTGCCGCGTACATCAAGGTGAATCCCTACCGTCCTACCCATGGACGGTGTGGACACAAACCATGTACACCAAGGTGGGCCCACCCTGCCAATGGATGGACGGTGTGGCTGTACAGCACACACATCAGGGTGTACCCCTTTCCATAGAAAAGCAGGTGGACGGTGTGAATATGTACCACCCGCGTCAGAGTGGGAGAAATCCCACCGTCCTGGTGTAAATGGACAGACGGTGGATGTGGATATAGAATACTTATATCAAGGTGGGTCTCATGCTGCCAAACAGACAGACAGTAAGGATAAAACGTTCATCATAGTGGTGCCCCACGTCCACCGTCCAGATGATTGACTGTCTGGATGTTTTACATACAGTCAAGGTGGGTCTCACGCTGCATGGATGCAGCACATGTGCAAGGTGGGTGGCACGAATAAAACACTTACATCATCGTGTAGTCCCATCGTTCAACAATGTGGACGGTGGAGGCCAAGCACATAAATCATGGCGTGGTCCACTGTACGGACGGTGCTCTACACGTGAATGGACAGTTTGGATATAACAATACCTCGTGGTGGGACCCACCGTCCTTGTGGCTAGACGATGCGGATCTCACATCTCTGGCCCACCACGTGGAAATGGATGGACGGTATGCAATATATCTCTCTAGTGGGCCCACCTCCACACGTGCAGCACGTGTGGAGTGATCCCACATGGGAAGTTAGAATATAATACATACCTCATGTCAGGTGTCAAAACAAAGCCTGTATAGCTGGTGGAGATACTCTAGCAAATCCACTCCAGACAAGTGGGTCCCACGTGGGGCCCACCAAATTTACATGTGTATATATGATATACATATATCATGTAATATATATATATATATATATATATATATATATATATATATATAATATTATATTATTATTTATATTATTACTTTGTTACCCGGTCAGTACACCCCACTGTTAGTTCACCTCTCTGGACGGTGATGGATTGTTGAGTCAAGGTGGGTCTCACGTGTGGGGTCCACGGCTGGTGGGTCCCATTACATGTATATGTTCCACATCATCATAGTGGGTCCACCTCAATATGGCCCACCCATTTAGGATCAAGCTTATATTTGTGTTTTCCCATCACCCATTAATGTAGGGCCCACATGACCCGGACGGTATAGATCCAACACGTCCATCAAGTGGGTCCCACGAAGGTGGACGGCATGGTTAACATACATACTTCATGGTGGGCCGCACACACACACACCCTCATCCATACAAGGGAGAGAAAAAAGAAAAAGAAAAAGAAACAGAGAGAGAGATTGGTAAGAAGGGGAGGGACCCCGTCACTATGGGCCCTCCCTAAATTCAAAACATGCATCAAGATGGGTCTTACCATATGTGGGCCTTCAAATAACAAAATCGACGGTTAGATCACCCACCTTTGATTTTTCTTGGACTCTTTCTTCCATCAATGTATGCCAGAGATCCAATGGATGCACTTCAACGGTTGAGATCGACTTAGGATGGTGGAGATGAGAGATAGGAAAGTGGGCCACACTTGCTCTCCATGGAAGCCATGGACGTTGGGTGCTCTCATGCGGTTGCTTGAGAGAAAATGATAGAAATGAGAGAGAGAGAGAGAGAGAGAGAGAGAGAGAGAGAGAGAGAGAGAGAAATGATGTGAGTGATAGAGTGATGGGAAGAGGGATGGGTAAAGTGATAAAAAAGTTGACTTTAGAGTACTTTTGTAAGAAAAAGTATGGTGGCTTGTACTTGACATGTGAAGTGATGGATGAGATTGATTGATGTGACATTTCATAGAGATTTTCTCGATACTCGCAACACGCGGTGTTTTTTTCAAACTGAATGCGGGTCCACATCTCCTGGCCTGGGTACCGCCTCGGCGCGCGAGACGAGGCATCGAAACCGCAGCAACGCCGCGATCGCACTAGTACAAGTCTCGGGTCGAGCCGACTCTAATATATGAAACACGACTCGTGATCGCGTGCAAATGCAGATAACTAATCGCGGGTCACTGGAATTTGATCGAAAGGATCGCGGGAGTTGACAAAACAGTA
Source organism: Magnolia kwangsiensis (assembly GCA_037074715.1). NCBI lineage: Eukaryota > Viridiplantae > Streptophyta > Magnoliopsida > Magnoliales > Magnoliaceae > Magnolia > Magnolia kwangsiensis. Next base: position 70,716,756 of record CM073582.1, on the reverse strand, counting down.
CGGACTAGGATACGGGTCTTACAGTTCAACATAAATATGAATCAAAGCAATAGAAATATCCCATCATGCTACAAGCTTCACCTCTTAGCCCTAGCTAAGAGGTTTAGCCAACCATAGACATGATTGGATTAAAGTCTCTTAAGAAAAATATGAAAAAAAAATAAAGGAATAAGAAGAAAAACTCTTGATAACGACTTCTACACCCTTTTACTATATTCCTCAAACTCTAAAAGATGCCTAGGAGCATCCTAAGGAGTCATATTTATAGTTGTGGAACTCCAACTTTCACACCTAGTTAGAAAACTCTAGAAATCGCTTCAAATTTATGCAATTTGCTAAAATAGACTTCACTCTGCATAGTTTTTTAAAATAAACTTCCTCTCCGCAATTTCACAAAATGAACCAGAGTTTTGAAATATATTTTTTCAGGACGATTTTAAGATTCCTTTTCTTCACTTTAAAATTTTGATTCTCTTCATTCCTAAATTAGTTTTCTCGAATTTTTAGCATGTGAATTCTTCAATCTTAGTCTCTTAAGATTCATCGCTTATCTTGGTGATTCTTAAGCATCAAATCTATGCTTTTAGTACCCTTTTCAGTCCAAGCTCTTAAATTCACCTTGCAACACAAACATGAGTAAAATAGAATATTAAGCATTATCATGTTTATAAAATAAAAATATAAATGGGAGATAATATACAATATTTGACCCTCAACACAATCCCCAACCAACTTTTGCTTGTCCCGAGCAAAGTATACGAAAAATATTTCGAGAACTACAGGATAATTTCTATAAGCTCAAGTGGTTCTTAAAAAAACAATCCAAATAATAGAATCCTAAAATACATCAATGTTGTGCAATACCTTCTCCTAAAATCTAGCGCTCGATAAGTTTCATAATCAAGTTCAAAGCATTAATCCTCCAATTAGAATATTCCAAACATTGAGTTCCATGGGTGTATAATGAAGTTTAGACTTATCACAATTAAAGGTTCAATTCGTCACTTTCATGATGATATTGATAATTAAAAGAGCATTTAGGACAACCAAAACCTAAACTGAAACTTGCCTTTTAGTTCATCTTTTAATTTCCTCTTTTATTTCTCCAGATTTTGATTTTTTTTATCGATGGCTTTTACGTTATGTCAACCTTTTTAAAGATCTTTAATAGGTAGCCCTTTTCGACGATAACTATTTTTTTAGCTGGATATTTTTTTTTTCTTTTCAATTCTTCATATTGAACATGATGGACAAATTCTCCAGGTTGGTTCTTTCTATGCTCAATAATCATCCATTTAACAATTCAATATCAAACTGATACTTTAATGTGTAAGCTAGATGTGACATGTGTTCATGACTTAATCAATGTTTAAAACTTCTAATCGAGGATCAATGACTTAACTTAATTTTGAAATCTCCCAAGTGACTAAAATCCAAGAGACATAAGGCATCAACATTAAGTATCTTGTAATTCTAATTCATGAATTAACTTCGAGATCACTTAAATTTGCAGAAATTTTAAAAAAATTACTCAAATTTTCACAACTTTGCCCAAAGACTAAGAAAATAACTAATTAACCTGGATAATCCATACCCCCAACCTAAAATCTACATTGTCTTCAATGTAAAAGAGATAAGCATTCAATGCAAATGATGCAATGAAAAGAAAAGGGAAGTGGTGAAAAGGTAGTACCTGAAGAAGAAATTTTGAGGTTTTTCTTCCAAAATATCTCAATGTGAAGATGGATTAGCACAAGAATTAAACCATTAGAAAGTAAACTTTCCTAAATAGTAAAAAAGCAAACTATCCTAAACAGTGGAAAGAAGACTATCTTAAACTTAAATTCTTTGAAAGTAATAAACCTACTTAGGAAAATAGGAGAAAGTTACTTAGTAATGCCACAAGGTTCTTCCTCCGACCAGTATCTTGATAAATTTCTTAGTAGGTTTCATAACAAGATCATCCAAAAGTCCTTTTTGCAATAGGCTTGGATTCCCTGGAGCATGATTTTTCAGAGAAATTTATGGACCACAACATTAAGTTTCCTTTTAATCTCCCGAAGTGTCCAAAGTACATTGATTCACCTGAGATAGAGAAAGTTTCAAAGTCAGCTCACCATGGTGAATCAAAGATTACAAGTAGATAAAATTCAGAGAAATTCTTAATAGGTGATGTAGTCTCAACATATTCTGAAGTTTCAGGCTTCAATTCAACTTTCAGCTCATCCTCCCTTCATGGTAAACATTCAAGATTTATGGAAGGAGGGGCTTCAGAATAAGAGTTTTATCGATCAGTAACAACCATCGAGGCATTGTTTTGCAAGACATCCATTATTTCTTTTATCATGGGATCATTTGAATTTATAAAATATGTCAAGAGATCTTTCAGAGAGTTGAGATAGTTAGTTGAGAGAGGCTCATTTTTCATATTGAGGTCTGTGATGATATGCTCATGATTCCTTTGTCTTCTCTTAGAATAGAGGAAAACATAATCTCTTGCTTTTCACCTTAGTAAGAGCCAATTACCACCAGATACATCTCGCCCTACCCTGCATAGACAGATTGTGGATCAGTATGTGCATTGATGTGAAGATTATGTTCATTGCTACCACTTAGTAGAGACACTATATCGTCAAGGGTTGATATCTTAAATGATGGCTTTAACTAGGTGGTTTCAAATTCTAGAGTCATATCGAGCGACTCGTCTATCTCCCTAATCATATTATAATCTAAATCAGGGGAGTGGTCTACACATGACTCAAAAGAGCTAGAAGGGTCGATTGAAAGAAGCTCATCCTTCACATTTAAATTAGGTGTTTCAGATGGGTGGAGTAGATCATTATAGTCGACAACTTCCTTTACCTCGTGATCACTTTCCTGAACCAAAATTGAAATTGATTTTAGTGAATCTTAAGTTGTAAACTCATGATTCTCATCCCAATACTTATCATCTTCCAATTCAATACAGTTCACAAGTAGGATGAGATCACTTTCCTCACAATATTTTTTAAGTTGAGTTGAGGCTCGAATAAATTAACTAGCCTCTTCCTCGTCATTGAAGTCAAGTGTGTCATATGACTGGAGCATGTCAGTATCATTATATTTGAAAGACACCCATGTCTCTTGATCACTCCTTTGGACAGTCATCGAGATCAACTCTTTGAAAAATTGAATCATATGCTCATTCGCACAATCCAACTCTTCATTTTCAAGTTCAATATTCTCCATAATCGCATCATGTGAACCTAACTGTTGTATATCTTTTATAAGTTCTTAGAATCTTAGGAGTGTATTTTACTGGATGAGCTCTAGAGTTTGTGTGAAATTCTAAAGTAAATTCACTTAGATAATTTCTTATCGGATCTTAGAGTATAGGACCCAAGAGAATTGTCACTATGATGCATTGTTGATTCAACTTCTCAATCTTGATGTTTCCACTGATTATAAGTAGAGATTTGGGAATAAAGAATTGGATTAGGTAGAGGCTGAGGTGAACTAGCCGCCTTTAGCTTATCAAAGTAGGATGCAAGCACTTTTATCATTCTTCTGATGCCAACAAAATCGTCTGTGTAACCCCGAAGTGACTCTTCTTTGATCATTTCTGGTTGGGTTTCAAAGGTAGATGACTTAAGAGAATTGTCACTATGATGTATTGCTGGTTCATCTTCCCAACATTGATGTTTCCACTGTTTATAGTAATACAGGTCATAGGTGGGAAAATTTGGTGGTTGATTGTACATATTATCACCCATAATATAATCTCTCATTATTTTCTTCTTGTCTAATGGGTGATAATAGTTCTCACTCCCATGATAAATCCATTAATCACGTACTGTTTTCTTAATATGTGGGCTGTAATTGTTCTTCGCATATGATCGTGTAAGGACTTCTTAACCATTAGATCATTGTATTCCGTTTGGTTCTCGATGATGTTTTCAAAAAAAATTTGAAACGTAGGTTGTTTTCTAACATAATCATCTGACAACGCTTTACAATTTCTCACATTCTCTAAAATTAGCTTAGCATATTAACGTTCCCACTCTTGTATATACATGGTGAAACCCTAATTCTGAATCTAATCTTAAAATAGAATAAAAGAAAAATCCTACAGTAATATAGAAAGTAAGTATAGGAGAAGTTAGAAGGAGTTTACCAGTTTGGAGAGTTCTATGTTAGGATCCCACAAAACAAAAAGTAATGTTAGTTTCTAAAAATAAATTAGAAAAAACCCTAATTAATCTAAAAATAAAATAAAAATTTAGTCCTAAAAACAAATTAGTTTCTGAAAACAAATTAGGAAAGTTTCCAAATCAACAAATAGAAAAAAAAAAGAATTTGTTTCTAAAATAAAATTAGGAAAGTTTCTAAATCTAGAAATAAAAAGAAAAGTTAGTTTCTAAAAACAAATTAGGAAAGTTTCTAAATATAGAAACAGAAAGAAAATTTAGTTTCTAAAAATAAATTAGGAAAGTTTCTAAATGTAGGAATAGAAAGCAAATTAGTTTCTGAAAAAAATTAAGAAAGTTTCTAAATCTAGAAATAGAAAGAAAAGAATTAGAAAGAAGTTACCAAATTAAAAGTTTCTATTTTGGGATCCTGTAAAAGAAAGAGGAAAGTGAATTAGTTTCTAAAAAAGAACTAAGGAATCAACCTAATTTCTAAAAAAAGAAAAAGGAAAGTTTCTAAAAGTAGAAAGTAAGTGTAACAACTCTAATTTTGATAATTAGTTATATACATTTGTATACCCAAATATGCTTTAAAGGAAAAGTAGTGAATGAGTAGAAATATTGTAAAATGAATATTCTCGTTCCTATTAATAATACGAGTGTGGAATCTCAAGGACGAGATTTTCTTTAAGGAGGGTAGATTATAACACCCCGTACTTTTTAGTACTTGAGTGTTACCCTGAAAGACTTAAATTAGGATAAATAGAAATTTAACTTAATTGACTATTCACCCACATCTGGCCTAAGTCTAATCATAGTAAGTAATCTCCATTCATTGGTCAAGCTATGCATCCATTACTCTTCAAGATGAATTATCAAACCATCAGATCTACCATTCATCAGGTTTACATGGGTGTATCCTTTGAAAACACATATCAGATTATCTGGCTTCATATTCAACTCATAGATCTCATTTAAACATTCTTAGAATCCCTAGGGTTATTGGTAGCTAAATACGAGTCAATCCAACCATTGGATCATTTGAATGGTTAAGAAGTCAAGATTGGTAACTAGATATTCATGTGTTGTGACCCACTAAATAGTTAAAATACTTTAAGAATTAAGCACACGACTCGTAGATGTTAATCTACTGCAAGGACAACTCTGTTTAGAAGTAAACTCTACAATTTTAAAATTTTAAATAATAATAATAATAATAATAATAATGGTGATGATAATGAGATTGTAATAATGACAATTAACATTATGAATGTGTATTGAGTCATCTAAACCCTAATCCAATAGTTGATTTCTAACTAAGTGGACCCTTGGACTTTTAACCGTTGATACGAAAATTGAGAATGATCTGACTGTTAGTTCAATAGAGATCACAAATGAATTTAAAATCTTACAGTATGGCCCATCTACGATGCAAATTTGCCTCACTTTTATCCTAATACCTTAAAATGATTTATTAAAACATATAGACGAAGTGGATTTGTCAATTTCATCATAGTGGACCCCACATTTGTGTGCATGTACATTGGGGGAGGTGCACCGACAGTGCACTGGATTGAAAATCCAGTCAATTGGGTGCTGACCCAATGGAACTAAAAAAAGAGAGATTTTCTCTCCTTTCATTCCCGTGCGACTGCAGTTTAAAAGAGAGACTACCGTTTGGGTTTGATTGTGGCCCACCATCCTGACCATTATGCCAATCCAAATGTCCATCACATTCAGGACACATATATAACCAAAATCCCATGAGTCCCACATGTAGTTGACCGCGTGTAAACACAAACATGGGCTCAGGAAGAGTTGTGCATGCGAATATTCTGAAAAAGGAAACCGTTTTCTCTTATTAGCTGGCATCACACGTGCCTCCTCATCTTTGAATCCTACTCATACACGTAGAGGAATCCCAGCTCCCCATTTCTACCTTGATTATAGGGCTTCCTTTGCAATGAAAGAGTCGCCGCAAGTTACTCCGAACCCACCAAGTTTGGAGGAATGATTGGATGATTGGTGGGTCCCATAACGATCTTAGGATGAATCCAAACCATCCAGGTGCTTCAGCACAAAGAATAGTCCACTCGATCGGAAGTTTCCATGATCGGTGGATCATCTTCCTCATATGTCGGGAAATCCCATTTCCCTTATGTGGACCCCACTGGCCGATCAGATTCATTCATTTTGTGGGCCACAATGTCAGAAGTTCCATTGCATCTTTAGATTTCTTCCATGTTAACAGATCTGAGGTCCACCACCTCCATTATTGAACGATTAAAAGAAAAAAATACCATAACTAATCCTTTGATTAGTTGTTACTGAAAGTTCTGGAAAGACTTTCAAGGGCTATAAAAGCTCTCCTTCTATTATGGGTAATCGGCCTTAAAAAAACCAGAAAAGAGAGAGAGAAAGAGAGAGAGAGAGAGAGAGAGAGAGAGAGAGAGAGAGAGAGAGAGAGAGAGAGAGAGAGAACATGGAGCGGCTCTGAGTTTATGTCGCATCGACCCGTTCGAGTCGTGGCTGAGTCGTAGTAGAGCCAGGCTTCGTCTGATGCATGAAGGCTGAACAAAAGAAGAGAAGAAGTAGCAAAGAAGAAGAAGACACAAAAGAGAGAGAGAGAGAGTCTGCGCTGGTTCGTTGCACCAGCTTGATTCAAGTTGAGTCTCTGACTCGCTCAAGTTGGGTCAAGTCAAGTACAATTCCTGGACTTTCACAACAGAGAAAAAGAGGGAGAAGGAAAGAAAGAAAAAAGGGAACAAAGAAAGAGAAACGAAGAAGAAAGAGGAGGGTGGATGGAGCGCCGCCCGCCATTGCCGCACCAACCAAGCTCTTACTGAGCTCGGTCTGAGTCTAGCTGTCGATCCTGTTTAGTTGTTAGAGAAGCAGCGAGAAGGAAGGAGTAGAGAGGGAGAGTGGTTCTTGTTGCCGCACCAAGATGGTCCGGGGAAGTTGCTGCCGAGTTCGAGCCTTGCGTCATCGCAAACTCGACTCAGCTTGACTAGGTCAAGACAGAGTCTGGACGGGTCTAGATTGCTGGATATTTTCAAGAAGAGAGGAATAAAAAAGAAAAGAAGAAGGATAAAGTAGAAGAACTGCAAAAGAAGAGAATAGAAGGAAGGAAGAAGAAAAGGAGCAAAGTGGTAGCTGCCGAGTTAGGTTGGCTCACTTGCTCAACTCAGGACTAAAGTCCAGTCACTGGATCTAGACTCAGGCTAGCTGGGTTCAGTTCTGATTTGTGTTCAGGCCCTGTAAGAGGACCAAATAAAAGAAAGAAAGAAGAGAGGCAAGGATAAAAAGAGAAGAAGAGGAAGTGAGGCGAGTCACTAAGTCAACTTGGTTAAAAGAGAGCCGAGTCTCTGACTCATTGTCTAATCGGGTCCAGACCTGCTAAAAGTGCATGACAAAGTATGAAAAGAAGAAAAGTGGAAGAAAGAAGAAGAGAGAAGCTAGGAAGAATATGTGATGATGAATCAAGTCGACGTACATACGTTGCTTTTCATTCTTTTCACAAATTAGATTCTTTATTAAGTATAAATAGCTTTATTAGTAATATCATTCAAAGTTAATAGTTAGTATCATTTTATTACTATAGCCTAAGATTATAATTGTGGTTATAAATTTACATTAAGTTATATACTAACTAGTGTTATTATTATTAATATTCGTCAATTATAACCTGTACTACAAATTTTCATACATTACACAACCTAGATTTTAGAATTTCTAAAATGACTAACCTTAAACGTAGGTTGGAGATCAAAGCCTGAGGTTAGATCTTAACCATAGATGGCATGTGGAACTTAGATCTAAACCATCCAAGTTGGATTTGTGCATTGGAGCATTCAAGTTGTAATCACTTAATTTAAAGGTGAGGATTACCTTCAAGCTTTTCTACATCATAATAATTATCCTAGTTCATTTATTCCATTAATTTCTTAATTTAGTATTTATTAAAAATGATGATGAATGCTAGTTTATATTTGAGTGAATTCTTCCTAAATGATTAATCATTAGATTTACATTCAAGTATTTGAACATGCTATAGATCACAAATTCTCTATCCTGGTTTAAATGAAATATTTCATATGCAAATATTTCATATGTATGAGCTTGTGATTACTATATGGTGTATGTAAAGGTCCTCGAATTAGTGGCCATTTGCAAAATGATTAAATGAAATTATATGGTGGACTACTATCTTATGAATCATTAGTTGCCTAAGTGGCTTTTGGAAAAATCCCTATCACACCCTTGGGATGGATTGTTTGTCCTATGCGGCTTGATGTAATAATTACAATATGTGACTTTAATAAACTATCGTTATATAACCTTGCGATAGTAAGTTTCACATGTAGAATTTTCATTGGCCACTAGTTGAGTATGTTACCTTTAAACATCATAATTGTTAGTCTCATGAGCCAGGGATGGTGGAATGGGATACTATGCCTGAGCTGTCGGCCTATGCTAGGTGACAAACCCCTCATAGTGACCTTTAAGCTTCCTTAAAATGATTGTTTGAAATTGGAATAATAATAGTTGGGCATATCATGCATTTTCATGGTATGCGAACTTTATTGAGTGATCGATGTAAGACACGGGGTTTTTCTTGGATCACTATAGGTTGTACCATAAAGTATTATTTCATGTATTCAAACCACTATGGGTGTCATTGTTGCATGAACTTTTTCGGGTGCCTAGTCCTCCTTAGGGCGTACCTTTGAGTATTTTTCTAGGAGACTAGTCGACCTTGTGCGTCCTTGTTGCATGGTCTTTTTCGGGTGGTTAGTTCTCCTTGGGGCGTACCTTTAAGTACTTTTTTGGGTGGCTAGTTCTCCTTGGGTGACTTTTTACCAACTGGATGTGCATCCCCAGGTCCGTGAGCATGTGCATGCATCCATGCATTTAAACAAGATTATCTTTGCAAAATTTATTTAATGAATGTGTATTTAATGAACCTTATATGATTTTCATGATGATCATTGTGTAATATTTGTTATACACTATCTCTGATGACTATGTTTAATTATCTTAATGTTATAATAAATCTTGGGGGTTATACCTCACTAGGATAGCCAATGACACTATCAAATCGTAATCAATGTGCAGGAGGCGCAGAGGATGCGCATGCTGTTGCTTGTGTGGAATAGGAGTTGGACGATCTTGCAGCCTTCTATTCCTAATTCCATTTGTGTTTAAATTTGTATTGTGATGTTTTGTAAAAAGTTAAGACATTAGTTTATATAAGTTCTCAAGTAACCACAAGAATACTTGGTTATGTATAATTGGACTTCCTCTTATCCTTGATTTGTTTCTATTCTACTAATTTACCAACTCTGATAAAGATAAAAAAAAATTACATAAAATTTGGACTATCTTTAAAGGTTAATGCTTGGGTTTTTGAAAAATGAGTAGTGTACCTGAGGTTCGAGAACCGGGGTGTTGCAGTAAGTTAGTTTCTAAAAACAGAAAAAGGAAAGGAAATTAGTTTCTAAAAACGGATTAGGAAAGTTTTTAAAAAATAAAAAATTAGTTTCTAAAAAAAATCTAAAAGTTTCTATCCTAGAATTAGAAAGTAAATTAGTTTCAAAAAAAAAAAAAGTTTCTAAACCTAGAAATAGAAAGCTAAGTTAGTTTCTAAAAGAATTCAGAAAAAAACCTAACCTAAAAATAGAAAGTAGAAATATCCTAATATTAACCTAATTCCAACACTAATCAAATCCAAAAAATGCAACCGTCAATCCCCAACAATGGCGCCAAAAACTTGTTCACATCCCCAAGTGTAAGGTCGTGGTGTAGTAATAATCTCAGTAAGACCGAGGTCGAATCCATAGGGACTAATCTCGTGAGTATTCTGAAAGAAACTAGAAATAGAACTAGAAAAAGATGTGAATCTAAATCTGAAATAAACGGAAGTAATTGTGAGAGATTTAATTAGAAACATAAGAAATTCAAAGGTGGGAACTAGGGTGCCAAGGATCCACTTGTAGTGGTCAGGAAGCCTTCTTGCTTGATTCAAGTAACATAATTAGAATTGGAGTTTAATCCTATCCAATTGGAAAATATATCAATAAAACTAAATTTGAACTTCCATTGACCTAATTCTCAATGAAGGAGAAATATGATAATTGGCAGGGACTCCATCACCAAACCATACCCAGGAGATAATGGCAAACAACAAGATTTACCAATCCCAAATCTTAAAGTAGGAGAATTGTGAAGATTAGGAAGGATTCTATCACCCTACCATGCCCAAGGGACGATGGTAAATGTAACATCCTGAAATTCGAGGTCGTGTAGAAACCCGACTCCTAGTTCCAGATCATCACTTATGCAACAAACATGCTTATGATTTAGATGTTGTCTGAGTCAGTGCATTAACATGAGTAAGATTATACCAAAACTACAATTCATACTCCAGATCAAGGGGCGTTATTTTTAAGCGTCATGACCGTCAGAATTCATCCAAATTTCACCCTCGGATCAGGAAAATTTTCTCTTTCATGTCATGAAACTTGTAGTCCTGATTTAGCTTCGGTAACCGTTGAATTGAAACTGGTCTGCCACGCGTGATCTGGGAACACTATCGGACCGAAAACTTAATGTGATCAACATCCGGCATCCATGAGCTTAAGTCCGACCACATTCAGTCAGGGGACCTACAGAAGTGTCCTTTTGGATCGGAAAAGACCCGATTTGGTCATAACTTGAGTATACCTTGGTTTAAAGTCTAAATAGGTAAGTTTTTAGCCTATTTAAAGACCTTAAACCCTCTCATATCTCTCTCATCCGAATTTGCAAGAAACCCTAGACAGAGAAGGGAGAGAAAGAGAGAGATTGTGAGAGAGTTGAGAGGGAAACTTCCTGCCATTCGATCCTTCTACCAAGCGTGCTTAGCCATCACATTCAAATCATTCTTCCGGTGATTCCGACTTCATCCTAGGTAAGAAAACCCTAACCTCAACCTATTTTAGGAATTCCATAGATACAAGTAGTGAAGTAGCTGATTCATCTTGTGATTTAGGTTTTCATATAGGCGTTGTCGAAGCGTAGAGTTCCTAAGCGATTCGATACTCTTCTACGGCGAAAGGTGAGGATTCTAGATGCTTAGATTGATTGTTTTCAAAGCTTTCAATGTCGTTTAATAGTAGATTATCGACAAGAATGCAGTTTGACATGTAAAACATGCTGTCCGTTTTTCATTTTGTATGCGTACGGAAAATATGAGATTTAGGGTATTTTAGGCATTTGTAGAAAATACTGTATACGTCTGTATTTTGCTGGAATGATTGCCATGTGAATTTATCGTGTTATTATACTAGTTATGCGTGCATGATCTGTTTGGCGAAGAGATTCGCCCTAATGCACACTTTGGGTCGACATACGCTATGTAGACAAAGGTGTGTAGACTAAGTGTTTGTATAAATGTTTATATTAGTATGTACTGAGTACATGTTGTTGTAGATTAGTTTGAGATTGTATTCTCAACTAATATGATGATTTATATGCTTTCCTCCATGTGTGTTATATGAAATTGATTTCCTTATGTATATGGAATACATGTGTTTGGTTGATTTGCTTACGTTGTATGTTACAACATGTTGTTAACATGCCTTGATTGTTGTATTTCATTTATGTTACTCTCATATGATCACTGATGTAGATTTCAAGTGCTTGGGGCTACATTCTAGTCCAAGCAGTCAGTAACAGATTGAAATTCGTGGCTGGCTTCTATTTGCCACGAAGGATGTGTCGATGAACGTGAGTCGTGCTTTGGTTGGCGGCAGTGGTTAGGCCACATGAAGTGTTTTATGCACTTCATGTCATCTAACTTGAAGTGCATTCGTACTAGTCGAGCTCGTCAAGTAACCCGACTGACCATTGTATGTTCACCTTGTATTGGTCATAACTGCTTGAACCTAGGGTACTGAACTTACCAGTGGAAACCTTAATAATCATGGTACCTTAATCCATTAAGACTCATGAGCCGGACATGGTGGTATGAGACACCGTGGTCGAGATGTCGGCCTACGCTGGGGCCACAAACCTCCCCGTAGTGACCAGTGAGCACCTTAGACTCGTGAGCCGATTGTGGTGGTATGGGACACTACATTCGAGCTGTCAGCCTACTCTGATTGGTGAGAGCCCTTTGTAGTGACCTCGAGAGTATTCTGAGTCTACGAGAGGCGACGACCCTTCTATAGCAATAAGAGTACAACTAAGCCTGTATTGATAAAGTGATGGGGGAGCGGTGCAACGAGTGCGAGCAACAGCCCTGGCAACCCTTGCAGCGACCTAAAAATTGATGAGGGTCAAATATTACATATTAGACCCCGATTATTACCAGATTTTACCAACATGATAATGCTTAATGTCATAGTTTAATTGTTTTTTGTTGCAGGATGAAATAAAGAGCGTTGATTGAAAAAGCGTATTAAAAGTATGGATTTAATGCACCGAGGATACCAGAGCAGGGAACGGACTCCAAAGGACTGAGATTGAAGAAATTACATGCCAGAGATACGAGAAAATCAAGCTGTTTGCATTAAATGGGCCCGAAAACCAGCCAGAATGCAAGATCACAGGGTTCCCACCATCTGATCAGTTCAAAACTTTATACATGAGATAAGGGCCATAAATTAACCGTGCATTTTAAATTTCAGCTCTCAGATCACTATAGAAGTGCTCCAACTGACAGATCAGCCTATAAACTGTCGATTCTAGGCCCACCTGATATCTGGAATTGCCTCGAATTTGGTATCAACGCCTTAAATGAGGAGACCAATCAGATAGTCGGATCAAATTTCATAAAAACATCACACTGGACCCTACATGTATAACATGTGCATAAAGCACATGTACACTAGTCGTGTACCGGACCGGATGCATCTTTTAAAGTCAGTTTGACCGACCGACTTCAGTAGAAAAATGCATTTCAACAGCGTTAATGCTGTCCGATCGGACGTTCGAGTTGTGGGCCCCACCTATTATCCATATAGACAATCTGGACCGTCCATTGGCTCTCTAAGGCCCATGTTACTTACGCCTAGCTGACAGAATTCCAAGACATCACGTTATAGGTTTTTTTTAACCGTTCAAACACGAACGGATGGTAGAGAAGAAAATCAGGTGGGCCGCATCAACGGACAACCAAAACTATTCATGTCCGATCTATTTTTCGTGAATAAGCTAATGGACGACATGGATTGATGAACACAACATTCAAATGGGCCCCACCAACGTCACAAGGACGGATCCGCATCCCTGTTTCGGACGGACACTGTCCGTTTTCACGGAAGCTAGTGGGCCCCACCCATTGACCGTACGGATGATCCAAGCCGTTCACCGTGTAGAGGGGCTCGAATACTACAAAAACATGTTGACTCTTTTCATTCATGCATACACACGTGTGCGTTACAGAGGCCACAAAAGGGCTGCCCTGGGACGTTCAAAATTGATTTTATTGCGATTTATTCTCTGGACCACGTCAATGGACGTTCAAAACCACCTATTCTTGACTTAAATTTTGTTCTGAATGCAATGGACGGGGTGGATTTTCCAGAAAATGCTTCTGTGGGGCCCATCGATCACAACAGTGAAATGGTGCGAAAGGTTTCGCACATCCGCGAAAATTGACTTTTCCAGGCGGTTGTGGCCCACCATTTTTGATCATATGACAGATTTGAACCGTCTATCATGTAGAGGACCCAAGAAAGTCCTAAGGGATGATATTTCTTTAGAATTTGAGCGAGGAAAGTGGCGATTTTTAAGGCACTGAACTTGGCTGCGAAAAGGCTTTCGCTGCGCATGCCATAGCTTTCCAAATCCGATTCAAGTCCGATTTTCACCACTCCAGCAGCTATATAAGGAGGTTTTAGACGTGGAGAGTAATTATTCAGACCTTGGGAGGAAGATCCAAAGCTTGAAGAGAGGAGAAGGAGACAAGGAGAGAGAGAAGAGTTTGGATTTATTATTTTTTTCTATTTTCTTTCTGTGACTTACATGGAGATCAGTCCATCCATGTCAGGCTAAACCTCTTAGCTAGGGCTAAGAGGTGAAGCTTGTAGTGAGATGGGAGAGTTTATTTTATTATTTTTGAACTGAATTGAAGTTGATGTTAGTTTAATTAATGGAATGTTTTTAGTCTTTAATAGTCTGTTGTGACTGAAATTATAATGGGTCTGCAATGGCTATGAGCATGTCCTTTTCTCTTTTATGTTTATGACGTCAGGAAGCCCTGTTGTTCACTATAGTCTCCTGGGCATGGTCAGATGTCAGTACCCTTCCTAACCTTCATACATGCGATTGGTTGGTAATTAGTTTAATTTCGTTGTTTGCCATAGTCTCTTGGGCATGGTTTGGTGATGGAATCCATTCTAATTCATATACATCTCATCTCTTTGAAACTATATCAACGACAGTTCAGTTAAATTCCATAATTCTTGAAGCTGACATAAGATCTCCCTGATCTCTATAAGTGGATCCTCTGAATCCCTAGTTTTCCTTTCTCTGAATTTTCTTAAGCTTTAGATTAATTATTCCACAATCATTCCTTAATTTCTATTTGATTTAGAAGTCATCTCATTCTAGTTCTAATTCTACTTAATTTTCGATAACGTACAAGTTTCAGTCCCTTGGGATTCGACCTCGGTCTTACCGAGTTATTACTACATCACAACCCTGCACTTGGGGAGTGAACAAGTTTTTAGCACCGTTGTCGGGGACTGATGGTTATGTATTTTTGAAATTAATTGGTTTTAGAATTAGATTAAGATTAGAATTTTGCTAACTTTATTTTATTTTTATTTTTATTTTTTTTCCTAGAATTAACTTGTTTTCCTGTTTTGTAGGAGCCTGATATAAACTTCTAATTCGGTAATCCCTTCCCAATTCTTCTACTTTTTCCCCTTTTTAGGAACTAGTTTAATTTTGAAAACTTTCTAATTTTAGGGTTTCCTATTTTAGAAATTTTCTAGGGTTAGGAAACTTCCCTTTTCTTTTTAGAAACTCTTTCTAATTTTAGAAATTAACTCATCCTTCCTTTATTAGAAAATTTCTATTTTAGGATTAGGTTTTCCGTTTTAAAAACTAACTTAGCTTCTAAGTTTTCTTTTAGAAATTTCTAACTTTTCTATTTCTACTTTAGGAAACTAATCTCTTTTGTTTTCCTTCGCAGGACCTTAACATAGTACTCCAATCTGGTAACTTCTCTCTAACTTCTCATCTACCTACTTTCCATATTGCTGTAGGATCTTTTCTTCTACTCTTTAGGATTAGATTCAGATTAAGGGTTTCATCATGTATATGAATGAGTGGGTACATCCGTATGTTGAGATAGCTTATGAAAAACAACCTATGCCTCAAAATTTTTCTGAAAATATCTTCAAGAACCAATCGGAATATGATGCTCCACCGATTAAGAAGACTTTCGGTGATTATCTGCGGGAGAATAATTGCATTATACGAGTTAAGAGAACATTACGTGATTATTGGAATGATGACGCTTATCAACCCCCGACAGATAACCCGTATGATTCTAATCAGTGGAAACAGAAATATTTCGAAGATGAGCCAGTAAAACATCACGGTAATAACTCCTGTGGATCAACCACTTATGAATATCCACCAGAAACGATCCAGGAGGAGTTATCTCCGAGCTATACAGACTATATTACTGGCATGAGGAAATTACTAGAAGCGCTTGAATCATACATCGATAGGCTAATGGAGGATAGGTCATCTCAGCCTCAACCCAATCCAGAAATACAATGCAAGGAAAGTGATCCTCACTCTCTTTTGAAAAACTCTGGAATTTGGAATGAGGAGTGGGATTCCCTTAATGAGCACGTGGTTCAATTTCCTGAGGAGTCGATCTCGATGACTGTTCGAAAGAATAGTGAAGATACATGAGTGTCTTTTAAATACATTGATGATGACACACATTCCTTACATGACACACAAGATTTCAATGATGAGGAAGAGGTTAGTTTATACGAACCTCAACCCATGCTAGGCGTAGAATGTGAGGAAAGTGATTCCATCCCAAATATGCACTGCACTGGACTAGAACATGATTGTGATCCTGAATGTGCAGCCACAGTCCCCCTAGAATCCCTCTCAAGTTTGGTCCAGATCAATGATCAAGATGTACATGAAGTGGTCGGTCATAATAAGCCACTCCCATCACTTGACATGTCTGATTTAAAGGTGGAGGATGAGCCCCTCATGACCGACCCTTCTAACTCTTGTGAAACACGTTTGGACCACTCCCCTGAATTGAATGATGATATGATTCGGGAGAAGGAGGAGTTGCCCGCTACGACTCTGGAATTTAAAACTACTCAGTTGAGGCCACCATCTGAGCTGCACATATTTGACAATTCAACGCCTCAATTGAGTAATTTCAATGAACAGAGTGATCACATCAATGCTTCACTTATTGATCTTCAATCTGTCTGTGTAGGACTGGAGCAAGAGAGCGTACCTCCATCCACTTTCAAGGAAGGTGGATTCTTTGAGCGGATCATTGCGAGATCCAATATGAACCACAATAAGTCACACTTAGCTGAGCTTCCCAACTCTTGGATTTGTTTGGTATACTTTGTAGTTTCAAACAATCCCATATTAAAAGACAAAGTGGATGCCTTACGAGACAACATCTCGGTAGCCATCATTGACCGAGAGAACCCTTATTCTGAAACCCTCTCGTCCTCTAATCCTAAACGTTTATCAGTAAAGGAAGAGGAGTTGAAAATCCAATCGAAGTTTGTGGCATGATCGATTCTATGTTTGTGGGTAACATTATTGCAAACCCTCACGAGACTACAACTCGTCCACTAGGGGTAACCTAGGGGTTTAAAGGCTTGTTGCATACGCTAAATGCAATCGAGAGCACCTATGAAAGTGGTATAGGTAGGATTTTATTTTTGTTATTTTTGTTGGTTTCACTCTCGTACTGACTTGCTCTCTCCCAGCAATCTCTTGAAAAACTCTCTCGATTTGTTATCCAGGTACTATCCTCCCATCACTTCTCATTTACTTTTGTTGTCCCATGTGCATTACATGTTTAGATCTTTTACATTGAGGACAATGTAGATTTTAGGTTGGGGGGTGAGAAATTAGGTTTCCTAATCAGTGTTTTCTTAGCCTTGAGCAAAATTGTAAAATTTTTAAAATTTTATGGAATTTCTTGTGAATTTGAAATGATTTTGAAGGATAATTGTGATTTTCAAATTAAAAGACATAGAATGTTGGTAATTTATAACTCTTGGAGTTAGTTGCCTTTTAGATTTCACAGTTAAGTTTAAATTGTTAACCCGTGATTAGAAGTTTTAAACATTGATTGAATCATGATCTCACAAGATACATCTCGCTTACACATTAAATGATTAACTTGGTAATCTTTAAGCATGAATGGAATCAACTTAAAAAAAATTTCATGTTCAGTAAAAGAAGAATTAAAAGGGTTAGTCGCATAATCTTTACCATAGGTTTGCTCCCTATAGGTGTAGATTCGATCCCCCATGGTTGATAGTTAAAAAATATATATATTAGGTGATAAGTTTTCACCATAGGTTTGCTCCCTATAGGCGAGGATTTGATTCCCCTCCTTGGCGTTACTGTCTATGAACAAAATCAAAGGCTGGTATAATGAAAAGTTAACCTGTTAGGCAAGTGTTGGTTTCAGTAGTTATGCATTCCGTTGTTAATTACCAATGATATCATAATATTGACAATTGGATCTCTTAATGAATGTAAGACGAGATTACACTATACACTCATGGAACTCAATGTTTAGAATGTTCTAATTAATGGATTAATATTTTGAATTTGATTATGAAGTTTACTGTGAGCTTGATTCCTAGAGAAAATTTCACACACCATTCATGAATCTTAGAATTCTCACATCTCGACTATCTGTTAACAAGTCACTTGGGTTTAAAGGAATTGCTCTTTTATTTTTGAAATTATTTTTCGCATGTTTTGCTCGGGACTAGCAAAATGCTGGTTGGGAGTTGTGATGAGGGTCAAATATTGCATATTAGACCCCGATTATTACCAGGTTTTACCAACATGATAATGCTTAATGTCATAGTTTAATTGTGTTTTGTTGCAGGATGAAATAAAGAGCGTTGATTGAAAAAGCGTATTAAAAGCATGGATTTAATGTTCTGAGGATATCAGAGCAGGGAACGGACTCCAAAGGACTAAGATTGAAGAAATTACATGCCAGGGATCCGAGAAAATTAAGCTGTTTGCATTAAATGGGCCCGAAAACCAGCCAGAATGCAAGATCACAGGGTTCCCACCATCTGATCGGTTCAAAACTTTATACATGAGATAAGGGCCATAAATTAACCGTGCATGTCAAATTTCAGCTCTCGGATCACTATAAGTGCTCCAACTGACAGATAGCCTATAAACCGTCGATTCTGGGCTCACCTGATATCTGGAATTGCCTCGAATTTGGTATCAACGCCTTAAATGAGGAGACCAATCAGATGGTCGGATCAAATTTCACAAAAACATCACACTGGACCCTACATGTATAACATGTGCATAAAGCACATGTACACTAGTCGTGTATCGGACCGGATGCATCTTTTAAAGTCAGTTTGACCGACCGACTTCAGCAGAAAAATGCATTTCAACAGCGTTAACGCTGTCTGATCGGACATTCGAGTTGTGGGCCCTACCTATTATCCATATAGACAATCTGGACCGTCCATTGGCTCTCTAAGGCCCATGTTACTTATGCCTAGCTAACAGAATTCCAAGACATCACGTTATAGGTTTTTTTTAACCATTCAAATACGAACGGACGGTAGAGAAGAAAATCAGGTGGGCCACATCAACGGACAACCAAAACTATTCATGTCCGATCTATTTTTTATGAATAATCTAATGGACGGCATGGATTGATGAACACAACAGTCAAATGGGCCCCACCAACGTCACAGGGACGGATCCGCATCCCTATTTCGAACGGACGCTGTCCGTTTTCACGGAAGCTAGTGGGCCCCACCCATTGACTGTACGGATGATCCAAGCCATTCACCGTGTAGAGGGGCTCGAATACTACCAAAACATGTTGACTCTTTTCATTCATGCGTACCTACGTGTGCGTTATAGAGGCCACAAAAGGGCTGCCTTGGGACATTCAAAATTGATTTTATTGTGATTTATTCTCTGGACCACGTCAATGGACGTTCAAAACCACCTATTCTTGACTAAAATTTCATTCTGAATGCAATGGACAGGGTGGATTTTCCAGAAAATTCTTGTGGGGCCCACCGATCACAACAACGAAATGGTGCGAAAGGTTTCACACATCCATGAAAATTGACTTTTTCAGGCGGTTGTGGCCCACCATCTTTGATCATATGACAGATCTGAACCGTCTATCATGTAGAGGACCCAAGAAAGTCCTCAGGGATGGCATTTCTTTAGAATTTGAGCGAGGAAAGTGGCGATTTTTGAGGCACTGAACTTGGCTGCGAAAAGGCTTTCGCTGCGCATGCCATAGCTTTCCAAATCCGATTCAAGTCCGATTTTCACCACTCCAGCAGCTATATAAGGAGGTTTTAGACGTGGAGAGTAATTATTCAGAGCTTGGGAGGAAGATCCAGAGCTTGAAGAGAGGAGAAGGAGACAAGGAGAGAGAGAAGAGTTTGGATTTATTATTTTTTTCTATTTTCTTTCTGTGACTTACATGGAGATCAGTCCATCCATGTCAGGCTAAACCTCTTAGCTAGGGCTAAGAGGTGAAGCTTGTAGTGAGATGAGAGAGTTTATTTTATTATTTTTGAACTGAATTGAAGTTGATGTTAGTTTAATTAATGGAATGTTTTTAGTCTTTAATGGTCTGTTGTGACTGAAATTACAATGGGTCTGCAATGGCTTTGAGCATGTCCTTTTCTCTTTTATGTTTATGACGTCAGGAAGCCCTGTTGTTCACCATAGTCTCCTGGGCATGGTCGGATGTCAGTACCCTTCCTAACCTTCATACATGCGATTGGTTGGTAATTAGTTTAATTCCGTTGTTTGTCATAGTCTCTTGGGCATGGTTTGGTGATGGAATCCATTCTAATTCATATACCTCTCATCTCTTTGAAACTATATCAATGACAGTTCAGTTAAATTCCATGATTCTTGAAGCTGACATAAGATCTCCCTGATCTCTATAAGTGGATCCTCTGAATCCCTAGTTTTCCTTTCTCTGAATTTTCTTAAGCTTTAGATTAATTATTCCACAATCATTCCTTAATTTCTATTTGATTTAGAAGTCATCTCATTCTTGTTCTAATTCTACTTAATTTTAGATAACGTACAAGTTTCAGTCCCTTGGGATTCGACCTCGGCCTTACCGAGTTATTACTACATCACAACCCTGCACTTGGGGAGTGAATAGAAATATACCATCGTATGAGCTTACTAGGAGTGACGACCCTAGACAGGGTCTGTGTTGGGATTGATATAAGCAAAGTACCTTAGTTTCCTAATACTGCTGTATGAAAGGACTAATAACAACTCGGTAATCATTATTCTTATCACACTACATGTGCTTGGAAGATGTGGAGCACTGAGGGAAGAAAGCATGCTGCGAACGTAAGATGGTGTCGCATGAGGGAGTATGTCGGTGAGGGCATCCATCATGTCATTTCATCATTGTATTAACAATAGTATTTAGGAATGTCTGATTGTTTGCATTACTATTATCGCGTGATTGATTTGATAACATGTTAATCTTTACTCTATAATTCTACTGAGTCGATCACCCACTCCCACGTTACGGGACGGTGTTTGCAACACCCACCAGACACTGTCTTAGATGCAGGTAGTAAGGTGATTCTGGATGTGGTGCCGGACTACGACGAGAACCAGGACGTGTTCTCGTATATGCAGTTTTCCGACGGCTTCGCGTAGGTGGCCTGGATCGGCGGGACTTGCTATTTGGACCATATAACATTTTGATTTTTGGTGTGTATATGTATATTGTGACTCAGAGATATATTCATACTTTAGAGACAGATCGAGATTGTGTTGTTTTTACATACAGTGATATATATATATATATATATATATATATATATATATATATATATATATATATATATATATATGTTTTTCAGTCTTCTGCTCGCATTTTATCACTGGATCTGGAGTATGAATTGCAGTTTTGGTATAATCTTATTCATGTTAATGCACTGACTCAGACAACATCTAAATCATAAGCATGTTTGTTGCATAAGTGATGGTCTGGAACTCGAGAGTCGGGTTTCTACACGATCCTGAATTTCAGGATGTTACAGTAAACAACAGGACTTACTAATTTCATAATCTCAAATCAAGAAAAGAATATGCTCATAGCTATCACAGATCTATTGTAATTTGAGTCACAATAAAATATTAAAAACTGAAAGTATTCCTTAAATATCAAATTAGAATCCATGGAGTTCAACATAAACATAAAACAAAACAATAGAAATATCGCATCATGTTACAAGTTTCACCTCTTAGCCCTAGCTAAGAGGTTTAGACAACCTTAGATATGATTAGACCAAAGTCTCTTAAGAAAAATATGAAAATAACTAAGGAAGAAAAAGAAAACTCTTGGCGATAGCTTTTCCACCCTTTTACTCCACTCCTTAAACCCTAGAAGATTCCTAGGAACATCATAAAGATTCTTATTTATAGTTGTAAAAGTCTAACTTTCGCACCTAGATGGAAAACTATAGAAATCACCTCAAATTTAGGCAGTTTGCTAAAATAGACTTCACTCTGTGCAGTTTTCTAAAATAAACTTTACTCTCAGCAATTTCACAAAATGACTCAGAGTTTTAGAATAAGCTTTTTCAAGACGATTTCAAGATTCATTTTCTTCACTTCAAATATTTGATTCTCTTTATTCCTCACTTGGTTTTCTTAGATCTTTAGCATGTGAATTCTTCAATCTTGGTCTCCTAAGATCCATCCCTCTCCTTGGTGATTTTGGAGCATCCAATACATGCTTTTAGTACCCTTTTTAATCCAAGTTCTTAAATTTACCTTGTAACACAAACATGAGTAAAATAGAACATTAAGCATTATCATATTTATAAAACCAAGATATAAATGGAGGATAATATGTAATATTTGACTCTCAATTATCTCTCATAAGGTGAGCACTCCATAACACTCGCAGACAAGCAGGTAAACTGAGATTTTCAATAGGGAAATCAAATAAATTCTGAAAAAATTGGTTAACCTTGACCATAAGGATTGGTTAATCTGATTGACCAATGCTTTATGTGCTTACCATACAGCTTATAAGACCCCCATTGGAATGTCTCTCTTTATACTAGTCTATGGGAAAACTTGTCACTTACCTGTGAAGCTAGAGCATAGAGCCTATTGGGCTATCAAAAATCTAAACTTTAATTTGGACAACGCTGGCTCACTGCGTAAACTCCAATTAAATAAACTCAAGAAAATCCGAACCGACGCTTATGAGAACTGAAGAATTTACAAGGGTATGATGAAGGTATTCCATGAAAGAAACATCTTTCAGAAATCATTTACAACCAGTCAAAAAGTCCTCTTATAATTCTCGGTTACATATTTTTCTGAGTAAATTTCGATCTCATTGGACCGGCCCTTTCACTGTTACTAATGTTTATTCTCATAGGGCCGTCCAGATAAAGAATCTGAGGAATGACAATGTTTCTAAAGTAAACGAAAATCGTCTCAAGCCATTTGTTGAGAAGTTTGATTCAGAGGATATGTTCATACCTCTGATTGATCCTATGTATCAGGATTGACCTCCTAGTCTAATGGAGGTGTAATTAGGTTTATTGTTTTCATAAGATTTAAGACTAGGATAGTTTATTTTTTAATAAATTTAGTCTTCACCCATCTACATGCTGAGAACTTCGGAAAAACTTCAATTCTCCTTCTTCAGATATTACCTTTCCATCAATTCTCCTTTCTTTTCGTTGTCTCATGTGCATTGCATGCTTATATATTTTACATTTTAGGACAATGTAGATTTTAGATTGGGGTGTGGATTATGTAAACTAATTAGTATTCTCTTAGTCTTTGAGCAAAAATCTTGAAAAATTTTTAATTTTCAAGTAAAAGAACTCTTTGGAAAACAAAAGTTTGTGTATTTAAGAATGCTTTAAGTATGTTTATAAGAATGAAAAGAATTTTGAATTGTTAAAGTTTGAATATCATGTTGACCTAAACATGACAAGAAATTTCACTTTTACCTACGAAAATTTTTGTTGGTACAAAGCCATGGCTAAAGACTTTTACCAACGAAAAATGTCATCATCGGCAATGGTAAGACTTTTACCAACAAAATTAAAAACTTTGTTAAGACTTTTACCAACGAAAGTTTTCATAGCTAAAAACTTTGTTAAAACTTTTACCAACGACTTTTTTCGTAGGTACAAACGGTTAAGACTTTTACCTACGAACGTTTTTGTAGCTACAAACTTTGTTAAAACTTTTACCTACGAATTTTTTTGTAGGTACAAACGGTGTTAAGACTTTTACATACGAACGTTTTCGTAGCTATAAACTTTGTTAAAACTTTTACCTATGACATGTTTCGTAGGTACAAATGGTGTTAAGACTTTTACCTATGAACGTTTTCGTAGCTACAAACTTTGTTAAAACTTTTGCCTACGACATGTTTCGTAGTTACAAACTATGTTAGGACTTTTACCTATGAACGTTTTCGTAGCTAATAACTGTGTTAATACTTTTACCTACGAAATTTTACGTAGGTATAAACGGTGATAAGACTTTTACCTATGAAAGGTTTCATTGGTACAAACTGTGTTAAGACTTTTTTCCTACGAAATTTGACGTAGGTAAAAACTGTTGATGAAACTTTTACCTACGAAATGATTCGTAGGTAATAAAATGTGAATGAACCTTTACCTGCGAAAAAATTCGTAAGTAAAAATGTCAATGAAACTTTTACCTACAAAAATTTTTGTAGGTAAAAGTCTCTTTTTTTTTTTTTTTCATAAAACATGCAAAAGTTCCTGTTATACACCTGTTACAATATATTTCATTATATTCATATTCCCATTTATCCAAACAAACACAAACTACATCCATCTAAACACGAACCACATCCATATATAAACAAATAGTCTTATCCACATTACATTCACCCAAGCACAAATACATATAAGTTTAACATTCGTATATAAAATAAATCATAAATAAAATACGACAAATCACAAAGATGAAGGTGGAAGTGGTGGGGCATCAGATGAAGGCGGAGGTGGTGGGGCATCGATGGGTGAGCGTGCAGCGAGAACCTGTAATATCTCCTGCATCCGTCGCTCATGCTCCACCCGCATATCCTCCATTCTCCTCTCCTGCTCCACCCTCTTCTTCTCCTGCTCCTCCTTTTGCCTCTCATGCTCCTCCCTCTGCCTTGCTAGTTAGTCTTTGATCTCGTCGACGATGTCCCGTAGATGTTGAACCTCTTTCTCTACAATATCAGCTCGGTGTATGGCGGATCAGCTGGATACAACTCTAGCGGGTGTCATGAGCTTGACACCATGACCAAGCCCATGCACATATCCAGAACGAGTGCCAAGCATCTCGTTCAGGATCTTTGGCTCACTCCGCTGATACCATCGGGAGTGGGCTGACTGCATATGGCGTTCATTGCCGCCTACAATGAAAATATGAATTTTCATAACAAATAATATTATTATAATTTAATGTAATTAACTTTTACAATGTAATGATTTTTACCCAATTCTCACTGGCTGTAGGATATACCCAAGATCCCATCGCCTGCCGTAAATGAGTCTCTCTGTAGAAGTTTACTAGTCTGGGCTCCTTGTTAGTGACGAAATCTCACTATACAATCGAAATAACAATAGAGTTAATATAAATGCATGAAAAAAATATATTAACTTAATAATCACCAGTAACTTCTTACCAAGTCGCGATGAAGTTATACGAATGACTTTGAACTAGCTATGTGGTTCACTTCCAACTTTTCCCTGTTCGCAAAATTTATTTTGCTCCCCTTCTGAACACATTTGTAACATCCCGAAAATCGGGGGGGTCGAGCAAAAACCCAACTCCCGAGTTCCAAAATGTTATTTATGCAACATAGATATGTATGATTGAATGTTGTCTGTGATAATGTATTAAACATGAGTGAGATTAAGCCAGAACAGCATATCATACTCAAGAGACAGTTAAATTCGCAAGCGGAAGACTGTGATAGTATGTATAACATATATAAACTGTTGTGTGTCTCTTGAGTGTGAACATGTTACCAGGTTAAACATATACATATATACCTCAAAATATAAAGAAAGTATATACATGAGTGCTCTGAAAATATAAAATGACAAGTGTCAAGACATCTAATCAACCTCCCTGTAATCCCGTCAATCAGAACACGCGTATAGGAGGAATCCTCCTCATCATCATCAAATCCAGCTCCGCCTCACAGGTCGCGCCATCATCTGCAATCACAAAAGGGTCTGGTGGGTGTCCAGGAACACCGTCCCGTAACGTGGGAGTGAGTAGCTGACTCAGTGGAATAATAGAGCAAAGATTAACATGTTATCAAATCAATCATGCGATAATAGTAACGCAGTAAATCAAACAATCCTAATACTGTTGTTAATGCAATTATGACATGACGTGATGTATGCCCTCACCGACGATCTCCCTCATACGGCAACATCTTACGACCGCGGCATGCCACACTCCCTAGAGTGCTCCACATCTTCCAGGCACATGCAATGCTATGGTGATATGATTTTTGAGCTATTATTAGTCCATTCAAACAGCAGGATTGGGAAACTAAGGTACTTCCCTTATATCAATCCCAACACAGATCCTGTCTAGGGTCGTCACTCCTAGTAATCTCATACGATGTATATTTCGTAGGTCGCTGCAAGGGCTGCCAGGGCTGTTGCACGCACTCGTTGCTCCGCTCCCCCATCACCTTATCAATACAGGCCTACTGTACTCTACTGCTACTGAAGGGTCGTCGCCTCCCGTAGACTCAGAATACGCTCGCGGTCACTACAAAGGACTCGTCGCCTGATCAGTGTAGGCCGACAGCTAGAATATAGTGTCCCATACCACCATAATCTGCTCACGAGACTAGGTGCTCACTGGTCACTACGGGGAGGTTTATGGCCCCAGCGTAGGCCGACAGCTCGACCACGGTGTCCCATACCACCATGTCCGGCTCATGAGTCTTTATGGATCAAGGTACCATGGTTAACAGGGTTTACAATGGTAAGTTCAGTACCCTAGGTTCAAGCAGTTATGACTCATACAAGGTGAACATACATCGGCCAGTCGGGTTACTTGACGGGCTCGACTAGCGCGATCGCATCTCAAGTCGAACGACATGAAGTGCGTAAAACATTTCGCGTGGCCTAACCACTGCCGTCCACTCCAAACATGACTCGCGTTCATCGATGCGTCGTTCGTGGCGAAGATAAGCTAACCACGAATTCGCTCGGTTACCGACTGTCTGGACTAGGCATAGTCCCAAACAATCATAGAATCACATCAGCAGTTGTGTAAGGGTAATGGAAATGAAATACAACCATGAGAGCATGTTAACACATGTTATTACATACAACTTAAGCAAATCATCGTACACATGTCTTTCAAACATATAATGAAATTAAGCATGTCGCCAACATATAGGAAATCCTCTCCATCAACATATTAATTGAGAATTCAATCCCAAAGTAACTCATAAGGAAATCATCAAGCACATGTTATAACATACAGCTTAAGCGAATCGTCAAGCACATGCATTTCATTCATATCATGAAATCATGCATATGGCTAACATGTAGGAAACCATTCACACCAGCATATTAATTGAGAAATCAATCTCAAACTAATTCATAACACCATTTAATTCAATACATACTAATACAAGCATTTATACAAACACATACACTACACACTTAAGTCTACATATAGTATGTCGACCCGAAGTGCGCATTTAGGCGAATCTCTTCGCCAAACTAATTATGCACGTATTCCTAACATCCTAATGCGACAACATATCATGTCAATCACATCAGCAAAACATGAATGAAATCTATACTTCCTACAAATGACTAAAATGCCCTAAATCTCATATTCTTCGTTAGTTTACGAAATAGGAAACGGACAACATGTTGTACATGTCAAACGGCGTTGCCATCAAGAATCTACTATTAAACGACATTGAAAGCTTTGGAAACAGTCAATCAAAGCGTCTAATATCCGCACCTTTTCCCTTTTAGGGGTGAGAGTTCGAACGGAGCGTATACGCTTCGTCTACGGCGAATAGAGAACCTAATTTACGAGTTATATCAGTTTACATGCTATGGAACGGAACGAATGCCAAATCAGCAACTTCTAGGGCTATTTCTTACCTGAAAACGTGGAGGAATCGCCGGGAAAGTGCTTGGATCGCGTGGCTTAAACACGTGTAGCAGGTAGCACCAGCAGCAGGAAATTCTCTCCCACCTCTCTCACAATCTCTCACCTTTTCTCTCCCTCAATCTATGGCTTTTCCCAAATTCGGATGGGAGAGATATGAGAGGGTTTCAACCCCTTTTATAAGCTTAAAAATGCCCGAAATAGGCTCGGGAACAAAGTTCACTTGATGCTTAACCAAAGCGGGGCTGTTTCGGTCCAAAAGATGATTTCTGGTGGTCCCCTGGTCGAATGCGATCGGACTTAAGCTCATGTGTACCAGATATAGCACGTATTAAGTTTTCAGTCCGGCAGGGTTTGCAGATCGCGCGTGGTGGACCAGTTTCAGTTCAGCGGTCACCGCACGTAGATCAGGGCTGAAAGTCTCATGTTATAAAATAGAAATTTTTCCTGATCCAAGGGTGTAATCTGGCTGAATTCTGACGGTCAGAACGCTTAATACTGACGCGTCAAGTCGTGTGCCAGATTTGAATTTGAAATTTCAAATCTGTCCCTATTCGCGGTCTCTTCAGTCCGGGTTCAACGAAATAGTCTGTGATTATCGGTTTGACTTGATTTTCGAGATGATTGTCAAGTCCAGCTGGGCGGTTCTAACGGTCTAAGATAGGAAGTAACGGACTTTCGACGCGCGGTCTAAATCCAATACAAGAATTCAAAGTGGTCCAGAGAACAAACCCGCTTAGAGTTTGATCCGAGGTTATAGAGTATTATGGAGTCATACGTTCTACTCGATTTGGGTCTTGTAGAACGTATTTAAAGTGATCAGGGACTGTTTCCCAGCTACTCCAGCGTTGCGCTAGGTAACTTACGCTGAATTTCCATAGGAATTAATCTTAAGTGGTTTCTTTGGCTATGAAATTGGGTTCTGAGCGATTTTTCAGGTGTTTTAGTTGACCCATTGCCTAAGGACGTCAAATCCCAGATTGGCCAAAATCCGGGGTGTTACAATCTACCCCCCTTAAAACACAATGTCGTCCCCGACATTGGCAAAGGACAATGAGTACTTTCTCTAAGGAAGGTTCAAATCCTATTTAATAACCTAATCGTATGTATATCCGAACTCAAAGGTTTCGATCTTGGGCCAGTGGGAAAGAGGCCAACTACTCTTCCGCTGCGCCACTCTGATCAAACGGTAGCGTTGACTAACCTAACTGGATTGGACTCAATACGTTCTACCCCCCTTAAAACTTAGTTTTACTTAAGGTTGAAGAATCTTAGCATCGATCCGTATATCAGAACGAGGCGCAACTTAGGAGCTATCCTTGACCTAAAATGGAAACAACCTTTCTCTACATGGTTTTCCTTGCTAATGATGCGTTCTATGGCATTGGTATCTATGGTGATAGAGACGACCCTAAGTTCTATAGTGGTTGAGTTCAGGGGCAGGTATGAGTTGGTGGCAAGATGTCGAATTCTCTACTGGCTTTAAGTCCTCGCCATTTCCCAAAGACACTGTGATCCCGTTCGGTTGTATGTGGTCGAGCCAACACGGAAGAAAAGTAGTATAGTGGGTCTGAGCCGGATACATAAACTTTCTGTCTAGTTAGAACAGAAGATTTATTGTATCAATTCTTAATCCGAGTCGATGCCGATCGTCTGCTTGATCAGAGCATTGGATTTATTGGTAACTACTAGGATTAAGAAGTCGATTCAAACCGCGAATACATCGCTTACATGTAGTTCCTTTATTCCGCATTCCCGAATGCAATAAGCCCTTGGGGAAGGTAATTCTAAGGGGCGTGCTAGTACATTCTAAGTTCAATATGAGGGAGTTATAAATGTTCCCTGAGAGTGTATGGTTCCTTCCTATGGGCAACAACAGAAGTCTATAAGCCATAAAGGGATCTACCAAAGGAAGGGAGTCCCATTCCAACCAAATCTAACCTACTATCCCTTAGCATATATAGGCCTTACACTGCCTAAGTCAACTAGTAGCCTAGTCTGTAACTCAGTAGTTATAATCCAAAGCCTAAGTTTAAACGTTAAATGGTTCCATACTATTTCTACTACAGGGAAGTCTTCTATTGCTTAGGGTCAAGATTATCTAAATGGAATTGGATTTCTTATGTCGTCAGATCCTTCAAATCTAGGAGTACTATCGCTAGGTCCAAAACGCCAAGGGTCTATGAAACGAAACTACATTCCTAATCTCATGTTGGGATCGGGAGTGGCATGCTTGGTAGGAGGGTGGGGTGGGATAAAAATTCATTTGTAGACTGAATCCCGGGAGTCACTATACTCCCAACCTAGGGACAATACCTTACAGCGAAATGAAACGGCATGTATTTCATCTAACCAAATTTTGTCACAATATATGGAATAAAGTTCCACATGGATTATGACAGAGATGCATTCGGCTGTGCTAAGCCCAAACCACTAACGCAACACATTGTCTACCAGTGACATCCCTAGACCCAATAACAACAAAACACCGAAATCCTTGAAACAAAAATCAAACAATCTACAGGGCAAAGGCATAAATGCCTAACTCTACCAAAGGACTTTACCACAGTCCCGACTTACCTTCTTTATCCCTGTCGAGTCTAATACTGTCTGTTGCTCACTAGAGCTCTCTCGGCCATATATTTTCAATATCCCTTAAGCAAAGAAAATGGAGAAATAGGATTGAGAGGGAGGATGGTGAAAAGAGAGAAAAAGGCTGAAACAGCCTTAACAATAGCCATGGAAGGAGGAGAAAATGCAGGGAAATGGTTGCCCAAATGGATAGAATGAAATCTAGACGTTGTAGAGGGATGCTTCAAGCTCCCCTAGGATGTATTTTCAGAAAGAAATGAAAATGAAAAAGGGGAATGGAGCACCTCACGAATTCAGCTCGATTTGGGGGTTTTAGGAGCTCCAACGGACGAAACCTTCAAAAGGGAGGGCTGCCAACTTCAAAGGAACGATGGAGGGTGGTCGTTTTTGGCAGGGAATGGATATACGGGTGGTTTGGAACCACAGTTTTGGGTTAGGGCAGTAAGAAAACGAAAATGGGGCTAGGAAAGGGGACTTTTGTGAAGGAAGTACATCTTTTAGGAAGTTTCAAGGTACGGACCGCATACCAGGGGACTACCCTAGCCCCCAAACTCCTCCAGCCCAAAGATCAGACCCATTCGAAGAGTTTGACCGCCGGTGAAGTTGCAAACTGGACACTGAGGCCATATGGGATGGGTTCCCCTTGCCCTAGGGATTCCAAAAAGGTATGGTTCACACTTTGGTTCATTGTAGATTTTCCTAGGGAGGCCAAAACATTTGTAACATCCATTCGAGGATTTTCGGGGCCAATCTTCAATCCCGAATACAAAACCCTATCATGCAGCATATGATTTTGGGGTATAAGGATCTAGTACATCCATCTAGCCCATTATTTACTAAGGAAAGTGAATTTAGAATGGCCTTATGGCCATTTTTCATGAAATTTTACTATTCACTGTAAAATTTTGTGAAAGTAGGATTTTTTGTTATTTTCACATTATTATTGATGCCTAATATGAAATGGATAAGAAATAATTGAAGATTGGAGTGGTGAGAGGAAGAATTTCGAAGATTTTCGGTGAAACGGGGTTTTTAAGCCCTGACGATTGAATACAGGGGTCGTGGTTGTCCCACGGCCCAAGGATTCATATTTACGGATTTAGAATCGTTCAAAGAACGTCTCCACCCACTTACCTACAACCTAGGAGCTATTCGGATTGCTTTACGCGACCCTAGGTGCGATACGGACTCGATCACGCGATCGAAATGAATAGACTTCGCCTATTGGCGAATCTGGGATCTTATGAGTGTTTCTAGACCCTTCTCGCACCCACCTAAGTCAAAGGAAGCGACAGCGTACGTTGCGTGACCATAACCCAGGCCCGGTTTAATCCAAATCATGCTCTGATACCATCTGTAACATCCCGAAAATCGGGGGGGTCGAGCAAAAACCCAACTCCCGAGTTCCAAAATGTTATTTATGCAACACAGATATGTATGATTGAATGTTGTCTGTGATAATATATTAAACATGAGTGAGATTAAGCCAGAACAGCATATCATACTCAAGAGACAGTTAAATTCGCAAGCGGAAGACTGTGATAGTATGTATAACATATATAAACTGTTGTGTGTCTCTTGAGTGTGAACATGTTACCAGGTTAAACATATACATATATACCTCAAAATATAAAGAAAGTATATACATGAGTGCTCTGAAAATATAAAATGACAAGTGTCAAGACATCTAATCAACCTCCCTGTAATCCCGTCAATCAGAACACGCGTATAGGAGGAATCCTCCTCATCATCATCAAATCCAGCTCCGCCTCACAGGTCGCGCCATCATCTGCAATCACAAAAGGGTCTGGTGGGTGTCCAGGAACACCGTCCCGTAACGTGGGAGTGAGTAGCTGACTCAGTGGAATAATAGAGCAAAGATTAACATGTTATCAAATCAATCATGCGATAATAGTAACGCAGTAAATCAAACAATCCTAATACTGTTGTTAATGCAATTATGACATGACGTGATGTATGCCCTCACCGACGATCTCCCTCATACGGCAACATCTTACGACCGCGGCATGCCACACTCCCTAGAGTGCTCCACATCTTCCAGGCACATGCAATGCTATGGTGATATGATTTTTGAGCTATTATTAGTCCATTCAAACAGCAGGATTGGGAAACTAAGGTACTTCCCTTATATCAATCCCAACACAGATCCTGTCTAGGGTCGTCACTCCTAGTAATCTCATACGATGTATATTTCGTAGGTCGCTGCAAGGGCTGCCAGGGCTGTTGCACGCACTCGTTGCTCCGCTCCCCCATCACCTTATCAATACAGGCCTACTGTACTCTACTGCTACTGAAGGGTCGTCGCCTCCCGTAGACTCAGAATACGCTCGCGGTCACTACAAAGGACTCGTCGCCTGATCAGTGTAGGCCGACAGCTAGAATATAGTGTCCCATACCACCATAATCTTCTCACGAGACTAGGTGCTCACTGGTCACTACGGGGAGGTTTATGGCCCCAGCGTAGGCCGACAGCTCGACCACGGTGTCCCATACCACCATGTCCGGCTCATGAGTCTTTATGGATCAAGGTACCATGGTTAACAGGGTTTACAATGGTAAGTTCAGTACCCTAGGTTCAAGCAGTTATGACTCATACAAGGTGAACATACATCGGCCAGTCGGGTTACTTGACGGGCTCGACTAGCGCGATCGCATCTCAAGTCGAACGACATGAAGTGCGTAAAACATTTCGCGTGGCCTAACCACTGCCGTCCACTCCAAACACGACTCGCGTTCATCGATGCGTCGTTCGTGGCGAAGATAAGCTAACCACGAATTCGCTCGGTTACCGACTGTCTGGACTAGGCATAGTCCCAAACAATCATAGAATCACATCAGCAGTTGTGTAAGGGTAATGGAAATGAAATACAACCATGAGAGCATGTTAACACATGTTATTACATACAACTTAAGCAAATCATCGTACACATGTCTTTCAAACATATAATGAAATTAAGCATGTCGCCAACATATAGGAAATCCTCTCCATCAACATATTAATTGAGAATTCAATCCCAAAGTAACTCATAAGGAAATCATCAAGCACATGTTATAACATACAGCTTAAGCGAATCGTCAAGCACATGCATTTCATTCATATCATGAAATCATGCATATGGCTAACATGTAGGAAACCATTCACACCAGCATATTAATTGAGAAATCAATCTCAAACTAATTCATAACACCATTTAATTCAATACATACTAATACAAGCATTTATACAAACACATACACTACACACTTAAGTCTACATATAGTATGTCGACCCGAAGTGCGCATTTAGGCGAATCTCTTCGCCAAACTAATTATGCACGTATTCCTAACATCCTAATGCGACAACATATCATGTCAATCACATCAGCAAAACATGAATGAAATCTATACTTCCTACAAATGACTAAAATGCCCTAAATCTCATATTCTTCGTTAGTTTACGAAATAGGAAACGGACAACATGTTGTACATGTCAAACGGCGTTGCCATCAAGAATCTACTATTAAACGACATTGAAAGCTTTGGAAACAGTCAATCAAAGCGTCTAATATCCGCACCTTTTCCCTTTTAGGGGTGAGAGTTCGAACGGAGCGTATACGCTTCGTCTACGGCGAATAGAGAACCTAATTTACGAGTTATATCAGTTTACATGCTATGGAACGGAACGAATGCCAAATCAGCAACTTCTAGGGCTATTTCTTACCTGAAAACGTGGAGGAATCGCCGGGAAAGTGCTTGGATCGCGTGGCTTAAACACGTGTAGCAGGTAGCACCAGCAGCAGGAAATTCTCTCCCACCTCTCTCACAATCTCTCACCTTTTCTCTCCCTCAATCTATGGCTTTTCCCAAATTCGGATGGGAGAGATATGAGAGGGTTTCAACCCCTTTTATAAGCTTAAAAATGCCCGAAATAGGCTCGGGAACAAAGTTCACTTGATGCTTAACCAAAGCGGGGCTGTTTCGGTCCAAAAGATGATTTCTGGTGGTCCCCTGGTCGAATGCGATCGGACTTAAGCTCATGTGTACCAGATATAGCACGTATTAAGTTTTCAGTCCGGCAGGGTTTGCAGATCGCGCGTGGTGGACCAGTTTCAGTTCAGCGGTCACCGCACGTAGATCAGGGCTGAAAGTCTCATGTTATAAAATAGAAATTTTTCCTGATCCAAGGGTGTAATCTGGCTGAATTCTGACGGTCAGAACGCTTAATACTGACGCGTCAAGTCGTGTGCCAGATTTGAATTTGAAATTTCAAATCTGTCCCTATTCGCGGTCTCTTCAGTCCGGGTTCAACGAAATAGTCTGTGATTATCGGTTTGACTTGATTTTCGAGATGATTGTCAAGTCCAGCTGGGCGGTTCTAACGGTCTAAGATAGGAAGTAACGGACTTTCGACGCGCGGTCTAAATCCAATACAAGAATTCAAAGTGGTCCAGAGAACAAACCCGCTTAGAGTTTGATCCGAGGTTATAGAGTATTATGGAGTCATACGTTCTACTCGATTTGGGTCTTGTAGAACGTATTTAAAGTGATCAGGGACTGTTTCCCAGCTACTCCAGCGTTGCGCTAGGTAACTTACGCTGAATTTCCATAGGAATTAATCTTAAGTGGTTTCTTTGGCTATGAAATTGGGTTCTGAGCGATTTTTCAGGTGTTTTAGTTGACCCATTGCCTAAGGACGTCAAATCCCAGATTGGCCAAAATCCGGGGTGTTACAATCTACCCCCCTTAAAACACAATGTCGTCCCCGACATTGGCAAAGGACAATGAGTACTTTCTCTAAGGAAGGTTCAAATCCTATTTAATAACCTAATCGTATGTATATCCGAACTCAAAGGTTTCGATCTTGGGCCAGTGGGAAAGAGGCCAACTACTCTTCCGCTGCGCCACTCTGATCAAACGGTAGCGTTGACTAACCTAACTGGATTGGACTCAATACGTTCTACCCCCCTTAAAACTTAGTTTTACTTAAGGTTGAAGAATCTTAGCATCGATCCGTATATCAGAACGAGGCGCAACTTAGGAGCTATCCTTGACCTAAAATGGAAACAACCTTTCTCTACATGGTTTTCCTTGCTAATGATGCGTTCTATGGCATTGGTATCTATGGTGATAGAGACGACCCTAAGTTCTATAGTGGTTGAGTTCAGGGGCAGGTATGAGTTGGTGGCAAGATGTCGAATTCTCTACTGGCTTTAAGTCCTCGCCATTTCCCAAAGACACTGTGATCCCGTTCGGTTGTATGTGGTCGAGCCAACACGGAAGAAAAGTAGTATAGTGGGTCTGAGCCGGATACATAAACTTTCTGTCTAGTTAGAACAGAAGATTTATTGTATCAATTCTTAATCCGAGTCGATGCCGATCGTCTGCTTGATCAGAGCATTGGATTTATTGGTAACTACTAGGATTAAGAAGTCGATTCAAACCGCGAATACATCGCTTACATGTAGTTCCTTTATTCCGCATTCCCGAATGCAATAAGCCCTTGGGGAAGGTAATTCTAAGGGGCGTGCTAGTACATTCTAAGTTCAATATGAGGGAGTTATAAATGTTCCCTGAGAGTGTATGGTTCCTTCCTATGGGCAACAACAGAAGTCTATAAGCCATAAAGGGATCTACCAAAGGAAGGGAGTCCCATTCCAACCAAATCTAACCTACTATCCCTTAGCATATATAGGCCTTACACTGCCTAAGTCAACTAGTAGCCTAGTCTGTAACTCAGTAGTTATAATCCAAAGCCTAAGTTTAAACGTTAAATGGTTCCATACTATTTCTACTACAGGGAAGTCTTCTATTGCTTAGGGTCAAGATTATCTAAATGGAATTGGATTTCTTATGTCGTCAGATCCTTCAAATCTAGGAGTACTATCGCTAGGTCCAAAACGCCAAGGGTCTATGAAACGAAACTACATTCCTAATCCCATGTTGGGATCGGGAGTGGCATGCTTGGTAGGAGGGTGGGGTGGGATAAAAATTCATTTGTAGACTGAATCCCGGGAGTCACTATACTCCCAACCTAGGGACAATACCTTACAGCGAAATGAAACGGCATGTATTTCATCTAACCAAATTTTGTCACAATATATGGAATAAAGTTCCACATGGATTATGACAGAGATGCATTCGGCTGTGCTAAGCCCAAACCACTAACGCAACACATTGTCTACCAGTGACATCCCTAGACCCAATAACAACAAAACACCGAAATCCTTGAAACAAAAATCAAACAATCTACAGGGCAAAGGCATAAATGCCTAACTCTACCAAAGGACTTTACCACAGTCCCGACTTACCTTCTTTATCCCTGTCGAGTCTAATACTGTCTGTTGCTCACTAGAGCTCTCTCGGCCATATATTTTCAATATCCCTTAAGCAAAGAAAATGGAGAAATAGGATTGAGAGGGAGGATGGTGAAAAGAGAGAAAAAGGCTGAAACAGCCTTAACAATAGCCATGGAAGGAGGAGAAAATGCAGGGAAATGGTTGCCCAAATGGATAGAATGAAATCTAGACGTTGTAGAGGGATGCTTCAAGCTCCCCTAGGATGTATTTTCAGAAAGAAATGAAAATGAAAAAGGGGAATGGAGCACCTCACGAATTCAGCTCGATTTGGGGGTTTTAGGAGCTCCAACGGACGAAACCTTCAAAAGGGAGGGCTGCCAACTTCAAAGGAACGATGGAGGGTGGTCGTTTTTGGCAGGGAATGGATATACGGGTGGTTTGGAACCACAGTTTTGGGTTAGGGCAGTAAGAAAACGAAAATGGGGCTAGGAAAGGGGACTTTTGTGAAGGAAGTACATCTTTTAGGAAGTTTCAAGGTACGGACTGCATACCAGGGGACTACCCTAGCCCCCAAACTCCTCCAGCCCAAAGATCAGACCCATTCGAAGAGTTTGACCGCCGGTGAAGTTGCAAACTGGACACTGAGGCCATATGGGATGGGTTCCCCTTGCCCTAGGGATTCCAAAAAGGTATGGTTCACACTTTGGTTCATTGTAGATTTTCCTAGGGAGGCCAAAACATTTGTAACATCCATTCGAGGATTTTCGGGGCCAATCTTCAATCCCGAATACAAAACCCTATCATGCAGCATATGATTTTGGGGTATAAGGATCTAGTACATCCATCTAGCCCATTATTTACTAAGGAAAGTGAATTTAGAATGGCCTTATGGCCATTTTTCATGAAATTTTACTATTCACTGTAAAATTTTGTGAAAGTAGGATTTTTTGTTATTTTCACATTATTATTGATGCCTAATATGAAATGGATAAGAAATAATTGAAGATTGGAGTGGTGAGAGGAAGAATTTCGAAGATTTTCGGTGAAACGGGGTTTTTAAGCCCTGACGATTGAATACAGGGGTCGTGGTTGTCCCACGGCCCAAGGATTCATATTTACGGATTTAGAATCGTTCAAAGAACGTCTCCACCCACTTACCTACAACCTAGGAGCTATTCGGATTGCTTTACGCGACCCTAGGTGCGATACGGACTCGATCACGCGATCGAAATGAATAGACTTCGCCTATTGGCGAATCTGGGATCTTATGAGTGTTTCTAGACCCTTCTCGCACCCACCTAAGTCAAAGGAAGCGACAGCGTACGTTGCGTGACCATAACCCAGGCCCGGTTTAATCCAAATCATGCTCTGATACCATCTGTAACATCCCGAAAATCGGGGGGGTCGAGCAAAAACCCAACTCCCGAGTTCCAAAATGTTATTTATGCAACACAGATATGTATGATTGAATGTTGTCTGTGATAATATATTAAACATGAGTGAGATTAAGCCAGAACAGCATATCATACTCAAGAGACAGTTAAATTCGCAAGCGGAAGACTGTGATAGTATGTATAACATATATAAACTGTTGTGTGTCTCTTGAGTGTGAACATGTTACCAGGTTAAACATATACATATATACCTCAAAATATAAAGAAAGTATATACATGAGTGCTCTGAAAATATAAAATGACAAGTGTCAAGACATCTAATCAACCTCCCTGTAATCCCGTCAATCAGAACACGCGTATAGGAGGAATCCTCCTCATCATCATCAAATCCAGCTCCGCCTCACAGGTCGCGCCATCATCTGCAATCACAAAAGGGTCTGGTGGGTGTCCAGGAACACCGTCCCGTAACGTGGGAGTGAGTAGCTGACTCAGTGGAATAATAGAGCAAAGATTAACATGTTATCAAATCAATCATGCGATAATAGTAACGCAGTAAATCAAACAATCCTAATACTGTTGTTAATGCAATTATGACATGACGTGATGTATGCCCTCACCGACGATCTCCCTCATACGGCAACATCTTACGACCGCGGCATGCCACACTCCCTAGAGTGCTCCACATCTTCCAGGCACATGCAATGCTATGGTGATATGATTTTTGAGCTATTATTAGTCCATTCAAACAGCAGGATTGGGAAACTAAGGTACTTCCCTTATATCAATCCCAACACAGATCCTGTCTAGGGTCGTCACTCCTAGTAATCTCATACGATGTATATTTCGTAGGTCGCTGCAAGGGCTGCCAGGGCTGTTGCACGCACTCGTTGCTCCGCTCCCCCATCACCTTATCAATACAGGCCTACTGTACTCTACTGCTACTGAAGGGTCGTCGCCTCCCGTAGACTCAGAATACGCTCGCGGTCACTACAAAGGACTCGTCGCCTGATCAGTGTAGGCCGACAGCTAGAATATAGTGTCCCATACCACCATAATCTTCTCACGAGACTAGGTGCTCACTGGTCACTACGGGGAGGTTTATGGTCCCAGCGTAGGCCGACAGCTCGACCACGGTGTCCCATACCACCATGTCCGGCTCATGAGTCTTTATGGATCAAGGTACCATGGTTAACAGGGTTTACAATGGTAAGTTCAGTACCCTAGGTTCAAGCAGTTATGACTCATACAAGGTGAACATACATCGGCCAGTCGGGTTACTTGACGGGCTCGACTAGCGCGATCGCATCTCAAGTCGAACGACATGAAGTGCGTAAAACATTTCGCGTGGCCTAACCACTGCCGTCCACTCCAAACACGACTCGCGTTCATCGATGCGTCGTTCGTGGCGAAGATAAGCTAACCACGAATTCGCTCGGTTACCGACTGTCTGGACTAGGCATAGTCCCAAACAATCATAGAATCACATCAGCAGTTGTGTAAGGGTAATGGAAATGAAATACAACCATGAGAGCATGTTAACACATGTTATTACATACAACTTAAGCAAATCATCGTACACATGTCTTTCAAACATATAATGAAATTAAGCATGTCGCCAACATATAGGAAATCCTCTCCATCAACATATTAATTGAGAATTCAATCCCAAAGTAACTCATAAGGAAATCATCAAGCACATGTTATAACATACAGCTTAAGCGAATCGTCAAGCACATGCATTTCATTCATATCATGAAATCATGTATATGGCTAACATGTAGGAAACCATTCACACCAGCATATTAATTGAGAAATCAATCTCAAACTAATTCATAACACCATTTAATTCAATACATACTAATACAAGCATTTATACAAACACATACACTACACACTTAAGTCTACATATAGTATGTCGACCCGAAGTGCGCATTTAGGCGAATCTCTTCGCCAAACTAATTATGCACGTATTCCTAACATCCTAATGCGACAACATATCATGTCAATCACATCAGCAAAACATGAATGAAATCTATACTTCCTACAAATGACTAAAATGCCCTAAATCTCATATTCTTCGTTAGTTTACGAAATAGGAAACGGACAACATGTTGTACATGTCAAACGGCGTTGCCATCAAGAATCTACTATTAAACGACATTGAAAGCTTTGGAAACAGTCAATCAAAGCGTCTAATATCCGCACCTTTTCCCTTTTAGGGGTGAGAGTTCGAACGGAGCGTATACGCTTCGTCTACGGCGAATAGAGAACCTAATTTACGAGTTATATCAGTTTACATGCTATGGAACGGAACGAATGCCAAATCAGCAACTTCTAGGGCTATTTCTTACCTGAAAACGTGGAGGAATCGCCGGGAAAGTGCTTGGATCGCGTGGCTTAAACACGTGTAGCAGGTAGCACCAGCAGCAGGAAATTCTCTCCCACCTCTCTCACAATCTCTCACCTTTTCTCTCCCTCAATCTATGGCTTTTCCCAAATTCGGATGGGAGAGATATGAGAGGGTTTCAACCCCTTTTATAAGCTTAAAAATGCCCGGAATAGGCTCGGGAACAAAGTTCACTTGATGCTTAACCAAAGCGGGGCTGTTTCGGTCTAAAAGATGATTTCTGGTGGTCCCCTGGTCGAATGCGATCGGACTTAAGCTCATGTGTACCAGATATAGCACGTATTAAGTTTTCAGTCCGGCAGGGTTTGCAGATCGCGCGTGGTGGACCAGTTTCAGTTCAGCGGTCACCGCACGTAGATCAGGGCTGAAAGTCTCATGTTATAAAATAGAAATTTTTCCTGATCCAAGGGTGTAATCTGGCTGAATTCTGACGGTCAGAACGCTTAATACTGACGCGTCAAGTCGTGTGCCAGATTTGAATTTGAAATTCCAAATCTGTCCCTATTCGCGGTCTTTTCAGTCCGGGTTCAACGAAATAGTCTGTGATTATCGGTTTGACTTGATTTTCGAGATGATTGTCAAGTCCAGCTGGGCGGTTCTAACGGTCTAAGATAGGAAGTAACGGACTTTCGACGCGCGGTCTAAATCCAATACAAGAATTCAAAGTGGTCCAGAGAACAAACCCGCTTAGAGTTTGATCCGAGGTTATAGAGTATTATGGAGTCATACGTTCTACTCGATTTGGGTCTTGTAGAACGTATTTAAAGTGATCAGGGACTGTTTCCCAGCTACTCCAGCGTTGCGCTAGGTAACTTACGCTGAATTTTCATAGGAATTAATCCTAAGTGGTTTATTTGGCTATGAAATTGGGTTCTGAGCGATTTTCCAGGTGTTTTAGTTGACCCATTGCCTAAGGACGTCAAATCCCAGATTGGCCAAAATTCGGGGTGTTACAACATTATTCATAATACATTGTTATTAATTGTGAATTTAATTGTTACCTTAAGATATCGTAAATATATAAATTTTACCTGAAAAGACTCAGACGAAAATCTCTCACAGAGTATCCGCTAGTCGTCAATGGTCACATGCGGCGGTGCGGCCAGTACGTTCTCCTCGAGGCTCCTGCACCGCTTGTACCACAGGTGTAAATCACTGTGGTACTCCTTGAACCGCTCCTTGATCATGTCGTCGATGGCCTGAGAAATGTACAGAACACTCAAATCCAAGACAAATTTATCATGTAATTTCATAAATAATGGATTAAGGCAATAAACTTATTAAGAAAATAACTTAACCGTAAATGAATTTTTAAAAAATAAAATTT
This sequence comes from Magnolia kwangsiensis, assembly GCA_037074715.1. Taxonomy (NCBI): domain Eukaryota; kingdom Viridiplantae; phylum Streptophyta; class Magnoliopsida; order Magnoliales; family Magnoliaceae; genus Magnolia; species Magnolia kwangsiensis. The sequence continues at coordinate 70,675,138 of CM073582.1, read as the reverse complement.
AATTTATAAAATTTTACCGTAAAGTGCTGACGGATGTGCTGCCGCACATCATATGTCACATCTGCCCAACGGGGGGTGGTGGTAGGGATCAGAGATCGACACAAGACACCGACCTCTGACGTAAAAAACCTGGTATTGTCTCCAAAAGGTCTAAGGCAGTCCTGTGGAAACTCTACTGTCACCTTACCCTCACGCGTAAGTCTCTATAAAACTAACCCATGCGTGGGTCCACGTCCTCGTCGACTGGTCGACGATGCTGTCGCAAAAGAAATATGTAAGTCTACTGTATCAACAGAAATCTTTAAAAGAAATATATGTTTAGACTTACATGCAGTACTCAGTGTATGAACGATTGAGGGATCAAATGCCTGTGATGTAACATGTGACAGCGATGCTGTCTCCGCCGCATCACGGGTGGAAGGGATAGATCCAGTGCACGAACAACATCTCACATCTGGTGCCATCACTGGATATATGCGAGGTATGAACTTATAAATTTATATAATGTCAGTACAAGTGGAATATACTAAAACATTATACAAGTAGTGTTGATGGTAGAATGCATTTGTTCTTTTGCTTAGAGAGATGATTAAAATATGACAAGACCATGACACTATATTTCACACAGAATATAATAAAACTATAAATATTAATCTATAACCTTTAGAAATTCCATTACACATTGTCATTCTATATTAAATAGACATATTTCGTTGTAATACGAAACAACTCTGAGGTAAACTATCCGTAGTACTCCCCGCGTAAGTTATCGTACGCTGCTGAATTATATGTCAAGCTGTGTGAAGCACTCGACATTGTTATAGCCAACATGCCAGTCACAATAGGAGAATTTTGGTCTCTTGGGACTCCATTCAAATGTGCAAGTGACATAACTATATCTTCCATAAGAAGCTTCCCACGATTATATTCCTTTGTCAGCTCAGGCATTTCTCTAAGATTGTTTAATTTGTCATCTAAGTCAGCTCGATATATTCCTCCCTACACTCATCGACCAGACTGGGTATCTCTTTGGCCCTACCAAAAGAAGATAGGGCTGAAAAGTCCATTCGGAACAGCTGATGAAGTATGTTGCGGTCTTCCGCTACGCTCTGGTTTGAGTAGGACATGATCAGAAATTGACTCAACTGCAAATGTAGATTATAAACAAGTCAATTAAAGGAATAAATCATGACTTGTTATTTTCACGTATACATGTAATACACAAATTATTCGAATCAGAAAATGACATGTAAATTATATATACATTTAATAATCGTCGTCTATATCACTATCGCTTAGGATTATTTCTTAATCACCATCACTATCGCTGATCAGTATTTCCTTTTCATCGTTTGCAACACCATCATCAATAAAACTGCTATCATCTCTAACAATGTCATGTATTATTGAGGCATTAACATGATCAGGTGGCACATCATCTCTGTCCAACTGCACCACATTAATATTAACATTTGGATCAGTCCCCATATCCCTAGATGACACGTCTTCTTGATATGCTTGTTCAACCTTAGACGTTTAATTTCCCTCATCCTCGCTATCTTCAACTTCTAGTATGAAAATGTCAAATACGTTCCTAGGCTTTATTTTCTGCACCACGTGCCAAGAGCCACCTAACTTGGTGTCAGCGAGGTAAAATACTTATTCAGCTTGGCTGACGAGGACAAATGGGTCATCCTTAAACTACTTTCGAGATAAATTTACTCTCGTAAAGTAGTTGTCAGTCTGCATTCCCAACCTTTTATTTTCAATGTCGCACCAATCACATTTAAATAAGTACACCCGCTTTCTCATACAATAACTTAGCTCAATAATATCCGTCAAAACGTCATAAAAGTCAATTTCTACCTCCTCATATGTTCCCTTCACAACCACCTCACTATTTTGTGTGGCCCTATACTTCTCACGTTCTTTAGTGTGGAACCGAATCTCATTTACAATACAACCTGTATATCTAGATACACGTTTATCAGGGCCACATGCCAGTGAGTAGAGTGCATCAGACGCATCAGCAGAGTTGCTAGTGCGCAACGTCTTCATCTATTATCACATATAAAATGTAATTATTTAGGGATTTTCTTAGGTTTAAATATTATGCAATATAACAAAATTCTAAGTGTGGTGAGATACAATGTGATATCTTACACGTTTTGTGAACCATTCTGAAAACTGCTCCTGATGCATTCGATCATAATTTGTCGAGTATTAGGACTTCATCTCCCTGATGTGTTCACTACACATAATTAGCACGTCATCAGCAATAAACATTAAGATCATCGTATGCAGAGATACAATTATCGAGGGAGAACTTACTTTAAGTATGACTCTATTTCTTCAAAGTAATGCAGCACATACCATCGCACGTTTACTAGATCCACAAGGTCCATATCCTAAAACGTCGGGGTTCCTAAAGGACGGACGTTATGTGCGAATACATATATGAGTCCTTGTTCATGCTCCTGCCCTTCATCGACATTTCGATCTTCTCGGTTGAATCTAGTCTTTATGTCAGGAAGATAAATGGAGCATAATGTCAGGCACTCATTATCAATGTATGCCTTAGCAATGGATCCCTCTGGACGTGCCTTATTCCTCACAAATCGTTTTAGTGTGTGAAGATATCTGTACACAAAACCATATGTTAAAAAATATGGATATATGTAATTTATGGAATGAATAAAAATTTTAATAGGTTCAACCACTTTTCGATTGGATACATCCAACGATATTGTACTGGGCCTGCAAGCTTCACCTTGTGCGATGGGTGAATCGCTAGGTGTACCTTAATATCGAAAAATGTACGTGGAAATATTCTTTCAAGCTTGCAAAGGATTACGACAATATCCCTCTCTAGTCGTTTAATAACCTCTACATTCAACGATTTTGAACACAAATCCTTAAAGAATATCCCCAACTCAATCAACGCCGCACTGATATCCTTGCTCAGAAATCCACAAATCGCAACCCGTAATAGATGTTGCAGAAAGATGTGACAATCATAACTTTTCATTCCTAATACCTTATAGTCCGTAATGCTTACGCGCCGAGATATATTTGACGCATACCCATCGGAAAACTTCACCGATCTCAATCATTCAAATAAACGCTTCTTCTCTAATTTTATCAATGTGTAACTGGCTGCTGGTATAGTATATGAATTTTTATGTGATTGCAAGTGCAACTCTTTCCTTAAACCCATTGCTTGTAGATCCAATCGAGCCTTGAAACTGTCTTTTATTTTCTTCTCTATATTCATCAATGTTCTGAAGAAATTATCACATATATTCTTCTCAATATGCATGACATACGGTTGTGTCGCAATTTCAGATCACTCCAATAGGGCAACTAAAAAAAATACTCTTTTTCCTCCAATTATAGTCCAATACTGTACGTTTCCTCTTCTTCAAATGTGATACCTTACCAAATCTAACTTTTCCAATGTTACTCAGTTATTATATCACATCTTTTTCAGATAGCTCTTTCGTGGGTGGCCTATGATCTTGTTTGCCATCAAAGATCATCGTCTTCCTGCACCAACTATAATCACTTGAAAGGAAGAGACGATGGCTCATATAACACATTTTCTTACCATGCTTCAATGATAATGAACAAGTCTTAATACTACATATAGGACAAGATAACTTTCCCTTCTTGCTCCACCCAAACAAATTTTCATATGCAGGAAAGTCATTTATTGTCCACAAGACTGCTGCATGCAATCAAAATGTCTGTCCTGCAAATGTGTCATACGCCTATACACCTTGACTCCACAACTCGTTTAACTCATCTACTAACGGTCGTAAATACACATCAATGTCATTCTCGGGTGACATGGGTTTAGAAATAAGCAACGACATCATGAAAAATAACTCTTTCATGCACAACCAAGGAGGTAAATTGTAGGGCATAAGTACTACTGGCCACATACTGTACGAGCTACTCATATTATCAAATGGATTAAAACCATCACTTGCAAGACCTAATCAAACATTGCAAGAATCCTCTGTAAACCAATCATATTGCTTGTCAAAATTTTACCAGGTTTTAGAGTCCGTAGGGTGCCTCAGTGTACTATTATCATGAACGCGTTTCTCCTTATGTCACCTCATATCTTCAGCCGTCTTACGAGACATAAACAATCTTTGCAATCTGGATTTCAATGAGAAGTACCTTAACACCTTCTGTGAGATTTTCTTACGCTTGGCTTCGTTATACTTCCACCTAGACTCTTCGCATTCTGGACACTCTTTAACATTTTTAAGCTCTTTCCAATATAATACACAATCATTTATACATGCATGAATGAGGATGTGACCAAGGCCCAAGTCTCGCATCAAGGATTTTGCATTGTAATGGGACTTAGGCAATGTCTCACCGTCTGATAATACTTCTTTCAATAAATCAAGTAACATGTTGAACGATTTATTATCTTTAAATGAAGTAACCTTGTAAGAAAATTCAACTTGGAGAAGTTCTCACACCCCAGATAAAGTGGACGTTGCGCATCCCTCAACAACCTACTAAACTTTTCTAATTCGACATTACCCATAGGAGGAATATCTTGGCACTACTTGTCACTGCAAAATCAGTATCCACGATCGTTCCCCTGAACACATCCCCTATGATATCTTTCATTTCTTCAACGTCTTCATCCTTGTCATCCGGCATAATTGGGTCAACAAGTACTTTAGTGGCCTCAACTCTTTGGTGGAACTCTTCACCATGATGGATCCACCAAGTGTAACCTTGGTTAATCTCAACTATAAAAAAATCATCTTCTACTTTGTCTAGAGTCTTATGTATCATGTTCATACATTTTCGACATGGACACCTAATTCTATTGCCTGAATTCACCCGATTATGTGCAAATTCCATGAACTGTTTTACCCCTTGTATATACTCTTGCCTAATGAAAAGATTAGAGTCAATTTATGGAAATAAGTTTAAGATTATAGGTCTAGGTTATAGGGTTAGGAATTCGGGTTTGGGTTCATGTTTAGGTTTAGGTTTAGGTTATAGATTTAAGATTATAGGTTTAGGTTATAGGTTTATGTTTAGGTTATAGGTTATATGTTTAAGTTTAGGTTATAGGTTATAGGTTATAGGTTTTGAAATGCAAATGAAGTATCGTGTGGTTTTTAGCTGCTGAGCTGGAAAAAAAAATAACTTAAAATTGCCAAGAAATACAAGTCATTGTCAAAGAAGGATTTCCAACGGAGTTGCATTTCTTGAATATACACAAGAAAAGATTAGATCTTCCAGTATTTGAATTCTTTCCTTGATAGACTGTTATGTGTTCCTACTGTGGAATATTCTGAAGAAATATGACAACCCTTAACTTTAATCATATGCTGAAATAACCACTGATCATTAAGGAAACAGTATCTTCATTGGACCAAGTTCCATTTAGAAACTTTAGAAGCTCAATATAGGCTGGGGAGGCACATACCTGAGTAAACCTTTATTTATCATGTAAAGAGATAGGCATATCCATAATGAGACCACGTCTGGTAATTCCCAAATGGGAATAAAAAAAACTTCAAGCTGCACAGCATGTGAACTGTCCGTGCTTAGGATAGAGCTAACATGCACAATATGGGCCAAGCCAACTATTGCCTGCACTTGCATGTTGCCTGTTTAATTTTCTTGTCATGAATAGGAGTTTCATGGGTTCAAGCCCGCAGCTCAATGGTAGACAGGTGTTTCAACATTGATGTCTCGGCCTCAAGCCCAGCTTTACCTATCAAAAAATATGAGCTTCATCTGCAGGCTGTATGAAGGTAAGCTGCACCTTTATAATGTGCATGTGCTTCATGTGGTATAATTTGTTGTTGGGGCATAGACTGGTGAGCAGAATGGATGGGTGGTCCATTCACTGATTCAAATTGATACCAAGTTATCTCATTCCTGGAGAATGACGTGTGTTAGATAAAGTGTCTTGACATGTGAAGACAGGAATCAGATTTTCATAGGTCACAGCTCTCAAATGCTAAATTAAATCCTAAATTAGTTACCTATCCAAGATTGGATAGATTGTAATACTTTCATATTCTCATTTGTTAGTCCACACCAAAAATTCGGCAGCATCTCCCCATGCCTCTCCAGATAAGTTGATCTTACGTTATATTACGATGCCAAATATCTAAAGCAATGTAAAGATATTTGGCATTGGATATAGAACGGAAGAAACAAATCCAGAGAGAAATGAGGAGATGGATCGACCGCGGATCAGGCATGAACATTTAAATAGATTATATGAAAGCATACTATCCATCTAACCTTGAACTGTCCAAAATGGGACAATTTGAGCGATTTCTATGCCACTAAAAATACACTTTATCTATGTATGGCCCCATAGAAATTCTCAAATGGGTAACTAATTATCTAACTTACAAATCACAATTACAAGTCACAACTATAAACTAACTAATCATAATAATAATTTAAGATAAAAAAATGTAATATACAAGCTCATTAAGGTTTACAAGGACTAGTTTAGGCAACAGAAAGCAATGAAACAATATACACATTTTTTCTTCATACTGAGAACAGAAATACAATGTTAAGTAAGCAATTAAACACTTTTAACAAACTTCTTGCCAATTCATGAATTAGGTGGGCCACACCATAGAAACCTTACTTAAGAAATATATAGCCACGATTGACTATTAATAAGCGGCTTGGTTTTTTATGACAAACTGAAAAAAAAAAAAAAAAAAAAAACAACAAACTTTGGCGAAAACTTATTAATTCTGGATGTTATGGCTTCTATTGCTCAAATTAATTCCTCTATTATTTAGTTAATTCTTGTTTCCTTGTTGATGCATATACATGGCACCTTAGGTTATGGCATTATTAAAAATAATGTCGAAAGGATATAAAAATGCTTTTTCTATAATACTGTTTGGGGCTCATTTGTTTTAGTGCACCTGGGTGATGCCTTCTCTAATCAATTCATTCTTCTTCGCATGACACAGGAAGGCGGTGGCCAAAAAGGGAGAATTTTGCTCTCTGAATATGTACCGAAAAGGTAAAAAGCAAAATGCCAGGATCCGTCAAACTCAGTCTATCCATGCCCTGATTTGCTAATGAGTTAGTAGCATCCATGTTTCCCTCCCATTAAGTATGTGACAGCCTATCCACCTCCACATTTGTCTAGTAGGAAAATATCATGTTGAAGTCATTTGATGAGCACAAAGTATGGAGATATAAATGCAAAGAGGATTCTTATACTGCTAGTGTGTGTTTTTTTTTAAAAAATAAAAACTAAAAATAAAAAAAATAAGGCCATTGGTTTTGTACTGCTAGTTAATGGAACTTCATAAGGGCATGAAGCCATTTAGAGGACAGGACTTGGAGCTGAGTTTAGCATGTAACTTCAATCGAGGGTGGGGATTAGCTTGTACCTGGTATCATTTTATGCAATGGAGAGATGTTTTGTTAGTCATCTTGTCAAGCGTCATGCATGAATTCATTAGAACATACTGGAAGTGTTCAACTTACTATAGCTGTTGTGCATTCAAAGTTCATATGAATGAAAAGGATGTTTTATTTGAGGGTTATGACCAAAGCTAAGTAGTGTTGATGATATTTTTCTATGAGGCATGAGGTCTATTGAAATTCATGCAATGGAAGGGTTTAAATGAAACCCTCGAAATGGTCATCTAACCATTAAGAAATGGCATGCAACAGGGTTCTCACATAAATGGTTATGTGACCATTAAGAAATTCATGTAACAGAATTTTGCTCTCTAAAAGTATTAAGAAATGGCTATCTGACCATTAAATACATCATAATCTTAATAGTACAGCATATGAGATTGCTAATTATTGTCACATGGCTGTGTGACATTGTTCTCACAGGGTTCTCCTTCAACACGGATCAATACATTTTACCTTATGTGTATTTATTTCAGCCTTTGCATGCCATATTGCATCAGTCTGATTTCTGTGCCACACTCAACATTCATTGATTGGAGAAGGCATAGAAAACTCATATGCCACACTCAACATTCATTGTTTCCCAGACAAGCATTCTCATGATTTTGGTAAAAGTTCAACAACTAGCTACTATATGAGATTAACACCCCTTAACCTAATCTCCATTCATCAATTTTTCAAAGAGAAAAATAGGACAGATCTTTAAAAATCAAGCACATCTAAAACTGAGGTGGGCCACACGAAACTAGAGAGTTGGAACAGAAACGTCCACTGTTGAAACCTTCCTAGACCCGATCATGGTGTTTATACGAAATCCAAACCGTTCATAGGGTTATCACCACTCTGATAAACTGTAGGAATAAATATCATCCAAATCCATAACTTATGTGGCCTCACAAAGTTTCCAATGGTGGACATTCCAACCCTGCTATTTTGTGTGGTAGGGCCAACTGAAATGTGTTTCAAACATCTAACCCATCTGTTATATATGTCCCACTTAGATGAAGGGTTAGGGTTTTTACCTTTTGAACTTTGAGGAAGAGAACGAGAAGAGTTTGAGTTGGAGCCCGATCACAAATTGGGTTCCCGATCTTTGAGGAGAGAGAGAGAGACAGAGAGAGAGAGAGAGAGAGAGAGAGGATGCGAGAGAGACTGAGAGAGGGAGAGGATGCGTGAGAAGGAGAGGGTGAGAGAGGGAGCGGACGCGGATTTTGTTAAGGAAGACTTTGACAAAAAGTTTTGCATAAAATTTTGTGTGGATCCTACTTAGTTGTTTGTGTGAAATCTAACCCCTCTATCCTTTTTTTTAAGCTCATTTTATGATGTGGGACCAAAATCGAGGAGGATCAAAAACTCAAATGGGCCACACGAGAGGAAACAGTGGAGATTTAGTGACCACCGTTGAAATAATTATATTTCCATTAAAGTTATTGAAAATATAATTTATTTATTTTTTTGGTTTTTTCACTTTATCTAAGTAAAAATGACCTTATAAACGGTTTAGATGGCATATAAATAGCAAGGTAGAGCCTAGAAAGGTTTCAACGGTAGGCATTCCTTTCCCCACTGTTTCATCTCATATGGCCCACTTGAGTTTTAGATCCTACTCATTTTTGGTAGAATATCTTAAATGAGGTCAAAAAATGAATGGACGGCTTTGATTTCTCACAAACATTGCAATGGGCCCCACCTAGAATCCTTGTGCTGGAACGTCACACGAAAGGCCTTTGCATGAAATCCGCGTCCGAGCGAATCGTGGACTTCCCCTGGGACCGGCCCTGTCGCTGGTGGTCGGTGCTCGATGGGACTCACCATAATGTATGTGTTTCATCCATTCCATTCATCCATTTTGACATAGCATTTTATGGTTTTATACAAAAAATGATAGGAATACAAATCTTAGGTGGACCACACCACAGGAAAAAAATAATGATTGGATATCCACCAATAAAATCCTCTTAAGGCCCACTGTACTGTTTATTTGACATCCAATATGTTGATTAGGTCGTACAGACCCAGATGAAGGAAAACAATAAATATCGGCCTGATCCAAAACTTTTATGGCCCCCAGAACATTTTTAATGATCAACATTTATTCAACACCGTTTCCTGTAACATGGTCCACTTGAGATTGAGATATACCTCATTTTTTATTTCATACCATAAAATGATCTATAAAAATAGATGTATGGAATGGATGAAATACATAAATCATCATGGGCCCACAAAGCACCGACAACCAGCCAATTACTGGTGGCAGGGGGAGTAGCTAATCCGTTTACGTCGCTGACATAGGGCGTCTCTTGGATGCCCTACGATCAGGGACGTCACCAAGTTTTGTGGGCCCCACAATGATGTATTTTTTATATCCACACCATCCATCCATTTTGAGATATCATTTTAAGTCATGAGCCAAAGAATGAGGCAGATAAAAATCTATAGTGGACCCCACCATAGAAAACAACGGGGGTAGTGATTTCCACCGTTAAAACTATCTTAAGGCCCACCGTAATGTTTATTTGAAATCCAACCTGTTCAAAAGTTAAAAAATACATGAAATATGAGAAAACATAAATATAATCTTCATATAAAACTTTTATTGCCTTTAGAAGTTTTTAATGGTGGGCATCACTGTCCCACTGTTTTCTGTGCTGGGGTCCACTAGAGCTTTGGATTTAACTCGTTCTTTGGATATTGCCCTAAAATGATCTCTATAAATGGATGGAAGGTGTGGATATAAAATATACATCATGGTGGGGCCCAAAAATGAGAGGTATATAAATATTAGGTGGACCACACCACATGAAAACAATAGTGATTGGATATCCTTCATTAAAATCCTCATAAGGTCCACTGTACCATTTATTTGGCATCCAATCTGTTTATTAAGTCATACAGGCCTAGATGAAGGGGGAAAATAAAAACAATCTCGATCCATAACTTTTATGGCCCCCGAAATGTTTTTAATAGTTGATGCTCATTTAACACTGTTTCCTGTAATGTGGTCCATTTCAAATTGGGATATACCTCATTTTCGGTCTCATGCCGTAAGATGATCTTTAAAAATAGATGGACGACATGGATTAAACACATACATCATGGTGGGGCCTACGTAGTGAAATAGCGGTGAAGACCGCTTGAGTTGAAGTAGAAATATGCCAATATGTCCTAGAGGGGGGTGAATAGGACTTTTTAAAGATTTATGAGTTATATTAAAATTCTATCACTCTAATTCTAACAGGTATGTAATTTTCAGGATTACACAAATGTAACTCTACTGGCTTCCAAGCCTGGTAGAGGATCTAATCATAGAACTATACAATTAATAAGCATGAAGCATTTATAGTCTATGATGGATGTGACTGTGTGTGTGAAGTGTGAGCAGATAAGAATGCAATTAACATAATCACATAAATGTTCAAGCACAAGAATCAATCACAAACATAGTCATTTTTATAGCGGTTCAACTACTTGTTTACTCCACTCCCGGCTGCCACACTCAACCTTGAGTGTACCGAATTTTAATAAGGAGGTTTCCCATGGTTCACCTTAAACCTAAGGTTTTAAATCAGGTTTACCTTCAACCTTTATACGAAGGTTTCTACTCAGTTCACCTCTAACCCTGGAGTTTTGCTGGCACACTCCTAACCAGATGTTTATGCCCACACAGAGCAAGGGCCTACACAATGCACCCAAATGTTTATGCTCTCCACAGAGCAAGGGTCCACACAACGCACCCCACACGTACACTCCCATCAGAGGCCTCCTTTAAGGACTTCAAAGGGTGAGCAACACTCAAGACCAAATCCTAGAAAGGAAAGATCACAAGTGTCCTCTGGACTCTAGATACTTACAGATAAGTTGATGAGTCTCATTCAGCGCAATGATGAAGATCTCTTCCTTGTTGTTGAAGAGTCTTCAACTCCCTTGATTCGCAACATAAAAGATGTGGCAATATCCGGCTTTGGTCAGGTCAAGGTTATGATGGAATTCTACTCTCTAAAGGTTTTTCTATTAAGAAGATAGAGTGATTCCAATCATCTATGCATTCAAGGCATCTCAGCTTAATGATTTGTTATTAAGGTAGTAGCTGGAGGATCCTTGAATGCAAAAGTTCATTCTCCAATCCACTCTATTGAATATCAATGATGAGGGTGGATTGGAGGATGAACTCCCTGAGAAAAAGGGCTTAAGATAAATGATATGAAGTTTAAAACACTCAGAAGTACTCTCTTCTTTCTCTCCAGCAATAAAGACAAGCCTCTCTTTAAATAGACAAAAGGTTCCAACGGATATAAAACGATCATATTTATGAAAAAGTTTGATATGATCGAGCAAGAGTCGATATGATCGAGCGTATACTCTCGATTGTATCGATGATCCTCTCGATGATACAAACTTCATGTCATTCACTTTTAAAATCTTTTGTTGGCTTATCGAGTGGATCGATACAGGTGTCGATGTTATCGAATTTCGAACTCCGATTCCATTGATACTAGGATCGAGCTATCGATATTTGAAGCATGAGAGAGACTAACTTAGAAATATTTTAAGTTTCTAAGATATGATCGGGGAACAACCGATGTCATCGGAATTTGTATATCGATGATATCGGAGTCCGTGTAGTTGGGATCGATAAATCGTATAGATTTACCTATAAGCTTGTTGGACGGTTTGTGTCCAGTCTCGATCCAATCGACTAAGCCTCGATATGATCGACATATGAATATCGATTTCTGGACTGGCCCCCCGATCAAAGTTTAAAACACCCTGAAATATTGCTGGAGGAAACATGTGCCCACTATCGATATGATCGAACGAATTCCGATATGATCGATATTTGAATTGAGATTGAATCGGACAGTCATCGATATATCGAAGCTTATAGTAGTTTTCTTTAGAAAAATAGGGGCACCAGAAAATAGCTTGTCGATATTATTGATCCACTTTCGATAGAATTGATATTCGAATATCGATGATATCGATTGAGATTTTGATATATTGATAAATCGTCCAGATGAATATTTGATTGCTGGATGCTTTTTGTCCTCACTCGATTGTATCGATTGAGATGTCGAGGACATCGATAGAGCAGGTCAATCATATCGAAATGTGAATCGATACAATCGACAAGGTAAGAAAAATTTGAAGATTTTTCTGTTTGGTAAAAAGTTTTCTTATAATAAAACCCTAAGGTTTTCTACTTAGTTTTAAGGGTTTTAATCACCTGGTGTTTTGGGACATGGGATGTGAGGATATGATTTACCTATGGCGAGCTTGCACACATTTAGTTGAGGCAGACACTTGAATTGATCTTCCTGTTAGGCGTTGTTGTCCGGCTGACTCAACTTACACCGTAATTGACAAATCAGGGCACTAGTAGGTGCACTTTCAATCTCCCCCTTTGTCAATTACTTGACAAAATACCCAAAACACCCTAGAAAAATATCTAGACAGATACATCCTAAATTGTGTGTACATGTGATTACACAATTTTACAAATTCTAACACTTTCATGTACACAACCATAATATACTCCCCCTTACTATAAAAACCCCTTTCTTGGTGCAATTGTTCCCCCTTACACCTGCAACATATAAGAGCACAAATATCCAATTTTCCACAGGGGTGTTTTTGACTTTTCTCCCCCCTTTTGTCAGTCATTAACAAAGATATAGCAAGTGATATTGACTGAAGAATTTAAGCGTATGGGAGAACCATAGATAGATGTATACAGATTTTCAATAGGATAAACATACATTAATTAAGGCAGGAGGTAAATAGATAAAACAATTAGCACAGTCATTTCATAAGCATCAAGAATGGCAATGAGATATGAATTGAATTCAGCCATATCAACCAGTATCTCAAAAAATATATATACATAGTGCTACAGACAGCAATATTTAATCCATCATCCAAATAAAACAAAGCCCATTTCAGAGCCGCCAAATATTGTAACCAATATTTTATCCCATCCGAGGGAAAATACACACAAAAAAAATTTAACCTATGTAAACAAAAGAGAGCTGTCACATGCACTCAAAGAAGCGTAGAACATTCAAAAAGATATCCTAGTTCATACGCTGAGTTAAAGAGTGAGTGTGTGTGACAGCTTTTGGGAATCAGCGCTAGGGAGTAGAATGAGAAGGAGCAGTGTCATCTCGATGACAGGTCATCAGATCGACCAACTATTGCACAGACTGTTGTACCTTGTGGACAATACACTCCAAGATTGTAAGTTGCTCTTGCACTGACTGAATGTCCTGCTGAATTGCCCCGATCCTGTCCAGCTTGTATCATTTAGTATGCCCAGGGATTTACATGGATGGGATTGGATCAACTCTGGCAAATTCACCACCTTCCATCTCGATTTCCTCAGCCTGAGGGACACTAGTACCTTCGCCTCCTTCTTCTTGAATTCCCCCTTCCTTGTACTCGTGATAAATCAGATCCATCATGCTAATGTTTTTAAAATTAAAAACGTGAAGTGGAAGGACAGGATCATTTGTAGAAGGAAAGCCAATGCTTTGACAGATTCTACTAATAATTCAGGGATATGACAGATGCAAATCTCTAGATGTATGTATGGCGTTGACAAACTGATTGACAATCAGAGTTGGAAGGCAAATCTTTGTCCCAGTTGCAACGGAGTATACTATCATAACCATGGGACTTGTGAGATCTGATTGGTTTGTACTTCTTGGGTACAAATTAGTAGTGAAGATCCCATGCATGACTCGAAACCGGGGCTCCATATACCTAGCTTTTAAGGCATTCCCTTGATGTCATGAAATATCTCTGTTGTGATATAGGTGTTTGGTTATCTCTGATCGGACATCTGGAAGATCGAGATCCCAATTTAGAAGGCCTTCTAGAGCCAACTATAGATTGAGAATGTGACCTACAGTGGAGGGAGTGATAAATGCATCATCACCATCCAGGGATACCATGAATGAAGGAGGATCAGATACTGGAGAATGACACGCTGCAAGAAAGTTGCGTATTTGTTCTAGTTGACAGGGTCCTCCAAAATCTAGAATAGGCAGCTATCCGATTGCGGCAAATAGAGATTCCAAATTGTATCATGCCAAACAACCCTTGTCAACTTTTCTTTCATGGATCAGCTTCCTTCCGATGTATTTTGCAGGACGTTGGATAACCGGAGGAGGTGGCGCTGGTTAAGATGGTGCAGGAATTTCAGTTTGGGACCCACTGAGTCGTGATCTTTGCTGTGTGGGGGTCCCACGGTCTAGGATCCTTGCTCTTCCCCTTGAGGCAAGGATTTTTTATCAGGTAGTACTTGAAGACTCACCCGAACCGGATGTTACACTTTTGTCTTTTCTCATGTGAAATAATAAGCTTTTTGAAGTATTTTTGGGAAAACGACAAAAACTTCCAACAAACCAAGAATATAAAAACAATCTATTGATGTTAGAAGGATATTACCTGATTTGTGGAAGGATTTGGTTAGTCCAACGTGGCTTCTTGTGATTGGTCGAGACGATTGGGTAGGGAAGACGACCGAGAAGCCTTTTGAAGAACAAACCCCTTTTCCATCTTGCTGCCTTTTATCGGGCGTTATCTGTCCATTATATCGACCAACATATCGATGATATCAAGAAGTTGCCAATCGATTCTATCGAGACTGTCCACGATTTCATCCACAGACATACAGATTTTCATATTCTGAAGAGTCGTCGATGAAATCGAAAAAGACCGACACTTGTATCGAAAGTAGGTAATATTTAGAATTTGCTTAATTTCGACACACTATTGTATATTTCCTAACTTGATCAGTATATGTCACAAAAGTTTGTACCAGTTCTATACAATTATAAACATGATAATGTTTATATACAAAAGTTCAAGGTCTCCAACCTCAGATGTAACATTGAAGGCTTAGCAAAATTGCATCATTTCAGCAGATATCCAGATTTAGATGCATAATCTGAACTTGTTCCTTTTCTCGCTTGTTACTTCAGGGTATATGGTAGTTAATCATCAGACAGTTCAGTTTTTCTTTTACTACCCATTGTGAGACAAATTTCTTCATTCTGTCCTTTTCTTTAGGTGGTGATGGATGAGTGCTTCTCCTAGATGGACTTTTAACATTCTGAGTTTCTCTGATTGGTTTGAATTTTCTCATATGATTTTGATCAGAGTTATATAGAGTCCATCTAGGTGCTAAACATTCAAATTTATAATGACCAACATCACCACATGAATGACAAACTGGAGAAATTCCCATATTGCTACTTGAAGCAGTAAGTTTTGTTTGGGCTTTATTTTCAGTTTTCTTTTTACTTTTCTCATATCCTAGTCCACTCTTGTCTCTTCCTAGTCTTCCCATCCCTAACAATTTTTTCAATTTCTCACCACTCTGAGAAAATTTGTAGTTTATCTCGACAAATTTCTTGGATTTTTCTAAGTCAATACAAAATGAGTGGTTCTCATTTTTGAGTTGTGCATTGTCATCTCTTAGCAATTCAGCCTGGTTCATAAGTTTTGATAATTCTGCTTTTAGAGATAGGTTTTCTCTTTCTAATGCATCATTGTCTATGTGATATTGTTGCAAATCATTGGCTAAATGTATGTTTATTTCCAAGGTTCTGTCCAAGTCTTTCTGCAACAATTTCTTTTTATTTTAAGACATGCCGAGTGTTTTAAGGATATGGATGCTATGAATGTATAGTTGATTATAAGTATCTTGCGATTTATCCTTTTTAATTTCTTCCTCTTCTTCTTCGGACTTAAATTCCTCATTGTCAGATGGAAATGATTCAGTGACTTGTTCTTTCTCAGGTTCATTTAGAATGATCGAAGTAGTGGAGACCATGAGTACTTTCAAGGATTTCTGATCTCCATCACTTTCTGAGTCACTATTCTTTGAGTTTGACTCTTCTGTATCATTCCATGTGGCAGCCATTTCCTTGCCCTTGGTTTTTCTGTTTGGGCATTCGGTTGACAGGTGTCCATACTCATGACAGGCGTAGCATTTTGGTTCTTTGGTTCTTTTCTTAAATTTTCCTATAGGAGGTTTGTCATTCACCTTTCTACCTCTAGAGGGGCGGTCATGATTCCTTTGAAAGAATCTTCTGAATCTTTGTGCCAGCAGAGCCATTTCCTCATCTTCATCTTCTTTTTCACTCTCACTATCCTCATGTTTTGTTTTCTTAGAGATTTTTAAGACAGTGTTTTTGGATTTTTGGAGTTGTGTGAAGTGTAGTTCAAAAGTTTGTAGGGAACCTACTAGTTCTTCTACTTTCATTTCATCAATATTTCTACACTCCTCAATTGTTGTTACTTTGGGATTGAACCGTTCCGGTAGGGATCTTAAGATTTTTCTACATATTTTAGGTACCAGAACTTTTTCTCCCAATCCACCCATGAAGTTACAAATAACATTCAATTTGGTGAAAAACTCCATAAATGTCTCATGCTCTTCCATCCTAAGATTTTCGAACTATGAAGTCAAAAGTTGTAGTTTAGATCTCTTCACAGTGCTTGTGTCTTCATGGGTTGTTTTCAATAAGTCCCATACTTCTTTAGATGTCCCACACATACTTATCTGATTGAAAATATCTTGGGACACGGTACAGTAGATGGCGTTCATTGCTTCTGCTTCTGCAGTTCGCTGTTCTTTGTCAAACGCCATCCACTTTTCATTAGGTTTGGGTTTAGTGATAGTGGTTTCATCTTCAAGTACAGTTTGTTCAGATGGTACCACATATCCTTTTTTAACTACGTCCTAAACATCGTGATCCAAGGATCTCAGGAAGTAATGCATTCTAGCCTTCCAGTATCCATAATTTGAACCATCAAATACTGGAGGTCTAGTGACTGATGAGCCCTCTCCTTTGGCCATATTTCAACTTCAGTCAAGATCACTCTCTAGGCAATGAAGCCCTTGAAGAGAGACCTGATCTGATTCTAATTGAAATAGCGGTGAAGACAGCTTGAGTTGAAGTAGGAATATGCCAATATGTCCTAGAGGGGGGTGAATAGGACTTTTTAAAGATTTATGAGTTATATTAAAATCCTATCACTCTAATCCTAACAGGTATGCAATTTTCAGGATTACTTAAATGTAACTCTACTGGCTTCTAAGCCCGGTAGATGATCTAATCACAGAACTATACAATTAATAAGCATAAAACATTTATAGTCTATGATGGATGTAACTGTGTGTGTGAAGTGTGAGCAAATAAGAATGCAATTAACATAATCACATAAATGATCAAGCACAAGAATCAATCACAAACACAATCATTTTTATAGTAGTTCAACTACTTGTCTACTCCACTCCCGGCTACCACACTCAACCCTTGAGTGTACCGGATTTCACTAAGGAGGTTTCCCATGGTTCACCTCAAACCTAAGGTTTTAAATCAGGTTTACCTTCAACCTTTACATGGAGGTTTCTACTTGGTTCACCTCTAACCCTAGAGTTTTGCTGGCACACTCCTAACTAGATGTTTATGCCCACACAGAGCAAGGGTCCACACAACGCACCCAGATATTTATACTCTCCACAGAACAAGGGTACACACAACGCACCCCACACGTACACTCCCATCGGAGGCCTCCTCTAAGGACTTCAAAGGGTGAGCAACACTCAAGACCAAATCCTAGAAAGGAAAGATCACAAGTGTCCTCTGGACTCTAGATACTTACAGATAAGTTGATGAGTCTCATTCGGTGAAATGATGAAGATCTCTTCCTTGTTGTTGAAGAGTCTTCAGCTCCCTTGATCCGCAACATAAAAGATGTGCCAATATTCGGCTTTGGTCGGGTCAAGGTTATGATGGAATTCTACTCTCTAAAGGTTTTCCTATTAGGAAGATAGAGTGATTTCAATCATCTATGCATTCAAGGCATCCCAGCTTAATGATTTTCCATTAAGGTAGTAGCTGGAGGATCCTTGAATGCAAAAGTTCATTC
Source organism: Magnolia kwangsiensis (assembly GCA_037074715.1). Taxonomy (NCBI): domain Eukaryota; kingdom Viridiplantae; phylum Streptophyta; class Magnoliopsida; order Magnoliales; family Magnoliaceae; genus Magnolia; species Magnolia kwangsiensis. Next base: position 70,656,736 of record CM073582.1, on the reverse strand, counting down.
CCTAATCCACTCTATTGAATATCAATGATGAGGGTGAATTGGAGGATGAACTCCCTGAGAGAAAAGGCTTAAGATAAATGATATGAAGTTTAAAACACTCAGAAGTACTCTCTTCTTTCTCTCCAGCAATAAAGACAAGCCTCTCTTTAAATAGACAAAAGATTCCAACGGATATAAAACGGTCATATTTATGACAAAGTTCGATATCATCGAGCAAGAGTCGATATGATCGAGCGTATACTCTCGATTGTATCGATGATCCGATGGATGGCACAAACTTCATGTCATTCGCTTTTGAAACCTTTTGCTGGCTTATCGAGTGGATCGATACAGGTGTCGATGTTATCGGATTTCAAACTCCGATTTCATCGATACTGGGATCGAGCTATCAACATTTGAAGCATGAGAGAGACTAGCTTAGAAATATTTCAGGTTTCTAAGATATGATCGAGGAACAGCCGATGTCATCAGAATTTGTATATCGATGATATCAGAGTCTGTGTCGATGGGATCGATAAATCGTATAGATTTACCTATAAGCTTGCTGGACGGTTTGTATCTGGTCTCGATCCAATCGACCAGGCCTCGATATGATCAACATATGAATATTGATTTCTCGACTAGCCCCCCGATCAAAGTTTAAAACACCCTAAAATATTGCTGGAGAAAACATGCGCCCACTATCGATATGATCGAATGACTTCCGATATGATCGATATTTGAATTGAGATTGAATCGGACAGTCATCGATATATTAAAGCTTATAGTAGTTTTCTTTAGAAAAACAGGGGCACCGAAAAACAGCCTATCGATATTATCGATCCACTGTCGATAGGATCGATATTCAAATATCGATGATATCGATTGAGATTCCGATATATCAATAAATCGATCAGATGAATGTTTGATTATTGGACATTTTTTGTCCTCACTCGATTGTATCGATTGAGATGCTGAGGACATCGACAGAGCAAGTCGATCATATCGAAATGTGAATCGATACAATCGACGGGGTAAAAAAAACTTGAAGATTTTTCTGTTTAGTAAAAAGTTTTCTTACAATAAAATCCTAAGGTGTTCTACTTAGTTTTAAGGGTTTTAATCACCTGGTGTTTTGGGACATGGGATGTGAGGCTATGATTTACCTATGGCGAGCTTCTACATATCCAGTTGAGGCAGACACTTGAATTGATCTTCCTGTTAGGCGCTGTTGTCCGACTGACTCAACTTACACCGTAATTGACAAACCAGGGCACTAGTAGGTGCACTTTCACGTAGCACCAACCACTAGCCACTGGCTAGTGTCAGGAGAAGTAGCCAATTTGTTCCCCTTCTTTGTGGTGCGGTCCATTTAATCTTTGAATATGATTCATTTTTTGGATAATTCTCTAAAATGATCTCAAAAAATGGATGAACGGTGTGGGTTGATCCCAAATTTTTGATAAATCCAAAAATCGAGTGGACCATGCTACACGAAATAATGTGAAATAATGATTTCCACTGTTGATACCTTCCTTGGGCCCACAGTAATGTTTATTTGTCATCCAACCTGTTCATAATATCAAAAACATATGAATGAAGAGAAAACACAAACATCGGCTTGATCTAAAACTTTTATGGCCTCCAAGAATTTTTCAATGGTAGAGGTTCAATCACACTATTTCTTGTGGTGTGGTCCACTTGAGCTTTGGACATGATTCCTTTTTGTTCTTTAGACCCCAAATCATCTGTTAACATGGATGAACGGAGTGGATAAAATAAATAATTAATGGTAGACCACACAAAGTTAACTCAGGGTAATTAGTAAATCACCTAAATGGAGTGGAGAGGGGTTTCCTTTCATAATCATATATTAGGTTTGCCTAATTGTGATTCAGATATCCAACCCACTCATTATGTGCGTCTCGCTTGGATGAGGGGTCAGACCAAGTTTCAGCCACATCCAAAACTCACGTGGGCCCCACCAAGTTCTTTTATATTTTTTAGGATGTCTTTACATGGTTTTAGATGGCATAGCCCACCTGAGTTTCGTATACGGATGATTTTTTATATATCTCATAACCTGAAGCGGAGACATTAAATTCACGATGTTGATGTTCGACACACATTATGATGGGGCCCACAAAACTTACATCAACACTTGGGTTCTCACGAGGTCAATAAAGTTGGGTCACAATTTTGACCAAAATATTTGCCCCATTTTACCTGTCTGGTCCATTCACCCTATTTTTCTGATCAATACTCAATTTCACTAGTTATTCGTCCCGATCAGGTTACATATGAAAAAGATATTGGGCATACAAGATTAATCAACAATTTTAGTGAAATTTGATTTAAACATTTGAAGTTATTTACTTTTCAATCTGGACTGATTAGATTGTCCAAAAACGATTAAAGGTACAATTAGTGGATGTGCCTATTAATTTAGTATTTTTTTTTTCAAAAATAAATTTCAATTTCCATTTAAAAATAACATTCTTTTATAAAATGTATATTTTTGAAAACATTTTAACAAAATAACATTTTTATTATAAATTATTTCTAAAAAAAATACAAATTCTGAATTTTTATTTTTAAAATTTCTACATATTTTCTCATATTTCAAATTTTTTCTCAATAATTTCAAAATGCCGATTTTCTTTTCTTCAAAAGCATCATTTTATTTTCAAAAATTTTCTCAGACATTATTAAAATTTTAGACTTCTCAATATTCTTTTTCATGTGATATTACAAATCATTAAAGAGAAATGTTCACACACAACTAGTTGGACCGTGAGTTTTGGTCCAACTAGCTGGGCATTTATGAAAAAATCCCCCTGCATACACCTATATTGAGGAATTTTAGAATGCATGTCATAGTTATGTAAAGTGACATATGTGTTAAGATCTAAGCCATTCATCAGTTAGGATCCACTAAGGAGAACTTATATGTTAAAAACTAAGAAACTACACTTTTAAAAAAAAGTACAAGTGTGCATGTTAAATCTAGATCATTGGACTATTTTATTAACAACCCTTTATCTTCATAAGTATTTGACATGTTTGATCATAAGATCGTAATTTTTTTTTTTTGTCCCTAACAAGTTGATAATGTAATTTATCTAATGTACAGATCTGATTTTTAGTTAGATGGTCCAAATCTATAATAAATGTGTAGTCCATTCTACATTTAATGAAAAAAAAACCACTCGTAATTAATGTAAGCGAAAGCTTCCATGGTAGACTAATTACATTTTGGCATGGAAAAGGGCCCACAGCTTGAGTGGGCCCATTATTGCGTTAATGTAAAATCAACCCCTTCCATTAGGTATGTCACCCCATGTTAGATCAAGGTCTCAAATTTCATTCCCATCCTTAGTTAAGGTGAATCACATTATTAGAAACAGTGTATATGGAAAGGTTCACCCTCTAAACTATTTCCATCAGTGTGGCTCACATGAATCATATATGGACTTCATTTTTGGGACTCAGGCTTAATTTTGGTGTGATATCTAATATCTAGAACAGATTTCATAGTTTCTTTACAATGGGCCCTGAAAAAAATAAAGAGCGGATGTCTCTCTCCTAATTGTTCCTATTGGTGTAGCCCATCTGAACCACTGATTAGCCTAATTTCTTTGCTTTAAGCCTATCACTAGATTACATGTTTAATGGTCAGAGTGGATCTTACATACATTTAGGAGTGGGCCCGTGAAAAAATCTGAGGTGGGAGTGCGTGTGTTACCTGTTCCCAAAATATTACCATTTGGCGTAATTAATGCAATGTTGGCATAGAGGTGGTGTTGTGGACGAGGATTTCTTACGAAAGCCTTTTGCAGGAAGTTCCCGTGCAAGGATTCCGGGTGGGGCCAGTGCAATGTGTGTGAGAAATTTATTCCGTCCATCCGTTTTGCGAGTACATTTTAGGACGTTATACTAAAAATGAGGTGGATACAAGGGGTCACACGAGAGGGGAAAGAAATTCCCACCGTTGAAACCTTCCTTGACCCCACCTTGATGTTTATATGCAATCCAAACCCTTTATAAGGTCATTCCAAATTGGATGAAGTGAAAACACTAAAAATATAGCTTAATACAAAATTTTATGGCTATAAAAATGTTTCAACGGTGCTCACTGAATAATAACGGTGTGTCCCATTTGAGTGCTTGATATATCTATTTTTTGGTTGCACATCCTAAAATTATCTTTAAGAAAGGATGGATGGGATAGATTTCACACAAACATATCAGTGGGACCCACCCAGCATCCTTGCGCAGGAACTTTCTCTGAAAGGCTTTTGCAGGAAATCCGGGTCCGTTGTTTTGGTAATTAATCCTCGTAATGCCAATCCACGAGTGATTTAAAAGCAGCTTTGAAATCTGGGTCCGTTGTTTTGGTAATTTTGTCCCTATATAAGTTCTCCTTAGTGGATCCTAACTGGTGAATGACTTGGATCTTAGCAAATATGCCACTTTACATAACTATGACATGCATTCTAAAATCCCCTCGATATAGCTATATGCATTATATGGAAGGAGGAATTTTTTCAATAAATGCCCAGCTAGTTGGACCAAAACTCACGATCCAACTAGTTGTGTGTGAGCATTACTCATCATTAAAATATTACTTTTTAATAATAAAAAATTAAAAAATTCCCACTCATGATATAAAAACTATACACACACACACACACACACACACACACACACACACACACACACACACACAGAGAAAAATAGAGGATTATTACCGACGGCTTTTGTTCGTCAGTAAAATTAATTAGCGACGGTTATCTGCCGTTGGGAAAAAAATTATATTTATTTTTACCTACGAAATTAATCGTTGGTAAAAACACTTTTCGGTAAATGTGTGTTTAGTCATGGCGAAAATTTTTAGTACCTGACGGGAACCTTTTCACAACGGTTTTAGTTCATTGACAAACCTTGTGGGAACCTTTTCCCGACAGTTTTTCTTCGACAAAACTATCATGCTTTCGCTCAAAACAGGAATCTTTGAAGCCTGGCGGGAACCTTTTCTCGACGGTTTTAGTTCGTCGGAAAAACTGACATGCTTTGGCGGGAAGCTTTTCCTGACGGTTTTAGTTCGTTGGAAAAATTGACTTGCTTTGGCGGGAACCATTTCCCAATGGTTTTAGTTCGTAGGCAAAACTGATGCTTTGGCAGGAACCCTTTACCGACGGTTTTAGTTCGTCGGCAAAATTGTCGTGCTACAAATATTTGGTCAATGGCTGGAAACTTTTTCTGATGATTTTAGTTTGTCAGTAAAAAACAATATTACCGACACACTTAACAACAAAACTAGTTTTCATTGGTTATAACATTGTACAGGATTTACGCCGACGGTTGATGTCCGTCGGGAAAACAATTTTACTGACGACGATGGTGTTCGTTGGTATTAACAACCTACCAGAGTTTTTTTGATGCTTCAAGTCCATTGGGGAAACCACTTTAACCAACAAGTTTTCATAAGCACTAACATTGTATCGGATTTTTGCCGACCGTAGATGTCCGTCGATAAAAACACATTTACCAACGAAACTGTATTTCATCAGTACTAACAGAGTACCAGATTTGTTCTGACATGTAATGTCTATCAGGAAAAACACTTGCCAATGAAGATAGATTTAGTCGGTAATTACATTGTACCGGATTTTTGCCGACGGTTCATGTCCGTCGGGAAAAACACTTTTACCTACAAATGAGGAAATTTCGTTGGTAAAAGTAAATTTTAAAATTTTTTTTTTTTTAAAAAAATAAAAATAACTATTACCAATGAAAATTGATGTTGGTAAAAGTACTTCTACCTATGAAATTACTGTTTTCGTCGGTAAAAGTAAACTTTTACCAACGAAAATAATTTGCATTGGTAAGTCCTTTTTACCTACGAAAAAAAAAAATCGTTGGTAAAAGTTTCGTTGGTAAAAATCCTATTTCTTGTAGTGAAATCACAAGACACATTTAGTTTATTTTCTATGAATTGTGCTAGAATTTCTGATTGTTAGTGTCATGGGAAAAATGGTCATGCCCGTTGCATACAGCTCGGAGTAGTATTCGTTTGGTTTGTGCAAGTCATACAAAGGGTCGCCAAAATGTTGATGTTGATAGATAAAGTGCCTAGCTACCAAGTTCTTTTGTACAGCTTTCACATAAGCCTAGAACCCAGAAGAAGCCATTACACATTTGTCTGCCCTACTATCAACCCCGACCAGATCCTCAGCAACAAGCAAGTGGACTCGGTCCACTTTAGGTTGGACTCAGACTATAGGATTGGTTCGGACGAGAGGTGATCTATAATCACGTTCAGGAACTAAGCCGAGCCCCAATGAAGTCAACTCAGCTCGGTCTCATCTTTGGATGGGTCAACCGAGCCTCATTCAAAGTTTGCTCGATCAGACGAGTGGTTGCATCAGATGCTTCATCATGCAAGATAGTAAAACTACAAAAGTTTGACCCGTGGCGATGTATGGGCTCAGATGATTTATACCTAATCGATTGCTACTAACTAGGACATACCTGTCTACAGCTGACCTGACGTGATTTAAGCCTAGTCAGGGATATTTGTGTCCAGCTTCTCTACTCTGCCTAAGTCCAGAGGATCAATTGAGACAGTGCGATTGAGTCAGGTTTAATCCAGTAACGCACGATAGCATTATCCGTTGCACCACGACATAGAGTAACCAACAACATCATCACATGCGCAGTTCGTGCCTAATGACAGACATCGTGTCGAGAATAATGGACACGTTCACTTCATTCAAGTGATATAAATAAGTGACTCATCTACAGGAACAAGTACGCAAAATCTCTCACCTGAAACCCACGTACACTATTTAGACCCAGATTCCAGGCCTGACTTTGGCATCGGAGGGTTCCCTGCTCTAGGCAGAGTCTCCATTGCCATTCATCTGTGCAGGTGCTCGAATTTAGGAACTCGATGAAGGGTGAACCAGTTTTTTACATCAACATTTTGGCGTCGTATGAGGGAATACGACATAAAAACCACTCCTCTAACAGAGAAAATGTCAAGAGGGAAGAAGAAAGCACATGCACCAATAATTGTGGCTAATCCTGAGCCGACCAGGCAATGAAACTCAACCTCTAGGCTGAAGGTGGAATCCGTGTCTACGGAACCAACTCAAAGATCTAGGAACCGAGGAGGCAGATACCAAGTGCTTCAGAGCCAAGTGGAAATGTTGGTCAATGAGATCGTCCAGATGAAACATCAGATGACCAGAAAACATTCACCCCTTGATTAGGAGGTGAACGCTCCAACGGTAGTGGAACATCCTGCCCCTGCGGCTTCTCGAGGAGGCGCATCACGAGACACATCTGCTTGAGTCTCAGCATGAGCTTGAGAGATGTCGACTCGAGCCCCAACGCATGTTTCTGAGACCTCAACGTTAGCTCTAATCGACCTCTGCCATGAACTAAAAAGGAGGAGACGCAAGAGGACTCCCGAATCCGATCACGCTCAAGAAGCTATGACCAAGAATAAAGATCCTTGGGAGGCTCAGCTTAAGGAGCTGTGAGGGAAAATTAGCATGATGTGTCAGGTGTATCAAGCATAAGCCCTGACCACCATAGAAGTAATGATGGAAGAAACGGAGCCCCCATTCACTAGCGAGATAATGAGTGCAACAATGCCTTTGAGGTTCCAGAGGCCCCCCATCACACCGTATTCAAGATCTAAAGATCCAACCGAGTACATAGAATCCTATCGGTCATAGATGCAGCTTTAATTAACTTTTGGACTGATCATGTGTAACACCCCGGATTATTGCCAACCTGAGATTAGACGTCCTTAGGCAATGGGTCAACCTTATCACTTTCAGAGCTCAATCCCAAAGATAAAGAAATCACTCTTCAACCCATTTCCTTCAAAACTCACCTTTCACCACCTCATTCTTCAAACTTCTCCAAGTACTTTCATATTAGACACGACTCCTCAAGTTTAAATAGTAAAGAACACCAATCCTAGGGTATTAATGATGAAGAACAATACCGAAGCAAAAAAATTACCGTGAATAGTAAATAAATGGGTAAAATGGGTTTTGACCCTTAACCTTTTGGAATCTAACAAAATAGATGGGTTAGTTGGATGGATTAGCCTCTCCTACCCCAAAATCATATGCAAATGATGCATAAAATCATTCTGGTTTACAAACTGACCCCGAAATGCCCCAAATGGAGTCTTGGGCATATCCAAGCCCAAATACAATGAACCAGGGTGGGTCCCACATATATTTGGGGTCCCTAGGGCAGGGGGAGCCCAGCCCATATGGCCGGCTTTGCCGAAAATGAATTTCATCGGCGATGACATCGCTGGTCAAAATGTTCGGTTGGGTTTGGGCTTCGGGCAGGAGGTGTTTGGGGGCTAGGGTAGCCCCCTGGTATGTGGGTCGTCCCTTAAAACCTCCCCGATCAGGTACTTCCTTCACAAAGTGACCCTCTAAGCTCTCCTTTCTCACCAAAACGTCTGATTTTTGGTAAAAACCATCCCTCCAAACTCTTCCTTCTTCCGTTTCCAAACACCCTCGCTCCACCCTTCAAATCTCATCTAAAAAAAAAATCAATAATTTCTACTTCCTTTAGAAATCCAACGAGAATCAACTAGCGCTGCACTAGATGACCTGTGAAATTCTCACCAATCACTTTCAATACGATCTGCTAGAGTCAAAACGTATAGGATAGTTGACGCTATAATACCGTAAAATGTAGGATCAAACTCTATTCCCGATTGCTCTCGGGAGCACCTTGAAACTTTGTATCGGCTCTGGACCGCACGTCGGAAGTCCGATTACCCCGAGCTTAGACAATCCTGACCATCTTATTGGACTTGACAATCACCTCAAAAATCAAGTCTAGATGATGTCATACGATGATTTCCTTGAGTCCAGAGTGAAGAGTGTGAGAAATGTTAGAAATTAATATAAATTATGAAATCTGGCACGTGTCGCTTGCGCGACATTTTTTAAGCATTCTGACCATTAGAATTCGATCAAATTTTACCCTCGGATCAGGATAGGTGGCCCTTACATGTCAACGCACTTGTGGCCCTGATCGAGTACCGGTAGCCATTGAACTGAAACTGATCCGCCACGTGCGATCTAGGAACACTACCGGACTGAAAACTTAATGTGAGCAGGATCCAGTACCCATGAGCTTAAGTCTGACCACATTCGGCCAGGGGACCTCCAGAAATGCTCCGTTGAGACGGAACAGTCCGTATTTGGACATAAAATAAGTATACTTTGGCCCCAAGTCTATTTCCGTCGCTTTTGGACTTATAAAAAGGGCTTAAACCCTTACTCTTTCATTCCATACAAATTTGGAGAGAGAAGAGAGAAAAGAGAGAGGGGGGAGATTTGGAGCTCTCTCCTGGATTCTTCCCTGTTGCTCCATGTTCCATAGCTGCCACTTCTGCACCGCCATTCCGGTATTTTCAGCTCCATTCTTAGGTAAGAAATCCTAACCCTAACTTGATTTGAAGCTTAGAATAGTTGTAGTATTGGTATTGCTAACCTGTTTCATGCCATAGGTCGCCATAACGCCGTTGACGAAGCATTGACGTTTTATTCGAATCGATACACATCTACGGCAAAAGGTGAGGATTTTAGACACTTTGATTGACTAATTTCAAAGCTTTCAATGTCGTTTAATAGTAGATTATCGACGGTAACGCCGTTTGACATGTAGAACATGCTGTCCGTTTTTTATTTCGTAAACGTATGGAAAATATGAGGTTTAGGGCATTTTAGTCATTTGTAGGAAATACTATTTACATCCACATTTTGCTGAAATGTTTGCCATGGTTATTTGTTGGGTTATGATATTAGGAATACATGCATGATCTGTTTGGCGAAGAGATTCGCCCTAATGCACACTTTGAGTCGACATACGCTATGTAAACTAAAGTGTGTAGGCTAAGTGTTTGTATAAATGTTTGTATTAGTATGTATTGAGTAGATGGTGTTGTGAATGAGTTTTGAGATTGAATTCTCAGTAATATGCTGATGTAAATGATTTCCATCATGTTGGCTATATGTATTGATTTCATTATATACATGAAATGCATTTGTTGGATGATTTGCTTAAGTTGTATGTTATTACATGTGTCAACATGCTTACATTGTTGTATTTCATTTCTGTTACTCTCATATGATTACTGATATTGATGTTCAAGTGTTTGGGGCTATACGTTAGTCCAGGCAGTCGGTAATGGATTGAATTCGTGGTTGGCTTCTATTTGCCACGAAGGACGCTTCGATGAACGCGAGTCGTGTTTTGAGTTGGCGGCAGTGGTTAGGCCACACGAAGTGTTTTATGCACTTCATGTCGCTCAGCTTGATATGCGCTCGTACTAGTCGATCCCGTCAAGTAACGCGACTGGCCATTGTATGTTCATCTTGTATGAGTCATAACTGCTTGAACCTAAGATACTGAACTTACCATTGGAAACCCTGTTAACCATGGTACCTTGATCCATAAAGACTCATGAGCTGGGCATGGTGGTATGGGACACCGTGGTCGAGCTGTCGGCCTACGCTGGGGCCACAAACCTCTCCGTAGTGACCAATGAGCAACCCAGACTCGTGAGCAGATTATGGTGGTATGGGACACTATATTCTTGCTGTCGGCCTACACTAATCAGGTGACGAGCCCTTTGTAGTGACCGCGAGCGTATTCTGAGTCTGCGGGAGGCGACGACCCTTCCGTAGCGACAAGAGTACATTAGGCCTGTATTGATAAGGTGATCGGGGAGCGGTGCAACGAGTGCGAGCAACAGCCCTGGCAGCCCTTGCAGCGACCTACAAATATAACGTCGTATGAGATTACTAGGAGTGACGACCCTAGAAAGGATCTGTGTTGGGATTGATATAAGGAAGGTACCCTAGTTTTCCAATCCTGGTGTATGAAAAGGACTAATAATAACTTGGTAATCATTATCCATATCGCATTGCATGTGCCTGGAAGATGTGGAGCACTGCGGGAAGAAAGTATGCCGCATGCGTAAGATGGTGCCGTATGAGGGAGAATGTCGGTGAGGGCATCCATCATGTCATTTCATGCATGCATTAATAATAGTATCTAGGAATGTTTGATTGTTTGCTTTACTATTATCGCGTGATTGATTTGATAACATGCTAATCTTTGCTCTATGATTCCATTGAGTTGATTACTCACTCCCACGTTACGGGATGGTGTTCCGGACACCCACCAGTCCCTATTTTAGTTGCAGATGATAGCGTTGCTTGTGAAGCGGAGCCGGACTTGATGATGATGAGGAGGATCCCTCCTTTATGCGTGTTCTGATCGACGGGATTACAGGGAGGTTGATTAAACGCCTTGACACTTGTCATTTTATATTTTTGGAGCACTCATGCATATTCTTTTCTTTCCATTTTTGGAGTATACATGTATTTAATTAACCTGGTAACATGTTCACACTCTGGAGACTTACAATTAATTATATATTTTATGTATCTATCACAGTCTTCCGCTTGCTAATTTAACTGTCTCTGGAGTATGATATGCTGTTTTGGCTTAGTTTTAATCTTGTTTAATGTCATTCTACAAACAACATGCATTTTTCATTATCTATGTTGCATAAGTGACGTTCTAGAACTCGGGAGTTGGGTTTCTACCCGACCCCTGATTTTCGGGGTGTTACATCATGTGTCGTAACTTCTCCCTGACTCTCACGGGAGTTGCCTGAAGCTGGTATCGACAGTTAAAGTCAAATTCAATTAGCTCATTTTTCGAGCTCAACAAAGCATTCCTGACTCAGTTCATCGTTGAAAAACAGCATCGAAAGCCGTTTACCCACTTACTGACTATCATGAAAAAGGAGAGAGAGGCACTGAAAGACTATATCATCTGATTCAACAAAGAGGTAATGCAAGTCAACGACTACTCCGAAAAGATGGCACTAACTGCATTGATTGTCGGGCTCAGGGAAGGAAAGTTCCCTTTTTCCACAGGAAAGAACCCTCCGACTACACTGGGGGAACTTATTAATCGAGATCAGAAGTATTCGAATGTCGAAGAGTTCTTCAATTCCCAAAAAAGTTCCCAGAGCTCGAGAAACCCCTCACGGGATAAGAAGTGCAAAGATGAAGCCCTCAACAGTAGTCGAACAAGAGGATGTCAGACGAAGACACCTCACGTAGTCAGAATCCGAGTAGAAGGCCCGAGAGCAGGTTCAACTCATATATTCCCCTCGACACATCTCTGGAGTAAGTTCTCTTGGAGATTCAAGACAAGAAACTGTTGAGTTGGCTGAGCTGCATGAAAATGAACGTGGGCCACCGAAACAAGCACAAATACTATCGCTTCCACCGCGACCACGGTCACAACATCAGCGATTGTGTTGATCGACCTAAAAGAAGAGATCTAGACTCTCATTCGCAGGGGGTACTTGCGCAAGTGTGTGGAGGAAAAACAAGCTTAGAAGGATGAGCCATTGAGCAGACCGGCAGATAATAACGCCGAGATTCAAATGATATGTGGAGGATCGTCCGGGGGCGGAGACTTAAACCAAGCCCGAAAGGCTCAAGCAAGGCTGAGCAAGGAACTGCGAATGAGTCCATGTAGCTTGACATTCACAGAGGGTGACGTGCACGAAATTCAACACCCTCATGACGATTCCCTTGTGGTACCAATGACGATAGCCAATTGGAAGGTATACCGCATCCTAGTTGATACCGAGAGCTCGGCCGACATCATGTACTCCTATGCATTCGACAAGATGGCCATCGGCTATGAACTATCTCTAAAATTTTAGATGACTCTTAATCATCTTTAATATGAAGCAAAATCATCTTATAAATGTTGAACGTCCACAAATCATTTAAGATGATCAGAATCCGTCGGCAACTGCGGAGAAAAGACGACTATCGATCGTTTAGAATAAAACATGGTCCTTAACTATCTAATACGCAGTCATTTGAGACAGTCCAAGACCGTTTGCATTAGAAATGGTCCTTAGCTGTCTTATACGCAGTCATCTGAGACTTGGTTAATTAAAAAGAACTACGTGATGGCTTGATCCCAATCTAACTTTTTAGGTACATAGGTAACCGTTCGTAATATACTAGATTGTATTGGTGTAACCACAAATGTTTTTTCTCCTTCTTGAATTGTAATAGACTATATCAGTTGCATTTTTCTGTCATACAAGTTATGGCTATAAGAGATATAATATCACCTCCTCGTAGGGAAGCATTATACACACACACACACACACACACTCGACCTCATGGGAACTTCCCATGTGGTCAAGCTGTGTGGGCACCACCATGATGCATGTCGAACATTAATACCGTGCATTTAATGGGTCCGCTTTAAATTATGGGATATCTCAAAAATTAGCCGTATACGGGAACTCAGGTGGGCCATACCATATAAAATCATGTGAAGACATGCCTAAAACATATAAAAGCACTTGGTGGAGCTCACCTGAAATTTGGATGTGCCTGAAACTTGGTCTAACTCCTCATCCAAGTGGGACACACATAATGGATGGGATGGATTTGTGAACCATATCTTGGTGGGCCCAACATATGATTACGAATATTTTAATGGGAGGGTCAACCCTCTTTAACTTTTGTATGTGGTGTGGCCCACACAAGTCATGGATTGCTTTGATTTTTAAGCCCAAGGCCCACCATGGAATGATGCATCTGACTAATGGGGTAAATGTTCGACACGCATCATGTGAGGCCCACACAGCTTGACCTCATGGAAAGTTCCCATGAGATGGGCTACATAGAACCATTTCCATGTGTGTGTGGGGGGGGGGGGGGGGGGGGGGGGGTCGAACATCTACACCATGCATTTGATGGGTCCCTTTTAAATTATGGGATGTCCCAAAAATCAGCCATATGCGGAACTCAGGTGGGCCATACCATCTAAAATCATGTAAAGACATGCATAAACATATAAAACCACTTGGTAGGGCCCACCTAACATTTGGATGCATCTGTAACTTAGTCCGACCCCTCATCCAAGTGAGACACGAAATGGATGGGTTGGGTTTGTGAACCACATCTCAGTGGACCCAACAAATGATTATGAATGTTTTAATGGGAGGGTAACCCTTCTCAACTTTTGTATGTGGTGCGGCCACACAAGTCTTGGATTGACTTGATTTTTAAGCTCGAAGTCCACCATGACCTCATAGGAAGTTCCTAAGAGGTCGACCGCATAGAACCGCATATATGTGTGTGTGTGTGTGCGCGCGCTCACTAGACACCCACTCTCGCAGGAACTCATGAGCACTTTTTGATACGTGTTGTGAGTGTAAAAACTGAACCACCATCCGTGTGATGCACTCTGGGTTTTATGGAGTGCCACATCACATGGACTGTTCATATTTGTGCCTAAATAGTGTGGAAAGGTCAACATGTGAGAAGGTGCACCAGTGAGCATGACTCTCTATATGTAAGGGAAATGGTACATGAGGTCAAGCGTACGAAAGCATAACATAAGGTCAAGCTATGTCTTAACCCGGTTGGACAAGAAATTTTAAAAAATATGCCATCCGAAGCTATGATAGCTAGTTGAGGCTCACCCTTGTATTGTGAGAAATCCAATTCTTAGGTGGACCATATATACAATAGGAAAGAGTAGTGATTGGACCTGAAAAATCAAAAATTTTTTCACATGCTTGCACGATCACACCACAATGGGTGCTCGAACATGTGACCTCGTGTTGTGAAACTCTTGTAAGTCTACTAGTAAGCATAGATATTTATTTAGGGTTTGTTTGTTAACATTGAATTTTTGTACTTAACACGGAATTTGAAAAATGTTCTATGTTTAGAGGTGTTTGTTAACACAGAAGAAGGAAAGCGCTCCACCATTTTATGTTGAAATTTAAAGGCAATAGGAGTCTAGCATAATGGGGAATGAAGAATGCACTTTGTGATTATTATTTTTTTAATCCAAAATTATCCTTTGCTAGAGAGATTTTCTCTTTTGCATTGTACACGTCCCAACTTTTAACATGGGACACGTCTCTAAGCCGCCCACCATGATGTATGTGTTTCATTCATTCTATTCATCCATTTTTTAAGATCATTTTAGGGCTCGATACCAAAAATGAGAGGAATATAAATCTCAGGTGGACCACACCATGGGAAAATAATAGTGATTGGATATCCACCATTAAAATTCTCCTAAGGCCCAATGTACTGTTTATTTGACATCCAATCTATTGATTAGATCATATAGACCCAGATGAATGGAAAAAAAAAAGATCAACTTGGTCCAAAACTTTTATGGCCCCCAAAAATTTTTTTAATGGTCGACATTCATTCGACACTGTTTTCCTGTAATGTGGTCCACTCAAGCTTGAGATATACCTCATTTTTTGTCTCATACCATAAAATGATCTAGAAACATAGACATATGGCATGGATGAAACACATACATCATGGTGGGGCCCACATAGCACCGACCACCAACCATTGCTTGGTGGCAGGGGAGTAGCCAATCCGTTTCCACGGATGCGGATTGGATACTGACAGGCCGAGTAGCAAGACTCGCTACTGAAGTGATGTCACCAAGTTCTGTGGGCCCATTATGATGTATGTTTTGTATCCACGTTGTCCATTCATTTGGAAAGATAATTTTAGGTAAAGATCCAAAGAATGAGTCAAATCCAAAACTCCAGTGGACCTCACCACAAAAAACATTGGGAAGAGTGATGCCCACCATTAAAAACTTAAATAGGCCACAAAAGTTTTTGATCAAGCTGATTTTTTTAATTTTTTTTTTCCCTTTCTTTCATTTCTGTGTTAACTTGTGAATAGGTTGGATTTCAAATAAAAATCATGGTGAGCCTTAGGAAGGCTTCCACGGTAGGCATCAATCTCCCCAATGTTTTTTTTTTTTTTTTTTTTTTGGGGGGGGGGGGGGGGTCAACTACATATTTGGATCTGCCTCATTCTTTAACTTATACCCTAAAATTATATCTCCAAATAAATGGACGGTGTAGATAAAGTACATACATCATAGTGGGGCCACAAACATCATAGTGGGCCCACAGAACTTGGTGACATCACTTCGGTAGCAAATCTCACTACTCAATCTGTTAGTAGCTAATCCGCGTCCAAGTAGTAAAGCAGATTTCCCAGGAGAGCCTTTCGTGGGGACTTCCTAAGCAATGATGTTGGGTGGGGTTCATCGAGATGTTTTTGAGAAATCCACCCTGTCCATCCGTATTGCGAGGTCATTTAAGGACATGTGACTAAAATTGAAGTTTATCAAATACTTAAGTGTACCATATAAGAGGCAACAATGGGCTTTCAGTGAGCACCGCTGAAGCATTTTATAGTCATAAAAGTTTTGTATCAAGCTATATTTTAGGTGTTTTCACATCATCCAATTGGGAATGACCTTATAAATAGTTTGGATAGCATAGAAACATCGAGGTGGAGCCTAAGTACATTTCAACGGTATGAATTTCATTTTGTGATTTTCCCTCTTGTGTGACCCATTTGAGTTTTGTATCCACGTCGATTTTGGTTGAACGTCCTAAAATGAACTCAAAAAATGGATGAAAGGAATGGACTTCTCATATACATTCTAGTGGACCCCACCCAACATCCTTGCACAGGAATTTCTTGCAAAAGGCTTCAGCAAGAAATCCGCATTCATAGTACCCAATCCAACGCAGATTTCAAGATTTCGCATGAAGTTCCTACACTGGGAACTATTGTTGAGCCCACCATGATGTTTTTAATAAATTCATAACGTCCATCCATTTTTTGAGCACATTTTAGGATAAAACTCTAAAAATAAGTCGGATCTAAGACTCAAGTGAGCCGTAGTAAAGGAAAAGGTGGGTAGGGAAATTCCTACCATTAAAACCTCCCTAGGGTCAACAGTGATGCATACATGCCATCCATACTGTCCATAATAGGATGAACTGAAAACAAATATACTAACTGTCACACCCCAAACCTGAAAATCGGATTCACAGGAATCCCGATCGCCGAATCCGGTGTCGACAGCCTCCGTAGTACCCCATTCTCGTCTCCCAGCGTAGCATACTCCAGATTTCGATCCTGGGATCTTACAAGGAGGATTTTCAGAATGATTTTTTTTTTTGGTAAAAGCGTATAACCACAAGCATAACCAAGTCACAAAATAACAACACCACATATCCACTATATCAAGGCTTTAAGTACAATATGGAAAGGGAAATACAAGATGAACAAAAAGCTCAAAAATAGCCAGATGCACACTCTTGCCTCAGCGCTACTGCTGACCAATGATACCTGCATACAACTGTCGTGCATAAGCTTACAAAAGCTTAGAGAGTAGTGTAAGTGTGTGCGTAAGGCAAACGCCAAATGTACAATATCAGAGTAATACGTAAGTATGCGGTAAGTCCATGAATAAAATCAACCATACAATACTATGTGATGCAAGGCATGAATGCTATCGGCCATACCAAGGCCATGCGATGAGAGACATGAATGCTATCGGCCACACCGACGTAAATGCGAGGCTTACATAGCCGAATGTCATATGTGAAATGCAATCCAAGCAAGTCAGTACTCATCAAGTACACATATCAGTACAGTTCCTCTTTGGATATCACCGGGGTCTAATACACTCACACTGACTGCCTCCTCCCTAGCTGCACAGCCAAGAAAGCAGAATAGATCTCACTATCCTCCTGACCAGTAGTCTGTCAATACCTACCCGGCTCGTCGATAGCGGACTCATTTGTGAGCTGGTCAAACTCAGCCTAACTTATAGCCCACTCACTCAGGCGGATAAGGCCACACCCCCTTCCAACTGACCACGACACAGTGGGAGACGCAACCTACTGGTATTCGGCACTCGGACGCTCATGTATCCACTCGGTCTAGACGTTGGAGCAACTCCTGGTACCAAAAAAGTTATGGGATTTTCACCCAAGGACATCCTACGTGCCCATATGCTAGAACCAAGTATTTTCAGTATCCGATACGGCCATCCACGATGTGCCTGTGGAGCCATGGCCCTAATGTCGCTAGGGCGTGCAATGATCAAGTCACACATATGTGAGATGCATGAGTCACACCATACAGTCATGCAACAATCCTGCGCGTACAGCGCGATAATGTGGGGCACTTCGTCTCGTAAGGAGTCCCGTAAATGTCTCATCCCAACGGCTTATGCTATGATCAAACAATCCTCATATCAAGCATGCATATGATGCGTATGAGCATGAATCATGGAGTATTACTAAGCATGTTATAAAGTGATGAACTATCAACAAGTATGAGCCTATCAATGAGCCCTAAGGAGAGTCGTAATGCGGACATTTAACCAACATTATACTTACAATGTAGACGTCAAACCAACATTGCTCCCAAGGCTCGGCCTGCCATAACTATCATTACATAAACCATGGAGGAATGACACAAATGGACCTTAGGTACATCCCATTGGGCCTTAAATACATCAAATGGGCCATGTTACATGGGCCTTATATTCATCAAGTGGGCCGCATCAATGGGCTGGACCAATGGGCCTTTGAATACATCACAATGGGCCTCGTAACATGGGCCTTACATTCATATCAAAAATGGGCCTCAACACGGCCTCATACACATCAAGGTGAGCCTCAACAATGGCCCATAAATATAACGAGCTGGGCCTAATCACTTGGGCCTTATATATACTAAGTGGGCCACATCAATGGATGACCACAAATAAACCAAGATGGGCCTCATACATATACCAAGGTAAGCCACATCAATGAGTCGCACCAATGGGCGTTATATTCATTGTAATGGGCCATAACTCATGGGCCTTAGAGTACATCATAATGGCTTTGTTAAATGGCCGGAAGTATATCACAATGGGCCTTTACCAATGAGCTCTAAGTACATCATAATGGGCCTCAACCCACGGGCCCTAATACATCACAATGGGTCTCTCCCCATGGGCCCTAATACACATCACAAGTGGGTCTCATCTCATGGGCCCTATACACATCACAAGTGAGTCTCAACCCACGGGCCTTTATACATCACAATGGGCTTCGACCCATGAGCCTTAGAATACATCAAAATGGGCCTAATTTCATGGGCCTTAATACATTACAATAGGCCTTAACCCGTGGGCCTTATATATATCAAATGGGCCTGATCTCATGGGTCTTATATGTGTCAAATGGGCCCGATCTCATGGGTCTTATATATGTCAAATGGGCCTGATCTCATGGGTCTTATATATGTCAAATGGACCTAATCCCATGGGCCTTATATGTACACCAAGGTGGGCCTAATCATATATTAAATGGGCCTACTTACAAGGGCCTTTTGTATATTAGATGGGCCACACCAATTGGCTCCCTATATAACAAATGGGCCACACCCAAATACGTATGGTGATGATGCCTTCCACCATTAAAATTCCTAAAGCCCACCAAAATATGTTTCCCATCCAACCTTTTCATAAATTACATAATGATAGATGAAGTGGAAACAACTATCAATTTGATGGGAAACTACTACGGCCCTTAGAAGCGTTTTTAAACGGTGGGCATCATCGACCGCTACTTAGAATGGTGGGGTCCACTTGAACTATAGATCTATCTTAATTTTGTCTCAAGCCTATTAAGACAATCTTGCCAAATGGTTTGACCGTTTGGATGCAACACCTGCATCAAGGGTGGGGTCCACCGAACTATGGATCTGGCTCATTCTTTAGCTCAAGCCTTAAAATGAGCTTGCAAAGTGGATGGACAGATGGGATGAGCACATGCATCATGGAGGGTCCCATAGATGGACGGCGTGAATAAACATATGTCATGGTGCGCCTTGCATTATACAGCAGGTGAGCCCACCACCCACGTCCAGACGGTATGGACGTACAACACATACATGGTGGCAGGCCTCACGTCCCAGTAGTGGACGGACGGTCTGGGTATAAATCACATGCATCATTGGTGGGTCCCATGTGGGGCCCACTGAAACGTTTATTTATCATCCAAACTGTTGATAGGGTCACACAGACTGGGATGAGAAGGAAAAACAAATTTCATCTCAATCCAAAACTCCTGTGGCCCATAGACGAGTTTCAATGGTAGACACTCAATCAACACTGTTTCCTATGATGTGGGCCACCTGAGTATTGGATTTGGCTGAAAATTTGAGGGGGGGCCATTCCAAGAGGTGACCCACCTCATGAACATGTTGGATGACAAATGAACATCACAGTGGGGCCCACTGCTGGAGCCGTGGGTCTGCCTCCGTCCGCCCGTCTTGGCGCAGGCGCTGCCTGCGCCTCTCTAGCAGCAGCAGCGTCTGCTGCCTTATTATTATTTTTTTTTGAAAAAGCGATTTTTCTGTAGTTTTTTCTGTGTAGGGCCCACTTCAAGTAAATCCAATCCAGCCATTGGATTCCACAGCTCATAAGAAATCCAACGAGTCCAATGTTGGGTATTCTTTTGGTGCATAGAAAAATCAGGGAAGATTTCAACGGTGGAAATCACTGTTTCTTAAAGTATGGCCCGCCAGAAGATTGGATCAGCCCCATATTTTGGCTCAACGCCTAAAATATTATGAGGAAAGGGATGGACGGCGTGGATTGAATACATTCATCAAGGTGGGGCCTATGCAAGTGGCCCATCCCATAAGTTTGAAAATCAAGCTCATATTTGTGCTTCCTGTCCAGTAATGTCCAGACGTTGGACGTTTTTGAGCTTAACAATTTATTTAAGGTGGGCCCTATTTAGGTGGGCCACCACATGATGGATGGTGTGAGTACAATGCTTATAAGATGGGCCCCACTTTTAGATGGCTTAGGTCAATACATACCTAGTGGTGGGGTCCATCCAAGTGGGCCACACGGCCATTACATCACACACACACAACAAAAATAAATAAATAAATGAAAAGAGAGGGAGAGAGAGATAGAGTGAGACACGCGTGTGATGGAGGGACCCCGACAGTATGGGTCCTCCCTTGCAATCATTCCTACAATAAGTGGGTCTCAATTCATGTGGGCCCATTAAATCGGAATCCAACGGTGGAGATCCCTTCTCCACTAGAATAGACGATCTAGATGACCCTTTATGCAAAGAAATTAAACATCATGATGGGGTCCATGGAGAATGGCCCCATCATGGATTGATCTTGAAATCAAAGTGGGCCATTGGCCACATTTAGGGTCCAAAATGAGATTCATACTATTGATCGGTAGGCCTCACTTGGCCCATCATCAAAATAAGAAATCTACACCTGTAGAAGCACCCACCGTTTGATCTTTTTGGTCTGTTAGAATGCTTATCTCCTTACGCTTCACTTTGATGGTGGAAGATGAGATTTGGATGGCTAGGATGGAGGTTTTGGGATGGAAAAGTGGGCTACCAAAAATCACATTTCTCTCATATGGGAGGGCTTGGACGCACACTTCTTTAGTGCTTGGTGTGACTTTTAATTTGTGAAGAGAAAGAGAGAAAATGGATGGTTGTAAGAGTGATGGATGTGAGGTGAGTGATGGATGAGGTGAGTGATGGGTAAGGTGATAGATTGGTTGACTTTTGGGTTTGCTTAACTTGTAGAGAAAGGAAGCATGAGTGCTTTGTACTTGACATGAGAGGTGATTGATGAGAGTGATTTGACATATTGTAGAGATTCTCTTAGGATTGCAAACGCACGGCATTTTCTCGAAATAAGCGCCGGTTCACATCTCTTAGTCAGGGTGTCGGATCATTACATGAGTCACGGCGTTAGAACCGCCGCGACTGTAGGGTCACAATGGTACAAGTCTCGAATCAAGCCGACTCAATTCTATAGGAGACGGCTTAGGTTTGCGTGCAAACATCGATTATCGATCGCAGGTTGCCGGAATTCGACAGGAAGGATCGCGGGAGTTGACGAAACAGTACGGATTAAGATGCAGGTCTTACACTGGCCTAATTCAAAACTTTTGTGGCCCTAAGAATATTTCAACTGTGGACGTTCAATTCTAACATTTTCGGCCTAGTTAAGTATTGGATCCGGCTCATTTTTGGCATCTTCTCCTAAAATGAACTCACAAAGCAGATGGATGTGGTGGATTTATAAAAAACATCATGGTGGGCCCCCACATAAGTTCCCAACATAGGAGCTTCTTGCAAGAGCTTTTCCCAGGAAATCCACGTCCTACCCAAACTATATGCACATGAGGTGGGCACCATTGTCTCACTGGGCTTTATTTGAAGGTTTTGTTGCTACTGGTGCTCAAGCCTACACGACACATAGTGGCAATCTTACCGCTAAGAGAAATCAAAGACCTTGTGAATAATAATATTTTAGTTTTCTATTAAGTATTTTAGTATATTTGAATTAAATATAATAATTTTATTTTCATTTAATAAAAAATAAATTTTTTATAATATAAAAGATTTCCAAACGGAAGATAGGGGACAAATGTAATTAATATGAATCTCGTACTTAATTTTCATACTTAGACTTCAGATTTAACAAGCCGGACCTTAGGGAGGATATTTATCCTATATATATATATATATATATATATATATATATATATATATATATATATATATATATATATATTGGGTTAGCATGTCAGTACACACACCGTGTTAGCCACCCCCGCAGGGCATCGATACCTAGGCTTCAAGTGTCGAAAAGAGGTATCTCCAGCATACCAGTTGAGCTCTGGATCGGGGTGTGTGTATCAAGTCATTTTAAGACTTATTTGAATCTTTTGAGTTGACCCAACCGGACATAGCATCTAGTAAAGATTTCAAGTTTTCCAACTTTGGCCATGACTTTTATTCAATGACCTAATTGATGGTTCAGATGCATATAATGCATATAAATCTGGTGGATCATTACTCCACAGGATGTTTCTTCGACGGTTTCAACTATCCCTCGTTGCTTCATCAAAACTTATCTTGGCCGCACCTTTAATTATTGAAATGTTGCATGCTCCGATAGGAATGCAAGTGCCCAACACCAACCAATTTGGAAAGACTGTGATATCTTAGCCGTCCATCCAGATGGTTTTCGACTAATGATCCTCAGCGCAAAATATATGACTGGCAACTCATCGACGTGTGTAGAAGAAGCAGATGGTCAGAGACTAGAAAACCAACGCTCCATATTCATCGTACCCATTGGAGTATCTGATCAGTGGCTTGGCCTGAATTTGGTATAGGACACACTCATCATTGGCCCGGTCTAGTAGAAAACTTCAGATCTTTGGCACGTGTGGGGGCTTTTGATTTGGCTCATCTGCATGTGCGGGTGCAGGTTCCAACCCTCATTTGGTGTTGACCTGGGCACATACATGCCGGTCATTTTTGGGAATCGGCAAATGGTAGTCAATCACGGCAGCCACCATCCGTCTATCCTCTCTGTGGCCGGATTAGGTGAGACCCCGGATTCACCCACGAGGGTTCTGCCATTGCCGTGAGGCCCACCTTGATGTATCAATTATATATCCACACCGTCCATCTGTTTTTCCATATCATTTAAGTGTATTATCCAAAGAATTAAGTAGATTCAATTATCATTTGGATCATACCATATGAAAAAGTGGTGATTGACCATTAATGGGCCAAACGTTTTTGTATGAAGCTTGTATTTGTTGTTTTCTCTTCATCCAGGCTCATGTGACCATATCAACATGTTGGATGGAAACTAAACACTACGGAAACAATAAGGTGTGCTCTAAGAAGCTTTTAATGATAGGACGTTCAATCACCACTCTTTGGCATGGTATGATCAATTTGATAATTGGTCTATTTCATTTTTTGGATCATGCTCTACAATGATCTGGAGAAACGAATGGATGTTATGGATACAGAATACATACATTAAAGTGGGCCCCACAATAAGGGCCGCACCGTGTGGGTAAGTCTGCAGTCTCACCTAATCCGCTCAGCTATCCTCGTTATTAACAACTATGTTGATAGTTCACCACCACTTTCTAAGCCGTGATTTCTCGTATTCACCCATTTGAATGGGAGCGCCCGTATATCTACAATTACACCCTTCAAGTAATTGTTTCCAGCCGTTTGGATGCTCTCCGTTTGGATCCCTTCCTTTCTCGTATTCACCCATTTGAATGGGAGCGCCCTAACGCTCACCCATTAGGGCCCGTTTGATTTTTCCAATTACAGGGGCAAATCCGCGTAAATAAGTAATAATTATTTACCCCTATATGTCCGGTTGAATTTTCAAGGTGATTTGGCTGCCACCTTTCATTTAAAATACTCCTCATGCCACTAGAGAAATAAAGGCTCAATTGTGAGGCCCACCTTGATGTTTTTGTGTTATCCACACCGTCCATCCCTTTAGCCAACTCATTTTAGGGCATGAGCACAAAAAAAAGACAGATCCAAATATTCAGTAGCTGCAATCCCACTAGGAAAATGATGTGGTTTTGATTTCTCTATCGATCAGTCTACCCATATACCTGGGAGAAATGCTCACACCCACCCCGTTGAATGATAAATTATTGTCCACCTGATGAATAACTTCAAACTAGATTGTGCGTGCAAGATCCACCTTGTGCAATAAGTTGGTCCCACCACAATGATCGCCTTGTGAAATAATCAGCCCAATCCACTCATCGGTGGACCATAATTCGTTATTTATCAAATGCTCTACATTATTTTCTACCTTGGTGGGGTTGATTTCTTGACAAGGTGTGCCTCAACGTAGAGCTAACCTATCGGACGGTATGGATCTCTCACGTTATTAATTGAAAGTTATCTACTGCATTAATTGTAATCATACAAGTTGGATTTCAACATTTCTCCAACTAAAATAATAGTGATGAACTATCACAAAACCGTGAGCTTACCGGTAAACCAGGCTTAACGTCAGGCTCTTCTAGATTGTTTGGCACTCAAGTCTTCATTTTTGACTTATACAGTAAAAAGGCGCAATCATCATCATTCCTCTCATCGTCACACCTCAACTTCCAACCGGTGTTCTTGGGTGCGGAATAGGTGTTACTGGGTAACACGTTAGTGCGTTTTTCTCCGTGGGGCCTACATTGACGTAGGCGTTATATATCCATGTCATCTATAGGTTTTTCCAGCTAATCTTAGGGCATCAACGTAGAAATGACGTAAATCCAAATCATAAGTCCGTCACACAGTTGGGATTGAATTTCCACCATAAAAAACTTCGTGGGGCCATAAAGTTTTAGATCAAGCTGATATTTGTGTTTTGCTATTATCTAGGTCTTTGTGAGCTTATCAACGGGATGGATGACAAATTAACATAAAGATGGGGCCTTAGTTCAATGAACATTATTTAATATTGTAGTGTGTCCACTTGAGATTTGGATATTTTTCATTCCTATGACATGCCTGATAAAACTAATAAACGGCATGGATATATAACACATACATTAAAGTGGGGCCCACAGTGAAACACTAATATTGAAGGTGTTATCCAAGTAAAACCTAATCCGCCCCTGAAGCCCATGCTAGCTTCACATTTCATCCTCTATTTTACACCTGTCATTTACATCGAATCTAAAGCGTTGAAATAATGAGATCCACTGATTTAGATTGATTGGAGGCCTATGACCTCTTGACATTTGCTTGTTGAATTTGAACCCTTAGAATTGTCCACCATTACCTTCCATCCATCTCATGGTTGGTTACCACTGAGCCATTTCCAGTAACTAAAATGTGGAAGGGGGTTGGGTGGTGGCGCTGTGGTCCACCTTTATGTATGTCTTTTATACCCACGCCATCTATCTTTTTCTCACTTTAGGACATGGGCCAAAAATGATGTAGATAATGCTTAAGTGGACCACACAACAAGAAAAAGAAACAGTGGAGAAAACAATACTTTTCATTTGGCTCATGAGCATGTGTGGGTGCAGATTTCAACGCTCATTTCGTGTTGACCTGAGCAAATGCGTAACGGTCATTTTTGGGCATCGGCAAATGGTAGTCAAGCACGGTATCCACCATCTGTCTATCCTCTCTGGGAGCGGATTAGGCTGCTGCCATAACTTTGGGACTCACTTTGATTTACGAATTGTGTATCTACAATGTCCATCCGTTTTTACATATTATCAAAAAAAAAATGAAGCAGATTCAATTATCAGGTGAATCATACCATGATAAAAAATGTAATTGACTATTAATGGGCCAAAAAGTTTTTGTATGCAGCTTGAATCTGTTGTTTTCTCTTATTCATCCAGGCTTACGTGAACATACCAACAGATTGATGTAAAATAAACACTACGGAGACATTAAGGTGCGCTCTACAAAGCTTTTAATGATAGGACATTCAATCACTGTTGATTTATATGGTATGATCAACTTGATAATTGGATCCGTTTCATTTTTGAGATCATGCTCTACAATAATATAGAGAAACGAATGGATGTCATGGATACATAATACATGCATCAAGGTGGCCCCCACAGTAAGGGCCGCACCGCCTTGTGTAAATCTGCAGTCTCTCCTAGTGCGCGATGCCGTCCTTTATATTAACAACTATGTTGATAGGTCACCACCACTTTGGAAGCCGTGATTTCTCGCCTTCACTTATCCGATTGGGAGCACCTGTGTATCTACAAGTACACCCATCCAGCAATTATTTCTGGCCGTTTGAATCCCTTCCTTTCTCATTAATTATATTAAAAGCTATAACATTCAATAGCTCTAATCCCCCTGGGAAAATTATGAGGTTATGATATCCCTATCAGTGTCAGTTGGGGTACACGCGTGATTTATAATGCCACCCATCATTTGCGCATTCTACCCATGTACCTGTGAGACATGCTCACATGCATCCACCCCGTTGAATACTAAGGACTCGTTTGGACGGGTGGATTGAAAGGGATTGAATGGTATTAGGGTGGATGGCATGGTTTTCAAGGCAATGATTGTGTTGTCAGTGGATTATCTTAAGATCCATGAGATTGCTATATCGAGTCTATTTGGTACACTGGGCCAATACTGGAATTAAACCTTCCCATCCCTTCCAATCTTCCAAACCAAACATGTCCCAGGCAAATTTGAATGAATTAGGGTGGATTAGATGGGATTTAAAGGTAATGATAGCGTTGTCGGTGGATTGTCTTAAGATCTATGAGATTGGTATATCCTGGGATGAGATCACCCAGTCTGTTTGGCACGCCCGGCTAATCCCGAGATTTAACTTTCAATCCCTTCCAATACCATCCAATCCCTTTCAATCTGCCCGGCCAAACGGGTCCTAAGTAATTGACCACCTAATGAATAACTTTAAACTAGATTTTGCGTGCGAGATCTACCCTGTCAATATGATGAAACAATCAGCTCAATCCTTCATCAGGTGGACCTTGATTCATTATTTATCAACTAGCTCTACATATTTTCTACCATGTGGCCTCCTACAAGCTGATGTGGCCGATTTATTCACAAGGTGAGCCTCATCATGGACCAACCTATTGGACGGAATGGATCTCACACGTTATCAATTGGAAGTTATCTATCCATAAATTGTAATTATACAAGTTGGATTTCAACATTTCTCCAAGTAAAATAATAGTGATGAACTATCACAATATCATAACCTTGCCCGTAAACCAAACACAATGTCAGGCTCTTCTAGAGTGTTTGGTGTTGATGTCTAAATCTGAACGGCTCTCCACTCCGATCCATGAACTCCAAACCACTTCAGCGTCTTGAACCTGCACACCCATAATGAGCAAAGGAGACCCTGGTCTAGGTAGGGGACCCTCCAATGCCTAAGTCAGGTCAAAGGAATCTGGGTCTAAGTTCGGATGTAGTGAGAGAGTACTCGATGTTACGTACCTGTAGCAATGGGGTCCCATTGTATTTATACCTTCCTAGCGGACGGTCTGGGTTCGTTAATTTAGGCACGATTTGCTCAATTAGTAAGATACTATGATCGTGGAGATATTGTCTGTAATCCAGGGATCATGTAGCATATCGTGCATATCGGCGAGCAAGATAATCGGTCATGTTCACTTAAGGTAATTTCCTAGTTTAGCACACGGGATGTATACACATGGCCTCGGCCTAAGGCTCTAGGTCTTCAGACTAAGATGCTTCCGACACAAAGCCACAGTCCTCGACTGGTTGTTGATGAATATGTAGGTTAAGAGCCGAAACAGATTTCGGCTTGGGGCTGAGGGTGAGCTCGGCTTTATTTGTCACCCATGCACTTCCGAGGTCTCCTTTCCAAGTTCTGAGGTAGGTAGCGGACTTAGCTTGTTGGATTGGATTTCCCTATAATAGAAAACCCCTACTCTTTTAGTCTGAGCACGGACTTAGAGAGTAAATGCTTGGAAAAATGAAACGGCACCCTCATATCTCTGCTTGTCGATTGGAATGATCGGGGTGTAATTAATGCGATTCGCTTCTCTTCGATCTGCGTGCGGCGCAACAGCTACATCCGTTTGGTTTCCCTCCTCTCGCTAGAGGACGCGTGGCGACGGTTAAGGTTCATAGTCGGTGGGGCGAAGGGAATGGTGTCACATGTACCAAAGGATTGGAGAGGTGCTTGCATCATTAAATGCTAGGAAGATTCTCAGCTTGAAGCACGGGCTCGGACTATCATATTCTTCCACGTGTCTCACGTTACTAATGATGAGTCGTATCAGCCCTCGGTACGGTCACTAGCAATGATGGTGCTGAGCGATAAGGCAATAATATAAACTCCTCCTTCCCTTACTTTCATACTTCTTACGTTCCATTTTTCTTGTTCCCCCTTTCCGAAGCGCTTTCTGCTGGAAATTGCCTTTGCCGAAAATCA
The DNA here is from genome assembly GCA_037074715.1 of Magnolia kwangsiensis. NCBI lineage: Eukaryota > Viridiplantae > Streptophyta > Magnoliopsida > Magnoliales > Magnoliaceae > Magnolia > Magnolia kwangsiensis. The sequence goes on along the minus strand of CM073582.1, from coordinate 70,627,979 downwards.
CCTTTTACCAGACAGAGGATTCTCGACTGTCGGAGGAGAAGACATTAGAGTGGAAACAACTTTCACCGGGGGATATCTGTTGCATCGCTGTAAGTCTTCCAACACTTAGCGCATTTTTCTTTTATGTCGAGTAACTCTAACGAGATGAGTTCGGTTTGGGGAGTCAGTTCGAAGGTTGAACAAGAAACTATCGCCTCGGGATCCGGAGGGTTCGAAGATCCTCTCGAGGCTGTACCCCTCTATAACCCAGCTCCGGCTTAAAGATCCATAAGTCAGACGGCAAAGAGTCATGGAAAAGGAGCAAAGAGGGCTCTCCGAGACCCCATAGGGCGGTCGAAAGCAGGCCCTAGGGGAGGAAAAGCTAAGCCAATAGTCCCTAGGGGATCGGTCACGACCAAGTCTCAAATGGCTTAAATCCACAACGATTATCAAATCCCCAGTTCGGTCCGCATCCGAGCCCCAGCCCCCACGGTCCAAGCGGGGTCTCTGGCAGAGGGGGAGATTGCCATCTTCGTCTGCGCCCTTCAATGTGGACTTTAGTTCCCCCTCCATCCTTTCCTGCGTGAGCTAATAGCGCAGCTGGGAATCGCACCAGGGTAGTTTATCCCGAACTCTTGGAAGACTCTAGCCTCCGTTTTTATCCTCTGACATTAAGTAGGGAACCAGATATTGACGCTAGAGGAGTTTTTGTTCCTGTACATGGCCAAGTACGATACCATGGACAAGGCCTAGTGGTACTTCTCGGCCAGACCCCCATGTCTCCCAAGTCTTGTAACTTAGCTTCCCTCTTCAAAAAAAGACTCGAAGGGGAAATGGTTCTGGGCCTCGGGTGATTGAGAGGCCCTGACCTCTGAATTGGATCGGCTCCGGACTCGAGTCCCCACTAAGTTCGCCAATCCAATTCATTGGATACTTTTTACAATTATATTGGGTATTCAGGTTTTTTTTAGTACCTAGTCTCATTATTCGTTTCTGGTTGCAATTCAACTAAAGGGGGCCCCCGACCTCTCCACCTTCCACGAGCGACAGGTGGACTGGGCCCGAGTGATCCCTGCGGATCAAAGCACTTGGTTCAGGCTCATTAACCCAAAAAATTTGGTGTCGTCTGGCTTCTGCAGAATCCAACCCACTCTCTTCGCCTTAGGTAAGTGGAGGTTAGAGATATCGGATATTACTTGGTTGATCACACTGGGTTGATTTTTCTTCTCCCCCCCTTTTTTTAGAGATGGAGGTTGAAGGTTTAAAGAGGAGAAGGCCTTTGCATCCTCCGATGGATGTTGTCCTTTCCTCTGAACCAAGAACGCAGGTGGCGTCGAGGAGCAGGAAAGCCCCTGAGGCTAAGACTGAGGCCCCTGGTCCGGCTGGGATTGTGTCTACTATAGTCCCCCAAAGGCTGCTCCCTGCCATTCGTTCGACCCCCGCTCCTGAGGCCCTGGAGGTTGGAGTTCTTGTTGGAGTCGAGGCCTTGGAGGTTGGAGCTCCTACTCGAGTCGAGGCCTTGGAGGTTAGAGCTCCTGCCCAAGTCGAGGCCTTGGAGGTTGGAACTCCTGCTCGAGTTGAGGCTATCACCATTTCGTCGCCTTCTGCTAAGAAGCAAGCTCCCAAAGTGGGTCCTTTTAGGCTCTGAAAGGAGGTAGTCGGGGAAACCCTCAGCGAAGTGGCCTCTTCACGACCTGCAGTTCCTCTTGCCGAGGCTGAGCTTATGCTAGGTCACGCTGAGCTCCTCATCAGGAGTGCAAATGCACCTGAGGCGGCTGCTCAAGCTTCTGCGGCTAGTGGGATTAGAGGAGCTTCCACATCCTCTCCAATAGGGGAAGCTTCCACACCCTCTCCAAGGAGAGAAGCTTCCACATCCTCTCAAATAGGGGGTGCTTCTGCACCCTCTTTAGGGGTCTCACCTCTTAGTTTTTACATGGCTCAGCTGATTCCTTGGGCAGCTAAGCATGCACCTGAGGCGCCGATTGTCAACACCCTCTCTCGCCGTGACGTCATCTTCATGAACGATTTTGTAGCTGTATGCTACCAATCGCAACTGAAGATGTTGGAGGTGAAGGAGAGGTTGAAAAAGATGGATTGTCTCGAAGAGGAGTGAACTCAACTAGCTACCGAGAAGGCCAAACAAGAAGCAGAGTGGGCTAAGTTTGTGGCAAAAAAAGCAGAACAGGATGCACAATGAGCCGAGCTTGAAAAGAGGCTGAAGGTCTCAGCCGCCGAGCAGGAGGAGCTGAGGAAGGCTGCTACAAAGGGCCGATCGAGAGAACTTGCACTCCAAGGAGAAGTTAACCAACTCTAAGCTCACTTGGACGTGACCAAGCCTGAACTCAAGAGCTTGCACCGGGCTAACAGGGACCTGGAGTTCAGGGCCTTGGAAGTCGAGTCAGGGATTGAAGCATTGAAGGAGGACCTCGAGTCTAAGCGACAAATGGCGGCTAACCGCTTAGTCTAGCAGTGGAAAGTACTTGAGTCTCCCACGTCCGAGGAGAAGGCTTCCTTACAGGCCGAGCTGGAGGCTCAAGCGGTTTAACAGGCTGCCGCAACAGTGGCTGAGTATAAGGATTCCACCGAAAGGGTCCAAGAGATGAACAAATTGTATTATTTCGGTTATGAAACGGGTTTTGACGCTTGTCTGACCGAGGTTAAAAAGCTTTACCCAGCTCTAAGCTTCGACGTCCTTCTTGCAGATTCCGCTGGTCACGCCAAGCCTGTTGCTGCAGACATGCCCGAGAGCGGCTCCCTGGAGTTTGTTATGGATACTCCGGTCACCGAAGCCGTTGTTGATGTTCCACCCTCTGTCGTTGTAGCTGGTCCCTCTACTCAGAGGGAATAATCGATTTTACCGATTTTACATGTTTCTTTTGTAACCAAACTTTCTTTTTGCTTTAATTACTTTGTTGGTATTTAGCTTGTTCATGCGCGCTAATTGTTGATATTTGTGTGCTGATTCTAGCACTTTAAGGACCGAACACCTTTGAAGGGTCAACCCCCTCACGAAAGGTGTGTTCAGTCAAGGAGTTCGGATGTCTCTGGGACTTAACCCCTGAATTCAAGGGGATCCCTGTTGAGGGTCAAATATTGCATATCAGACCCGGTAATTGCCTTGATTTACGAGCATGATACCGTTTAATACCAGATTTAACCGTGTTCGTGATGCAGGGTGTATTTGAGAGCATGAGCTGCAAAAAGGTGCTAAAAGCATGGATTTAAGGATCTGAAGGCACCAAGGCAAGGGACGGACTCCAAGGGACCACGATCGACGGATTTACATGCCAGAGATCCGTGAAAATCAAGAAACTGAAGCTCAAGTGGCCTGAAAGATGTCCAGAATGCAAGATTACAGGGTTATCACCATCCGTTAGGCTCAAGACTTCATGTATAGCCTGAGGACCATAAATTAACCGTACATGTCAAATTTTAGCCGTTGGATCCTGGCAGAAGTGGCTTAACGGACAGATCAGCCCTCAGAATCATGATTCTAGGCCCACCCGCTGTTTAGATATGCTTCATCTTCGGTCCCTACGATTTAAATGATATGACAAAATGGATGAACGGAGCAGATTGCATACATACATCATGATGGACCCCACATGGGGCTATGCGTGCACAAAGTGCACGCACACCAGCCGTGCACCGTAAAAGCCTAAGTCGGTCAGCGTTGATCTGACCGACGCATATCTGTCACGCCCCAAACCCGAAAATCGGATTCACATGAATCCCGATTGCCGAATCCGGTGTCGACAGCCTCCGTAGTGCCCCATTCTCGGCTTCTGATAATCTAATGCCAGATTCCGATCCTGGGATCCTACAAGGAGGATTTTCAGAATGAATTTTTTTTTTGTAAAGGAGCATAACCACAGACATAACCAAGTCACAAAACAACATCACCACATATCCACTATAACAACAATTTTAAGTACAATGCAGAAAGGGAAATATAAGGTGATCAAAAAGCTCAAAAAGGTCCTGATGTGCACTCCTGTCTCAGCGCTGCTGTCGTCCAACGCTACCTGCACGCAACTATCGTGCATAAGCTTCAAAAGCTTAGAGGGTGGTGTAAGTGTGTGCGTAAGGCAAACGCCAAGTGTACAGTATCAGAACAATGCGGAAGTATGCGGTAAGTCCATGAATATACCAAGGCTGTGTAATGCAAGGCATGATGCGAGATATGAACGCCATCGGCCACACCGATGCAATGCAAGGCCTACATAACCAAATGTCATATGCGAAGTGCAATCCAAGCAAGTCGGTACTCCTCAAATGCGTATATCAGTACAGTTCCTCTCTGGATATCACCGGGGTCCAATACACATGCAGAGACTGCCACCTCCCTAGCTGCACAGTCAAGCAAGCGGATAAGACCTCACTATCCGCCTGACCAGTAGTATGCCAATACCTACCAGGCTCGTCGATAGCGGACTCATTTGCGAGCTAGTCAAACTCAGCCTAGCTTATAGCCCTCTCACTCAGGCGGATAAGGCCACACCCCCTTCCAACCGACCACGACACAGTGGGAGACGCGGCCTACTGGTATTCGGCACTCGGGCACTCGTGTATCCACTCGGTCTAGACGTTGGAGCATCTCCTGGTACCAAAAAGGTTCTGGGACTCTCACCCAAGGACATCCTAAGTGCCCACAGTGCTAGAATAAGTATTTTCGGTATCCAATACGGCTATCCACGATGTACCTGTGGAGCCACGGCCCTGATGTTGCTAGGGCGTGCAGTGATCAAGTCACACATATGCGAGATGCATGAATCACACGTCAAATCATGCAGAAGTCCAGCACGTACTGCGCGATCATGTAGGGCACCCAGTCACATAACGAGCCCCGTAAATGGTCTGCCCAATGGCGTATGTTATGATCAATCCTTACTCATATCAAGCATACATATGATGCGTATGGGCATGAGTCATGAGATTATTCTAAACATGTTACTAGGCAATGAATAGTAACAGGTATGGACCTATCAATGGGCCCTAAAGAGAGTTACAATGCGGACATTTAACCAACATCGTACATACAATGTGGACGTCAAACCAACATTGTTTCCCAGGCACGGCCTGCCATAAATATCTTTTCACGAACCGTGAGAAATGTACATTGCAATGAACCCTAAGGACATTCGTTAGGCCTCGATCCCTGGGCCTTAGGTATATCAAATGGGTCGTATTACATAGGCCTCACATTCACCAAATGGGTCACATTGATGGGCCTCACCAATGAGCCTTATGTACATTGCAATGGTCCATGATCCATGGGCCTTGAAATACATCAAAGTGGCCTCACAACTTGAGCCTTTAAATAAATCAGATGGGCCTATACACATGAGCTTTAAATATATCAACTAGGTCACTCCATTTGAGCCCCATGCACATCAAATGGGCTTGATCCCATGGGCTTTAATATGTATCAAATGGGCCGAAACCCATGGGCATTACTCATGCCAAATGGGCTTAATCCCATGGTCATTGCACATGCCAAATGGGCTTAGTCCCATGGCCTTAGATGTGCACCAAGTTGGGCCTGAATGGATGGCCATAAATGGGTCAACATGGGCCCTATATACATACAAAAATGGGCCCATTTGAACCATGGATCTACCTCATTTTAGTTGGTAAAATGGATGGACGGTTAGGATGCAACTTATGCACCATGGTGGGTCCCACCATCCACACCTGGATGTGTGAATAAAACACATACATCACAGTGGGCATTCACACCGTCCACTGGACGGTGCGAAGGAAACTCATGCAGCAGGGTGGGCTCCACCGTTCACAGGGCTCCACCGTCCATGCTTGTGGACGGTGGTGTAAAACATATGCATCAAGGGTGGGATCCATGTATGTGGCCCACCATTAAGTTGCATGCCATCCAAACCGTTGGTAAAGGTTACAGGGACCCGGGGTGCAGAGAAAACGTAAATTTCGGCTTGATCAAAAACTTCTGTAGACCCCAAAAGGATTTCAATGGTAGATTTTAATCACCACTGTTTCTTGTGGTGTGGGCCGCCTGAATCTTGGATGGACCTGAAATTTGGAGGGGAGCCACGTCAGTGGGTGGGCCACCTGATGAACGGTGTGAATACAAAATATACGTCATGGTGGGGCCCGCCCGTGGAGCCGTGGATGGCCTGGCGTCCGCCCGCCAGCAGCCGCAGGCGCTGCCTGCACCGTCTGCAGCAGCAGACGCCACTCCTTCCTTTCTTGTTTTTTTTTTTTTTGAAATCCGATTCCCTGAGGATTTTCAGGTGTGCGAGCCACCCCGAGTAAATCCACTCCGTCCATCGCATTCCCAAGGCTAAAACAGACCTATCAAGACCAATATCGAACATTTTCCAGCGGGTAATAAAAATCTGGGTAGATTTCAACGGTACAGATATTGTTTCCAACACTATGGCCCACTAGATACCCCGATCAACCTCATTTTTCGGCTCAACGCCTAAAATGATACGGGGAAGGGGATGGACGGCTTGGATTAGATGCGTGAATCACGGTGGGTCCCGTACAAGCGGTCCATTCCAAAGGCTTTGAAGGGAGCTCATGTGTTTTTTTTTTTTTTTTTTTTTTTTGACGTCCAGCGTCCAGGGGACGCTGGACGGTTGGGTGTGCATTAACATTGAGGTGGGTCCCACTTATGTGGGTCACCAATTGATGGATGGAGAGGGTACAACACATATGGAGTGGGCCCCACCCTTAGACGGCTTGGGTAAAGCATTCCATGATGGGGCCTATTCACGTGGGCCACACGGCCACATCAACACACAAAGAAAATAATGAAAAGGAGAAGGAGAAAGAGATAAAAGGAGAGTGGGACACGCGTGATGGAGGGACCCCGACACTATGGGCCCTCCGTCTCAATCATCCAATCATACATCAAAGGTCCTTTTGCACATGGACTATCAACAAAAGATGAACGGTGGAGATCCTACTTCACTAGAAATGGACGGTCTAGATGACCTCCTCAATATAAGGAAAGTAAACATCATGATGGGGTCCATGGAGAATGACTCCATCATGGAATGATCTTGATGATCAAGATGTGTCATTGGCCACATCTTAGGGTCCCAAGTGAGATCCAAACCATTGATCGGTTGGCCTCACTTGGCCCACCTTAAAAACATGAAAACTACTCTATCAAAGAACCCACCTCTTGATCTTCTTGGTCCGTTGGATAGCCGGTCACCTAGAGCTTCACTTTGATGGTGGAGATGGGAAATGGATGGCTAGGATGATGGGATTTGGAGATGGGAAGTGGGCCACTAAAATCTCTTCTTTCTCATGGAAGAGAGCTTGGACGTGAGCTCTCTCTCTTGCTTGGAGTTGGAGTGTTGAGAAATGAGAGAGAGAGGTGTGATTAATGAGAGATGGAGTGATGTGAGGTGATGGTTGATGGATGTGAGTGATGGGTGAGGTGATGTGTTAGTTGACTTGGGTGGTTGCTTGACTTGTGGAGAAAGGAAGTATGGGTGCTTGTACTTAACATGAGAGGTGATTGATGGGATTGATTGATGTGATTGATGGGACACTTTGTAGAGATTCCTTGGGATTTGCAACGCGCGGTGTTTTTGTTCGAACTGAACGTGGGTCCGTATCTCATCGTCTGGGTATCGGATCGGTGCGTGAGTTGCGGCGTTGGAACCGCGGCGACGGTGCGGTCGCAATGATACAAGTCTCGGATTAAGCCGGCTCAAATGAATAGGATACGACTTACGGTCGTGCGCAACGTCAACCATAAGTCGCGGATTGCCGAAATTTAACCAGAAGGGTCGCGGGAATCAACGGAACAGTGCGAATTAGGATACGGGTCTTACAGCTCTCCCCACCTAATAAAAATTTCGTCCTCGAAATTTACGTTACCATCGCAACTAACCATGACTCAAAAAAAGAAATAGGGAACATACATCATATATAATCAAGCATCATAATACATCATACAATCAATCATCGAAAAGATGGGGATAACGCTCGCGGATCTCTGCCTCGCGCTCCCAAGACGCCTCATCAACACTATGGTGGCCCCATTGTACTTTCACCAAGGGAATGACCTTGGTTCTGAGGACCTGCTCCTTTCGATCGAGGATACGAACTGGCTGCACAATATAAGAAGCGTCCTCACGAACCTCCAACGGCTGCCAATCGATAACAGGAACGACGTCTGACCCACACTTCCTCAACATAGAGACATGGAAGACGTTGTGGATGCCAGACAACTGCGATGGCAAGGCAAGCCGGTAGGCCACAGCGCCAATGCGCCCAGTGATCTCGAAAGGTCCTATGAATCTCGGGGCAAGCTTGCCCTTCGTCCCAAAACGAACTACACCCTTCATGGGTGAGACCTTGAGATACACATAGTCCCCGACGACAAACTCCAAGGGACGACGCCGATGATCAGCAAAACTCTTCTGCCGGCTCTGAGCTGTGCGCATCCTCTGTCTGATGATGTCGATAGCCTCTGACGTCTGCAGCACAAGCTCGGGACCTAGGAGACGTCGCTCTCCAACCTCGGTCCAACAACTCGGAGATCTGCACGGCCCGCCATATAATGCCTCAAAAGGAGCCATGCCAACGGTCGCCTGATAGTTGTTGTTGTACGCGAACTCAGCCAATCGCAGGTGCTCGTCCCAACTACCCGTGAAGTCAATCGCGCAAGCCCGAAGCATATCCTCAAGGATCTGGTTGACCCTCTCGGTCTGTCCATCGGTCTGCGGATGATACGCGGTGCTGAGCTGCAAATCAGTGCCCATCGCTCTCTGGAAGCTCCTCCAAAACTGAGACGTGAACCTCGGATCTCGGTCTGAAACAATCGAGACAGGAACACCATGCAATCTCACGATCTCATCAATGAACATCCTGGCGAGCCGATCTGTATGCCAAGTCTCACGAATCGTAAGAAAATGTGACGACTTCGTCAGACGGTCCACAACAACCCAGATGGCGTCATGACCGCGCTGAGTCCTCGGCAAACCCAAGACAAAATCGGTAGATATATGCTCCCACTTCCACATCGGGACGCTCAGCGGCTGCAATAGACCAGGGGGTCTCTGGTGGTCGGCCTTGACATGCTGGCAGGTGTCACACTTGGCTACAAAACTGGCTATCTGGCGTTTCATCCCTGACCAAAAATACTGGCGTCTCATATCGCGATACATCTTCGTCGAGCCAGGGTGGATAGAGAAACGCGATCGATGTGCCTCGGTCATAAGCTCTCGGTGTAAATCAGGAATATCCGGGACACACAATCGTCCTCTGAAGCGAAGTCCACCGTCAGAACCAATCTGCCAATCCGTCTGACTCTCAGATGCTACCTCCGCTCGGTAATCTCGTAACGACTCGTCCGTCTGCTGAGCCTCGATCACCCTTGCGACAAGAGAGGGTTGAATCGATAAGCTCGACAGCTGAATGATAGATGACTGCAGACCAAACTCAAAGTCGTACTCTGCTATATCCTCGAGCATCCTCCACTCCTGAATCATCATATGCGCCACCAGGCCTCGCGGCTGACGACTGAGGGCATCCGCCACCACGTTCGCCTTGCCCGGGTGGTACTGAAGATCAAAATCGTAGTCCTTCAGGAGTTCCATCCAACGTCTCTGCCTCATGTTCAGCTCGGACTGAGAAAACAAATACTTCAAGCTCTTGTGATCGGAAAAGAGCTCGAATCTCACCCCGTAAAGATAGTGTCTCCACACTTTCAGTGCAAAGACAACCGCTGTCAGCTCTAGATCGTGCGTAGGGTAGTTCAGCTCATGGACCTTGAGCTGTCGTGACGCATAAGCTACCGGCTTCCCGTGCTGCATCAGGACAGCACCCAAGCCAACTCGTGAGGCATCAGTAAATACAACAAATCCATCACTCCCAGAGGGAAGAGTGAGGACAGGAGCGGACGTGAGGCGGTCCTTCAACTCCATAAACGCCTGCTCACAAGCGTCGCTCCAAATGAACTCGGCACCCTTCCGGGTCAATCTGGTCAACGGGGCTGCAATGCGAGAGAATCCCTCAATAAAACGTCGGTAGTAGCCCGCCAAACCAAGAAAACTGCGGATCTCGGATGCATTCGTGGGCTGATCCCACTGACGCACGGTATCTATCTTCGAGGGGTCTACAGCGACACCCTGCCTTGTCACTACATGGCCGAGGAACTTCACCTCCTCCTGCCAGAACTCACACTTTTTCAGCTTTGCGTAAAGCTGGTGTACACGGAGGGTCTGCAATGTAATCTCAAGATGTCGCTCATGCTCCTCACGAGTCCTTGAATATATCAGGATGTCGTCAATAAACACCACGACAAACTGATCAAGATACGGACGGAAGACCTCGTTCATTAACTGCATGAATACTGCGGGCGCATTGGTCAGTCAGAAGGACATGACCTGGAACTCAAAATGACCGTATCGCGTCCTAAAGGCTGTCTTCGGGATATCCTCATCTCGAACCCGAACCTGATGATAACCGGACCGCAAGTCTATCTTTGAAAAGAACTGCGCCTACTGCAGCTGATCAAATAAGTTATCGATCCTCGGAAGCGGGTACTTGTTCTTGATCGTGACCTTGTTGAGCTCGCGGTAGTCTACGCAAAGCCTCAACGAGCCATCCTTCTTCTTTACGAAGAGCACCGGCGCTCCCCACGGCGAACTGCTCGGACGAATAAAGCCTAGCTCGCGCAACTCGTCCAACTGCTTCTGCAGTTCCCGTAACTCCAATGGTGTCATACGATACGGGGCCTTCGAAATAGGCGCAGTACCAGGCATAAGATCAATCTGAAACTCGGTATGCCGACGAGGTGGTAATCCCGGAATCTCCTGAAACACATCAGGAAAACCACAGACAACCGGCAGCTGGTCAATACTCAAAGCAGCTGGCTCCTCAACGGCACATGATAACAAGCAAGAAAGCTGCCCCCCTCTGGGCTCGGCAACAAACTGAAACTCTGGCACGCCAGGTATGCAGAACGTGACTGTCCTCGCAGAGCAGTCTAATATGGCGTAGTACTCGGCAAGCCAGTCCATGCCCAAGATAACATCAAAACCGGACATCGGCAAAACAAATAGGTCGGCAGGCAAGAAGATATCCCCAATCAAAATTGGGCAAGACGCGCAAAATCGGCCTAACACTGCGGTCTTCCCTAATGGCGTCGATACTACCAAATCCTCACGGGCAGACTCCAACGGCAAACCGGTCGATCGGCAGAAATCATCGGCGACAAATGAATGCGATGCATCAGAATCAAATAGTACACGTGCAATGCATGCAGAGACAGGAAGAGTACCCTCGACGACCCCTCCTGATGACTGAGGGTCCTGCTGGGCGGCATAAAATCTGCCCTGAGCCTGCTGAGGAGGTGCAGGTCCCCTCTGAGGTCTCTGCTGCTGCTGTGGTCGCTGTGGGGGCCTAGTCTGCTGCCTCAGCTGTTGTGGAGGAGGTACAGGAGGCTGGTGCTGCGGTCGCTGCTGCTGTGGTGGCTGTCGTGGAGGTGGATGCGGTGCTCTCGGCTGTTGCTGCTGCTGCGGATGGGGACACTCGTGCCTACGATGCCCTGTACGACCGAACCCAAAGCAAGTACCTGTAAATGATCCGGAAGATGATGCTGGGGGTACTGCTGGTGCTCGGAATGCTGGGCGGGTAGTGCGCCTCTGTTGCGAACGATGCGGCTGATGGAAGCTACTAGAGGGTGCCTTCCTCTTCTGATCTCCCTTCTGATCGCGGGCTCTCTGCACACTGGCCCAATCTGTCTCATATATCAAGGCTCGCTCTACTATCTCCTCAAATGTCGGAAGCATGTGTCCGATCACACGGCTCCGGAGGGCAGGACGCAAGCCGTTCTCAAAACGGCGGGCCTTCCGCCCCTCATCATCAACAAGATACGTCGCGAATCTGGATAGTGCGACGAACCGAGCCTCATACTGGGACACAGACATGTCCCCCTGGACCAACGTCTCAAACTCAAGTGCGCGCTGCTGTCGCACATGCTCGGGGAAGAACTTCCTGTCAAACCGGTCTATAAAGTCCTCCCAGGTCCACTCAAAATCGGTGGCTACTGATCGGGCCACAGATGCCCACCAATACTGAGCCTCGCCCTGCAGAAGGAATACAGCCAATGGAACTCGCTGCTGAGTAGTACATCTCATGGTGTCGAATATCTTCTCCACCTCGGAGCACCATAACTCTGCAGCAGTAGGGTCCGGCTCACCCCGAAAACGTGGGGGATCGTGCCGTCGAAAATCCTTGAGAAGAGCGCTCGCACGCTCCTGCTCAGCCTCGGCCGGTGACACTGTGGGACGCCTGCTCTGCCCCTGAAGAATGGCGGTCATCGCCTGCAATATCTGCTGCAGCTGAGTAGCACTCACAGGTACGGTCGGATCCGCACCTGTCTCAGGAAAATGAGTGGCATCCTCAGGCTCAAAGGCAGGACTATCTGGTGGTGGAGTAGGAGTAGCGGGTGGTAAAGCAGGAGCTGCGGGTGGTGGAGCGGGATTCGCTCGGGTCGTTCTTCTAGCCATAATGTCTCCTACAGGAAAGAACAATGGCCTATCAGTCTTGAGAATCCTCGAAGGCACATACATTAAGCGTTACGTCGAAAAATCGTTAAACCATTCAGACTCGGAACCTATTTATAGTAGATATGTGATGTATTACTCAGGTATTCCCAAGTTATGCTCTGATACCAACTTCTGTCACGCCCCAACCCGAAAATCGGATTCACATGAATCCCGATTGCCGAATCCGGTGTCGACAGCGTCCGTAGTGCCCCATTCTCGGCTTCTGATAATCTAATGCCAGATTCCGATCCTGAGATCCTACAAGGAGGATTTTCAGAATGAATTTTTTTTTGTAAAGGAGCATAACCACAGACATAACCAAGTCACAAAACAACATCACCACATATCCACTATAACAACAATTTTAAGTACAATGTAGAAAGGGAAATACAAGGTGATCAAAAAGCTCAAAAAGGTCCTGATGTGCACTCTTGTCTCAGCGCTGCTGTCGTCCAACGCTACCTGCACGCAACTATCGTGCATAAGCTTCAAAAGCTTAGAGGGTGGTGTAAGTGTGTGCGTAAGGCAAACGCCAAGTGTACAGTATCAGAACAATGCGGAAGTATGCGGTAAGTCCATGAATATACCAAGGCTGTGTAATGCAAGGCATGATGCGAGATATGAACACCATCGGCCACACCGATGCAATGCAAGGCCTACATAGCCAAATGTCATATGCGAAGTGCAATCCAAGCAAGTCGGTACTCCTCAAATGCGTATATCAGTACAGTTCCTCTCTGGATATCACCGGGGTCCAATACACATGCAGAGACTGCCACCTCCCTAGCTGCACAGTCAAGCAAGCGGATAAGACCTCACTATCCGCCTGACCAGTAGTATGCTAATACCTACCCGGCTCGTCGATAGCGGACTCATTTGCGAGCTAGTCAAACTCAGCCTAGCTTATAGCCCTCTCACTCAGGCGGATAAGGCCACACCCCCTTTCAACCGACCACGACACAGTGGGAGACGCGGCCTACTGGTATTCGGCACTCGGGCGCTCGTGTATCCACTCGGTCAGACGTTGGAGCATCTCCTGGTACCAAAAAGGTTCTAGGACTCTCACCCAAGGACATCCTAAGTGCCCACAGTGCTAGAATAAGTATTTCCGATATCCAATACGGCCATCCACGATGTACCTGTGGAGCCACGGCCCTGATGTTGCTAGGGCGTGCAGTGATCAAGTCACACGTATGCGAGATGCATGAATCACACGTCAAATCATGCAGAAGTCCAGCGCGTACTGCGCGATCATGTAGGGCACCCAGTCACATAACGAGCCCCGTAAATGGTCTGCCCAATGGCGTATGTTATGATCAATCCTTATTCATATCAAGCATACATATGATGCGTATGGGCATGAGTCATGAGATTATTCTAAACATGTTATTAGGCAATGAATAGTAACAGGTATGGACCTATCAATGGGCCCTAAAGAGAGTTACAATGCGGACATTTAACCAACATCGTACATACAATGTGGACGTCAAACCAACATTGTTTCCCAGGCACGGCCTGCCATAAATATCTTTTCACGAACCGTGAGAAATGTACATTGCAATGAACCCTAAGGACATTCGTTAGGCCTCGATCCCTGGGCCTTAGGTATATCAAATGGGTCGTATTACATAGGCCTCACATTCACCAAATGGGTCACATTGATGGGCCTCACCAATGAGCCTTATGTACATTGCAATGGTCCATGATCCATGGGCCTTGAAATACATCAAAGTGGCCTCACAACTTGAGCCTTTAAATAAATCAGATGGGCCTATACACATGAGCTTTAAATATATCAACTAGGTCACTCCATTTGAGCCCCATGCACATCAAATGGGCTTGATCCCATGGGCTTTAATATGTATCAAATGGGCCGAAACCCATGGGCATTACTCATGCCAAATGGGCTTAATCCCATGGTCATTGCACATGCCAAATGGGCTTAGTCCCATGGCCTTAGATGTGCACCAAGTTGGGCCTGAATGGATGGCCATAAATGGGTCAACATGGGCCCTATATACATACAAAAATGGGCCCATTTGAACCATGGATCTACCTCATTTTAGTTGGTAAAATGGATGGACGGTTAGGATGCAACTTATGCACCATGGTGGGTCCCACCATCCACACCTGGATGTGTGAATAAAACACATACATCACAGTGGGCATTCACACCGTCCACTGGACGGTGCGAAGGAATCTCATGCAGCAGGGTGGGCTCCACCGTTCACAGGGCTCCACCGTCCATGCTTGTGGACGGTGGTGTAAAACATATGCATCAAGGGTGGGATCCATGAATGTGGCCCACCATTAAGTTGCATGCCATCCAAACCGTTGGTAAAGGTTACAGGGACCCGGGGTGCAGAGAAAACGTAAATTTCGGCTTGATCAAAAACTTCTGTGGACCCCAAAAGGATTTCAATGGTAGATTTTAATCACCACTGTTTCTTGTGGTGTGGGCCGCCTGAATCTTGGATGGACCTGAAATTTGGAGGGGAGCCACGTCAGTGGGTGGGCCACCTGATGAACGGTGTGAATACAAAATATACGTCATGGTGGGGCCCGCCCGTGGAGCCGTGGATGGCCTGGCGTCCGCCCGCCAGCAGCCGCAGGCGCTGCCTGCACCGTCTGCAGCAGCAGACGCCACTCCTTCCTTTCTTGTTTTTTTTTTTTTTTGAAATCCGATTCCCTGAGGATTTTCAGGTGTGCGAGCCACCCCGAGTAAATCCAATCCGTCCATCGCATTCCCAAGGCTAAAACAGACCTATCAAGACCAATATCGAACATTTTCCAGCGGGTAATAAAAATCTGGGTAGATTTCAACGGTACAGATATTGTTTCCAACACTATGGCCCACTAGATACCCCGATCAACCTCATTTTTCGGCTCAACGCCTAAAATGATACAGGGAAGGGGATGGACGGCTTGGATTAGATGCGTGAATCACGGTGGGTCCCGTACAAGCGGTCCATTCCAAAGGCTTTGAAGGGAGCTCATGTGTTTTTTTTTTTTTTTTTTTGACGTCCAGCGTCCAGGGAACGCTGGACGGTTGGGTGTGCATTAACATTGAGGTGGGTCCCACTTATGTGGGTCACCAATTGATGGATGGAGAGGGTACAACACATATGGAGTGGGCCCCACCCTTAGACGGCTTGGGTAAAGCATTCCATGATGGGGCCTATTCACGTGGGCCACACGGCCACATCAACACACAAAGAAAATAATGAAAAGGAGAAGGAGAAAGAGATAAAAGGAGAGTGGGACACGCGTGATGGAGGGACCCCGACACTATGGGCCCTCCGTCTCAATCATCCAATCATACATCAAAGGTCCTTTTGCACATGGACTATCAACAAAAGATGAACGGTGGAGATCCTACTTCACTAGAAATGGACGGTCTAGATGACCTCCTCAATATAAGGAAAGTAAACATCATGATGGGGTCCATGGAGAATGGCCCCATCATGGAATGATCTTGATGATCAAGATGTGCCATTGGCCACATCTTAGGGTCCCAAGTGAGATCCAAACCATTGATCGGTTGGCCTCACTTGGCCCACCTTAAAAACATGAAAACTACTCTATCAAAGCACCCACCTCTTGATCTTCTTGGTCCGTTGGATAGCCGGTCACCTAGAGCTTCACTTTGATGGTGGAGATGGGAAATGGATGGCTAGGATGATGGGATTTGGAGATGAGAAGTGGGCCACTAAAATCTCTTCTTTCTCATGGAAGAGAGCTTGGACGTGAGCTCTCTCTCTTGCTTGGAGTTGGAGTGTTAAGAAATGAGAGAGAGAGGTGTGATTAATGAGAGATGGAGTGATGTGAGGTGATGGTTGATGGATGTGAGTGATGGGTGAGGTGATGTGTTAGTTGACTTGGGTGGTTACTTGACTTGTGGAGAAAGGAAGTATGGGTGCTTGTACTTGACATGAGAGGTGATTGATGGGATTGATTGATGTGATTGATGGGACACTTTGTAGAGATTCCTTGGAATTTACAACGCGCGGTGTTTTTGTTCGAACTGAACGTGGGTCCGTATCTCATCGTCTGGGTATCGGATCGGTGCGTGAGTTGCGGCGTTGGAACCGCGGCGACGGTGCGGTCGCAATGATACAAGTCTCGGATTAAGCCGGCTCAAATGAATAGGATACGACTTACGGTCGTGCGCAACGTCAACCATAAGTCGCGGATTGCCGAAATTTGACCAGAAGGGTCGCGGGAATCAACGGAACAGTGCGAATTAGGATACGGGTCTTACAATATCGCTCTCCGTCTCTGTTTCAAACAACGGATGCACCAGCGTCCACCGTTTTCGTGTAGTGGGGCCCACACATCTCAAAATTCAAAAATCTGGACCGTTTATTGCATCCAGAGGGGGGGGGGGATGTTACCCACACCTAAGTTTCTGTTTTGGCCAATACAAGCAATAATGTGATTTCCACCGTCAAATGCAGCATGAACGGCAGAAATATTTGAGACAGTGGGCCACACCAAAAGTGACCAAAACCACTCCTTTCTAACCAAAATTTCACCAGGAATCCAATTAACGGGTTTGATTTCTCCGAAAACATCAATATGGGGCCCACCGAACACATCAACGCAACCTGCATAAGGTTACGCGCGTCCAAAAAATCTGGATCTGCCATGGAGTTATGTGACCCAGAACGAGATCGGATCAGCGATCTGAACCGTCCAATTGAAGCCCGGGCCAGGCTTGACCCTAACCATGATGGTAGATGCAATAATCGGGACAATCAGCGTCCTAATCTTCAGTCCAAACGGAGCCATTTGTGAGTTTCTTGCTGTGAGAAATAGACTTTGTGCAGGAAGCCTTGTCCATGTAAAGGGCTGCATAAAGAGGAGTGCGGAACTCCTTCTCCAAGGTGTCCTTACCTACAAGAAAGAAAAGAGAGAGAGAGAGAGAGAGAGAGAGAGAGAGAGCGAGAGAGAGAGAGAGAGAGAGCGAGAGAACGGGAAGGGGGCGAATTTCCAGTGGTGGACGAGAGATCAAGAGAAAATTTATTTGCCTGTTTTGATTTAGTTTTGTTTTATGTTTTTCTTTGAGAGATTTGAGCCCACAATGTCTATGAGTGGCTAAACCTCTTAGCTAGGGCTAAGAGGTGAAGCTTGGAGTGTGATGGGGGACTCCTTCGCTTGTGCTTCTTATTTATACTGAACCGATGTTGATTATAGTTTATCTAAGGGAATGTTTTTTTTTTAGTTTTTAACGGTCTATTGTGACTAAAATTATAATGGGTCTGCGATGGCTTTGAGCATGTTCTTTTCCTTTATGTTTATGACGTCAGGAAGCCCTGTTGTTCACCATCGTTTCCTGGGCATGGTCGAATGACGGTACCCTTCCTAACCTTCATATATGTGATTGGTTGGTAATTAGTTTAATTCTGTTGGTTACTTTGTCTCCTAGGCATGGTTTGGTGATGGAATCCATTCTAATTCATATACCTTTCATCTCTTGAAAACCATATCGAAGGAGGTTCAGTTTGATTTCTATGATTCTTGGAGCAGGCGTAAGATCTCCCTGATCTCTACAAGTGGACCCTCTGAATCCCTAGTTTCCTTTCCTCTGAAGTTCTTAAGTTTTAGATAATTATTTCACATTATTCTTCAAATTACAACTCGATTTAGTTTACATCTTAGTCTAGTTCTAGTTCTACTTAGTTTCAGATTACATACAGATATCAGTCCCTTGGGATTCGACCTCGGTCTTACCGAGTTTATTACTATATCACAACCCTGCACTTGGGGTGTGAACAATCCCTATGTAGATTTTCGTGAGTTTTACGTCCTAACCCCTTCTTAAAGGGATCGGTCCGTCAAGTTTACCTCTGCTCACCCGGGGTAACTTTTTCCACTTGCAGTAGATGTGGAAGTAGAGCTTTTATTTAAGGCCTTAAGAGGCTAGTAGCTTTGAGCAATATATTTATTGGGGGCCCACGACGGCCATTACATCAAGGGTAGTAGACTTTTATGTGTTTGGCATTCCAGGGGTGGAGGAGCTGACGGCCCTCGAGATCTTCCAAGTGCTAAGAGCTGGGTTTGGTCGATTGGACCAGTTGGTATGACCCTTCCCAATTAGGCCCGGGTGCCCCAACCCCCTGTTCTGCGGTGTTCTAAAAGATTTGACGAAGGACTGAGTCCCCTGAACTGAACTGCCTGGTCTTGACCTTAGAATTGTAGAATCATGCCACCTATTGATGTTATGCAGCAATTCGGAGTTTAAAAATGTCCCTAGCTTCTTCAAGTAGATCCAGGTTAGCTGCGATTTGCTCAACATTTTGATCCTCCTAATAATTTCTAACCCGAGCCGAGGGGAGACCAATCTCGACTGGCACCATTGCCTCTGAACCGTAGGAAAGTGAGAATGGGGTTTCTCTAGTAGACGTCTAAGTCGTAGTCTTGTAAGCCTAGAGAACGAATGAGAGTTCTTTGGCCCAATTGACCTTTGCTTTCTCCAATTTTATCTTGATATGGTGTTTGATGACCTTGTTGACTGCCTCCACCTGTCCATTAGATTGTGAGTGCCGAGGCGAAGAATATGCGTTCATGATGCCGAGCGGTCGTCACATACCATAGAACTTGTCGTTATCAAACTGTCTGTTATTATCAGATACGATGGTGCGTGGAATCCTGAATTGGCAGATAATGTTTTTTCAGATAAAATTGACCACCTTCTGTTCTGTGATCTTTGCAACGGGCTCAGCCTCGACCCACTTGGTGAAGTAGTCAACTGCGACAATAGTGAACTTAACTTGCCCCTTTCCTATGGGTAGAGGTCCAATGATGTCGACCCCCTACTGAGTGAACGGCCATGGACTACGGGTTGTCTCGGCACAGCTGCATACCATTAACATTTATCGCACCTTTGAGCGTAGTTCTTCGAGTCCTCCCTGATGGTTGGCCAAAAATATCCTTGGTGGAGTATTTTCAGAGCCAGGGCTCGGCCACCAGAGTGATTTCCATAGATGCCTTCATGAATCTCTCGAGTCACATAATCTGCCTCATCGGGTCGGAGACATATAAGATAGGGCTGTGAATGCCCTTTCTTGTACAAGATCCCATCCTGGATCACGTACCATAGCACTCTAACTCTCAGGCACCTAGCTTCCAACTTATTCGAGGGGACCTCGCTAGATTTAAGGTAGTTATAGATCAGGTCCCTCCAACTCGGAGTATCCTCCACTAGGTTGATTGCTTTCTCTTCCACCTGGTCAATGCTCGGATGTTCTATGAACTCCACAGGAATGATTTGCGGGATCTTCCCTTCCATGGCCGAGGTTAGCCTTGCTAGGGCGTCAGCCCATGAATTCTCTGTTCTAAGGATCTGACAGATAATACAGCTACAAAATTTTTTTATCAGCTTCCTTGTTTAGCAATCATTCTAGTCTCCTTGGCCTCGTACTTAGTGGAGATGTGATTCACTACCAGTTGAGAATCACATCGTACTTGGATGGACTGGACCCTCAAACTAGCCGCTAGCCTGAGTCCAGCCAGCAGAGCCTTGTACTCCATCTCATTGTTAAAGGCCTTGAAACCAAGTCTGATCGCATACTGTATGGTTGTAGAATCAAGCGCAACTAAGACAATCCTTGCTCCGGCACACTTAACATTGGACAACCCATCTACGTAGAGAACCACCCTAGTTTTAATACCACCTCTTGGCTACTTGGGGGGACAGGCGAAGGAGTCATCTCACCTTTGACACTAATCCCCTCTTCGTTTGGGGCTGTGAATTCTTCAATGATGTCGCTCACAGCTTGACCCTTAATTGTTGTTCTTGGTCGGAACTGGACATCGAACTCTCCGAGTTTTATGACCCATTTGGTTAACTAACCTGACACTTCGGGCCTCTGGAGGACTTATTTGAGAGGAGAATCGGTTAAGACAATGATAGAATGAGCTTGGAGTACGAATGTAAACTCCGAGTTGAGACAATAAAGTAGAGTACTAATTTTTCAATAGCCAAATATCTCATCTCGGCAGGTACCATGGCCTTACTCATATAGTATACGGAATGTTATTTTTCCCCTACTTCTCTAATCAGGCCCAAGCTAACAGCTAGGCTAAGACAGCAAGATACAAGAACAGAAGCTCGCCTTCTTTCGACTTAAATAGCAGGGGTAGTGAACCTAAATACTGTTTCAGCTGCTGAAAATCTTGTTCGCATTCCGACGTCCATTTTGCCCTCTTATGACCCTTCAACAGCTGAAGGAAAGGGAGACATTTGTTCGTAACTTTGGATATGAATCGTCCGAGTGCTGCTACTCGTCTAGTGAGGCATTGTATCTCCTTGATAGTCTGAGGCAAACTCATATCAAGGAGTGTTTTGATCTTGTTGGGGTTCGCTTCAATGCCCCTTTGGCTGACTTGAAACCCAAGGAATTTACTGGAGTTAACTCCAAAGGTGCACTTCGTGGGATTCAACTTCATTTGGTATTTTAGGAGGATGGTGAAAGTTTCTCCGAGGTCTGCCAAGTAGTCGGACGCCTTGATGCTCTTCATAAGTATGTCGTTGACGTACACTTCCATAGTATGCCCGATCTGTTTGGCGAACATTTGATTTACCAGCCTCTGATATGTAGCCCCAACATTCTTCAGGCCAAACAACATGACCCGATAACAATAGAGTCCCTTGTTAGTGACGAAGGTAGTCTTCTGCCTGTCCAAGGGGTGTATCGCAATCTAATTATACTCGGAATAAGTGTTCAGGAAGGAGAGTAGTTCGTGCCCCGTTGTGCTGTCTACCAACTGATCAATCCAAGGCAACAGGGAGCTATCCATTGGAAATGCCTTGTTCAGATCCGAGTAATCCATATAGACCCGCCATTTCCCGTTGGCTTTCCTGACAAGGACCACATTTGTGATCCAATCAAGATAGTGTACCTCCTCTATGAAGCCAGCGTCGAGCAGAATGGAGACTTCATCGGATATAACTTCATACCTCTCGGCATCAAACGGTCTCCTCTTCTTTTTCACGAGTTTGTGATCTGGGTTCACATTCAGCCTATGGACCATGACTTCTGAAGAGATTTTGGGCATGTCCCCATGCGACCATGCAAAGACATCCCTATGTTATCGCAGGAAAGTCATCATTTTAGACCACTTCTCGGAACTTAATGACGTTTCGAGCTTAACAGTCTTGCTCGGGTCTCCTTCATTGAGCAGTACTTTCTCCAGGTCTTCCACAGATGAATCCTCTACAGGTCTTCTGGGATCTAGGACGTTGACTGTGAGTGCTTGCTTCACAGACCCTTTCTTTACTGTTATCGCGTAACATCTCCTAGCTTCGTGTTGGTTGCCTCGGAGGTAGTCTATCCCACCCTCGGCTGGGAATTTCATCATCAGATTATAGGTGGAGATGACTGCCCTCATTGCATTGAGAGAAAGTCTGCCCAGAATGACATTGTGTACTGATGAGGAAGTCTACCATGAGGGTGACTTGATGTTGTCCTTCTCCCACGGTCACAGGGCGAGAGATGGCTCCCTCGAAGATTACCCTTTCTCTGGAAAATCTGTGTAATGAGGTCTTCACAGGTCTGAGGTGTGATCTTGAAATACCCATTCTTTTAAAGGCCTCAGAGTAGATCACGTCAGCTGAACTTCTGTTGTCGACTAGGATGTTGTACACCTTATGGTTGGCTATAGTCATAGTAACCACTATGGCATCATCATACGAATGTTGGATTCCACACACAACATCTTCCATGAAGGTCAGACTGCACGGGCTGACCCGAAGTTCCTTGCTTGATTGCTCGATCATGTGGATGTAATGTTCCGGATCAAACTTTCGAGAGTGGACTTTTCGAGTCCAATTCGAGTCTCCTCCACTGGACGAGCTACCGAAGATGGTGCGAATTTTGGCTAGCTCTTCTGGGGTGTTGTTCAGTTACTCTCTCTCTTCTTTCTAAGTTGTTCTTTCTTCCTTGTTATACTGGCTCAGATGACCTTTTCGAATAAGGGTCTTAATCTTATCCTTGAGGTCTATGCAGTCAGCTGTATTATGATCATGATCTCGATGGAAATGACAATACTTGCATCTGTCTCTATGAACCGAGTCGACTTTCATACAAACATGCTAATTCAAAAGCTTCTACCCTCGGATGTCTAGTAGAATCTGCTCGGTGGATGTGTTAAGGGGGCTGTAGGAACAAAATTTATCCTCTGATTTTCTACTTGCATGACGATCGTGGGGAGCACGATCATCTAGCCCTTTACTGGATGGCTGAGGTTCCTCGTTCCTTGGCCTCTTCCCTTTACTAGTCGGCTCGTTACTTGGGGATTTTTATGGGCGTTGGAGAACTTCTCCGCGTTAGCATACTTTTGAGCCTGCATTAACATACTTTTAAGCCCTGGTGATTAGCTCAGCTAATGTCTTTGGTGGATTTTTTCTAATGGAGAAGGTGAACATCTCCTCTTCTAGATCGCGGAACACTGCAGAAAGAGCCATCTCGTTGTCGTAGTCTTCCACCTGCAACGCTTCCTCATTGAAATGAGTGATGTAGTCCTTCAACGACTCCTTAGGCTCTTGTTTAATGGTGAACAGATGAGTATTCGGTTTCTGACTCTTCTTATCGCTTATGAATTGGGTAAGGAATAATCGGTTGAGTTCTGCAAAGGAATCAACGGAGTTGGGTTTGAGCTAGCGGTACTAACTCCGAGCGGATCCCTTGAGTGTGATTAAAAACCCCCGCACATCATCGCGTCCGTCACTGTTTGGATCTGTATCCATGATCAATAAGCCTCCACATATTTGGATGGGTCACCAGATCCAAAGTATTGGATAACGAGAGGTATCCGGAACCTTTGAGGAATCACCTCGCTCATGATCGCAGCGGTGAAAGGAGGCTCGGTCTCTTCCATCATCGCTTGAATAATGACGGAAACTGTTCACACTCCAAGTGCAGGGTTGTGATGTAGTAATAAACTCGGTAAGACCGAGGTCGAATCCCAAGGGATTGAAACTTGTACGTTATCTGAAATTAAATAGGATTTGAACTAGAATAAGATGAATTCTAAATCAAGTAGCAATTGTGAAATAATTGTAGGTTAATTGATCTAAAACTAAGGAGATATCAGAGAAGGGTAACTAGGGATTCAGAGGATCCACTTGTAGAGATCAGGGAAATCTTATGCATGTTTTATGAAAATTAACTGAACTGACATTGATCTAGTTTTAGAGAGATGAAAGGTATATGAATTAGAATGGATTCCATCACCAAACCAAGCCCAGGAGACTATGGCAAACAACAGAATTAAACTAATTACCAACCACTCAACATGTTATGAAAGTTAGGAAGGGTACCGTCAACCGACCATGCCCAGGAGACTATGGTGAACAACAGGGATTCTTGATGTCATAAACAAAAAGGGAAAAAGGAAATATTTAAAGCATTGCAGACCCATTATAATTTCAATCACAACAGACCATTAAAAACCAAAAATACTTCCATTAATTAAACTAACATCAACATGAATTCAGTTAATAATTTAAACAAAAATTATAAAAATAAATTCTCCCATCTCACTACAAGCTTCACCTCCTAGCCCTAGCTAGGAGGTTTAGCCCAACATGAATAGGCTAGATATCTCAAAACAAAATAAAATAAAAATAAAAATAAAAGAAATAAACAAACTCAACTCTCTCTCTTGCAAACGTCCGACCTGAGCCTTCCTTCCCATCTCTGAATCTTTCTTTCTAAGGTCTGAATGAATGCTCCCCACGTCCAAACCTCCTTATATAGATGCTGGAGTTGTGAAAATCGGATTTGAATCGGATTTGGAAAGCTATGCATGCCCATTGAAAGCTTTTTCGCAGTCAAGTTCGGTGCCTCGAAACACGCCACTTTCTTCGCTTAAATTCCAAAGAAACATCGTTTCTTAGGACTTTCTTGGGTCCTCTACATGATAGACGGTTCAGATCTGCCATATGATCAAAGATGGTAGGCCAAAACTGCCTGGAAAAGTCAGTTTTCGCGGATGTGCGAAATCTTTCGTATCATTTCGCTGTTGTGATCGGTGGGCCCCACAGAAGCATTTTATGAAAAATCCACCCCATCCATTGGATTCAGAACAAAATTTCAGTCAAGAATGGGTGGTTTTGAACGTCCATTGACGTAGCCCAGAGAAGAAATCATAAAAGGATCATTTTTGAACGTTGCAGGGCAGCCCTTTTGTGGCCTCTGTATCTCACACGTGTGCACGCATGAGTGAAAAGTTTAAACATGGTTTTGTAGTATTCAATACCGTCTACACGGTGGACGGTTCGGATTGAGCTTGCAGGGCACGTGTAGGGCCCACTAGCTTCCGCAAAACGGCCAGCGGCCATGCATTACGCGGACGCTAAAAAGAAGACTTCTTCCGCTGTGGCACTTGTGGGGCCCATTTCGTTAGACGCTTGAGAAATTCAATCCGTCCACCGAATTCCTCTCGGAATTTCAGTAAGAAATGACTGGTTTCAGATTGATTTTGGCTTGGCCCATAGAATATTCTGTTTCGCCGTCCATCCTACGTTTGACGGTGGCAATCGCATGATAGCATGCATGGGGTGAGAAGGTCAACATGGATAGGGGCGTGGCCACCCCCTAGACACAATGAAGAGGTTGGATCATGCATTTGGGCGATGGGTGGGGCCCACAGTGAGAAACTGGCAGACGCTAGTGCGTCCGCTGGTGTTTTTTTTTTTTTGAGAAGAAGCTCGGGTCAGCCCACGCTAACCCGTTCTTGTATCTTGGTGCACGGCCGGTGTGTGTACACTATGTACACGTACTGTGTACGTAGGGACCATGGTGATGTCTTTTTAGAAATCTGATTCATCCACCCTTGTTATTATCTCATTTAAACCGTCCAGACCGATTTTAAAGCATATCCGAATAGCAGGTGGGCCCCAAAATTGAGAATTTATGGGCTGATTTGACTGTTGGGCCACTTCTAGAGAGATCTAACGGCTGAAATTTGATGTGTACGGTTAATTTATGGTCTTTAGGCCATGTATGAAGTTCCGAGCCAAACGGATGGTGGGAACTTCGTGATCTTTCATTCTGGACGTCCTTCAGGCCACTTGAGCTTCAGTTCCTTGATTTTCTCGGATCCCTGGCGTGTAATTTCAGTCGATCTTGGTCCCCTGGAGTGCGTCCCTTGCCTTGGTGCATCTTGAGCGCTAAAACCATACTTTTAGCACCTTTTTGCAGTTCATGCTCTCAATTACACCCTGAAACATAAACACGATAAAAACAGGCCGTTAGACAGCATTATGTTCGTAAATCTAGCCAATATCTGGGGTCTAATATGCAATATTTGACCCTCAACACAACCCCTAACCAGCATTTTGCTAGTCCCGAGCAAAGTATGCGAAAAATAAGTTAAGAATTAGAAGATGATTCCTATGAACTTGAATGATTCTTTCGAAAAAATAATTCAGATATTAGAATTTTAAGATTCATGAATGTTGGGAATTATTTTCTCCTGGACTCATGCACCCATTAAACTTCATAATCAAGTTCAAAGTATTAATCCACTAATTAGAAGATTTTTAAACATTAAGATCCATGAACGTATACTGTACTCTCGGCTCATCAACATTAAGATTCAATTCTTTATTCTCAGAATATCATTGGTAATCATCAAGAGAATTCATAATAACCAACGCTTACCTCAAAGATCATCTTTTGATTTTTCAGTCTCTCTGTTTTTTTTTTTTTTTTTTTTTTTTTTTTTTTTTTTTTTTTTTTTATTTTTTAAGAACTAAAAATGTCAAAAGGGAAATCAAATTTTCACCTATAGGGAGCAAACCTACGGTGAAACTACTCACCCAACTCTTTCCAACTGTTAATCGTAGGGAATCGAATCCACACCTATAGGGAGCAAACCCATGGTGAAGATTAATTACCCAACCTGTTCAATTTTTATACCTTGATGGGAAAATATTTCAGGCTGGTTCCTTTCATGCTTAGTGATTACCAAATTAACCATTCAATATCAAACTGAAACCTTAATGTGAAAGCGAGATGTGACATGTGAAACCATGACTCAATCAATGTTTATATTTCTAATTCTGGATTAACAATTCAAATTTAACTTTGAAATCAAATAAAAACTGAATCTAAGAGTCATAAATTATTAGCATAACGAATCTTAAAATTCTAAGTCAAGGATATCCATCAAAATCACTTCGAAATCATAGGAATTTTCAGAAAATTTTAAAAATTTTAAAAAATTTCACAAATTTTACTCAAGACCAAGAAAAACACTGATTAGGATACCTAATCTCCCACCCCCAACCAAAAATCTACATTGTCCTCAATGTAAAAGATCTAAACATGTAATGCACACAGGACAACGAAAGTAAATGAGAAGTGATGGGAGGATAGTACCTGGATAACGAATCGAGAGAGATTTTTCAAGAAATCGCTAGGAGAGAGCAGGTTAGTACGAGAGAGAAAGTAAAATAAAAATAATAAAAATAAAATTCTAAAAAGAAAATCCTACCTATACCACTTTCGCAGGTGCTCTCGATTGCATTTAGCGTATGCAACAAGCCTTTAAACCCCTAAGTTACCCCTAGTGGACGAGTTGTAGTCTCGTGAGGGTTTACAGTAATGTCCCCCACAAATATTGAATCGATCACAAAACTTGATCATGCCACAAGGTTCCTCTTCCGGCCAATATCTTGATAAGTTTCTCAGTAAGTTTCTCAATAGGATCATCCAAAAGCCCTTTTTGCAATAGCCTTGGATGCCCTGGAGCTTGACTTTCCAGAGAAACTTATTTACCTCATCAAAAATTTGTTGTTGATTCGCCTGAGGTATCCAAAGTATAAATGATTCACCTGCATCAAAAAAAATTTCAGAGTTAGTATCCCAGGGTGAATCAGAGACTACAGATAGATCAACTTGAGAAAAATTTTCAGGAAGCGGTGTAATCTCAACATATTCCGAAGTAGCAGACTTCGATTCAATTTCCAGCTCCTCATCCCCTAATAGTAAACATTTAGGATCTGTGGAAGAAGGGGCTTCAGAGTAAGGGTTCTCTCGGTCAGTGCTGACTGTCGAGATGTTGTCTTGCAAGGCATTCACTATGTCTCTTATTATGAGATCATTTGAATCGGCAAAGTATGCCAAGCAATCATCAAAAGAGTTGGGACATTCTTCTGAGAGTGACTTATTTTCCACCTTGGAGCTCTTGATGATCTGCTCAAGGAATCCATTATCCTTGAAAGTGGACGGATGTATGCTCTCTTGCTCCAGCCCTGCACAGACAGATTGAGGGTCAGTATGTGAAGCATTGATATGATCACTCTGTTCATTGAAATTACTCAGAAGAGGCATTGAATCGTCAACATTCAACAGTTCAGATGGTGGCCTCAACTGGGTGGTTTCAAATTCCAGAGTCGTAGCGCGCGACTCGTCCATCTCCCGAATCATATCATCATTTAATTCAGGGGAGTGGTCCAAACATATCTCACAAGAGATAGAATGGTCGGTTATAAGGAGCTCCCCCACTTTTAGATCAAACATGTCGGATGAGTGAAGTATCTCATTATGACCGTTCTCTTCACGTACTTCTTGATCATTGACTTAGACCAAACTTGAAATTAATTCCAGGGGAATTGTAGTTATACATTCATGATCGTCATCCCAGTACTCATCATATTTTGGTTCAGTGCAGTGCACACTTGGGATGTGCACACTTGGGATGGAATCACTTTCGTCATATTCTTCACCTAGAATGGGTTGAGGTTTGCATACACTAACATCTTCTTCATCATTAGAATCTAGTGTGTCATGTGATTGAAGTGTGTCATCATCATTATATTTAAAAGACACCCATGTATCTTCACCATTCTTTCGAACAGTCATCGAGATCAATTCATCAAAAAATTGAACCACATGCTCATTAACGGAATCCAACTCCTCATTCCAAATTCCAGATTCTTTCAAAAGTGAATGCGGATCACTCTCCTTGCTTTGTATTTCTGGATTGAGTCGTGGCTGGGATGACCGAGCCTCCTCTATCCTATCAAGGCGTGCATTGAGTCCTTTCATTGCTTTTCTAAATTCCGCAAACCACTCCATGTTATGCTGAATTGAATTTTCCTATATCGTTTCTGGTTGGATCTCAATGTTATGGTATCCAAGAGGATATTCCCTATAACATGTTGTTGGTTCATCTTCCCAGCTTTGATGTTTCCACTGGTTATAGTCATACTGATCATACATGAGAGAATATGATGGCTAATAATAATCCTCATTCCCATAATTACGATCGTATACAGCCCTATTAACCGATGGAAGATAACGTTCTGATCGGTTGTCAATGTCTGTTTGTGATGGAGAAATATCTTGAGGTATACGTTGAATTCCACAACCCTCGGGCATTCCCCAATATCTCCTATCCATCTCAGCGTATGCACGTACCCACGATTCCATGGTAGAACCCTGACTCTGAGTCTAATCTTAGAACAAAAGAAAAGTCCTATAGCAATATAGAAAGTAAGAGAAGAAGTTAGAAGGGGGTTACCAAATAAGAAGTTCCTATATTAAGACCCTGCAGAAGAAAACAAAACAAGTTAGTTTCTAAAACAGTTGGTCTAAGATTAGAAAATTTCTAAAAACCCTAATAGAGAAAAAATAAAGAAATTAGAAAAGATATCACCAAATTAGAAGTTTCTATCTCAGAATCCTACAAAACAGGAAGAATAGGTTAGTTTCTAGAAATTAGAAAAATAAAAATAAAAATCTACGGTTAAAATAATCCTAATCTTAACTAATCCCAAAACTAATTAATTTCAGAAAAACATAGCCAACAGTCCCCGGCAACGGCGTCAAAAACTTGTTCACACCCCAAGTGCAGGGTTGTGATGTAGTAATAAACTCGGTAAGACCGAGGTCGAATCCCAAGGGACTGAAACTTGTACGTTATCTAAAATTAAATAGGATTTGAACTAGAATAAGATGAATTCTAAATCAAGTAGCAATTGTGAAATAATTGTAGGTTAATTAATCTAAAACTAAGGAGATATCAGAGAAGGGTAACTAGGGATTCAGAGGATTCACTTGTATAGATCAGGGAAATCTTATGCATGTTTTATGTAAATTAACTGAACTGACATTGATCTAGTTTTAGAGAGATGAAAGGTATATGAATTAGAATGGATTCCATCACTAAACCATGCCCAGGAGACTATGGCAAACAACAGAATTAAACTAATTACCAACCACTCAACATGTTATGAAAGTTAGGAAGGGTACCGTCAACCGACCATGCCCAGGAGACTATGGTGAACAACAGGGCTTCCTGACGTCATAAACATAAAGGGAAAAAGGAAATATTTAAAGCATTGCAGACCCATTGTAATTTCAGTCACAACAGACCATTAAAAACTAAAAATACTTCCATTAATTAAACTAACATCAATATGAATTCAGTTAATAAAATTCTCCCATCTCATTACAAGCTTCACCTCCTAGCCCTAGCTAAGAGGTTTAGCCCAACATGAATAGGCTAGATATCTCAAAATAAAATAAAATAAAAATAAAAATAAAAGAAATAAACAAACTTAACTCTCTCTCTTGCAGACGTCCAACCTGAGCCTTCCTTCCCAGCTCTGAATCTTCCTTTCTAAGATCTGAATGAATGCTCCCCATGTACAAAACCTCCTTATATAGCTGCTGGAGTGGTGAAAATCGGATTTGAATCGGATTTAGAAAGCTATGCATGCCCATTGAAAGCTTTTTCGCAGCCAAGTTTGGTGCCTCGAAACACGCCACTTTCTTCGCTTAAATTCCAAAGAAACACCGTTCCTTAGGACTTTTTTTGGTCCTCTACATGATAGATGGTTCAGATCTGCCATATGATCAAAGATGGTGGGCCAAAACCACCTGAAAAAGTCAGTTTTCGCAGATGTGCGAAACCTTTCGCACCATTTCGCTGTTGTGATCGGTGGGCCCCACAGAAGTATTTTATGAAAAATCCACCCCGTCCATTGGATTCAGAACAAAATTTCAGTCAGGAATGGGTGGTTTTGAACGTCCATTGACGTAGCCCAGAGAAGAAATCACAAAAGGATCAGTTTTGAACGTTACAGGGCAGCCCTTTTGTGGCCTCTGTATCTCACACGTGTGCACGCATGAGTGAAAAGTTTAAACATGATTTTGTAGTATTCAATGCCGTCTACACGGTGGACGGTTCGGATTGAGCTTACAGGGCACGTGTAGGGCCCACTAGCTTCCGCAAAACTAGTGAGGCCCACGCGGACGCTAAAAAGAAGACTTCTTCCGCTGTGGCACTTGTGAGGCCCATTTCGTTAGACACTTGAGAAATCCAATCCGTCCACCGAATTCCTCTCGGAATTTCAGTAAGAAATGACTGGTTTCAGATTGATTTTGGCTTGGCCCACGGAATATTCTGTTTCGCCATTCATCCTACGTTTGACGGTGGCAATCGCATGATAGCATGCATGGGGTGAGAAGGTCAACATGGATAGGGGCGTGGCCACCCCTTAGACACAATGAATGGGTTGGATCATGCATTTGGACGATGGGTGGGGTCCACAGTGAGAAACTGGCGGACGCTAGTGCGTCCGCTGGTGCTTTTTTTTTTTTTTTTTGAGAAGAAGCTCAGGTCAGCGCACGCTGACCCGTTCTTGTATCTTGGTGCATGGCCGGTGCGTGTACACTATGTACACGCACTGTGTACGTAGGGCCCATGGTGATATCTTTTTAGAAATCTTATCCATCCACCGTTGTTATTATCTCATTTAAACCGTCCAGACCGATTTTAAAGCATATCCGAATAGTAGGTGGGCCCCAAAATTGAGAATTTATGGGCTGATTTGACTGTTGGGCCACTTTTAGAGAGATCTAACGGCTGAAATTTGACGTGTACGGTTAATTTATGGTCTTTAGGCCATGTATGAAGTTCCGAGCCAAACGGATGGTGGGAACCTCATGATCTTGCATTCTGGACGTCCTTCAGGCCACTTGAGCTTCAGTTCCTTGATTTTCTCAGATCCCTAGCGTGTAATTTCAGTCGATCTTGGTCCCCTGGAGTATGTCCCTTGCCTTGGTGCATCTTGAGCGCTAAAACCATACTTTTAGCACCTTTTTGCAGTTCATGCTCTCAATTACACCTTGAAACATAAACACGATAAAAACAGGCTGTTAGACAGCATTATGTTCGTAAATCTAGGCAATATCTGGGGTCTAATATGCAATATTTGACCCTCAACAGGAACTGATGATGGCTACTGATTCTTTTCCAGTGTCATAATCTTATTTTTGAGCTCCGCGAACCATATTTCCTATGGATTTGTTTTCAGCCACTATCTCTTGGGTCTCTTCTATCTCGGGAGTTCTCCTTCCTCTCCTCCTTTCTAACTCATGGTGGAGATCTATTGGTGACAAGGCCGAGGTGACTGAGGCATTCGTTAGAACCCGAGTTACTGTACTTCAGGCCGGAACTTAGATTTGGGTCGGGGGTGGGTTCTGAACTGAAGATGGTGCCCGAGCAGGTTGACGTTGGACCCCTCGGGTCTCATACTCCTTGGCGCGAAATGGGCTTCCACTACCTAGCTGACCGTTTCCTAAATAGAACGTGGTCGTCGCTCCCTTTGCTACTTTATCTACTTGATTTTGTCATGCAGGACTTGTATCTCGCTTTACATGGCTTGATACTTGCTTTCCCAATTGTGAGAACGCTGGGAAGGCCCTAAGGCTAATTCGGCATGAAGCAGTGAGGAAGAGCGGGTCTGGTCATTTTACTCTAGTTCTACAGCTGACAATTTGTTCTTTCTTCTTGTTATTGTATTCAAGAATAGGAACCTGACCTTTCGTATTAGATTCCCACAGAAGGTGCCAAAAATGTTAATGACTAAATCTAAACGGTTCTCCACTCCAATCCATGAACTTCAAACTGCTTCAACGTCTTAAACCTACACACCCACAATGAGCAAAGGAGACCCTGGTCTAGGTAGGGGACCCTTCGATGCCTAAGTCAGGTCAAGGGAATCTAGGTTTAAGTTCAGATGTAGTGAGAGAGTACTCGATGTTACGTACCTGTAGTAATGGGGTCCCATTGCATTTATACCTGCCTAGCGAACGGTTTGGGTCTGTTAATCTTGGCATGATTCGCTCAATTAGTGGAATACTATGATCGTGGAGATATTATTCGTAATCCGGGGATCATGTAGCGTATAGTGCGTATTTGCATGCAAGATAATCTGTCGTGTTCACTTAAGGTAGTTTCCTAGTTTAGCACATGGGATGCATACACATGGCCTTAGCCTCGGGCTC
Organism: Magnolia kwangsiensis; assembly: GCA_037074715.1. NCBI lineage: Eukaryota > Viridiplantae > Streptophyta > Magnoliopsida > Magnoliales > Magnoliaceae > Magnolia > Magnolia kwangsiensis. The sequence goes on along the minus strand of CM073582.1, from coordinate 70,595,137 downwards.
TAGGTCTTCGGACTAAGATGCTTCTAACCCCAAGCCATGGTCCTTGACTGGTTGTTGATGAATATGAAGGTTGAGAGCCAAGACGGGTTACGGCCTAGGGCTAAGGGTGAGCTTGGCTTTATTTGTCACCAATGCACTTCCAAGGTCTCCTTTCCGAGCTCCGACGTAGGTAGCAGACTTAGCTTGTTGGATTGGATTTCCCCATAACATTTTGTATTCTAAGTCTTCGTTTTTTACTAATACGGTAAAGAGGCTCTAGCATCATAATCACACCTCATCTTCCAACCCGTGTTCTTGGGAGCGGATTAGGTGATACTGGTTAACACGTTAGTGCGTGATTCCCCGTGATGGGGCCTACATTGATGTAGGCATTCTATATCCATGCTAATTCAAATGAAGACTTTTATAAATTAAATGTTATAATCATTTAAGATACGACCCAAAAGTAGTTGGCATAAGGGGGATGTTGTTGGTGAAGAAATGTTACAATCAGTAAATTTCTTTTATTATATTTTCCATACCTCTCTGTGGTGAAGAAATGTTACAATCATTCAATATCTTTTAATTTGAATTGAATACATGCCTGGCCCATGCAAATATAAAATGTTTAAATTGGGTTCACTGTAAGAAAACAAGCCTTTAGCCATAATTTTTTAACCTCAGTTAAAAAATCGTGGCAAAATGTGCTTTTTAACCTTGGTTACTAAAATCTATTATTTCACCTCAGTTGGTTAGAAATTAAGGTTAAAAGTCTATCTTTTTACCTTATTTAGTAATAAACCAAGGCTAAAAGTCCACTATTTTACTTTAGTTGGTGAGAAATTGAAGCTAAAAGTTCAATATTTTACCCCAGTTAGTAAGAAACTGAAGTTAAAAGTCTATTATATTGCCTCAATTAGTAGAAAACTGATGTTAAAAGTTTACTTCTTAACCTAAGTCTGCGTTTTCGTCTCAATTACAAAGGAACCAAGGATAAAAGTCCGCCCTTTGCCTCGATTGGTGAGAAACCAATGCTAAAAGTCTGTTATTTTGCCTCGGTGAGAAATCGAGGCCAAGAGTCCACTATTTTGACTCGATTAGTAAGAAATTAAGGTTAAAAGTTCACTTTTTAGTCTCTGTTGTTACGAACTAAGGATAAAAGTCTACCTTTCGCCTCAGTTGTAAAAGAACCAAGGCTAAAAGTTTATATTTTCGCCTCAGTTGGTAAGAAATTGAGGCTAAAAGTCCACTATTTTGTCTCAATTGGTGAGAAACTAAAGCTAAAAGTCCAATATTTTACATAAATTAGTAAGAAACCGAGGCTAAAAGTTCACTTTTTAGCTTCAGATTTTAGGAAAACGAGGCTAAAAAGTCTTTCTTATCACCTCGGTTGTAAAGAAATCAATGGTAAAAGTCAGGCTTTTCACCTAGGTTGCTAAAGAACCGAAGCTAAAAGTTCATTATTCTATCTCAGTTGGTGAAAAATTAAGGCTAAAAGTCCTATATTTTTCCTCAATTAGTAAGACATTGAGGTTAGTAGTTTACTTTTAACCTCAATTGTTAGGAAACCAATGTTAAAAGTCTGCCCTTTCGCCTCAGTTGCTAAAAAATCAAGGTTAAAGTTCTTTTTTTTTTTTTGCATCGGTTAATAAGCAATTAAAGCTAAAAGTTCGCTATTTCGCTTTGGTTGGTAAGGAATAAAGGCTGAAAGTCTACCATTTCGCCTCAGTTGGTAACAAATTAAGGCTAAAAGTCCACCCTAGGAAACCGAGGTACACTTGGACATTAAGCCAGATGTCGTCCATCTAATTATTTCGATGATGTAGCCAACCTGACATACCAATTCGCCTAATGCTTATACTAGGTGATCTTCATTGTGGAGTTCACCATTTACATGGCCTGAATGTTCTTAGAAGTGAAGGTTATGATCAATTTAGCCTTTTCACCTCGGTTGCTAAAGAACATAGGCAAAATGTCAACCTTTTTGCCTTAGTTACTAAAGGATTGAGGCCAAAAGTCAAAATTTAGCCTCACTTGTTTAAGAACGGTAACAAAAAGTCAGTCCCATTCGACGGATGACTGAGAATTTAGGTCATGCACTTTCCATTATCTTAGACCCACTACTTCGTTTGGGCCATGCCTTTTAGTGATAAATAGAAAAAATAAAAATAAAAAATCAATTTGGTGGTCCCCAATGCTAACAAATGATGATGTAAGAAACAATCCCATTGAACATTTGTAGTCATCTGATCTTTTCTTCAAAGTCTAAGTTGGGTGGGCTAGGCCCACTATATCTTGTTCTTGGTGTGGACCTAAGCCCAACCAATTGGCTCAAAATAGGCTCGATCCCAGATCATCAAAGCTTAGGCATGAGCTTAGGCTTACCTTCAATTGACGAGTAACCAAATCGAGCTTTGTTGACATGTTGCTATTACAAAGCATTCGATCTACGGTTATGTTTGGTTAATTCAAACCATCTATATGACAAGTCTCATGGTGGATGTGGATACCCAATATTGGAACTCTTTAGTTGGGATATTATACATTTTTATCATTTTATGTGAACTATCTACTTCATTGTTGTTCTATGGGCCATCCATTATGAGGGTTAGGATCTTCCAATCTCGATGATTTTAAAGGAAGCCACCTTCATATGTGTACCTTGTCAAATCAAGCTCTTCGATCACTAAACATGACCCTAGATCTAATGGTTATGGATGACTAAGAAAATTTAGACAAATGGATGGGTGGCATGGATAAAACCCATACATCACGACAGGCCCCACGAATCTCAAGCTAACCCACTCTATAAATTAAAAATCCCTAATTTCACTTCTCTTCTTCTATCCCCTTCGACAACTCTCTCTCTCTCTCTCCCCCCTCTCTCTCTCACCTCGAAAAGCTCCATATCTGCTTGCCCTTCCTTCTTGATCTCGATTCATCCCCACTAAATCGTCTTTCTTCATACGATCTTCACCATCCTTTTGGAATATTCCTCTCGATCAAGGTAGGTATCGTTAAAATTAGTGCTCTGACGGTCTAAATCGATAGCTTCCCCTTACCTAGGGTTTCCTCTTCTGATTCTATGGCTTTCTTGGTTTTTTGCCGCTTTTCCTTTCTTTTTTGTTGGAGAACTGGAAATTTAGCGTTTTATTCTCTGGATTCTTGAAATTTCTAGACATTTGTTCCGTTTCCTATTTGTAAAGGTAGATCTGACCATCGTAGATCTCCAAAGCACATTGTGTTTGTCATGTTAGAAGTTTCTGTAAAAGAATCAAGAAGTTTTATTGTTGCTGGTTTCAATGAGATTGAATCCTTGGAATTTGAGTGTTTCCTCTCTTCTTTAGAGACATACCATTTTTATTTTTTTTGGGATCGGAGCACAATTAGCATGGAAACTTGGATTTTTGGAGTTCAGTCCTTAGACTCTCTCATTTTCACTAAAATTTTGTAAGAAATCTAACCTCTTGTGTTTCCTTCTATTTTCCTCCAAAAGAATATGATCTATCTATCCTTTCTAATCTATGCTCAGCTCTTGTTTTGATTCCACACAGTGTGTATGATTTTATTTTCTAGGTTATGAACATTTGCATTCAAATCTTGGACCATGGTATGCCCCACAAGTCCAATCACCAGGGATATGGGTGGTATTATATCATGCCCCACGCTTCGATAGAGAGTGTGCACCCTCAAACCCGAGTTACGGTCCATAACTCATACACTAAGTGTACATCATTCCCATTACTAAACAATTCCTTCAAGGCATAATTAAATGCATTCTATGTTGTCACCACTTTACACTCATTTGATTTCACATTTTAAAAAAAAAATTCTCAATCTATATCGTTCACAATCATATAATAAATAGTCAAAATCAGTCTCTGTCCACCCATTTGGGACTTTATTTAACTAAAATAATCAATTATAAGTCATGCTATAAACAAGTCTTAGATTTAGTCTAAATAACAATCAATAAAGAAAATGGAAACTAAATATTCTAATGAATCAATAGTACTAATGAATCAACCATCTAACGCAGCGAGCCTGTCCTTCACCAAATACAACCATTGATATTAAGCATCATCCACTAGCCCAACCTCATTTGCCGACACTTGATTCAGATTGCCTGTTTCATTTACCATTGTATGGTTGTCAATCCACAATGTTAGCTGGCCAGGCTAGTTAGTGAACCTAGCATGGTTCATAAGTAGCACATACCTAAATCAACCTAAAATAGTATGTAGAACATGGATACATAAATTTCATGAGATGCATGTCAAGTGGGATGATCGTCCACTTGCTTAGGTTGGATATCCGTAAGCCCAAAAATTGTACCCTTCAGACATTTACCATTGGTAGGCATGGGCAATTTATACCCATTAGACATCTACCTAGGTAGGCATAGGTAATCATACATATACTCTGTAAGTAAACTTCTACTATCATGGGCATTTGGTAACAAATCTACTAGGTGTAACCATCCAAGGACATGCCCCAGGAACTTGAGGCACGAGGTGTTTATGCATTCACAATGAATGCGCATAATTATTTTCAATATCTATGTATCGACATGTATAGTCAATCAGATACACCTCTCTCTAAGAGGAACAACATATCTATGATATCAATGATTGGCATGTTTGCATATTCAATATTCATCAAAATCTTTCCAGGCATATATCACAAAGCAAGGATCACAAATAGTGCAATACTTCAATAATTACAAGGAAACCGTATCAATCATAACAATCATAATCAATCATATCATCTATCTTAATTTTAAAGGTATGAGACACGTTGGGATTCACTCAGCTATTTACGATAGGGTCGAATTCTTCAAATAATCAAAAGCTTTGTAAATGATACTTCAAATCCCTATTAAGATGATTTCACATACCATAATTCAATCATAGTTTTTCAACAAGTGGGGTCCACCTTTGATTAAAGCAAGATGACCCAACATTAATTCTTAAATTTAAATTTAGAAAACAACAAGGATATTTGATCAATGTAGTTGATCGATCGAGACAGCTTGAGGGCCTTCAATCGATCGACCATAGATTGATAAAATTTAAATTTAGTTCCTTTAGTCTCTGAACACTTTTGGACACCTTCAATTGATTGAACCCTGCTTGTCGTTCAATCAAACTTAGTCGGTTTAAATAAGTTTACTCACTAGACAAAACTGATCGACTTTGGTCATTATTTTCAATCGATTGAGACAGCTCGAGGTTCTCCTTGATCGATTGAAGCTCAATTTTGACCAATTAGAAAGAATTGCTAATTGTGGATTTTTTATATCTGGACAAAAATCAACCTCTTCGATCAATCAAACCCTTCAATCCATAGATCGAAGTCTGACGAGTTCTGCCTGTTAGACAATCCGATTTTTCAAAAATAACTTTAAGTTTCTCACATTTTCTTAGTTGTGTGATTCTGATAAATCCTTGGATTTGGACCCAACTAATCCAATGGTTTCTCTCATCATCAAATTTGGATTAACTAACTTTTCGCTTTGATTCATAATACCCAGAATCAATCATTGTCGATAAAAACTATCTTTTAGCGAAAATTCATTATTATCTACGAAACTTGTTAATTGTTGTGAAAAATCCATCACTTAGACTACTTTAAGATTCAAGGCTTTAATATGATTTGACCTTGGGATTCCTTGATTCGATTTCCTAGAATACAATGGCAAGATTTCTCATAACTGATCTTTTGTGTCATAGGAACTTGTGTAAAAACTACTTTCTTTCGTCAAAACTTCCCTACATATCAAAATAATGATCGTAGGATTAATCCATTTCACTCATTGTTTAGGTTAGGGACTTTTTATCTAGGAAAAATAGTAAAATAAAAGTGGGTGATGAAACTTACCAATGGATTTCTCCTTCACAGGCATTCTCTCTTCTTCTTATGGTGCACTTATGAGTTTAGGGTTTTCTGTAGGAATTTCATGTAGTCCCTCCATTTAAATAGATAAAGCCCTAGTTCTAAAAGATTCCACCAGAGTTTTATGGGTTTTGACAAAATAAAAATTATTCAATGTTAGGAGTCAATCCTTTAATCATCCCTTTACTAGGGTTACCTTTAATGGCTGGTCTAAGTGCTTAATTTTTGTTAATAATTACAAAATCAATTTATTAATTTGATTAGTTTGGTTCTCATATAAGTTTACATATTGAGTTCACCTCTCAATCCTCTTGCTTCTGAACCTCCAAAGGGACACGAGGAACCACTAAGCTCGGTGGAGCTGTGCTTGTGGGGTCCCACTGTGATATTTTTGTTTTATATCCATATCATCCATCCATTTTTCCAGATCATGTTAGGGTGTGAGCCCAAAAAAAAGTAGATTTGAATATGTGGGTCGCCATGTCATAGAAAATAATGGTGATTCAATGCCAACCATTAAAAACTCCTTATGAGCTAAAAAAGTTTAGGATCAAACTTATATTTCTGTTTTCCCTCCAAGTTTATGTGATGATATGTAAGTGCTATGGTTTTATGCTCCTTTGATTGTCAAATTTTGTAGTGCCAAAACCTCTTTCTGTGTCTTGTGTTTATATGTTGATACATGTTCAAGACACTGCATCACAATACTGCATCACAATGCTTCAAGTCAAGTACGGTGATTGACTTCAAGAAAGAAATGCAAGGTCATGTATTTTGGCCTCTTCTGTAAGCTTTAATGTTCAGAGCTACAACGATAAGAAGAGTGTTAGTTCAAAACTCAAGATGAAGTTTAATTTCAAGCTGTAGTAGATCTCAAGATCAAGCTACATCAAGTAGAGATCTCAAGCTTCATAAGGTTCAAAGGTCAACCGTCATCTGATAGAATGAAGTTTCAATGTTCATACTTCATATCCCAGGTACGAAAGACCTTAGTTTGACCTTAGCGTATACATAATTCAAATTGAATCTTTTTATATGAATCTGGTCTATTTTAAGACTAGTCCTAAACCTTGTTCGACCAATCCTAGTACTAGTTCGACCAGTCCAAGAGATTCCAAGACCAGTCCTAAGTTTGTTAAAAATTTTCAGATAATTTTGTTTGTCTACGGCCAGTCCTAGGCTCTACTCGACCGATCGTATGAACACTGTCGATTAGTCCTTCGACCAGTCCTGTTTCTTGTTCACTCCCCAAGTGCAGGGTTGTGATGTAGTAATAACTCGGTAAGACCGAGGTCGAATCCCAAGGGACTGAAACTTGTACGTTATCTAAAACTAACTAGAACTAGAACTAGGCTAAGATGAATTCTAAATCAATTAGCAATGGTGGAATACTTGTAGAATAATTAATCTAAAACTTAGGAAAAAAATCAGAGATAGGAACTAGGGATTCAGAGGATCCACTTGTAGAGATCAGGGAGAATTTATGCTTGCATCAAAAATTATGAAAATTACTGAACTGCCGTTGATCTAGTTTTCAAAGAGATGAAAGGAAGATAAATTAGAATGGATTCCATCACCAAACCATGCCCAAAGACTATGGAAAACAACAGAATCAAACTAATTACCACCCAATCACATGTATGTAAGTTAGGAAGGGTACCGTCATCCGATCATGCCCAGGAGATTATGGTGAACAACAGGGCTTCCTGACATCATAAACATTAAAGAGAACGGGAATATTCAAAGCCATTGCAGACCCATTGTAATTTCAGTCACAATAGACCGTTAAAAACCTAAAACATTCCCATAATAATTAACTAAAATTAACGTCAATTCATGAATTAAAATTAAAATAAAATCAAATCTCCCATCTCACTGCAAGCTTCACCTCCTAGCCCTAGCTAGGAGGTTTAGCTACCCATGGTCAGGCTAAATCCAAATAATTAAAGAGAAAAAGAAAAGGAAAAGAAAAGTGAAAAACCAAGAATTTTTCTCTCTCTCTCTCTTTCTCTTTCTCTTCTCCCCACGTCTGCTTCAAGTCTTCCCTTCACGTCCCAGCTGATCCCAGGCTGAATGCCGCCATCTCGCTCCTTCTCTCTCCTTTTTATAAGTTGCTGGCGTTAGTGCAGAAGCCCCTGGAAAACTTCTTACGCAGCAGTAGGTGGTGCAGCGTCGTGCGTAGCAAGGAGACTTTACGCGTATACCTGTTTACGCAGCTAAGAAAACAGTGGTGAAATCTCCGTTTTCTTTGCTCTATTTCCCAAAAATTCACATCACCTGGGACGTTTTTGGACGGCCGTTGTGATGAACGGATTGGATCATCTGATCGGCCAGCCGTGGTGGCCCACTTGGATCGACAGATCCAGCCGCAGAACAGAGCTTACGCAGCTCTGTTCGCGCTGGTGAGATGGTGGGGCCCAGGATCAGTGCCGGATAAGAAATCTAGTCTGACCATTGTGATTAACTCGAAAAAACGTTCAGGAAGGGTGATTTTTGAAGTGAAATCGGTGGGGCACACAAGATCTTCTACCCCGTCGTCCATAATATTGTTTAACGGTTTCAATCGTGAAGATGCTTGCATGATGACAAAATGACACCTAGGCGTTGGTAATATGGCTTGTGGGAATTGAATGGACGGTCTGGATCATACTAAAGATGCACGATGGGGGCCCACAAGAGAAGACCGCAACCTCTATTACGAAACAGAGGTTCCGACTTCACTTCTGTGATGGTCGGTGGGCCCCAGGACGACGTTACATGGAAGATCCATGCCGTCCATTGAAATCACGTCGCAAAACCAATAAGAAATGGATAGTTTCTGTAACACCCTGAAAATCGGGGGTCGTGTATAAACTCAACTCCCGAGTTCCAGACCGTCACTTATGCAACAAAAATGGTTATGATTCAATGTTGTCTGATTTAAAGCATTCACATGAGTAAAAGTATACCAAAACTGCAATTCATACTTCAGATCCAGTGATAAAAGCAAGCGGAAGAGTAAACCATGTATATATCACTGTATGGAAAAATAAAGTAATCTCATCTGTCTCCAAAGTATGACTACATCTCTGAGTCTCATTTACATATACATAACAAAAGAATAATGTTCAAAAAGGAAGTCCCACTGATGTCCCCTCGATCCAGGTCGCCTACGGGAAGCCGTCATGATATTGCATATACGAGAACTCATCCTGGTCCTCGTCAATCTCAGGCTCCACCTCCTGGATCTCGTCCTCACCTGCAACTACAACAGGGTCTGGTGGGTGTTGCAAACACCATCCCGTAACGTGGGAATGAGTGATCAACTCAGTGGAATCATAGAGCAAAGATTAGCATGTTCACAATTCAATCACGCGATAATAGTAAAACAGTAAATCAGACAAATCCTAATACTGTTATTAATGCAGGATGATATGACGTGATGTATGCCCTCACCGACGATCACCCTCATGCGACAACATCTTACGACCGCGGCATGCCACACTCCCTAGAGTGCTCCACATCTTCCAGGCACATGCAATGCTATGGTGATATGATTACCAAGTTGTTATTAGTCCATTCAAACAGCAGGATTGGGAAACTAAGGTACTTCCCTTGTATCAATCTCATCACAGATCCTGTCTAGGGTCGTCACTCCTAGTAATCTCATACGATGTATATTTCGTAGGTCACTGCAAGGGCTGCCAGGGCTGTTGCTCGCACTCGTTGCACCGCTCCCCCATCACCTTATCAATACAGGCCTACTGTACTCTACTGCACGGAAGGGTCGTCGCCTCCCGTGGACTCAGAATACGCTCGCGGTCACTACAAAGGGCTCGTCGCCTGATCAGTGTAGGCCGACAGCTAGAATATAGTGTCCCATACCACCATAATCTACTCACGAGTCAAGGTGCTCACTGGTCACTACGGGGAGGTTTGTGACCCCAGCGTCGGCCGACAGCTCGACCACGGTGTCCCATACCACCATGCCCGGCTCATGAGTCTTCGTGGATCAAGGTACCATGGTTAACAGGGTTTACAATGGTAAGTTCAGTACCCTAGGTTCAAGCAGTTATGATACAAACAAGGTGAACAAACATCGGCCAGTCGGGTTACTTGACGGGCTCGACTAGTGTGATCGCATCTTGAGTCGAACGACATGAAGTGCGTAAAACACTTCGCGTGGCCTAACCACTGCCGCCGACTCTCAACACGAATCACGTTCATCGACGCGTCGTTCGTGGCTATGACCAGTCAGCCACGAATTCGCTCGGTTACCGACTGCCTGGACTAAGTCAAGTCCCACACATCTATGGAATTGCATTAACACTATACAAGGGTATTGGAATTGAAATACATCATGTGAGCATGTTAGCACATGTTATAACATTCAACTTAAGCAAATCTTCAAGGCATACTTTCCATGCATATTCAACTTAAGAAAATCTTCAAGGCATAATTTCTATGCATGTGATGCAATCATGCATAAGGTCAGCATATAGGAAATCATTTAGGTCAGCATATTAATCATGAAATCAATCTCAAACTACTACATAACATCATTCAATTCAATACATACTAATACAAGCATTTATACAAACACATACACTACACACTTAAGTCCACATATAGTATGTCGACCCAAAGTGCGCAACTTGGCGAATCTCTTCGCCAAACTGATTATGCAAGCATTCCTAACTCTCTAATGCGGCGACAAATCATGTCAATCACGTCAGCAAAATATGCACGTAGACCGTACTTCCTACAAAAGACTAAAATACCCTAAATCTCATATTCTTCGTTAATTTACGAAACAGGAAACGGAGAGCATGTTGTACATGTCAAACGGCGATGCCGTCGATAATCTACTATTAAACGACATTGAAAGCGTTGTAAACCGTCAATCAAAGCGTCTAAAATCCTCACCTAGTCTCTTACGGTCGCGGGATTTTGAACGGAGCGTGTACGCTTCGTCTATGGCTGTAAGAGAACCTGATTTATGGATTACGTTAGCTAACATGCCCTGAATCTACGTAAACCCTAAATCAGCAAGTTTTTGGGGTTTTTCTATACCTGAAAAAGGGTAGAAATCACCAGCCAGGTGATTGGAAGGAAGTGCTGATGCAGCAACCGTTGATGGCTCGGAAGCGGGAAAAATCTCCTCTTCCCTTTCTCTCAAACTCTCTCTCACTTTTCTAGGGTTTAGTGAAATTCGGATGTGAAGGAGAAATGAGGGTTTCAACCCCTTTTATAAGCTTGAAAACACCGAGAATAGGCTCCGGGACGAAGTTTACTTAATGCCTATCCATTTCGGGGCTGTTTCGGTCCAAAAACTGATTTCTGGTGGTCCCCTGGTCGATTGCGATCAGACTTAAGCTCATGGGTACCAGATGTACCTCGTATTAAGTTTTCAGTCTGGCAGGGTTCGCAGATCGCACGTGGCGGACCAGTTTCAGTTCAGCGGTCACCGCACATAGATCAGGGCTGAAAGTCCCATGATAATAAATAGATATTTTTCCTGATCCGAGGGTGTAATCTGGATGAATTCTGACGGTCAGAACGCTTAATACTGACGCGTCAAGTCGTGTGCCAGATTTGAATTTAAAATTCCAAATTCGTCCCTATTCGCGGTCGCTTCAGTCCGGGTTCAACGAAATACTCTGTGATTATCGGTTTGACTTGATTTTCGAGATGATTGTCAAGTCCAGCGAGGCGGTTCTAACGGTCTAAGATAGGAGGTATCGGACCTTCGACGCGCGGTCTAAATCCAATACAAAAGTTCAATATGGTCCAGAGGACAAACCTGCTTAGAGTTTGATCCAAGGTTATAGAGTATTGTAGAGTTGTCTGTTCTACTCGATTTGGGTCTTGTAGAACGTATTTAAAGTGATCAGGGAGTATTTCCCAGCTACTCTAGCGTTGCGCTAGCTAACTTACGTTTAATTTCCATGGAAAATATTTCTACGCGATTTCGGGTCAAATCGGTACTCGAATCCAAGTACGAATTTTTCACGGGCATTACAATCTACCCCCCTTAACAAATAATTTCGTCCTCGAAATTTGTACCTGTTCGTACTCCTCGAGAAGCTGTGGGTAGTTCTTTCTGATCTCGGCTTCTGTCTCCCAAGTAGCCTCCTCCTCAGAGTGATGCGTCCAAAGTACCTTCACAAGGGGAATCACCTTGCTACGCAGTACCTGCTCCTTCCGGTCTAAGATGCGTGTCGGTCGCAGGATATAAGTAACATCCTCTCCTAACTGCACCTGCTCCCATCTGATGATATGAGAAGGATCAGCAACGTACTTCTTCAGCATAGAAACATGAAATACGTTGTGGACGCTCGCGAGGGGCGTGGGTAAAGCTAATCGGTAAGCCACTGCTCCCACACGATCGAGGATCTGGAATGGACCAATGAATCGCGGTGCCAGCTTCCCCTTCTTCCCGAACCGAAGGACTCCCTTCATAGGGGAAACTCGCAAAAACACATGATCCCCGACTGTGAACTCTAGTGGCCTCCGTCTCGTATCGGCGTAGCTCTTCTGTCTGCTCTGCGCTGTAAGAAGCCGACGTCGAATAATATCAATCTTCTCTGACGTCGCCTGCACCAACTCTGGGCCGATCAAGCTACACTCACTGACCTCTAACCAGCAATGCGGTGCGCGACAAGGTCGCCCATACAGCGCCTCATAAGGTGTCATGCCGATACTCGTCTGGAAGCTATTGTTGTACGCAAACTCCGCATATGCAAGACAGTCATCCCAACTGTCCTTGAAGTCCAGTGTGCAAGCTCGCAACATGTCCTCCAGGATCTGGTTCACTCGCTCCGTCTGTCCGTCCGTCTGTGGGTGGAAGGCAGTACTGAACTTCAACTTCACACCCATAGCCTCCTGAATGCGAGTCCAGAAAATAGAAGTGAACCGCGTGTCTCTGTCCGACACGATCTCCAACGGAACTCCATGCAGAAGCACGATCTCTCTAATATACAATCTAGCCAGCTCGTCTGCAGAGTTCGTAACTCTGATCGGTAGGAAGTGCGCCGACTTCGTCAATCGGTCGACGATCACCCAAATGGAATCATGCCCCTTCCTCGTCTTCGGCAACCCAGAAATGAAGTCCATGGAAATGAAATCCCGCTTCCACTCTGCAATCGGCATAGGCTGCAAAAGTCCAGGTGGTCGGCGATGCTCTGCCTTCACCTGCTGACAAGTGAGACAACGGGACACGAACTCAGCTATGTGGGTCTTCATACCTTCCCACCAATACGTCCTCTTCACGTCACGATACATCTTCGTGCTGCCTGGATGCATCGCGAGTCTAGTAGAATGCGCAGCCTCGAGAATCTCTCGTCTCAAGCCAGGGACATCAGGAACGCATAGGCGGCCAAGGTAACGTAAGCCCCCATCCATACCAACTCGCCAGTCGGCGTCAGCATCATCACTGGCTTGCTCTCGAAGCTCAGTAAGATGCGCGTCGTCCCTCTGCGCCTCGATGACTCGGTCATCGATCTGAGATCGCACCTGTACATGTGCGATGAACTCAAATGGCTCCTCTACGGTGAGTTTCTGCTCAAAGTCTCGCAAAAACTCTACCATATCCCACTCGGCAACCATCAGCGGAGCCGCAAACTCTATCGCCTTCTTGCGGCTCAACGCATCAGCCACAAGGTTCGCCTTCCCAGGATGGTAAGAGACTTCAAACTTGAAGTCCTTTAGCGTCTCCATCCATCGTCGCTGCCTCATATTCAAGTCTCGCTGCGTGAATATGTACTTGAGGCTCTTGTGGTCGCAAAAGAGCTCGAACTCCTCTCCGTAGAGGTAATGTCTCCAGAGTCTCAGTGCGAATATAACGGCTACCAACTCCAGGTCGTGTGTAGGGTAATTCTCCTCGTGCTTCCTTAATTGTCTCGAGGCATACGAAATTACCCTGTCCCTCTGCATAAGGACACAACCCAAACCAACGCTAGACGCGTCAGTGTATATAGTGTATCTAACCCCTTGCTCTGGCAATACTAGCACAGGGGCGGACGTAAGTCTGTCCTTCAGCTCCTGAAAAGCTGACTCCGCCTTATCATTCCAGGCGAACTTCACGTCCTTCCGTGTCAACTGAGATAAGGGTCTCGCGATCTTCGAGAAATCCTGAATGAAGCGCCGATAGTAGCCAGCGAGACCCAAGAAACTCCTCACCTCAGTGACAGAACCAGGCTGCTCCCAGTCCTGCACCGCAGCTACCTTAGACAGGTCAACTGTCATGCCGTCCTTGGACACCACGTGTCCCAGAAACTTCACCTCCTTCTTCCAGAAGTCGCACTTCTTATACTGTGCGAACAACTGATGCTGTCTAAGCGTATCAAGGACCAAACGCAAGTGCTCCTCATGCTCCTCTCGACTCCTAGAGTACACCAAAATGTCGTCGATGAAGACAACGACGAATCGATAGAGGAAAGGCCGAAAAACCCGGTTCATCAGATCCATGAACACGGCCGGTGCGTTCGTGAGACCGAACGACATCACGAGGAACTCGTAGTGACCAAAACTGGTCCTGAATGCTGTCTTCTGCACGTCCTCATCTCTGACGCGCAGCTGATGATATCCTGACTGAAGATCAATCTTCGAGAAGTACTGCGCTCCTCTCAACTAATCAAACAAGTCATCGATCCTGGGCAAAGGGTACTTGTTCTTCACCGTGAGATGGTTCAGCCTGCGATAATCAATACACAATCGCAGCGAACCATCCTTCTTCTTCACGAATAAGACCGGTGCTCCCCAAGGAGACACGCTAGGCCGTATAAAGCCAAGCTCTAGCAGACCATCAATCTGCATCCGCAACTCCTCCATCTCACAAGGTTCCATGCGATACGTCGGCAGTGAGACGGGTGTAGAGCCAGGAACCAGATCGATAGTGAAATCGATCTCACGTCGGGGCGGCAAACCAGGGATCTTCCTGAACAAATCCCCGAACTCAGAAACAACTGGCGTCTGCTCAAGTACCTGGGCACTAGTGTCTCGCAATAGAGTGGCGTAGCTAAGAATGCGGAAAGGAAGATTTACCCGCACTGAAAATGTGAAGGATGCGCCCTCAGGCTCGTACGCTGTGACTATACGGGTCTCGCAGTCAATCTCGGCTCTCGCTGCAGTCAACCAATCCATGCCAAGAATGACGTCGAGATAAACGAGCGAGGGATCGACGACCAGATCAAGAGTCATCGTCCTGCCTCCCAGATCAACCAAACAACCCTCACACATCTGGGTGACATCCGAAAAATCTCCATGAGCTGCAAAGACTCGCACGCTATCCATAGTGATAGTCTGCAACCCAAGACGTCTGACTACGGCACGCTATATCAAAGAAAGCGTGGAACCAATGTCCACCATGACAAGAACGAGAGTACCTCCAATATGGCCCGTGACCTCGAAGGCTGAATGCTGGAAAGTCGGCGTCGTAGCTGCCTCAGCGGTCAGTGCATGAACTCGTGCCTGCTGTGGCCGGTTCGGCCGCTGTGTCAAGGGCCGTGAAGGCTGTCGAATCTGCGATACCGTAGGTCTGAAAGAAGGATGCGCAGGAGCTGACCGTATAGGCGGTGCTGCTATCGCCTGTGGACGTACACGATCAATCTTCTGCAGCGGCGAGAACCCACTGTCTCGCATCCTCGAAAAGCAACTCTGCGCTAAATGGCCCGTCCTCCCACAGTATGTGCATGATAAATCAGGGCGCCGAAACGGTCGTACAGGCGTCGTGGTCCTGGTAGGAGGATCAATGCGAGGCCTCTTGCCCGCGAAGGGCCTGTCTGGCAAATCCGGTCGCGGCCTAGAAGTAGTCGGGCCTCGAGATCGCGCAAGTCGATCCACGTCCTGCTCTGCCCGCATGGACATGTGAACCAACTCCGCATAGGAGGGGAAACTGACACAGCACATCTTCGACCGAATATCCGATCGCAAGCCCTCCAGAAAGCGCCGTATGCGCATCTGCTCATCAGCTAGAATCGTCGGGACGTACCTGCCCAACTCTGTGAACCGATGCTCATACTCAGTAACCGTCATCGCTGCCTGCCTGAGACGGAGAAACTCATTCTCCCTCTCGTGCCTGTAGGTCTGGGGATAATACTTCTCATGGAAGCGGAACTCGAATGCTGCCCACGTCCATACGAAATCTGCGGCAACAGTCCGCAATATGCTATCCCACCACATACTGGCCTCTCTCTCAAACAGGAAGGTAGCCAGCTCTACCTGCTCAGCCTCGGTACAGTGCAACATCCGTAGAATCTTCGACACTCGGTTGAGCCAGAACTCAGCCTCCTCGGGTCTGTGAGAACCCGAAAAAGTAGGAGGCCGCAAGCGCTGAAATCGCTCCAGAAGGCCCCGAGTGTTGGCAGGATTCCCCGCAGGGAAAGCAGGCTGCGCAGGGTGTGCTATGCCCTCATCCTGG
Source organism: Magnolia kwangsiensis (assembly GCA_037074715.1). Taxonomy (NCBI): domain Eukaryota; kingdom Viridiplantae; phylum Streptophyta; class Magnoliopsida; order Magnoliales; family Magnoliaceae; genus Magnolia; species Magnolia kwangsiensis. Next base: position 70,578,864 of record CM073582.1, on the reverse strand, counting down.
GCGTACGTATAGGCATCCTCAGCTGGATGCGCAGGTGGTGCAGGTGGAGTAGATGTAGTTGCACCCCCACCCTGGGCTAAAGTCCCAACTATGGTGGTCAGAAGCTGTTGCTGCTGTAGCATCATAGCCATCATCTGCTCGAATCTGTCAGGGGGTGGAGCAGGCTGTGGCGGATGAGGTGCGGAAGTAGATGCGTGCTGTGGCTCTCTAACTGATGGTGTAAATGGCGGTGGTCCATCTGTAGGACCAACAGCAGGCTGAGACGACCGAACCGTCTCAGGAATCGGGCCCACAGCAGGGTCTGGACGAGTGCTAGACTGAGAGGGAGTCTGATCCATCTGCTCTGACAATGAAAGCCGAACCGCACTCCTCGTCGTCTTAGGTGGCATTCCCTATATTCAAAATAGGGTGCAACCTTGTCAGTCTCAATTGCACAAATACACCACAATCATTCACTTGAAGAGTCAAAGGCATTCCATGCATTTTAATTAATCAAAATTGTCACAATACAAGGGATATATCCTTACAAGCATCATGACTAGAATTATATGGAAAATTAAGACAGTTAAGCAACAGCAACATAAGCAAAGCACTAGCCCTAATAGGCTTTACACACATAAAACAGGAAATGGCTAACTACTAATAACAATATCAAAGATCGCATCGCTAGTCGGAGTCTGGTGACGGAGGAGGAGCACCCTTATCCTGTAAGCAACACAGGATTGCCTTCAAGGTGCGAGTCAGCTTGCCAAATTTCTTCTTTGTAACGGCCTTGGCATCAGCGACTTCCGCTCGAAGTTCTTGGACTTTCCTTCGCAAAGCGGTCTGACTCTCCTCCATCTGAGCAATGCGGTCGTCGATAGTAGTCTGCGCAGAAGGAGGAGGGCTCTCATCAGTATCCTGAGCCTCCTCTTCTGCTTCTTCCTGAGCTTCTTCCTGAACCTCTGCTCTAGGTTCTTCTTCGCTTTGATCTTCCTCTTCATCAAAGTCATCCCCACTATCCCTTTCAAGTTGATTTTCACGATATTGCGATCCAATCTTCATCTTAACCATTTCGACTCATCGATGGTGTGAATCGATACCGGCAATTCGGGTCCAAGTCTATAGGCAAACTCAAGCGCAATCTTGCAAATGAGTCGGCCAAAGGGAAGGGACTCGGATGTTCTTCTCGACCTGGCTATGAGAACTATCTGCCGTAAGATGAAAGTGGCCATACATACGTTCTCTCCCTGGGCCACCAGAAATAAGAAATCGACCATAAGACGTGTACATTCAATGCGGTTCGTCGACCTGGGATAGACATTGAACGTGCAGATATGGTGCAGCAGGCGTAAATCCTCAGACATGTACGTCGCCTTGAGGCTATTATTGGGCTGCCATGGAACCAACTTACCGCACAGAAACCTGGTGCGGCGATCTCGTTCACGTCTAGTCCTCAAATTCTTCTCACTTGGATGCACATCACCTAGAGGCACGTTGAGAAGTCGCGCAATCAATCGGACGTCGATCGTAGCCATCCGATCTCTACCAAAAGGGATTTTGAACTGCAAGGGCTCCAAGGTAGGACTCTGGATGCTAGCATAGAAGGCACAAACAGTTCTCACATTAGCACGAGCGCGAGCTTCAAAGATCGGTCCCCAGTGCGCAGCTTCAATGCGTTCGAACAACAGATACTCGCCGAACAATTGCCCATCTACGTCCGCCTCAAATAACACTCTACGATCAGTGTATTCACCATGAGGCATCTCTGACAGAATGGTTCGTCCAAGGTGTGCATGGGGATCCAAATCCCGCTTTGTACGGCACTCCAGGACTGCAGCTGGACCTGTGGCGGTGCTTGAACTTGCGGTACCACCCCGCGGTCTTCTCGATCGAGCAGGGTGGCTCGGTCCAGCCTCGTCTGTCGCAGTTTTCCTCTTACCCATCAAAGATATGATGGATGAGAGCGACAAAAGGCCCAAAATGGCTTCCACAAAAGCCATGGAAAACGCCGAAAATGCGGAGAAATGGCTGCCCAATCTGAAAAAAGGAAATCTAGGCGTCGTAGAGGGATGCTTCAAGTTTTCCAAGGCTGTACTTTCAGAGAAAAATACAAACAAAAGGATGGGATGGAGCACTTCACGATTTCACCTCTATTTGGGGGATTTTGGAGCTCCAAATGGGGAAATCTTCAAGGAAAGAGGCTGCCAACACCCAATAAATGATGGGTGGTGGTCGGTTTTAGCCAAGGAAGGTTGTAGAGGTGGTTTGGGACGCCGGGGTTTGGAATGGGTTGCTGAAAATCAAATCTAGGGCTATGTAGGGGGCTGTTTGTGAAGGAGAGGTGGGATTTGGGGGTTTTCGTGAGGTGGGAGGTACCTAGGGGTGATGTGGACCCTATTTAAGCGGGTGCACCCGAAGGACGGCCCCATCGGAGATCGCCGGCCGGCGATGCATCGCCCGACCGGCGATGGCATCGCCGGTCAACTCTCAAGTTGATCGGTGGGACCCCATGGGTCTGGTCCCCCATGGTCCCAGGGTCCCAAAAAGTTAGGTCCCACCCCCTAGTTCATACTAATTTGGTCTCTATGAGCCCAAACATATGTTCAGGGCTTTCCGGGTTCACATCGCAATACCGAATACCAAACTATATGATGCAGCATATGAATTTGGGGTAGAAGGAGCCAATACACTTATCTAGCTCCTTATTTGCTAAAGAAAGTGAAGTTAGAATGGCCTTATGGCCATTTTTCATAAAATTTTACTATTCACTGTAAAATTTGGTGAATGTACTAATTTGTGTTATTTTCACATTAGGTTTGATGCCTAACATTAAATGGATAAGAAAAAACTGAAGGTTGAAGTGTTTAGAGGAGGAATTTTGAGAATTTTTGGCAAAACGGGGTTTTTAAGCCCTGGCGATTGATTACTGGAGTCGTGGTCATCCCACGGCTCAAGGATTCACTTTTGTGGTTTAAAACCGCTCATAGGACGTCTCAACCCGACTTTCTAAAGCTTAGAAGTGATTCGGGTTGCTTTACGCGACCCGAGATGCTTTACAGACTCGATCTTGTGATCGATCCTAATAGACTTCGCCTATCGGCGAATCTGCGATCCTAGAAGTGTTTCTAGACCCTTCTCGCACCCACCTAAGTCAAAGGAAGCGACAGCGTACGTCGCAAGACCATAACCCAGGCCCAGTATACTCTCATTCATGCTCTGATACCAACTTGTAACACCCTAAAAATCGGGGGTCGTGTATAAACTCAACTCCCGAGTTCCAGACCGTCACTTATACAACAAAAATGGTTATGATTCAATGTTGTCTGATTTAAAGCATTCACATGAGTAAAAGTATACCAAAACTGCAATTCATACTTCAGATCCAGTGATAAAAGCAAGCGGAAGACTAAACCATGTATATATCACTGTATGGAAAAACAAAGTAATCTCATCTGTCTCCAAAGTATGACTACATCTCTGAGTCTCATTTATATATACATAACAAAAGAATAATGTTCAAAAAGGAAGTCTCACTGATGTCCCCTCGATCCAGGTCGCCTACGGGAAGCCGTCATGATACTGCATATACGAGAACTCATCCTGGTCCTCGTCAATCTCAGGCTCCACCTCCTGGATCTCGTCCTCACCTGCAACTACAATAGGGTCTGGTGGGTGTTGCAAACACCATCCCGTAACGTGGGAATGAGTGATCAACTCAGTGGAATCATAGAGCAAAGATTAGCATGTTCACAATTCAATCACGCGATAATAGTAAAACAGTAAATCAGACAAATCCTAATACTGTTATTAATGCAGGATGATATGACGTGATGTATGCCCTCACCGACGATCACCCTCATGCGGTAACATCTTACGACCGCGGCATGCCACACTCCCTAGAGTGCTCCACATCTTCCAGGCACATGCAATGCTATTGTGATATGATTACCAAGTTGTTATTAGTCCATTCAAATAGCTGGATTGGGAAACTAAGGTACTTCCCTTGTATCAATCCCATCACAGATCCTGTCTAGGGTCGTCACTCCTAGTAATCTCATACGATGTATATTTCGTAGGTCACTGCAAGGGCTGCCAGGGCTGTTGCTCGCACTCGTTGCACCGCTCCCCCATCACCTTATCAATACAGGCCTACTGTACTCTACTGCACGGAAGGGTCGTCACCTCCCGTGGACTCAGAATACGCTCGCGGTCACTACAAAGGGCTCGTCGCCTGATCAGTGTAGGCCGACAGCTAGAATATAGTGTCCCATACCACCATAATCTGCTCACGAGTCAAGGTGCTCACTGGTCACTACGGGGAGGTTTGTGGCCCCAGCGTAGGCCGACAGCTCGACCACGGTGTCCCATACTACCATGCCCGGCTCATGAGTCTTCGTGGATCAAGGTACCATGGTTAACAGGGTTTACAATGGTAAGTTCAGTACCCTAAGTTCAAGCAGTTATGATACAAACAAGGTGAACAAACATCGGCCAATCGGGTTACTTGACGGGCTCGACTAGTGTGATCGCATCTTGAGTCGAACGACATGAAGTGCGTAAAACACTTCGCGTGGCCTAATCACTGCCGCCGACTCTCAACACGAATCACGTTCATCGACGCGTCGTTCGTGGCTATGACCAGTCAGCCACGAATTCGCTCGGTTACCGACTGCCTGGACTAAGTCAAGTCCCACACATCTATGGAATTGCATTAACACTATACAAGGGTATTGGAATTGAAATACATCATGTGAGCATGTTAGCACATGTTATAACATTCAACTTAAGCAAATCTTCAAGGCATACTTTCCATGCATATTCAACTTAAGCAAATCTTCAAGGCATAATTTCTATGCATGTGATGCAATCATGCATAACGTCAGCATATAGGAAATCATTTAGGTCAGCATATTAATCATGAAATCAATCTCAAACTACTACATAACATCATTCAATTCAATACATACTAATACAAGCATTTATACAAACACATACACTACACACTTAAGTCCACATATAGTATGTCGACCCAAAGTACGCAACTTGGCGAATCTCTTCGCCAAACTGATTATGCAAGCATTCCTAACTCTCTAATGCGGCGACAAACCATGTCAATCACGTCAGCAAAATATGCACGTAGACCGTACTTCCTACAAAAGACTAAAATACCCTAAATCTCATATTCTTCGTTAATTTACGAAACAGGAAACGGAGAGCATGTTGTACATGTCAAACGGCGATGCCGTCGATAATCTACTATTAAACGACATTGAAAGCGTTGTAAACCGTCAATCAAAGCGTCTAAAATCCTCACCTAGTCTCTTACGGTCGCGGGATTTTGAACGGAGCGTGTACGCTTCGTCTACGGCTGTAAGAGAACCTGATTTATGGATTACGTTAGCTAACATGCCCTGAATCTACGTAAACCCTAAATCAGCAAGTTTTTGGGGTTTTTCTATACCTGAAAAAGGGTAGAAATCACCAGCCAGGTGATTGGAAGGAAGTGCTGATGCAGCAACCGTTGATGGCTCGGAAGCGAGAAAAATCTCCTCTTCCCTTTCTCTCAAACTCTCTCTCACTTTTCTAGGGTTTAGTGAAATTCGGATGTGAAGGAGAAATGAGGGTTTTAACCCCTTTTATAAGCTTGAAAACGCCGAGAATAGGCTCCGGGACGAAGTTTACTTAATGCCTATCCATTTCGGGGCTATTTCGGTCCAAAAACTGATTTCTGGTGGTCCCCTGGTCGATTGCGATCAAACTTAAGCTCATGGGTACCAGATGTACCTCGTATTAAGTTTTCAGTCTGGCAGGGTTCGCAGATCGCACGTGGCGGACCAGTTTCAGTTCAGCGGTCACCGCACATAGATCAGGGCTGAAAGTCCCATGATAATAAATAGATATTTTTCCTGATCCGAGGGTGTAATCTGGATGAATTCTGACGGTCAGAACGCTTAATACTGACGCGTCAAGTCGTGTGCCAGATTTGAATTTGAAATTTCAAATTCGTCCCTATTCGCGGTCGCTTCAGTCCGGGTTCAACGAAATACTCTGTGATTATCAATTTGACTTGATTTTTGAGATGATTGTCAAGTCCAGCGGGGCGGTTCTAACGGTCTAAGATAGGAGGTATCGGACCTTCGACGCGCGGTCTAAATCCAATACAAAAGTTCAATATGGTCCAGAGGACAAACCTGCTTAGAGTTTGATCCAAGGTTATAGAGTATTGTAGAGTTGTCTGTTCTACTCGATTTGGGTCTTGTAGAACGTATTTAAAGTGATCAGGGACTATTTTCCAGCTACTCTAGCGTTGCGCTAGCTAACTTACGTTTAATTTCCATGGAAAATATTTCTACGCGATTTCGGGTCAAATCGGTACTCGAATCCAAGTACGGATTTTTCACGGGCGTTACAGTTTCAAATTGATTTTGGTGTGGCCCACGGAATAGTTTGTTCTGCCGTCCATCTTACATTTAACAGTGGAAATCTCGTGATTGTATGCATGGGATCAAAATAAAAGCTTGGCAAGGGGCGTGACCATCTTCTGGATCGAATGGTCAATACAGATCTTGCAAAGGGACGAAGGGTGGGGCCCACTACTCGTTGCAGCGTCGGACAGCGTCTGCCATACGCGGACGCTGTGGTTTTTTTTTTTTTTTTTAAAGAAAACGTCGGTCAGCGCTTGCTGACCGACTTACATGGTTTCGGTGGGCGGCGAGCACGGTACCCACTATACACACGCATCGCATGTGTGGGTCCCATGATGATGTGTATCCAAAATTCGGTCCTTCCATCTTCTTTGTCATGTAATTTAAGCGGTTGGGACAAAAACTGACGCACATCCAGATACCAGACGGGCCTCAGTTCACAGATATATGGGCTGATCTGTCAGTTGGCCTACTTCTGTAGGGATTCAGGAGCTGAAATTTGACGTGTACGGCTCATTTGTGGTCCTCAGGTGATGTATGAAATTCAGAGCCGATCAAGTGGTGGGAACTCTGCGATCTTGCAATCTGGATGCTTTTCAGGCCCGTTCAGGGTGAGTGGTTGGGATTTCTATGATATTCGATGTGTAAACCCTTCGATTTCGGTCCCCCGGAGTCTCGTCCAATGCCTTGGTGAAATCTGAGTATTAAATCTCAGCTTTTAGCATCTATTTTCAGTTCAAGCTCATAAGGACCCCTGCATCACAAACATGATTAAATCGGGCTATTAGACAGTACAATGTTCGTAAATCCAGGTAATAACTAGGGTCTACTATGCACTATTTGACCCTCAACATTTCTACGATTCAAAGTCCAGCAACTATGCTGGTGGACCTACGACCAGTCGTGTGAAACCTATGACTAGTCGTAAGTCGATTTTATCCGATCGCACTAAAAATTTCAAATTTTCGTTCTCCTATGACCAGTCAAAGTGTCCACTAGATCAGTCGAAGGTGCGATTTCTGAAACTATAAATAGGCGATGAATTTCAGAGTTTGAGATAGAAATTCAAGTAAATTCAAGGGATCACTCTGAGATAAGTTTGTATTTATTTTAAGCTACATTGTGCACATTTAATATTCTCTTTTTGTTAGCTTTTGTAATTAATTTTGTTTCTATTCCAATCTTATTTGAAAAGAGAAATTGTTGTATTCCTTCTTCTTGGAATCAAAATCAAATAGAGTTAAGTCCAATTGGTTTAATTTAAAATCAATTAGAACCTAGAACCATTTTAAAGTGAGTATTGGATATTGAACTTCTATATTCGAACTTCTACTCCAATTGGTTCTTCCGGGCTACTTCAAAAAGGAGAAATCCAGGTATTTTACATTATTGTAATTTACATTCATTTTGGTTTATTTTAAGATTCACCAGAAAAATCTCATTGTGTGTGGTTATCTGAGGAGAGCGAGAAAACTCAAAAAGTGAGTTTTTGGATTGTGTAAGCCCAAGTTTAAAAAGACACAATTATGAAGGTTTTGGGTGAACCTGTGAAAACTTATTTTGATAGTGAACGCTAATATCCCCTGTGTGAGGATATTAGGAGTGGAGTAGCATTCTGTGTGGCTGTTTTATAACAGTTGGTGTACACACAGGTGAACCACTATAATTCCTTATGTTTTGTAGTTGTATGATTTATATTTCCTATCTTTGTTTATTCATTTGTGGGATGTATAGATGGATGTGAATGTTGTAACCTTTTTATTTCAAGCATTGTGGGGAATGTTGTAATAAGTTTAGAATTTACTTTCTTCTATTTTCCTTTCTTATTCCTCTTCAGTTTGGAATATTGATACTTATCGTTCTAGTAAGGTTGTCCTGCCATAAACCCTTGGTTTTTATGGTGCAAGGTCGTCCTTAAAACTATATTCGTATCAACCTCTCAAGACTTGAATTTGAGGTTACTTTACATTCCTTTATTGTGGTTTATTTCCTTACTTTTATTGGTTATCTTATTTCTAAAGTTTCGCTATTATTTTTTTAATTTGACATAGTCCTATTCACCCCTCCCCAAGACATATAGCTTTGCCATTACAAGTGGTATCAGAGCCTAATAGCTCGTTTTAATTCTTTATTCTTGGATTTATTTCTTGAGCTAACGATCTAAGCTATATATAAGATGTCAAATTTTGATAGCGTATCAGTCACTCGGCCTCCACCTTTTGATGACTCCAATTATGCAAATTGGAAAGCCAGATGAGAATCTTCTTAAAATCCATGGATGAAAGTGTGTGACTGGACACAGTGAATGAATGAAATCCTCCTACCACTGAAGTGACTGGAATCGATGGTTCAAAAATAATGAGAATAACTCCTTATTTCTCATGGACCACACTTCAGATAAGTGAGAGTAGTGCAAATGCTAAAGCACTAAATGCAATCACTTGCGCACTATCACCAGATGAATTCAAAAGAATTATATCATATGATTATGCAAAGCAAGCTTGGGATGTTTTAGAAATGACACACGAGAGTACATCAATTGTCAAAAAATCTAAAGTCCAACTCCTCACAACCAAATTTGAAAAAATTCATATGGGGGAAAATGAAATGTTTATGGACTTTTATACAAGATTAAATGACATTATAAACTCTATGTGGGGTCTTGACGATAAAATCCCAGAAAGTAAAGTGTGTGTAAAGATACTACGTTCACTTCCTAAACAATTCAACTCTAAGGTAACCGCGATCCAGGAATTTTGTGATACGGACACCATGAGAGTTGAAGAATTAGTTGGATCTTTACAAACCTATGAGTTAAATTTTAAAGCTCCTAAAGAAAAATCTATTGCCCTTAAGTCTAAAGATGTTTCTCAAGAAAATCATTCTGATTTAGAAAATTCTGAAGATAATATGGCCCTTTTAGCTAAAAAGTTTTATAAAATTTTCAAAAGTAAAAAGACGGTTGATTTTCAAAAGGTAATGAGAAGAAGAGATCACAATCTACATCTAAGCCTTGGAAATCTTTAAAAGAAAGTGAATGTTACAACTATTAAGAATAAGGGCATCTAGCAAACAAGTGTCCTAAAAAGGACAAACCCAAAAAGAATAGTATGTTGGCTACTTGGGATGAATCTTCTGATTCTGAAGCCTCTTCTGATTCAGAAGATTATGAAACCGAGTCAGGTAATGAAGTAAAAGCCGTTATGACTCTAGCCAAATTCACATTTTCAGATAATGATTCAACAAGTGAAGAAAATCTAAACAATGAATGTGAAAATGAAGATGATCTTCAAGATGCTTACAATGCCTTATATAAGGAAAGTTGTAAAATTTCTGTTAAACTTAAACTTTAAAAAGAAAGATTTTCCAAGCTTAGAGAAAATTTTAAATCCCTAGTTTTAAAGAAATCCCATATTTCAGACTGTTTTGAAAAATACAAATGTGATTTGGATTTCAAAAATTCTCAGATTGAAAGTCTAAAATCTGAGAATGAAAATCTTAAACTTGAAGTCTCCTCTTTTAAGTTTAAAGGATATATGGAAGTATGCCCAAGGAGATCCAAAGTTAGAAAAACTTTTATCTGGATCAATGAAATGTGGCGATCGATTCAATTTGGGCTACGTGAAAAATGTTCCTCTTAAACATAAGAATACATCTCCTAAGTTTGTAAAAGGAGAGACCTTAAACTCAAAAGGGAAAAGTACAAATCAAGTTTTTTCTAAAACTACTTTTCAAAAATTAAAAAATAATTATAAATTTCAGAACTGAAACCCTTTAGCTGAAAAAATAGTTGATCTTCTTAAGGAGCTCTTAAAATCTAACTCAGTGGGTCACTCTACCTATAACTACAATCAAAAGAAGACACACTATACTCCTAAACCTAAAACTGATATGAAATGGGTTCCTAAGGTTACCTACTTGGTTGCCCACACTACTTTCAAAGCTACAAGCCATTCGAAGTGGTACCTAGATAGTGGATGCTCCAGGCATATGACAGGCAACAAGCCTTTATTCACCGATCTTAAAGATATGACTGATGGGTCAGTCACATTTGGTGATGGTAGTAACTACAAAATCATTGGCCAAGGTACGGTTCAACTCTATAACCTTCCCTTATTTAAAAATATTTTATATGTTGAGGGTATAAAACACAACCTATTAAGCATATCTCAAATATGCGATAACAATCATAGTGTGAAATTTTCCAAGCAAGGTTATGAAATTATAAACAAAAAGGCATTTGTAATATTAACTGGTCGCAGAACTTCTAAAAACTGCTATATTGTAAGTGATGACAGCTCATCTAGTCAAAAATGTTACATGGTCCATACTAATGAAACAGAATTGTGCCATAAACGCTTTGGACATGTACACTACCGTAATTTATATAAATTGAGCAAAAGAGAACTGATTAGAGGTCTACATAAATTATAAAGAGTAGACAAAATATGTGGCGAATGCCAGTATGGTAAACAAACTAGGATCTCTCACAGAAAGGTGAACTCTAATGCCACATCAAGACCACTCGAACTTCTCCACATGGATCTTATAGGACCAACTAGGACGGAGAGTCGAGGTGGCAAAAAATACATCCTGTTAATTGTGGATGATTTTTTAAGATTCACTTGGGTCACTTTCTTAAGGGATAAATCAGAAACCCTTGATGAAAGATTATTAGACATATTTAAATTGAAAAAGGTTCTCAAGTCAGTAAGATCCGTAGTGATCATGGATCTGAGTTTGAGAATAGTAGTTTTGAGAAATTCTATAGCGATCAGGGAATATCACATGAATTCTCTACACCCAAATCTCCACAACAAAATGGAATTATGGAAAGAAAAATAGAGTGCTTCAAGAAATAAAAAATGTAATGTTAAATAGTATGAAGCTCCCTAGAAATCTTTGGGCTGAAGTAGTGAATGTCGCCTGCTATATTATTAACCGGGTTTATACTTGTAAATCTATTAATAGAATGGCTTATGAATTATGGTTCGATAAGAAGTCTACTATTAAATACTTTCAAGTTTTTTGAAGCAAGTGTTATATTTTGCATGACCAGGAAAATCTGGGAAAATTTGACACTAAGAGTGATGAAGGGATCTTTTTAGGATACTCTTTAAACAGTTGCGCATATCATGTATTGAACAACAAGACCGGTGTGATTCAAGAGTCCATTAATGTGGTCATTGATGATCATTTGAATACACCTACCCCTAGTTCAGATAATGATGAAGTTCTTTTGATTGACAAACCAGATACTTCATCAAATCAAGTTAATTCTGAACTGAAGACTGTTAAGCATCATCTAACCACTCAAATTCTTGAAAATCCTCTCACTAGTGTGAGCACTCGAAAATAATTAGAAGGCATTTGTAATTACGTGTGCTTTACATCCTAAATAGAACCGGTAAACGTAAAAGTTCTTTCTTACGAAAACTGGATAGTTGTTATGCAGGAGGAACTTAATCAATTTATTCGAAATGATGTCTGGTATCTTGTTCTTAAACCTAAAGATAAACATATTATTGGAACAAAGTGGATATTCAAAAATAAGTCTGATGAACTTGGTAATATTATTCGAAACAAGGCAAGATTGGTTGTACAAGGGTACACTCAAATTGAAGGTATTGATTACGATGAAACCTTTGCACCAGTTGCTTGCCTTGAATCAATCAGACTTTTTGTATCTATTGCATGCTTTAGAAAATTTAAAATTTATCAAATGGATGTAAAGAGTGCCTTCTTGAATGGTGATTTACATGAAGAAGTATATGTTGAACAGCCTATGAGGTTTGAGGACCCTAAGTTTATTGATCATTTATATCGTCTTAAAAAGGCTCTCTATGGTCTGAAATAAGCTCCCAGGGCATGGTACGAGAAATTGACTAAGTTTTTACTCAGTAATAATTTTCAAATGGGCAGTGTCGATAAGACGCTCTTTGTTAAGAAACATAACGATGATATCTTAATGGTTCAGATTTATGTTAATGATATTATTTATCGATCAACTTGTACTAACATGACTATTGAGTTTGCAGATTTAATAAATCTAAGTTCGAAATGAGCATGGTTGAGGAATTAAATTATTCCCTAGGGTTACAAGTAAAACAACAACCTGATGAAATTTTCATTTCTTAGACCAAATATGCTCTGAACTCGATTAAAAGATTCGGATTTGAGAATAGTAAGAATTTTGATACTCCCATGAGTACAACTTTAAGACTCTCAAAGGATTCTACAAGTAAAGACGTGGATCCTAAATTGTATCGTAACATGATTAGTAGTTTGCTCTATTTAACTACTAGTAGACCTGATATTGCTTTCAGTGTTAGTACTTGTGGAAGATATCAGTCTAATCCTAAAGAGTCACATTTAACTGCTGTTAAATAGATTATGCGATATATTGCAAGTTTAGTTAACTTGGGTCTCTGGTATCCATATGATACTAGTGTTCAGTTGGCAGGGTATACTGATGCTGATTGGGCTGAAAATATCGATGATAGAAAATCAACCAGTGGTGGTTGTTTTTATATTAGAAATTGTTTAGTTTCTTAGTTTTGCAAGAAATAAAGTTCCATATCACTCTCTACTGCTGAGGCTGAATACATCGCAGCTGGAAATGCATGTACTCAGCTTGTTTGGATGAAACGTATGTTAAGTAATTATGGAATTACACAAGATTCAATGTCTATACATTGTGATAATTCCAGTGCCATAAATATTTTAAACAATCCAATCGTACCAAGCATATTGACATTAGGTATCATTATATTGGTGAATTAGTAGAAGGAAAAATAATATCTTTAAAATATATTTCGACCGAAACTCAACTTGCTAACATTTTTACTAAACCACTCGACAAAAGGAAGTTTAATAAATTAAAATTTGATCTTGGTATGTGCATTCAAAATTGATTATTCATGCATTAATGTATCACAGTGTATATATATTTGTGTATTTATTTCAATTTTATATGAATATTGCATATTTTTTTCTTTCGGTACTTGACCAGTCGTAGGTGTACACAACCGGTCCTAGCACGACCGGTCGTGGACAGGCCAAGACCAGTCGTGGAGCGCGTTGGGTAATTTAATTTGGAGAAAATTTTCATCTTCCTCATTTCCAACTTCCTCTCCAACAAGCCGACGTCCGACCAATCAAACCCACCGACCTGATCTTCAAGGTTAGTGCATTTTAGTGGTCTATTTGTCAGATTCAAGTTCTATTCTCTTGTTTATTTGCATTGGAGTGCTTGATTTCAAGCTTTGTGGAGATTTTGGGGCTTTTCTTCTACATTTGCTAATCTAAGAAAATCCTTCTCTACTTCTTTTGAGTTTTCTTATTCCTTTATATTTCTTTATGGAAATGGATGCTAGAGGGAAAAAGAAAATAGACCGTGATCCATCATCCTCTAGATCAGCTCCAATAACTCCACGCCATCTTCGTTTACCCGAAAATGATTCTGCTTATGTACGGGATTTGCGTTTGCGCAATGTTATTGTTGAAAAAGCTATTGATCTTAACCACATTGCTCCATTTGGTATCTTTCCTCTCCTCTAATCTGTAGGATGGGATAACATCTTACATTGGGGTGGGCTGCACACCAATCTATTGCATAGTTTATGTTTGCATGAATTTAACATTTCAAATAGATGCTAGAGAAGGCCCTTTTGATGTAAACCATCATTTAATATCTGGCCTTATGGAAATACTTGTTAATGATGAGGGTATCCCCATCATATTCTAACTAAAAAACCCTTAGAAACAGAAGAACGACAACTTAGCAGAGCATTATGTAACATGAATGTGCAATGGACTCATAAAGGGAATGCACTCACTTCAAAGTATTTGTTACCCAGATACAAAGTCTTCCATAGAATTTTTACTTTTAATCTGTATCTGCGGTCTGGTAATAAAACAGAATTGACTTCAAGTATGGTTCATGTTTTGCACTCAGTTATTTCTGGTACTAAAATTTGTCTTCCATCCTTAATATATCATTTCATCATTCAATTTTGTTTCCATCCAAGTCATAGTGATATACCTTTTGCATATCTTATGACTGTTTTGGCTTCTCAAATGTTGGTTGCTATACCTGTTGGAGAGGCTTCTATCCATAATATGATTTTTAACAACTCAAATATAAACAAAATGAAGTTGGAATTGGCTCCTCACTAAGTGGATGGTGATGGTGGAGCTGGAGTTGGGAATGAAGAAGAAGTTGATGATCTTCTTCCTAATGACATAAACATGGATGTATTTTTGATGAAATTTAGTCTGATTCTACTAATGATCCTGATTATGAACCATCTGAATTTGATGCACGTCTGCATGCACTTGAGGAGAAATTTGAAAACATGAATGTTGCCCATGATTTACAGTTCAAATATATGCGCAAGTATCTTAGGCGCTTAAACATGGGCATGCATCAACTTGATCCTACCAAACCTGTTCCTTCAGGTTCAGATTGAGTGATTTGATCTTTGGTCTGTAATAACCTTAAGTTTATTTTTGGTGAATTGTGAATTGTGAACTAGATTTGGTTTACTAACTATGGTTTACAGACTATGGATTGCATTATTTCAATCTTAATGGTTTGATCTTTAATTCTTTATTCCTTGTTTATTCTCATTTTTCATTGTTTTCTTCTTCCTTTGTCATATTGTGTCAAAAAGGGAGAGAAATTATGGATTGGATTGGTGAATAGTAGTGAATAGTTGCATTACAAGTTTTTTTTATTTATTTATGTGCTATTCAGGGGGAGTAAGAGTACGGAGGTGGAATGTAAATATCTTGATGTGTGCAGCATTATCTTGATATGTGCATTTGATGTAGCATTACAAGTTTATCTTGATGTGTGCATCTAGTGCATGACAAACTGGTGCATGATTCTTTAACTAGGCTATTACTGGTTTCCTTTTATAACCTGTGTATAATTCTTTGTATTCATATTGGTGTTATATTATTATTAAGTGTTTTGTCACAAATTTGACAAAGGGGGAGATTATAAGTTCTATGATTTTATGCTCCTTTGGTTGTCAATTTTTGTGGTGTCAAAACCTCTTTGTGTCTTGTGTTTATATGTTGATATATGTTCAAGATACTGCATCACAATGCTTCAAGAAAGAAATGCAAGGTCATGTATTTTATCCTCTTCTGTAAGCTTCAATGTTCAGAGCTACAACGATAAGAAGAGTGTTGGTTCAAAACTCAAGATGAAGTTTAATTTCAAGCTGTAGAAAATCTCAAGATTAAGCTACATCAAGTAGAGATCTCAAGCTTCATAAGGTTCAAAGGTCAACCGTCATCTGATAGAATGAAGCTTCAATGTTCATACTTCATGTCCCAGGTATGAAAGACCTTAGTTCGACCTTAGGGTTGGTTATTTTGTATACATAATTCAAATTGAATCTTTTTATATGATTCTGGTTTGTTTTAAGACTAGTCCTGAACCTTGTTTGACCAGTCCTAGCACTAGTTCGACTAGTCCAGAGATTCCAAGACCAATCCTAAGTTTGTTGGAATTTTTCAGATATTTCTGTTCGTCTACTACCAGTCTTAGACTCTGCTCTACCGGTCGTATGAACAGTGTCGACTAGTCCTTCGACCAGTCCTGTTTCTACGATTCAAAGTCCAACAACTGTGCTGGTGGTCTTACGACCAGTCGAGTGGAACCTACGACCAGTTGTAGACACCCTACGACCAGTCGTAAGTCGGTTTTATCCGATCGCGCTAAAAATTTCAAAAATTCGTTCTCCTACGACTAGTCAAAGTGTCCACTAGACCAGTCAAAGGTGCGATTTCTAAAACTATAAATAGGCAACGAATTTCAAAGTTTGAGATAGAAATTCAAGTAAATTCAAGGTATCACTCTGAGATAAGTTTGTGTTTATTTTAAGCTATATTATGCACATTTAATATTCTTTTTTTGTTAGCTTTTGCATTTGATTTTATTTCTATTCCAATATTATTTAAAAAGAGTAATTGTTGTATTCCTTCTTCTTGGAATTAAAATCAAATAGATCTAAGTCTAACTGGTTTAATTTAAAATCAATGAGAACCTAGAACCATTTTAAAGTGAGTATTGGACATTGAACTTCTACTCCAATTGGTTCTTCCGGGCTGCTTCAAAAAGGAGAAATCTGGATATTTTACATTATTGTAATTTACATTCATTTTGGTTTATTTTGAGATTCTCCAGAAAAATCTCATTGTGTGTAGTTATCTGAGGAGAGCCAGAAAACTCAGAAAGTGGGTTTTTGGATTGTGTAAGCCCAAGTTTAAAAAGACACAATCGTGAAGGTTTTAAGTGAACCTGTGAAAACCTATTTTGATAGTGAACACTAATATCTCCCATGTGAGGATATTAGAAGTGGAGTAGCATTCTGTGTGGCTGTTTTATAACAGTTAGTATACACACAGGCAAACTACTATAATTCCTTATGTTTTGTAATTGTATGATTTATATTTTCTATCTTTGTTTATTCATTTGTGGGATGTATATGTGGATGTGAATGTTGTAACCTTTTTTTTTTTCAAGCATTGTGGGGAATGTTGTAATAAGTTTAGAATTTACTTTTTGTTATTTCCCTTTCTTATTCCTCTTCAGTTTGGGATATTGATACTTATCGTTCTAGTAAGGTTGTCCTACCATAAACCCTTGGTTTTTATGGTGCAAGGTCGTCCTTAAAACTATATTCATATCAACCTCTCAAGACTTGAATTTAAGGTTGCTTTACATTTCTTTATTGTGGTTTATTTTCTTATTTTTGTTGGTTATCTTGTTTCTAAAGTTCCGCTGTTATTTTTTTAATTTGGTATAGTCCTATTCACACCACCACCCCCCCCCCCCCCCCCCCCCCCCCCCCCCCCCCCTCGAACATATAGCTTGGCCAATACATGATATCAACAGGTTGGATGGAAAATAAACATTACAATGGGCCCTAGGAAATATTTAGATTTGAGCATTCAATCACCACTATTTTTTTTTTGCTGTGATCTATTTGAGATTTGGATTTGCTTTTTTTTTTTTTTTTTTTTTTTTGGCTCAAGCACTAAAATGAGGTGTGGATATAATGGATCTGCCTAATCCATGTCTCTTAGGAAACACATTTTAAGGGATGTAGCCCCGATGGATCCAAGGAACCACCGTAAGTTTCTGCATTATGGGGCATTAAGGGCCCCTTGTAATATTTGTGTTTTATATCCACACCGTTCATCCATTTCACCAACTTATTTTAGGGCATTGGACAAAAAGTAAAGCAGATTCAAATCTTGGGTGGACCACACCAAATGGAACAGTAGTAATTGAATGACTACAATTAAAAACTTCTTAATGACCACAAAAGTTTTGGATAAAGTGGATATTTGCATTTTCCCTTCATTCAAGTACATGTGACCTTATCAACAAATTGAATGGCAAATAAAAATCACCGGAGTCAAGGAAGTTTTTAGGAGTGGGTGTTCAATCATACCACTGTTCCTTGTGTTGTAGTGATATAGTCCTTTTATTTTTGGGATCACACCTTAAAATGAGGTGGCAAAAAGAATGAACGATGTGGATATAAAACATATAAATCAAGGTGAGCCCTGTAGTTCCGGCACCACCATGCTTAGTGGTTCCCTTCGTCCATTTCCATGTGAGGTTGGATGGAGTTTTAGTGGTGAGTGTTCAATCACCACTTTTTCAGTGGTATGATGCACCCGACATTTGGGTCTACTTCTTTTTTGGGATCATACCTTGAAATGAGCTGGCAAAACAGATAATCAGAGTGGACATACAACACAGACATCGTGTGGGCACATGTTCAGGGCCTCCCCAGCTGAGCCCTTACCCCTGCCTCACCTAACCTGCGCTCCATTGTAAAACGCTAGACAGTCGACATAATCTTTCAACATTGAATTTTGAAGTAAAAGAAAAGTGGAAGAGTAGGAAAGATGTGAATTCTTGGCCAATGGAAATTTAGGCGTGTTTGGATTATTGTTGCCATTTTGTCATTAGTAAATGTGTAATTATTACAATTGATATGTCACCCACCCAAATCAATACAAGTGAAAGTAGAATCCTCACAATTTGTCACCGTTGGCAATTCCATATGTAATTCAGATCTAAGAAATTCTGTATTGTGATTGATCCACATCATCGTTGTCAATATCATCACTACTGCATTAAATGCATTATATGATGATGTGGTCCAATTAAATTGCAGCAAGCATAATTTTCCCTGATTAAGACTTTCCATGCCTATGCGAATGTCCTTTCTGTGAAAAAAAAAAACAAGGGAGATGCCGCATAATATAACCCATCCTTTTTTTCCACGCGAAAAGCGACCTTTGGGTTCGTTCTTTTTCTTTTTCTTTTTCTATGCATCCATGGGAAAGGATCCAGAAACCCTCCCGAAGTCTTTTTTGGCTGCGGTCGAAATTTCTAAACAGGGAGCAACCCCAGCCACACCTAAGACCGTGAAGCCATTACCATGGCCCCCACCTCGATGTTTGTATTCTATATATCAACGCCATCTATCCGATTTCCGAGATAACTTTAGGGGATGAGCCAAAAAGTGAAGCGGATCCAAATCACAGGTGGACCATACAATAAGAAACAGTGGTGATTGAACGGTCCAAGATTAAAAACTTCCTGGGCCCACTATAATGTTTCTGTAATGTTTATTTGCCATGGAACTTGTTGATAAGGTCACATAAGCTTTGATAATTAAAAACAAAAACTTTTTTGTCCCATCATAAGTTTTTAATGGCCTATCACCAGGATTTCGTATGGGATAGTCCACCTGAGATTTGGATCTGATTAATTTTTGAAATAATACCTTAAAATGATGGGAAAACGGATGGACGGTGTAGATATATAATAAATTCATCAAGGTGGGTCCCAAAGTAAGGGCCGCACCAACTTGGGTGAGGCGGGGCCCGCACCTAATCCTCTCGCTTCGACACGAAAATGGTGATGGCAAACTCCTTTGTCCTCTCTCCCTCCAAGTCCTAGAAGAATGGGACGCGGTTTGGGTAGGGACCCAATACCAGCTAGCTAGCTATGTCAAAGCTGTGCGGGCCCCACCATGTAGTATTTGTTTTTATCCACGCTGTCCATCCATTTTAACATCTTATTTTAGGGCACTGTCCAAAAAACGAAGCAGATCCCAATCACAGGTTGACCACACCACAGGAAAAAAAAGTATTGATTGAATGTTCACCGTTAAAAACTTCCTAGGACCCATTAGAATGTTTATTTGCCATCTAGCCTGTTGATATGGTCACATAGACCTGGATGAATGGAAAA
This sequence comes from Magnolia kwangsiensis, assembly GCA_037074715.1. Classification (NCBI taxonomy): domain Eukaryota; kingdom Viridiplantae; phylum Streptophyta; class Magnoliopsida; order Magnoliales; family Magnoliaceae; genus Magnolia; species Magnolia kwangsiensis. The sequence continues at coordinate 70,559,163 of CM073582.1, read as the reverse complement.
CACAAATATCGCCTTGACGTGAAACTTCGTTCAATCCCTACTGTTTCCTGTGGCGTGGCCCACCTAAGATTTGGAGCAGCCTCATTTTTTGGATCATGCACTAAAATAAGCTCAAAAAATAGATGGACGGTGTGGATAAAACAAATATATCATGGCGGCCCCCACAGAAGTTTGACATCAGCTATCTGGCTGGTGTTGAAAGAATGGTGCAATATTCGTTATAAATACGTGAATTAGCTTTGAATCCTATACTACATCCAACTTCTCAGTTCTTGTTCTTCCCTATCCCTGACCAAAATGGAGCTTCCACAGGTAGGTTTAGGGCTATTTTGGTCATTTTTCCTCCACGTCCTCCTCCTATCGTCCATGCTCGAACTTTCCAAATCTTTCACCACCCTCGGAAACGAAACTGATCGGCTCTCTTTACTCGTCTTCAAGGACGGACTAGCAGTCGATCCGTTTGGTGCAACCAGATCATGGAACCAAACTCTCCATTTCTGCCAGTGGTCTGGAGTCACATGCAGCACCAGCTCTGGTCATCAAAGGGTCACAGACTTAAACTTTACAAGCCAGGGACTGGTGGGCCACATATCTCCTTACATATCCAACCTCACCTTCCTCAAGGAAATTCACCTCTCGAACAACAGCTTCCATGGCAAAATCCCACAAGAGATTGGCCGTTTGCTCCACCTCCAGCTTCTCAATCTAAGCCATAACTCATTCAACGGTGAGATTCCAGCCAACTTGTCCTACTGTTCAGACCTCAGAGTTATCGACTTGCATGAAAACCAGTTCACTGGAAATCTTCCCGCCCAACTCGGCTCTCTTTCAAACCTACTTCTCCTGGACCTGGACACCAATGGTTTTACAGGAAGCATCCCACCTTCATTTGGAAACCTTTCTTCTCTCACCCGTCTTAATCTACGAAAAAATAGATTACATGGAAGCATTCCCCATGATCTAGGCCGAATCACTACCATAAATTATCTTCGAATCTCTTTCAATAATCTACTCGGTATGCTTCCTCTCTCGCTTTTCAATCTTTCCTCTATCAATTATTTCAATGTTGCTACAAACCGACTAGAAGGAAATCTTCCACATGACATAGGTCTCACCCTTCCTAATCTCCAAATACTGGTTTTAGCAGGTAACCGATTCACAGGACTTTTTCCGATATCATTACCCAATGCTTCAAAGCTTGAATCTATCGATATAGCAGATAACAATTTTAATGGATCGGTGCCTATGAATATCGGAAGACTTCAACATCTTCGGCGCCTAAGCTTCCAAATGAATCGACTTGGAAGTGGGAAAGCTGATGACTTGAATTTCCTAACATCTTTAACCAATTGCAGTGGCCTACAAAATTTAGGTCTAGGTGACAACCATTTTGGTGGAGTGCTGCCCAACTCCATAGCTAATCTCTCTACCAACTTAAGCTACCTATATTTGGGAAGAAACCCAATATCTGGAAGAATTCCAACAGGTATTGAGAATCTCGTTGGCTTGATTTCATTGTTGATGGGCTATAACCTTTTCGAGGGAACTATTCCCAATGGAATTGGGAAGCTCAAGAACTTGAAGGAATTCAACTTGAATGGAAACCGACTTTCCGGTCAAATTCCATCTTCCTTTGGAAACATTACTCAATTGACTCAACTCTCTTTAGATGGAAATGGTTTGGAAGGAAGCATTCCTTCAAGCTTGGGAAATTGTCAGTATTTACAAAACATGGACCTTTCGAAAAATAAGCTTAATGGTACTGTGCCAAAAGAAGTATTTGGTATTCCGGCATTGAGGGTTTTCTCTTTGAATGAGAATTCTTTAAGTGGGTCTCTAGCTTTGGAAGACAATAACTTGACAAATCTTGAGAAATTGGATGTTTCTAAGAACAAATTTTCAGGCGAAATTCCTAACACATTAGGAAAATGTCTTCGCTTGGAAAACCTGTACATGTCCAATAACTTCTTTCAAGGAACCATTCCTCCATCTTTGAGTGATCTAACACGTCTTCAAGGGCTAGATCTTTCACGCAATAACTTGTCCGGGCCAATTCCAGAATATTTTGGGAAGTTTCCATCTTTGCAGTATCTAAATCTTTCTTTCAATGGACTTGAGGGCGAAGTACCAAAAGAAGGGATCTTTAGAAATGCAAGTGCAGTTGTAGCTCTTGGGAACAATAAGCTCTGTGGGAGTGTCTTGGAATTGAAGTTGCCCACATGCCGTAACCAAGCTACCAAGAAGAAGGGAGGATCGGTTTTGTTCAGAGCAATAATCTCGGCAGCAAGCATGGCTTCGTTTGTGATTCTATGTGCGTTTATCCTTCCAACTCTTTATTTGATAAGAAAGTCGAGAAGGAAGCACTCTTCCTTGTCTTTACCGGACGATCCTTCCAATTCTTTATCAGATGATTCATTCTTGAAAGTTTCATATGCGGATCTTCTTCGAGCTACTGATGGATTCTGCTATACCAATTTGATTGGTATGGGGAGTTATGGCATGGTGTATAAAGGAGTCCTAAGCCCTGATGCAGTTGTTGCAGTGAAGGTACTCAATCTTCAACGCGGAGGAGCTTCTAGAAGTTTCACGGCAGAATGTGAGGCGTTGAGAAATATTCGACATCGAAATCTGATTAAGATCTTAACGGCTTGCTCAAGCATTGATTACAATGGAAATGATTTCAAAGCGCTTGTTTTTGAATATATGCCGAATGGGAGCCTGGACAGGTGGTTGCACCCTAGCGTGGATGAGAAATTTTATTTGAGAAATCTGAGCCTGGTCGACAGATTGAAGATTTCAATCGATGTGGCTATTGCGTTGGATTATCTTCATCACCGTTGCCAAACACCAGTAATTCATTGTGATTTGAAACCAAGCAACATTCTACTTGATGACGATATGAATGCTCATGTAAGTGATTTTGGCTTAGCAAGAATTCTCTATGGAAATTCTGGTGATCGTCCTCAAAATCAGAGCAGCGCTATTGAGATAAAAGGATCTATTGGGTATATTTCTCCAGGTAGTGACTTCATCCTCTCATTTGATTTTTCTGTACTAGTATAGTTTTTGTATAAGTGTTTCAAATAGTGTGGAGGTTGTGCTAAAGATTAAACTCATATGAAAGATAGGAAACTCATAGGATATTAATTTAAAAAATAGGCTTTTACAAAAAACTACCTAAATAATAGGGTATTTGACATTATCCAAATAGAAGTAATACATTTGGAAATAATCACATCATTTATTCAAGGTTATTGCAAATACCACTTTTGGTTAGTTTTTTTTTTCTTTTCTTTTCTTATGGTTGTTGACTTTTATGGAATATTTTGAATATACATATATATATATATATATATATATATATATATATATATATATATATATATATATATATATATAAAGAGGCAGCTAGCTCTACCCTAAAACCTCTCTCTCTCTCTCTCTCTCTCTCTCTCTCTCTCTCTCTCTCTCTCTCTCTCTCTCTCTCTCTCTCTCTCTCTCTCTACATTAAAAAATCTCAATTAAAATTTTATTGTATGTTCCATGTGGAGGAGAATTAAAGGCTTGATGTTCTCCCACGAAGAACTTTGTAGTATATTCCACATGGTCATTTTTGTTATTTTCTAACAGTTGCTAACATATATAAGTTACGAAAAACTATCAGAATGTGGCTATTTGCAATAACGGTGAATTAATAATGTGGTTATTTTCTACTGCTTTTGACATGGGATTCTGCATAAACCCCTTAAAGTAATAGATATTCATACATCTACATATTTATAACATTATAAACAAAAAACAAAAAGAAAATATCAGTAGAAACTCAAAACTGAAACGAAAATGCATAGATGGGAGAATTTATAAAATGAGACAACTAATATTGTTTTCTATTATGTTAGTTATTTATCAATTATTTTGGTTTTGCTAATGTCAAACAAATAGGTCATCCGCAAAGCTTCTAAATTCCATGAAAATTTGATAGTTAAGATTGAACAAAGATACAATATAGATGTGCACCTCATCTTCAAACATTTATTTTACAAATACCACTTTGTATTGTTTATGATTCCAAAGTAGCACTTGGATTTGATGATTCTAAGCATGTGACATATGGCATGTAAACAATACATGGTTATAATAAATTGCCCCATTAAAAAGGGTTTATCATCCGAACACCATGATTCTTGTACCATGGCTTGCTCCCAATAGTACTATTAAATGAACCTTCCAGATTGATTATGGGCAACCCACATGGCATTTAGAAGCTTTGGGGACTTTACTAATGTCCCTGTAAAAGTGAGACAATGGAAAAACCTTTTTTTAAAGATTTTTTTCATGAGTATAAAATCATGTTAATGTATTTATTAGATAGCTAGTTAACTAATACTTATTTATCTATGAGATGCATTTTTTCACTTTATCATTGTGTTCCCTTAATGGTCTATTTGTTTGAAAGGGTATGTTTAGCCACTACACACAATCACAACTTACTAGTCCGCATTGCTTGGTACTTAAAAATGTGTTCCTCTCATTGTAGTAAGCATTAATTATGAATTCAAAATTTTGTCGAGGATTAAAAATAATCTTGGCTACCTATATTCTAAATTAACTATTATTTCTTCTCTTGGCTCAGTGGTAGACACTATATGTTACATCTTTAAGGTCAAGGGTTCGAGAACCCATGCGTGTGTGGGGAGGTAGTATTTGTGTTTCTCACCTTTCAAAAAATAAAATAAACTATGATCTCTAATACAGAGAAGAAATTGTTTTTTAAGTATTTGAATAAATTATAATCTCTAATTCATAATTAATGTTTGCTAAAATGAGACGAACTCATTTTTAAGTGGCAACCAAATAGGCATAAGAATTGTATCAAATATTGCTTTTATCATTATCTATTTTTTAATATGCATGCATTTAAGTTATTACTGGGAGCAGATGAAGTCCATCTGGAAAGATATGCATTCAAGTTATTACTGGAAGGGGATCAAGTCCATCTGGAAAGATGTCGCAAAAGTAAATACTGAGAGGGGACAACCATCATTATAGTTATAACACAATCCTAACCATTGAAAATCTTATAAAGAATCAGTAGAAAAACATTCCAAAGGTTTTGGCACATCGTTTTCAGTCTATGGTCTGTTAATGTAATCTAATGATAAATGGACTCTTGGATCATCATACAAATGATCGTGCGCATTATAAATCGTGGGGTTTAGAAACTTTCATCCTCCCAAGTGTACTAGATATCTTCATTTATTATCATCATTGTTGTCAATTTTAGGATATCTATTATTGTTGTCACCGTTGTCATCGATGTTCTTCTTATTTTTCTTTTTTCTTTTCTTTTTTTACCCTTCTTCTTATGAAAACAGCATTATCTGACTGAGAATGAATCTCTTTTTTTGAAGTTCTTTGCCAAGTGAATGATTAAATTAATAAGATGATTTGCATCGCATGTGATTTTTTTTACTGCTTAACAATCATCATGGGAGAACATTCTTGTAGTGGTTTTAGTGAGTATACTTATGGGCTAATATTCTTTTTCGCTATAATGGAAGGAATGATGAAGAGAATTAGTACAGCATAAGATCACCATCAAATGTCGGCCTTAAAGGAACATCACCTGATAGATTCTTTATAAATTGCAATAGTTTGGCCATTTATGATGATAACATGAGATGAAAAGATTTAAGTATTAATTAAGAGCAGTGATCTCTTATAGAATAAAACTACAGATGTTACAGGTGGTGTGACACACACACACACACACGCGCGCACACACAAAAAAAAAAAAAAAAAAAAAAAAAAAAAAAAAAAAAAAAAAACTTAGAGCTGATGAGTCAAGAACTCTGAAGGTAAAAAGTTATAAAATGATACCTTGATAGAAGAAATTAGTGTAATGATTTTTTTGGATAGTGTTAACAACAATAGCATACAATAACATCTTGCATTCAAAAAAGAAAATTTAAAATTTAAAATAAAATAAAATAAAATAAAATAATTGACATGAAGTGCAGATCAGGTGGTATCAATACATTAACTGTGTTCGAGAATATAAACAGTTGTAATCCTTTGCTTAGTGTAGCTTTCTTTACAAAAATTTAATTAAGAGAGTTTCTATTATTAAGGTTGGAAAACGAATATGGAAATCATTGAAGTGATTTATATGATATATCACAATAAGAGTAGATATTTTGAGTCTTTTCCTCACATCTGTGTGATCTTACTACTTAGTTATTATCCTGAGTACCTGTGATATTCCATAAATACAATCCTTACGATTATTCGATATAATTTTATATCCTTTAACACTAGCTTGTTTAATTCATGCAAAGAAATTTATATTGTTCTTCCTTTTTGAACTGCCCATTCACATTTGTTTTGATTTGTTTTTCTTCCACTTTAATGAACTCCATGCTATCCCCTTTGACTATTTTCTTATATTTAATACTTATTTTTTACTTTTTGAGAAGAGAAAAAAAATGGAGTGTCATTTTAAAACAACTACACCGGCTTTCAGAATTACAATCTCTTTTCTTTTTTAGTAAGTGGCTACTGAAATAAGGTATTTGTATGATCACAGAGTACGGCATGGGTGGTAGGGTGTCTACTCATGGTGATGTGTACAGTTATGGAATCCTTCTATTGGAGATGTTCACAGGAAAGAAACCCACTGATCGAATGTTTAAGGATGGTCTAAGCCTTCATCAACTCGCTAAGATGGCCTTGCCGGATCACGTGGAGCATATTTTAGATCAACGATTAATCTTAGAGGAAGTTAGCACTATTGAAAATGATGAAATTTTGGAAAGTGCTAGAAATAGAATGCGAGAGTGCTTGGTTTCGGTGATCAAAATTGGTGTATTTTGTTCGGCAGAATTGCCAAAGGAACGAATGAAAATGAGAGATGTTGTCATTGAAATGCATGCGATTAGAGACTTGTATCTGGGAGTTAGTATCAACACAGATGGGACAAACATGGCCAGCAGTTTGGATGAAAGCTTGTCTTACCTTTTGAACTGAAGTTTATATGGATCGAAATCTCAGTTATCAAGTTACTTGAGCATATGATTTCCATTTTCTTAGGTGTATCTTTGTCTGATGTTAAAAAGTGGGTATTGTATTTGAACTACATATGTAAAATGCAATTTATTAATTTGTGAATAAAACTAGATATTCTTACCATGTATGAATTCTATGTTGCTATCCTTAAATCAATATTATTCATATTACTTAAGTAAATGAGTAAATGTTAGAAAGCAAGAAAATTTGCACTTGGGTTATTCCTGCATCAAATAGATTTTGCAGACAATCGTGGAGACGTGTTTTGAAATGATGATTGTAGTGTTTCATTGCTAAAGAAGGCAAAGATCTCTCTAGTTTTAATACATTTTTCTAGCATACATTTTTAAAAAATAAAAATAAAAAATTTTCAAGAAAGATGGGATCACACCACCTGTATCTCTGTTGATAAAACGGAATGGCTATACATTCTTTGAGGTGGCCACCACAAAATAAATGGACCTCACCTATTGTACAAGTACTCTATACAACACATCTAAAAAATACAAGACAATTATGAGCCGAGAATAGGGATAAATACCTTAAACGGCAGAGCCACAGCAAACACTTCCCAACTGCATCGCACCAGTGAGTTCAATCGGGCGTCGACAGGGTACCCCAACCAAGCCAAAATCACCCGCAAGATTAGGCAAAAACCCTTAAACACCAACATGTTGTGGATATTTCCATGCAGCCTACACAAATTTCACATAGGACTATGATGATGCAGATGGGAAAACAATTGGCCCATAGCTCAAATCTTCTGAAATCAGATCTGGGAAATGCCTATGGATCTTCTCCATACTTGATGCAGGGATCGGCGTGATGAGGTCGATCACCATCTTCCTCAAAGGGATAATTACTCCGAATCCAAGGAGCTTCTTTGGACTCCTCACAAATATTCCTCGAATACACGAGGAGAGATAGAAAATAGAAATAAATTCTAAATAGATTGATTGATAATAATAAAATGAGTTTACAATCCCTTAAATGGTGATATGAACCCTAGGAAGAAGTTTCAGAATCAAACTACAACTCAAACTCCCTAAAATCATGACTTACTATAAATAATAAACTTACTATTTATAGACGGTCATGATTTCTACTAGACCTCATGGTTTTCAATTTTCAGAAAAAAGTAGTAAGTGTCCCATTTGGCTTAACCATGTTGTTCTCATAATTTTTCTAAGCATTCTTCATGTTGGACACAGCTCCTAAAACTCAATGGATCAAAAGTTATGATCAAACTAAAACTTACTACAAATAGTAAAAATGGAATTAAAAAAAGACTTTCTACCGTCGATATGATGAAATCTCACAAATTCGGCATGGAAAACCTGACGTAATGTGTTGGGTGGCTAAAGTTGCTTCTCCTACCCCAAAATCATATATGGTACGTTGAATAACTCATTCCGGTTAATGAGATATGCTTGTTTTAAGATTTTGATGGTACGTATAACTTCCACCTCTAATTGGGACTCCTCTGAGCCATCTTGACCATGAAATTGGTTGCGACCTGCTCTACATCAATACTACAAATAGCAGCAAATCATACATCTCATGGCAAACTTCAGCAACACCTACAATAAGGCCCCTGCCATTTGGGAGAGAGCTCCAACAACTCCTGAAATTCAGAACACATCAATCAATGAGTCCACCAACAGCCCCATACATGCTCCCAAATACATCTTCAAAATTGCTCTACCCCAAACAAACCAACTTCTTATTGGGTTTTGGTTTACAACTCCAATGCTCCCCTTCAAATCAAAAAAGGCTTCATTCCAAGCATCGATCTAAGTTTCTTGAATGTATCAGTCGGCAATGCTTTGGTGAAGATGTCCGCCATTTGTTTAGTGGTATGACAGTACTCTAGCTTCACTAATTTATGCTTCACTTGATGTATCAGGAAATGATACCTTGTATCAATGTACTTGCACCTTTCATACTGCACTTGATTTTTAACAAGCTCAATTGTCGACTTGTTGTCCACATATATGACAGTACATTCTTTCTGCGAATGCTTCAACTCTTTTAACATATTTATTCGTCATATCGTCTCATGTACAATAGACGAAGCTGCTATGTCACGCCCCAAATCCGAAAATCGGATTCACATGAATCCCGATTGCCGAATCCGGTGCCGACAGCCTCCGTAGTGTCCCATTCTCGGCTCCTGACAATCAAATGCCAGATTCCGATCCTGGGATCCTACAAGGAGGATTTTCAGAATGAATTTTTTTTTTTGTAATGGAGCATAACCACAAGCATAACCAAGTCACAAAACAACATCACCACATATCCACTATAACAAAATTTTGAGTACAATGCAGAAAGGGAAATACAAGGTGATCAAAAAGCTCCAAAAGGTCCTGATATGCACTCCTGTCTCAGCGCTGCTGTCGTCCAACGCTACCTGCACGCAACTATCGTGCATAAGCTTACAAAAGCTTAGAGGGTAGTGTAAGTGTGTGCGTAAGGCAAACGCCAAGTGTACAGTATCAGAACAATGCAGAAGTATGTGGTAAGTCCATAGAATCAACCATGCCAAAGCTATGCGATGAGATATGAATGTCATCGGCCACACCGATACAATGCAAGGCCTATATAGCCGAATGTCATATGCGAAATGCAATCCAAGCAAGTCGGTACTCTTCAAGTACGTATATCCGTACAGTTCCTCTCTGGATATCACCGGGGTCAATACACTTCGCAGAGACTGCCACCTCCCTAGCTGCACAGTCAAGAAAACGGATAAGACCTCACTATCCGCTTGACCAGTAGTATGCCAATACCTACCCGGCTCATCTATAGCGGACTCATTTGCGAGCTAGTCAAACTCAGCCTAGCTTATAGCCCTCTCACTCAGGCGGATAAGGCCACACCCCCTTCCAACCGACCACGACATAGTGGGAGACGCGGCCTACTGGTGTTCGGCACTCGGGCGCTCATGTATCCACTCGGTCTAAACACTGGAGCATCTCCTGGTACCAAAAAGGTTCTGGGACTTTCACCCAAGGACATCCTAAGTGCCCACAGTGCTAGAATAAGTATTTTCGGTATCCAATACGGCCATCCACGATGTACCTGTGGAGCCACGGCCCTGATATCCATAAGGTGTGCAGTGATCAAGTCATACGTATGCGAGATGCATGAAACACGCTGTCAAAACATGCAGCAATCCAGCGCGTACGGCGCGATCATGTGGGGCACTCAGTCACATAATGAGCCCCGTAAATGGTCTGCCCAATGGCATATGCTATGATCAGTCATTCATATTAAGCATACATATGATGCGATGGGCATGAGTCATGAGATTATTCTAAGCGTGTTATAAGGCAATGAATAGCAACAGGTATGGACCTATCAATGGGCCCTAAAGAGAGTTACAATGCGGACATTTAACCAACATTGTACATACAATGTGGACGTCAAACCAACATTGTTTCCCAGGCACGGCCTGCCATAAATATCATTTCACGAACCATGAAAAACGTACATTGCAATGGACCCTAAGGACATCCGTTAGGCCTCGATCTCTGGGCCTTAGATATATCAAATGGGTCGTATTACATAGGCCCCACATTCACCAAATGGTTTGCATTAATGGGCCTCACCAATGAGCCTTATGTATATTGCAATGGTCCATGATCCATGGGCCTTGAAATACATCAAAGTGGCCTAAATATATTAGATGGGCCCATACACATAAATATATCAACTAGGCCACTCCATTTGTGCCCCATGCACATCAAATGGGCTTGTTCCCATGGGCTTTAATATGTATTTCATGGGCTTGAATCCCGTGGGCCTTATATAGAATAAGTGGGCCGGATCCTATGGGCATTGCATATGTCAAATGGGCCCAAACCCATGGGCATTATTCATGCCAGATGAGCTTAATCCCATAGCCCTTATATGTATCAAATGGGCCTGATCATTTGGGCCTCAGATATATACCAAGGTAGGCCTCAATGAATGGCCAAAGTTAAATCAATAAGGGGCCCTATACACATGCCATGGTGGCCCATTTGAACCATAGATCTGGCTCATTTTGGCTCAAGCCATAAAATAATTTTACAAAAAAAATAAATAAATGGACGGTTTAGATGCAACTCATGCATCATGGCGGGGGTCACATGAAGGCCCACCATCATTTTAATATACTATATAATCTATATACAGTATATATATATATATACTATGATATTATATATACATATATCTTCACATACACACACGCATACACACAAGTGCACTCACACATGCATAAACACACATGTGCACTCACACACACGTGTACACACCCACACACACACGTGCACTCACACATGTGCGTACACACCCACGCACACACACACGTGCACATTACAGTGGGCTCCACCGTCCGTACGGACGGTGGATTTCAGGCACTTACATCACTGTGGGTCCCAGGTGGGGCCCACCATAATGTTTTTATGCCATCTGACCCGTCCATTAGGTCACACAGACCTGAATAACGGGTGAAAATAAATTTCGGCTCGATTCACAACTTCTGTGGGCCCCAAAAAGAGTTTTAATGGTAGAACTCAATTCACACTGTTTCTCATGGTGTGGGCCACCTGAGCGTCAGATCAGCCTGATCTTTGGAGGGGGACACGTCAGGGGGGTGGCCCACCTAATGACTGGGTCGGATGGTAAATAGGCATCAAGGTGGGGCCCACGGCTAGGGCCGTGGGTCTGCCTCGTCCGCCCGCCCGCTGACGAGCGCAGGATGCCTCGCGTCCTGCCGTGACGCCAGAGGCAGCAGCGCCTCTGCTGCTATATTTTTTTTATTTTTTATTTTTTAAAAAAAACCTATTTCCAAGGTTTTTCAGGTGTGGGGCCCGCGTGAAGTGCATCCACCCCATCCATTGTATTCCCGAGCACAAAATACACCCATCAAGACCAATATCGGCCATTTTTCAGCGTTTAGGAAGAGTTTTGGTAGAGTTCAATGGCAATGGTACCATTTTTAAAACTATGGCCCACCAAAAGCTCCGATCAACCCCATCTTTCATTTCAACGCTTAAAATGGAGCTCTAAATGGGATGGACGGCATGGATTGAATACATACATCAAGAGGGGGGCCTATACAAGTGGTCTTCTCCAAAGGCTTAGAAATAAGCCATGATTTGTGTTTTCATTCCAGTGACGTCCAATGTCACTGGACTCTTTTGGACTAGATACGAATTTTAAGTGGGCCTTACCTAGGTGGGCCACCACATACTAGGTGGTGTGGGTACGATGCATATAAGGTGGGCCCACTCATGGATGACTTAGATAAAATACTTACTTCAAGGTGGGGTCCATCCAAGTGGGCCATACGGCCATTTCATCACATACAAGGAAGTAAATGGAAAGAGAGGGAGAGAGAAATAGAGTGAGACACGCGTGATGGAGGGACCCTGGCACTATGGGCCCTCCGTTTCAATCATCCAATCATACATCAAAGGTCCTCTTGCATATGGACCATCAATAAAAGATCAACGGTGGAGATCCCACTCCACTAGAAATGGACGATCTAGATGACCTCCTCAATACAAGGAAAGTAAACATCATGATGGGGTCCATGGAGAATGGCCCCATCATGGAATGATCTTGATGATCAAGATGAATCATTGGCCACATCTTAGGGTCCCAAGTGAGATCCAAACCATTGATCGGTTGGCCTCACTTGGCCCAACTTAAAAACATAAAAAAGTAGTCTAAAGAAACACCCACCACTTGATCTTCTTGGTCCGTTGAGATGTCGGTCTCCTAAAGCTTTACTTTGATGGTGGAGATGGAAAATGGATGGCTAAGATGATGGGATTTGGAGATGCGAAGTGGGCCACCAAAATGCACATTTTCTCTTCATGGAAGGCTTGGACGTGGGAGAGCTTTCTTGCTTGAGATTTGGAGTGTTGAGAAATGAGAGGGAGAGAGAGAGTTGTAAGAGTGATGGAGTGATGTGAGGTGAGTGATGGGTGAAGTGAGTGATGGGTGCAGTGAGAGGTTAGTTGACTTAGGTAGTTACTTGACTTGTGAAGAAAGGAAGCATGGGTGGGTGTACTTGACATGAAAGGTGATTGATGGGATTGATGGGACATATTGTAGAGATTCCCTGAGATTTGCAACGTGCGGTGTTTTTACTCAAACTGAACGTGGGTCCGTATCTCATCGTCTGGGTATCGGATCGGTGCATGAGTTGCGGCGTTGGAACCGCGGCGACGATGCGGTCGCAACGATACAAGTCTCGGATTAAGCCGACTCAAATGAATAGGATACGACTTACGGTCGTGCGCAACGTCAACTATAAGTCGCGGATTGCCGAAATTTGACGAGAAGGATCGCGGGAATCAACGGAACAGTGCGGATTAGGATACGGGTCTTACAGCTCTCCCCACCTAATAAAAATTTCATCCTCGAAATTTACACTACCATCGAAACTGACCATAACTCAAAGAGGAAATAGGGAACATAACATCATATATAATCAAGCATTATAATACATCATACAATCAATCATCGAAAAGATGGGGATAACGCTCGCGGATCTCTGCCTCGCGCTCCCAAGACGCCTCATCCACACTATGGTGGCCCCACTGCACTTTCACCAAGGGAATGACCTTGGTTCTGAGGACCTGCTCCTTTCGATCGAGGACACGAACTGGCTGCTCAATATAAGAAGCGTCCTCACGAACCTCCAACGGCTGCCAATCGATAATAGGAATGACGTTTGACCCACACTTCCTCAACATAGAGACATGGAAGACGTTGTGGACGCCAAACAACTGCAATGGCAAGGCAAGCCGGTAGGCCACAGCGCCAATGCGCCCAGTGATCTCGAAAGGTCCTATGAATCTCGGGGCAAGCTTGCCCTTCGTCCCAAAACGAACTACACCCTTCATGGGTGAGACCTTGAGATACACATAGTCCCCTACGACAAACTCCAAGGGATGACGCCGACGATCAGCAAAACTCTTCTGCCGGCTCTGAGCTGTACGCATCCTGTCTGATGATGTCGATAGCCTCTGACGTCTGCAGCACAAGCTCGGGACCTAGGAGACGTCGCTCTCCAACCTCGGTCCAACAACTCAGAGATCTGCACGGTCTTCCATATAATGCCTCAAAAGGAGCCATGCCAATGGTCGCCTGATAGCTGTTGTTGTACGCAAACTCAGCCAATCGCAGGTGCTCGTTCCAACTACCCGCGAAATCAATCGCGCAAGCCCGAAGCATATCCTCAAGGATCTGGTTGACCCTCTCGGTCTGACCATCGGTCTATGGATAATACGCGTTGCTGAGCTGCAAATCAGTGCCCATCGCTCTCTGGAAGCTCCTCCAAAACTGAGACGTGAACCTCAGATCTCGGTCTGAAATAATCGAGACGGGAACACCATGCAATCTCACGATCTCATCAATAAACATCCTGGCGAGCCGATCTGTATGCCAAGTCTCACGAATCGCAAGAAAATGTGCCGACTTCGTCAGACGGTCCACAACAACCCAGATGGCGTCATGACCGCGCTGAGTCCTCGGAAAATCCAAGACAAAATCGGTAGATATATGCTCTCACTTCCACATCGGGACGCTCAGCGGCTGCAATAGGCCAGGGGGTCTCTGGTGATCAGCCTTGACACGCTGGCAGGTGTCACACTCGGCCACAAAACTGGCTATCTGGCGCTTCATCCCTGACCAAAAATACTGGCGTCTCATATCGCGATACATCTTCGTCGAGCCAGGGTGGATAGAGAAACACAATCGATGTGCCTCGGTCATAAGATCTCGACGTAAATCAGGAATATCCGGGATACACAATTGGCCTCTGAAGCGAAGTCCACCGTCAGAACTAATCTGCCAATCCGTCTGACTCTCAGATGCTGCCTCAGCTCGGTAATCCTGTAACGACTCGTCTGTCTGCTGAGCCTCGATCACCCTTACGACAAGAGAGGGTTGAATCGACAAGCTCGATAGCTGAACAATAGATGACTGTAGACCAAACTCAAAGTCGTACTCTGCTATATCCTCGAGCATCCTCCACTCCTGAATCATCATATGCGCCACCAGGCCTCGTGGCTGACGGCTGAGGGCATCCGCCACCACGTTCACCTTGCCCGGGTGGTACTGAAGATTAAAATCGTAGTCCTTCAGGAGTTCCATCCAACGCCTCTGCCTCATGTTCAGCTCGGACTGAGAGAACAAATACTTCAAGCTCTTGTGATCGGAAAAGAGCTCGAATCTCACCCCATAAAGATAGTGTCTCCACACTTTCAGTGCAAAGACAACCGCTGCCAGCTCTAGATCGTGCGTAGGGTAGTTCAGCTCATGGACCTTGAGCTGTCGGGACGCATAAGCCACCGGCTTCCCGTGCTGCATCAGGACAGCACCTAAGCCAACTCGTGAGGCATCAGTAAATACAACAAGTCCATCACTCCCAGAGGGAAGAGTGAGGACAGGAGCGGACGTGAGGCGCTCCTTCAACTCCATAAACGCCTGCTCACAAGCGTCGCTCCAAATGAACTCGGCACCCTTCCGGGTCAACCTGGTCAACGGGGCTGCAATGCGAGAGAATCCCTCAATAAAACGTCGGTAGTAGCCCGCCAAACCAAGAAAACTGCGGATCTCGGATGCGTTCGTGGGCTGGTCCCACTGACGCATGGCATCAATCTTCGAGGGGTCTACAGCGACACCCTGCCTCGTCACTATATGGCCGAGGAACTTCACCTCCTCCTGCCAAAACTCGCACGTCTTCAGCTTCGCGTAAAGCTGGTGTGCACGGAGGGTCTGTAATGTAATCTCAAGATGTCGCTCATGCTCCTAACGAGTCCTCGAATATATCAGGATGTCGTCAATAAATACCACGACAAACTGATCAAGATACAGACGGAAGACCTCGTTCATCAACTGCATGAATACTGCGGGCGCATTGGTCAGTCCGAAGGACATGACCTGGAACTCAAAATGACCGTATCGCGTCCTAAAGGCTGTCTTCGGGATATCCTCATCTCGAACCCGAACTTGATGATAACCGGACCGCAAGTCTATCTTTGAAAAGAACTGCGCCTCCTGCAGTTGATTAAACAAGTCATCGATCCTTGGAAGCGGGTACTTGTTCTTGATCGTGACCTTGTTGAGCTCGCGGTAGTCTACGCAAAGCCTTAACGAGCCATCCTTCTTCTTTACGAAGAGTACCGGCGCTCCCCACGAAGAACTGCTTAGACGAATAAAACCTGGCTCGCGTAACTCGTCCAACTGCTTCTGCAGTTCCCATAACTCCAATAGTGTCATACGATACGGGGCCTTCGAAATAGGCGCAGTACCAGGCACAAGATCAATCTGAAACTCGGTATGCCGACGAGGTGGTAATCCCGAAATCTCCTGGAACACATCAGGAAAACCACAAACAACCGGCAGGTGGTCGATACTCAAAACAGCTGGCTCCTCAACGGCACACGATAACAGGCAAGAAAGCTACCCTCCTCTGGGCTCGGCAACAAACTGAAACTCTGGCACGCCGGGTATGCAGAACATGACTGTCCTCGCAGAGCAGTCTAATATGGCGTAGTACTCGGCAAGCCAGTCCATGCTCAGGATAACATCAAAACCGGACATCGGCAATACAAATAGGTCGGCAGGCAAGAAGATATCTCCAATAAAAATAGGTATCTCCAATCAAAATAGGGCAAGACACGCAAAATCGGCCCAACACTGCGGTCTTCCCTAATGGCGTCGATACTACCAAATCCTCACGGGCAGACTCCAACAGCAAACCGGTCGATCGGCAGAAATCATCGGCTATAAATGAATGCGATGCACCAGAATCAAATAGTACACGTGCAATGCATGCAGAAACAGGAAGAGTACCCTCGACGACCCCTCCTGATGACTGAGGGTCCTGCTGGGCGGCATAGAATCTGCCCTGAGCCTGCTGGGGAGGTGCAGGTCCCCTCTGAGGTCTCTGCTGCTGCTGTGGTCGCTGTGGGGGCCTAACCTGCTGCCTCATCTGCTCTGGAGGAGGTACAGGAGGCTGGTGCTGTGGTCGCTGCTGCTGTGGTGGCTGTCGTGGAGGTGGATGCGGTGCCCTCGGCTGCTGCTGCTGCTGCGGATGGGGACACTCGTGCCTACGATGCCCTGTACGACCGTACCCAAAGCAAGTACCTGTAAACGATCCCGAAGATGGTGCTGGAAGTACTGCTGGTGCTCGGAATGCTGGGCGGGTCGTGCGTCGCTGCTGAGAACGATGCTGCTGATGGGAGCTACTAGAGGATACCTTCCTCTTCTGATCTCCCCTCTGATCGCGGGCTCTCTGCACACTGGCCCAATCTGTCTCATATATCAGGGCTCTCTCTACTATCTCCTCAAATGTCGGAAGCATGTGTCCGATCACACGGCTCCGGAGGGCAGGACGTAAGCCGTTCTCAAAACGGCGGGCCTTCCACCCCTCATCATCAACAAGATACGTCGCGAATCTGGATAGTGCGACGAACCGAGCCTCATACTGGGACACAGACATGTCCCCCTGGACCAACGTCTCAAACTCAAGTGCGCGCTACTGTTGCACATGCTCGGGAAAGAACTTCCTGTCAAACCGGTCTATAAAGTCCTCCCAAGTCCACTCAAAATCGGCAGCTACCGATCGGGCCACAGATGCCCACCAATACTGAGCCTCGCCCTACAGAAGGAATACAGCTAATGGGACTCGCTGCTGGGTAGTACATCTCATGGTGTCGAATATCTTCTCCACCTCGGAGCACCACAACTCTACAGCAAGAGGGTCTGGCTCACCCCAAAAACGTGGGAGATCATGCCGTCGAAAATCCTTGAGAAGAGCGATCGCACGCTCCTGCTCAGCCTCGGCTGATGACACTGTGGGACGCCTGCTCTGCCCCTGAAGAATGGCGGTCATCGCCTGCAACATCTGCTGCAGCTGAGTAGCACTCACAGGTACGGTCGGATCCGCACCTGTCTCAGGAAAATGAGTGGCATCCTCAGGCTCAAAGGCAGGACTATCTGGTGGTGGAGTAGGAGTAGCAGGTGGTAAAGCAGGAGCTGCGGGTGGTGGTGCGGGAGTCGCAGGTGGTGGAGCGGGATTCGCTCGGGTCGTTCTTCTAGCCATAACGTCTCCTACAGGAAGGAATAATGGCCTATCAGTCTTGAGAATCCTCGAAGGCACATACATTAAGAGTCTATGTCGAAAAATCGTTAAACCATTCAGACTCGGAACCCCTTTATAGTAGATATGTGATGTGATCCTTAGGTATTCCCAAGTTATGCTCTGATACCAACTTCTGTCACGCCCCAAATCCGAAAATCGGATTCACATAAATCCCGATTGCCGAATCCGGTGCCGACAGCCTCCGTAGTGCCCCATTCTCGGCTCCTGACAATCAAATGCCAGATTCTGATCCTGGGATCCTACAAGGAGGATTTTCAGAATGAATTTTTTTTTTGTAATGGAACATAACCACAAGCATAACCAAGTCACAAAACAACATCACCACATATCCACTATAACAAAATTTTAAGTACAATGCAGAAAGGGAAATACAAGGTGATCAAAAAGCTCCAAAAGGTCCTGATATGCACTCCTGTCTCAGCGCTGCTGTCGTCCAACGCTACCTGCACGCAACTATCGTGCATAAGATTACAAAAGCTTAGAGGGTGGTGTAAGTGTGTGCGTAAGGCAAACGCCAAGTGTACAGTATCAGAACAATGCGGAAGTATGTGGTAAGTCCATAGAATCAACCATGCCAAAGCTATGCGATGAGATATGAATGTCATCGGCCACACCGATACAATGCAAGGCCTATATAGCCGAATGTCATATGCGAAATGCAATCCAAGCAAGTCGGTACTCCTCAAGTACGTATATCAGTACAGTTCCTCTCTGGATATCACCGGGGTCTAATATACTTCGCAGAGACTGCCACCTCCCTAGCTGCACAGTCAAGCAAGCGGATAAGACCTCACTATCCGCCTGACCAGTGGTATGTCAATACCTACCCGGCTCGTCGATAGCGGACTCATTTGCGAGCTAGTCAAACTCAGCCTAGCTTATAGCCCTCTCACTCAGGCGGATAAGGCCACACCCCCTTCCGACCGACCACGACACAGTGGGAGACGCGGCCTACTGGTGTTCGGCACTTGGGCGCTCATGTATCCACTCGGTTTAGATGCTGGAGCATCTCCTGGTACCAAAAAGGTTCTGGGACTTTCACCCAAGGACATCCTAAGTGCCCACAGTGCTAGAATAAGTATTTTCGGTATCCAATACAGCCATCCACGATGTACCTGTGGAGACACGGCCCTGATGTCCATAAGGTGTGCAGTGATCAAGTCATACGTATGCAAGATGCATGAAACACGCTGTCAAAACATGCAGCAATCCAGTGCGTACGGCGCGATCATGTGGGGCACTCAGTCACATAATGAGCCCCGTAAATGGTCTGCCCAATGGCGTATGCTATGATCAGTCATTACTCATATTAAGCATACATATGATGCGTATGGGCATGAGTCATGAGATTATTCTAAGCATGTTATAAGGCAATGAATAGCAACAGGTATGGACCTATCAATGGGCCCTAAAGAGAGTTACAATGCGGACATTTAACCAACATTGTACATACAATGTGGACGTCAAACCAACATTGTTTCCCAGGCACGGCCTGCCATAAATATCATTTCACGAACCATGAAAAACGTACATTGCAATGGAACCTAAGGACATCCGTTAGGCCTCGATCCCTGGGCCTTAGATATATCAAATGGGTCGTATTACATAGGCCCCACATTCACAAAATGGTTTGCATTAATGGGCCTCACCAATGAGCCTTATGTATATTGCAATGGTCCATGATCCATGGGCCTTGAAATACATCAAAGTGGCCTCTCAACTTGGGCCTTAAATATGTTAGATGGGCCTATACATATAAATATATCAACTAGGCCACTCCATTTGTGCCCCATGCACATCAAATGGGCTTGTTCCCATGGGCTTTAATATGTATTTCATGGGCTTGAATCCCGTGGGCCTTATATAGAATAAGTGGGCCGGATCCCATGGGCATTGCATATGTCAAATGGGCCCAAACCCATGGGCATTATTCATGCCAGATGAGCTTAATCCCATAGCCCTTATATGTATCAAATGGGCCTGATCATTTGGGCCTCAGATATATACCAAGGTAGGCCTCAATGAATGGCCAAAGTTAAATCAATAAGGGGCCCTATACACATGCCATGGTGGCCCATTTGAACCATAGATCTGGCTCATTTTGGCTCAAGCCATAAAATAATTTTACAAAAAAAATAAATAAATGGACGGTTTAGATGCAACTCATGCATCATGGCGGGGGTCACATGAAGGCCCACCATCATTTTAATATACTATATAATCTATATACAGTATATATATATATACTATGATATTATATATACATATATCTTCACATACACACACGCATACACACAAGTGCACTCACACATGCATAAACACACATGTGCACTCACACACACGTGTACACACCCACACACACACGTGCACTCACACATGTGCGTACACACCCACGCACACACAC
Organism: Magnolia kwangsiensis; assembly: GCA_037074715.1. Lineage (NCBI taxonomy): Eukaryota > Viridiplantae > Streptophyta > Magnoliopsida > Magnoliales > Magnoliaceae > Magnolia > Magnolia kwangsiensis. The sequence continues at coordinate 70,538,518 of CM073582.1, read as the reverse complement.
ACGTGCACATTACAGTGGGCTCCACCGTCCGTACGGACGGTGGATTTCAGGCACTTACATCACTGTGGGTCCCAGGTGGGGCCCACCATAATGTTTTTATGCCATCTGACCCGTCCATTAGGTCACACAGACCTGAATAACGGGTGAAAATAAATTTCGGCTCGATTCACAACTTCTGTGGGCCCCAAAAAGAGTTTTAATGGTAGAACTCAATTCACACTGTTTCTCATGGTGTGGGCCACCTGAGCGTCAGATCAGCCTGATCTTTGGAGGGGGACACGTCAGGGGGGTGGCCCACCTAATGACTGGGTCGGATGGTAAATAGGCATCAAGGTGGGGCCCACGACTAGGGCCGTGGGTCTGCCTCGTCCGCCCGCCCGCTGACGAGCGCAGGACGCCTGGCGTCCTGCCGTGACGCCAGAGGCAGCAGCGCCTCTGCTGCTATATTTTTTTTATTTTTTATTTTTTAAAAAAAACCTATTTCCAAGGTTTTTCAGGTGTGGGGCCCGCGTGAAGTGCATCCACCCCATCCATTGTATTCCCGAGCACAAAATACACCCATCAAGACCAATATCGGCCATTTTTCAGCGTTTAGGAAGAGTTTTGGTAGAGTTCAATGGCAATGGTACCATTTTTAAAACTATGGCCCACCAAAAGCTCCGATCAACCCCATCTTTCATTTCAACGCTTAAAATGGAGCTCTAAATGGGATGGACGGCATGGATTGAATACATACATCAAGAGGGGGGCCTATACAAGTGGTCTTCTCCAAAGGCTTAGAAATAAGCCATGATTTGTGTTTTCATTCCAGTGACGTCCAATGTCACTGGACTCTTTTGGACTAGATACGAATTTTAAGTGGGCCTTACCTAGGTGGGCCACCACATACTAGGTGGTGTGGGTACGATGCATATAAGGTGGGCCCACTCATGGATGACTTAGATAAAATACTTACTTCAAGGTGGGGTCCATCCAAGTGGGCCATACGGCCATTTCATCACATACAAGGAAGTAAATGGAAAGAGAGGGAGAGAGAAATAGAGTGAGACACGCGTGATGGAGGGACCCTGGCACTATGGGCCCTCCGTTTCAATCATCCAATCATACATCAAAGGTCCTCTTGCATATGGACCATCAATAAAAGATCAACGGTGGAGATCCCACTCCACTAGAAATGGACGATCTAGATGACCTCCTCAATACAAGGAAAGTAAACATCATGATGGGGTCCATGGAGAATGGCCCCATCATGGAATGATCTTGATGATCAAGATGAATCATTGGCCACATCTTAGGGTCCCAAGTGAGATCCAAACCATTGATCGGTTGGCCTCACTTGGCCCAACTTAAAAACATAAAAAAGTAGTCTAAAGAAACACCCACCACTTGATCTTCTTGGTCCGTTGAGATGTCGGTCTCCTAAAGCTTTACTTTGATGGTGGAGATGGGAAATGGATGGCTAAGATGATGGGATTTGGAGATGGGAAGTGGGCCACCAAAATGCACATTTTCTCTCCATGGAAGGCTTGGACGTGGGAGAGCTTTCTTGCTTGAGATTTGGAGTGTTGAGAAATGAGAGGGAGAGAGAGAGTTGTAAGAGTGATGGAGTGATGTGAGGTGAGTGATGGGTGAGGTGAGTGATGGGTGAAGTGAGTGATGGGTGAAGTGAGAGGTTAGTTGACTTAGGTGGTTGCTTGACTTGTGGAGAAAGGAAGCATGGGTGGGTGTACTTGACATGAGAGGTGATTGATGGATTTGATTGATGGGATTGATGGGACATATTGTAGAGATTCCTTGGGATTTGCAACGCGCGGTGTTTTTGCTCAAACTGAACGTGGGTCTGTATCTCATCGTCTGGGTATCGGATCGGTGCGTGAGTTGGGCGTTAGAACCGCGGCGACGATGCGGTCGCAACGATACAAGTCTCGGATTAAGCCGGCTCAAATGAATAGGATACGACTTACGGTCATGCGCAACGTCAACTATAAGTCGCGGATTACCAGAATTTGACGAGAAGGATCGCGGGAATCAACGGAACAGTGCGGATTAGGATACGGGTCTTACATGCTACATACTCAACTTCAAATGTGGATAGCGTTACCGTACTTTGCTTCTTTGAGTTCCATGTGAATGTTGTCGATCCAAAATAAAAAGCATAGCCTGTGGTACTCTTTCTTTCATCTTGGTCACCACTCCAATCACTATCAGTGTATCCATACAAAATTGTCTCATCATCGTATAGATAAAAGACACTGAATTCAATAGTCCCTTTGATATACCTTAGAATCACTACAAGAAATATGAAGGGGGCCACAACAAACGCCACTTTAGATGGAAAAAAGGGGCATTTTTTTGTGGCCGCCCGTGTAGGATGAAGCCACCACCGCACATTAAAAAAAAGGATGAAGCCACCACCGCACATTAAAAAAAAAAAAAAAAACCTAAAATGTATTTTACCCCCAAATCATCCGCCCCCAAATTCCAAATGGCACTTCTTCTCCCGCGTGCCTCTTCTCTCCAAAAACCTTTTTCGCTCTTTCTATTCCTCGTCAGGTACACCTCTTCTCTGCAAAAGAATTCTGCTGCTGCTTATTTGGTTAATTAGCACTCCCTCTCGTATCCTGCTTCCCCCATCTATGATTTGAAACTTTCCATCTCCCATCTCCAAATCTCATTCTTTCTCTTATTTCTCTTCCTTTCTTCTCATTCTCAGGGTTCTTAGATCAGATCTACAGCTCTAGGGCTGGGTTTCGGGAGGAAGGAGGGAAAAGGGAAAAAAATCCCTAACCCTAATCAACGGAGCAGCTGTGTCCCTGTAACACCAAATCAAAGCCGCACTATCTTTATCGGTTCTCCCTCTATGCTGTCACCACTGCCGACCTCGCTTGAATCGTTGACTGAAACCACAGCTACAAGATTTGGCTGTCGTGCGATAGAGGCTGACGAAAAGGAAGACTGTCACCAATGAAATCACTTTTTTTTTCCATCTCTTCTAACCCTATTGGTGATTGAACAGAACATCTGAATCACTTTTGTTTGATTGCACAATGCTTCTCCCTTCCCATCTAATTATACAGCAAACATCATTATGCATGGAGGATTGAGATCCCTGATGAGATCGACAACTGCGTCTCGCTGAAATCTTTGTAATCTCTCTCATTTACTTGCATTCTGAAGTTATGGGACTGGGAATGTAATGGAGGATTTAACTGAAATCTGTGTTGGTTTGTTTTTTGTAGGGATTTATCCGGTAACTTGCTATATGGAGATATTCCATTCTCAACATCTAGGCTCAAACAGCTTGAGGAATTGTTAGTATCATGTCTGCTTTTATTTGGTAGATTGGTCATTTGCACGAATCTTGCTTGCCCCTTTGTAAGGGATATATTGGTCATTTATGGTGATGTTACTATGCAGGACATTGAAGAACAATCAGTTAACAGGGCCTATCCCTTCAACCCTTTCACAGATGCTAAATCTCAAAACTCTGTAAGGTTGCTGTCACTTATATTTGAGGTGCTTGTTCTATTTTGTGGTTTATGCTTTCTAATATCTACTTGAAAACATTGAATTGTTTTTTTTTTTTCCTTCTCATTTTGGTTTTCTTAGTTACACATTTGCATTGGGAGTTTGTCTGATAAAACATACCTGAACTACAACTGTTTGTTTCCAATGGTGTGGATTTTTGTGTACAAAGTGATTTTAATGGGTCCCTTGTTTAAATTTTTTTTAGGGATCTTGCTCAGAATCAGCTCAATGGTGACATTCCGAGGTTGATTTACTGGAATGAAGTATTGCAGAATCTGTGAGTACTTCCTGCACTCTGTGTACTCCATGTAAATCACAATTTATAAGTCTATCTCAAATTAGTTCTAGTTCATCTAGTAATTTGGTATGTTTTGGAGTCGCCCACTATTGTGACCACACTATGGGTTGTGTTATGTAATGTGATGGCCACTTTGATTCTTGTTATGTAAGATGGACATTAGATAAACAATAGTTGTTAGCCAAAATCAGGCTATTGTTTCCTCAATAATTGCTTCCATGTAATGTAATTGCATCCATTGCATACACTAGATGTTTTGTTTCTTCATCTAGTGGCATTATGTCATCCAATGTAACACTTCCAATGAAAAACAGTCGTTATTTTGTGGGCCTGATGTTTTTTTTTTCTCAATTTACCCATTTTTTTGCTTTCACGTGGCCTTTACTGTTATGCAACTATAACACCAGTCAGCTTTTCTGTGGTCACAATTCCATTTTCTAAACCTTGCTATGTTAATTTCTTTCCCTGTGAAATGATGAATGATGTTGTTTTCTGTAGCGGGTTGCGGGGGAATTTGCTGACAGGAACATTATCTCCTTATATGTGCCAATTGACTGGCCTATCGTACTTGTAAGTGGATACTAATGGAACCTGCATCAATGGTTGTCTGGGAATTTAATTTGAGATTTTGTTCATACCCTTGTTTGAACCATCTCTACCGGTGTTGTTGCAGTGATGTGAGGGGCAATAACAACTCAGGAACCATACTGGATAACATTGGGAATTGTACAAGCTACGAAATCCTGTAAGATGGCTGGCATTCCTTTTGATGTGGGTGTTGTCCTTGTTCTTTCTTCAATTGTTTATGGTTTATTGACTGTTATGACTTCCAAGGATATTTCTTACAATCAAATTACTGGAGAGATTCCTTACAACATTGGTTTCCTGTAAGTAGCTACATTGTATGTTTCCATCTCTCAAAAGCTCTGTTGTATCTCTTCTTTCATCTGCAAATAACTATTCGTTTCATCTACTAATCAACCAACCAGAATCATTCAGCTACTGATATTTTCAAACTCTTCTAATTAAACTGCTTGCTGTAGTATACTCCACTGAATATCTATTGCAGCTGATAATCTGTAACTTTTTTTCTTTTATTTTTTGCATCCAGTTGTAATCCATTCTTGTTGCATTTAATTACATTATTTTTCTTGATAATGGTGTGCTGACCCTTCTGATAAAAAACTTGCCATTATTAGGTCTCTTCAGGGAAATAGGCTTACTGGGAAGATTTCAGATGTGGTAGGACTCATGCAAGCTCTTGCTATTTTATAAGTTTTGTACTGTCTTCCCAAATTCTTTTCATTTTTTTTTCAAAATTTCTTTTCTTCCTAAATAACTGCATGCATCTTTTATTGTGTTGTGAAGAAAACATTCCAGCGGGTGCCACTTTTGTATTAGTATTAACCTTCAATGTCGGCTTTCCATTAAACTATCATCATTATCTTAAGTTTTCACGCAGCAATTTGGGTTGTGCTTTAAATGGTTGGCAGAAGTCCTATGATATATCTGCTGACCATACCACACGCTCTCTCATTTACTTGGCATTGGAATTGGCCATGGGAGAGGTGCATGCCCATGACACCAACAGCGTTATAGATTGAGCTGTGCACTAGGGCTGCAGTCAAGATAGACCTGACCCAACCAGACTTAAAGCCTGAACACTAATGACATGGACTCTGCTGAGCATGACCACTAATGGGAATATCATATTTTTAGATCCCTCCTAAGACAGAAGAACAACGGGCCAATGAACCCACCTACGCTTAGGAGATTCGATGGTTTGGACCTAATTCAACAAAAGGGTTCGGGATTCAAAGTATAAATCCATTATACAAGTCTGATTTTTGGGATAACCACCTATATACATTTGAATTCATAGCATGGATGGTTTAGTTTGAGTTTACCAAGTGCGAACCATGAAATGCATATGCAAGCGTATGTTACCAAGTGCGAACCATGAAAAGCAACGCATTTTTCATTTCCTGTACATTAAGCTGATAGCCTGATATCCAATGGGCTTGAGGCAGCCCCTTTGTGTTAGGTACTTGACATGTGCCTCCTTGGTTGCACCTGCATTGTTAATAATTTTTAGGATAACCTAGATAATAGAAAGTAACAAGGTGATTTTCACTTTAGCATATGAATATCTAGAAATCAAGTCAGTTGGAGTCACATAAATCTAACACTTGACTTTCTTATGCAATATCTGGAAATCAAGTCAGTTGGAGTCACATAAATCTGGCCTAAAGAGTTGGGGCTAATACATCTTGACTAACTGTGACTGAGTGAAGTATGCTTTGAACTCCCATAATCACAGTAAAAACATTTTTCCCCTGTATATTGATAACCTTAAGGGATTGTTTGGACTTTTTATGGTTAACATGCAAATTCTTCAAGCAAAACTAAAAGTTCTGGATGTCTCGTAAGGAAGAGGGATAGGTAAGCCTGTTAATTGTGCCCATTATGATAGTTTATCACTTGTTTTCTCTTTCAATGCAGCAATATCCTAGTATACCTGTTACATACCCATTAAAATTTCAAAGCATTCTTCATCCATAATCTTCTTTCAAACTTTAGAATGACACATGCATTAACTCATCTAAACATTCTGAATTTATAGTTTTAACGGTTAATTGATTTGTGATGTGCATTTGTTTATTCATGTTTAGGAATGACTTTGTATTGCAAAATAAAAATACTATTCAAAACTAGATAGCGACATGAACTTGTTGGGGTTATGATTCTATATGATGACTTCATGCTATCAATCTTTCTTTTGCCATTGCCAACTTCACAATTGTTGAGTTTTCATCATTTTATATCGAGACTAATACTCCAGTCATCCATATTTGAATTAGTAATGTTCCATTAGTTTCTGTTCTTCATTGAAATGCCAATGTCCATTGTGAAAGGCCTTGAACTCTTTGGTGAGCAATGTCCATTGTCCACTGCAATTCTTTTTCATTTTTAGTTCAAAAGTTTGATGGAATCCCTTTGTTTGCTAGAAGTTTCTAATTTTGTTTTATAACTCCACATGATGCATGGCTTATTGTTTCAAGTGTTAAACTGAGCGAGGCTTCAAAGAAGCTTGGAAAAAAATTCGCAAGAGTGGGTTTGTTGCAACCTTTCTGTGAAAAAAATAAAATCATTAACATTACCTGATGATGATGATTTGTGATTTCTCTCCATTTCCTCCTGTAATATAATGGATTGGGTCTTGTACCAATTGTGCCATGCTGACACTTGTACATGAGCTTTACTACACACGTGTGGCTTAGCAAATCTATGTTTTTCATTTTTATTTATTTTTAGCTTAGAATGACATGTTCAAAAACATCAGTGTAGTAGTATTTATGCCTGTAACTGAGCTATTTTCTCTTTATGTGCTTTGATCAACTATTCGCACTTGACATTCTTACCTCCTATTGCACATGGTATCATAAAGGTCGAGGCCCCTCACTTACATTAAGGTAATTTTTTCTTATTCCCTAGTTTTAAGCTGCTTTTTTTTTTTTTTTTTCCTTCTTGAGATTGCCAGCTTGGGAGAACACCTGACCATCGATTGTATGGCCTACCTGGAACTATCATTTACAATGAGAAAATTTACAAAGATCTCATACTTGGAACTATCATTTAGTGTTGTTTATGCAATAGATGAGGAAATTTACAAAGACCTTTGGAGTCTATGCTTTGGTTTTTATGGTTTGATCCATTTTTGGTTTCAAGACATCAATTTTCACTATTTGTGATAGCTTTTGGTTATTTTATCACATTGATTTTTTGTGATTTCTTAGATTTAATGTTTCCTGGCTCCTGGTGGCAGCTGCTTTGTTCCTATTAAAACCATGCATACTCTGGTATTGCTCATGCACATGGAATTGTACAACTTCTAAAATGGAAATCAGCATAATAACTAAACTAAATGTTACTTGGGACCAATCCTACAGCTGTAACCATGATTTATTTGAATTAGCTCTCTAGAACCATTTATGCAGTTATATACAGTGACATATAACTCAGGTGCCGGTGCTACATGTTGATCCCGATTTTTGCATGCATCGTTAGTGCCATTGTATGCCTCAGGTTTAATGCAATGTAAAGTACATAATCCTTTGAATCTTTGACCAATGTGAGTTATTGAAAAAGTGGAAAAAATGGAATTCTGATTTTCTGAAACATGTACTTGATATCTGATTTTGATGTTGACCTGAGCATTGAGTAATGCAACCTGCTAAGCATGAGTACGATGATTGCTATATATGTAAGCTTTGGCTTTTTTATATTTTAAAATATTTTGGCTATAGCTTCCTACTTGGACTCGACTTTTACAATGCTTAGCTTGAACTATTGATGTTTAAGTTTGGGTGAGCATGCTTTGGCCTTAACTTCCTACTTAAATATAGAACTTGGGATTCTTGGGCCGTAAGCTCTTTTAATGCTCTAAAACAGGGTGATTTTCACACCCACATTTCTTCAAAAGGTCCCATGACAGTCTTCAAAAGTTGTGACTTGAAAGTCATAGGTTTGGTTGATTGGAACAATTGATTAATAGATTCCCACTTGGGAGGTTGTAATTGGGCAAGGCTTGCTCTATTAGAAAGGTTTTCCTACAATGTATATTCCATGTAATGGTGAAAGTTTCATCTGCAAGATCTTTGAAGTCTCCTAATCCAATTTTTAGGAAAGTAGATGCTTCCCTTGCTCATTTGCTCATAGATGTGCTCTTGTGATTTGATTTTGTTCTCTATCTCGAGGTTTGGTTACTAATATGGTCAACCTCAATCCAACTCAAAACAAAATCATAGTGAAACACAATTAAACTTCTTTGATACCATTTTACATGTCAGAAATATCAAAACACAAGAACATCTTATATTAAAAGAACTTGAGAACTCTACAAAAGGTTAGAGCTCTGAGGTGCACAAACTGCTACAACATGGCTGGCTTATACAACTTAGGCTCCCTGAAATCAACGAGTGTCTTCGGCTATTCTCTATGAATCCAGTGGGGATTAAACAGCAATGTAATAATATAAACACATACTAGGCAAATTTGGGAATATGTTATGTTTGTGTTCTCAATGAGCTTTTTAAAAAAAAAATAAAAAAATTTATAGTTTTTTTTTGTTGTTTCCTGTTGCTATTGGGTCTGTATTTGTGCATTGATTCTCGGTCTATTTTGTTGTTACTGTCATGTTGTGGCTGCAGCACTGATGAATGGAAGTTTCATATCCTTATGAAGCACTTGAATAAGATATATATATATATATATATATATATATATATATATATATATATATATATATATATATATATATATATATATATATTGTCACCTATATTTTGATTTTTTATTATAAAAAAGATCAATTAAACTGACAGAATTATATGCTTCCTAAGTTGAGGATATGCTCAGTAAGCTTGAGCCTTGAGTTGGGACAAGCGGGTGATAGATCGTGACCCGAATCTCCCATATTGGATGCTCACCATCCAATCTTTGTTTTCCCATTAATTTTGAATATGGACCATTCATCTATTCAAAAAGAGAGGATTGTTCAGTCAGGGAAAACTTTGGGATATTTTCCATTGACAATGGCAACCATCATACCAATGGTATGGATCATTGAGCCATAGTCCACACTTGTTCAACCTTAAGGCTACAAGATATTGTGAATTCAGACTGATTGTTATGAGGAAAAAAAAAAAAATCTTCCATCCATTGGTTGTGAACTAGTTCAACTCTTTGGGATGGACGGGGGGATGGCAGTGGACATTGGAACTAATTGGTTATTAGTCCATGAATACATTTCTTTTTCTTCGCTATTTGGAGTGCTTCATGTAGCTTTTCCTTGTTTGACCGCAGGTTTGTATTCTTGAGTTGGGAACTTTGTGTATCATGTCTTGACATCTTCACAAGTTTACATTTTCTTTTGCCTTTTTGTTCTGTTTTCCTTGTGTGGATTCATATTTTTACAGATGAATGTGAAGTTTCCTATTAATTGTTGTGGGTGTTTTTGGTGTATGGGTTGTTGTCTATCACAAAGCATACTGAAGCATGGACATTTTCCGCATGTAGTACTGAGTGTAGGAAAATCTATGGACCTAGCTTGTATAATAGGAAGTAGCTTGATTTTTCTATATAAATCTCATTCTCCAAAATTTCTTAAATTTACCAATTTCTCATGAGATTTTTAGGTTTCACTTAGGGGCCTGTTTTCATCATGCAAGTTGGCATGATGGCATTGGAATCTTTTGGTGTATAGTTGTTATATTTGAGCATTTAAACAATTTAAACTTGGATGCAGATGGATCTATGTCAACCTCTGCAGGTAGAAACTTTATTTCTGAAAATGCATATGAAGATGTCATTAGTCAGATGAAGGATTTATTTGTTGAAGCTGGTGGGAAGGGCACTTCCAAGAACGAACTTGACAGGCAACGCAGCCTTTTCTATGATATCATGGAATGCATTGAGGTTAGTACTCTTGTGAAGTGATTTTGAATGTTTGACAGATATACTGTAAGTGTATTTTTTATTTCTTTCGCATCGATAAATGCTAACTGTTGCTCTCTTCATGAAAGTGGATGAAACTGTTGGTCTTGAAGGTACTGAAAAGGCAGTTGTTCTTGTTGAATATGTCTCACCTTCTTCCAATGCTCAGCCTACAACTACACAAGATAGTGCCTTTGTTCCTACTTCACATGGTAAGTGTGGCACTTAACTTTTTCCTTACCACATGGTTCTGCTAATCCGATTCATGCAAATTACTACATGGTTCTCTTTTTTATTCCATTCTCTTGCTCATGGTCTCTAATAACATAGAGTTGTTCCTGACTCATTCAAGTTTTTTAGTATTCTACAAGAAAAGAGATTCATACTTCTATCCGGCATGGGCATTTTTACTCCATTTGTACTCATAATTGTTCTAAGAGCACTCCACAAGAACAATTTTTGTGCAGGTGACTGCAACATACCCGTTAATGCAACTCTCGTCTACGACAATCTTTTTGTTGGAATTTATAAGTGAAGATCCAATAAGATGGAGAGATTTTATGGCATTGGGTAAGATGAGAAAGCTGTTGAGGAGAAGCTTTTAATCTTCAAGTTTTCATGTTGTTCGACCAGTCATGGGGGAGCCACGACCGGTCGTGGGAGGTGCTCGACCGGTCGTAGGTTCGAGCCCTGGCACGACTCGAAGTCCAGCGAGTTGTGCTGTTTTTTTTTTCAGTTTAGGACCAGTCCTGGAATTTTCAGGACCAGTCTTAGGGGTCTACGACCAGTCATAGGAGAGCTAAGACCGGTCGTAAGAGGGCTACGACCAGTCGTAGGTTATGCAATTTGTTCCACGATTTTGCACGAAACTGCGGATTTGAGTCCTTTTGCAACTGAGATGCGGAAGGGAAGTTGCCTAAACTATAAATAGGTGTTCCTAAGGCTTTTCTAGGTATGACAAAAGTTTTCTAAAGAGGTTTTAGGGTTTCTAAAGGGTGTAGTAAGGGTGAGATTCGAGGTTGTTCGAATCGGATAAGTCCTCTCTCTTTGTAATTGATGCTTTCATAGTGGAGATCTGTCGCTTTGTGCCATGATTTTTTCCCAAAAGGGTTTTTCACGTTAAATCTGTGTTCTCTTGTGTGCTTGGTGCCATTGATTTGCTATCCTAAAACTAGATCTGTGTGATTCCGCAGGTCAAAATCTCCAACAAGTGGTATCAGAGCTAAAGTTGAGGCACAGATCTGAATCTGAGGGATTAGTAATAATGGCGAGTGTCAGGTATGAGTTTGAGAAGTATTCAGGAAAAAATAATTTTGAGTTATGGAAGGTTAAGATGATTAGCCTGTTAACCAAGCAAGACGAGGATGGTGCTCTTGAGGAGCGAAAGTCTACTATGAAAGATGATGAATGAAATACTCTTGATAAGAAGGCTTTATCATCGATTCGTTTATGTCTCACGGATGAGGTTCTCTACAACGTCATGAGGGAGAAAATTGCGGCTGGTTTGTGGGTGAAGTTAGAGGATGTCTATGCGAAGAAATCCTCGAAAAATCTCCTACACCTGAAGCGACAGTGGTATAACGTTAAGATGGCAGAGGGTGGAGATCTGGAGGCTCACATCAGCAACTTTAATAAATTGGTTTGCAAATTGCTGGATATGGAGGAAGTGATGAAAGATGAAGAACAAGCATGTATGTTGTTGAATTCTCTCCCGGCGTCCTATGAGGCATTCAAGGACACTATGTGCAGCATGAATAAAACCCTGAGTGTCGATACTGTTATCTCAGCCCTTCAAGAGAAGGCTATAAGACAACTAAATAATGACATGGGGACGTCTTCTGATGCACTGTTTACAGTGGGTAGGAATTCTCGACAAGGTACAAGTTCTTCTGGTTCTAGATCTAAATCCAGGAGCAAGGGCAAAGGAAAGGTAAAGTGCTAGAATTGTGGGAAAGAAGGACATATGAAGAGGGATTGTAAAAATCTTAAATCGAAGAGGGAAGATTCTGAGGCTTCATGCAGGGAGGCCAATGTTGTCACGTCAGATGGATCGAGTGGATGTGATGGTGATGTTTTATCTGTGTTTTCGCTCAGACGGTCATACGATGATCGTAAGGATGAGTGGATGCTAGACACAGGGGCATCTTTTCACATGACTCCTCATCGGAGTTGGTTCACCAGCTACAGGGAGTGCGATGGTGGACAGGTATTTATGGACAATGACATTGCCTGTAATGTTGTGGCGGTTGGTTCTCTGTGCATCAAGATGTTTGATGGGGTGGAGCGTACCTTGACAGATGTGAGGTACGTTCCTTATTTGAAGTAGAATCTGATTTCTTTTGGTGTGCTTGAGGCAAAAGGATGCAAGTACATAGGCATTCATGGTGCTCTTAATGTATCTAAGGGGGCACGGGTAGTCATGAAGGCACAACGACTCGGTAACTTATACAAGTTGATCGGGAGCACTTCAAAAGGTGGAGCTACGGTGGATGTAGCGGATTCCACCTCTGCACGTGTGTGGCATGTTGGACATGGCCACATGAGCGGTCAGGGCAGGAAGGCTGAGACCAGCGGATAGGGATATAGAGCAGGTGGAGCAGCCACCTGTGTGAAGAATCACACGGCATAATCGCGCGCAGGACATCGGCGAGGTACATGGACGACTCCGATATTGCAGGATATTCATCTTCTATTCAGATGGCTCTAGGTGAGCCTGTTGCTGAAAAGTGAAATGTGATTGTGGGTGATGTGATGGATTCGTTGTACCAGACCGACATCTGGGAGCGGGTAGAGCTTCCAGTGGACCGGCAAGCGGTTAGATGCAGGTGGATCTTTAGGAGGATACAGCATAGATACAGAGCGAGGTTGGTGGCGATGGGTTATGCTCAGAGAGAAGGGATCGACTTCTCAGAGATATTCGCACCGACAGTATAGCAGGTATCTATTAGATCCTCGATTGGCGTTGATTGGCTAATGTGATCTTGAGCTATGATGAGATGCAGAAATAAGAGAAGAGGTCAAGTAGCTACACGGTTGAAGAATGAAGACTTCGTGGAGATTGTTGAGGAGAAGCCTTTAATCTTCAAGTTTTCATGTTGTTCGACCGGTCGTGGGGGAGCCACGATCTGTCGTGAGAGGTGCTCGACCGGTTGTAGGTTCGAGCCCTGGCACGACTCGAAGTCCAGCGAGTTGTACTGTTTTTTTTTCCAGTCTAGGACCAGTCCTGAAATTTCCAGGACCGGTCTTAGGGGTCTACGACCAGTCATAGGAGAGCTACGGCCGGTCGTAGGAGGGCTACGACCAGTCGTAGGTTATGCAGTTTGTTCCATGATTTTGTGCGAAACTGTGGATTTGAGTCCTTTCGCAACTGAGATGCGGAAGGGAAGTTGCCTAAACTATAAATAGGTGTTCCTAGGGCTTTTCTAGGTATGAAAAAAGCTTTCTAAAGGGGTTTTAGGGTTTTTAAAGGGTGTAGCAAGGGTGAGATTCGAGGTTGTTCGAATCGGGTAAGTCCTCTCTCTTTGTAATTGATGCTTTCATAGTGGAGATCTGTCGCTTTGTGCCGTGGTTTTTTTCCAAAAGGGTTTTCCACGTTAAATCTGTGTTCTCTTGTGTGCTTGGTGCCATTGATTTTCTATCTTAGATCTAGATCTGTGTGATTCCACAGGTCAAAATCCCCAACAAAAGCCACTTAGGTGTGATGGTAAGCTTCTTTTTTGTGGTTCTTTTATCTTGAAATTGAACTTTACCCACTATTTCGTTAACGGTGTAGCGTACTAAGAAGCATTATATTAAGAAGCATTAATCTGACCTGATATGATTCCAATGGTAAAGGTTTATAGCACGAGGAATGAAGATTGATCATGGAGATATGAAATAACAATTGAACTTCTGGTGCTTGAGATTGGTGGATAAATCTATAGTATGGAATTTCACAACGTTGTGCTTGATTCAATTAGATGAACAGCCATGCAACCAATGTGTAGAGAGATATCAGGTGCCAACAAGCTCAGCTTATGTAAAATTCAGGTCCATCCATATTGAGTTGCATGCTAGTTAATGCTTCTGTAAAAAGGCTAATATTGAGTTGCATGCTATGATGCTTATGATGCAGTTTTATCCTTGAAGAAAAAGGGAAGAAAAATCTGTCCACATATTTATAAAAAAAAATTCCATAGCTATTCACTTCCATCTGCTAGTTACAAGTATTTATTGGTTCTTTTTATTTTATATCAAATTTATTTTTTGGTTATTTTATTTTATTTTGTAAACTTTTGTCTTTGCATTGGTAACTGAAGGTGGAACATTAGTATCAGAGGGGGGCTTTGCTACTTCATATGGGGATGGATATAGACTTTATTTGGTATGGTTATTTTTGCAGGAAATATTTATGACTGAAAATTTAATTTTAGATAATGTAACTCAGATTATAAGTGTACATAGGCATGGCAAGGTGGTGTTGACAAAGGTCCTCTATATGGCATGAGTTCTGGTTCTTGGGGTGCATTTGAGAAGTCTTGCCTCGAGTGTCGCTGAAGTCTGTTGATTTTTATTTTTTTTTCCTTTTACTTTTCCTTGCGTCTCAATCTGTAAATTTTATGTCTATTATGTAACCTTTCATTCTCAGGCACCCTATAAATGAGGTTGATTGTAAATGATTTATAGGTTGTGTTTGAATGCTAATTTAAGCTTATAAAGGTCTTTTGATTTAGAGGATTTAGCCTAGTTGAATTTTTAATTATTTTTATTATTATTTCTTTTACATAGTAAATGATTTAGCGGCGTTTTAAACAGATTTTACTGGCGTTATTAATCTCTCATTAGCATTTGTTACAACTTTTTAGCGGCGTTTGTTGTAAAATTTACCTGCGTTCCTCATATCTTTTAGCGGCATTTTAATAGTTACTACCAGCGCTTTTACAGTTTTACTGGCAGTCAGCAGAGTCGCCGGTAAATGATAATAATCGCCGGTAAAGGATAAATTTTAGCAGCGGCTGCCAAAAATGCTGGTACAAATGAACGAATGCCGATAAATGATACAGCGACGCCCCCGTTTTGCAGCAGCCGCCCGACTGTCGGTAATTATTATAGCGGCAGTTTTTTAGACTTTTAGAGGTGGTTTGGGCCGCCAGTAATGCCTGTTTTTCTTGTAGTGAATTCTTTTCGCAGATAGCTAGTGTGACTCTTTTAGCGCTTTCATATACTGGCTTAGAAGCCCAACACTATAGATTATATCTGGCTAGTAATTGTGAGGTACCTTAGGCTTCTGATTAGGCTCTTGAATAAAGTTGAGTCAACATTTTTTCCTTCGCAATCTTTTGTGAGCTTCATGCCTATTGGAACAGGTGTATTCATGACTTTACAGTCGGTCATCCGAAACTTCTCAAGAAGTTCTTTTACGTATTTCTTCTATTATACATAAATGTCGTTGACTTATTGTTTCACTTCGATGCCCAAGAAGAAGGACATCAATTCACCATCAATCATCTTGTACTCATTAAACATAGCCTGCTTGAATTCTTCAAACATCATCTGGCTGTTTCTAGTGAACAGCAGATCATCAACATATAAACAAGTTATAAGCATATTGCCATGGGCATTTTTCTTTTTGTACAGATAGCATGCCCATATAGTCATTTCACGAAATCATTCTCTTGAAGATAGTCATTGATCCGTGCATTTCAAGCATGAGGGGCGTGCTTCAATCCATATAGGGCTTTCTTCAGCCGACATGCCTTGTGTTTCTCCCCTTACATGACAAAGCCTTTAGGCTGGTCAACGTAGACTTCTTCTTCGAATATTCTATTTAAGAATGAGGATTTCACATCTAGTTGGCAGATCATCTAACTGTGATGAGCTGCAAGGGAGATAATCATCCTCACAGTGTAAAGGTGAACAACTGGGATGAAAACCTCTTCATAGTTTACCACATATTTCTATTTATAGCCTTTTGCTATAAGCCTTGCCTTATATCATTTGATCTTACCATCGACATTCTACTTAATTTTATACACCCATTTGAGACTAATGGATCTATAGCCTTTAGGGAGTAAGATCAACTCTCATGTGTGATTCTTCTCGATAACATCGATCTCTTCTTTCATAACTTTTCTCCAACATTTTTCATTCATGGCCTCCTTAAATGTGAGAGGCTCATGGTCTGCATACAAGCAAAGCAAATTCACTTCCTCAATTTCTACGTAGACCTTGTTGAGGCTTCTCATTTTGATAGAAGCCGAGGGTGAAGGAGAATTGGATGAAGATGTGCTGGCTAAATTCTAATTTGATGAAGTACTTCCAAAGGAGATGGAACGTACTCCTGGACTTCTGCAATCTGAATGGGGTGATGTGGGTGTCTGCTCCTGATTCATATGCCTCTTTTCTTCATAATCTTCGGCTTCGACCTAATTTTCTTTTACCGAATCTTTTCGATTTCACTTTCAGGCTTTTTTATCGTAGAACATTACATCTCTACTTATCACCACCTTATTAGTTAGTGGGTTGTTGAGCTTGTATACCTTTGACACTTTGTTGTAGTCGATGAGGATATACTTCTCGCCACGATCATCAAATTTTTTCCTTCTTACTTCTGAAACTTAAGCATAGGAAACACACCCAAAGATTTTAAGGTGTGCCACGCTCTGCTTATAACCACTCCATGCCTCCAGTGGTGTAATGAACCTGACGTTTTTAGTGAGATATACCAATTGAGCAGATATGTAGTACATGTAACTGCCTCTCCCAGAAGCTCTTCGGTAGGCCTTTCTCCTTCAACATAGTCCTTGTCATGTCAACGATATTACGATTCTTCCGTTTTACAATTACATTCTGTTGTGGTTTGTAAGCTGCAGTGTGTTGTTGCTTAATGTCACGTTCCTTTTAATATTCTCAAAAAACGTTTGAGGTATACTCCCCACCTCTGTTAGATTTGAGGACATTGATTTTGTAGCTACTTTCATTTTCAATACGAGCTTTGAAATTCTTGAAGATAGTAAAAACAACAGATTTTTCTTTGATACAGTACACCCATAACTTTCTGCTAAAATCATCAATGAAGGTAGGGTGTTTCAAATGGTCTACAAATGTTTGTGTAAACCAAATGCATTGACTCCTTTTCTCTTCGGGATACTCATAATGGGAAGGAGTTCTTTTGTTGTTTGTCAAGTGTGCACGCCTCACACACATGTTCTGAAGCTTCAATAGTAAGAAAGTCATGCACCATGCTTGATGGGGGCATGAGCTTAAGACTATTAAAGTTTAGATGGCCAAAGCGAAGATGTCACTTCCATGATTCATTATTGACATGTCCATAAAGACACTTCTCGAGCCTTGTGTTTATATAGAGTGGGAACATTCGATTTTTCACCATTTGGACCCGTGTCACATGCCACATGCATCTTTTAATGATATAATTGAGTTCTCTATGTGTATCACATACTGCTTTTCAAGTAGTTGATTGATGTTGATGATGTTACTTTTCATATTGGGAACGTAATATGCATTAGAAATGAATTGTGGCTCACCATTTTATAGTAAATTTTGATTTTACCTTTATCTTTCACAGAAATTTTTAATGAGTCTTTGAATGTCACATCGACATGAACTCCTTCTATGAGTTCTGTAAAGAGCTTTTTGTGGTTGCACATGTGATTTTTTGTACTCGTGTCAAGATATCCCACATCTGACTGATCACAATTCTTGTCCAAGGAAGAGTGTGGTTCTTTCATCCTCATGATTTGATACTTTGACATAGTTGGATTGTTCATCTTGATCCACTGGCTTACTCCAATAATCTAATATATAATGGTCGAACTTGTTACAATTTCGGCACTGAATATTTTTCATATTTCTACAACTTCATGTGGATCGGCCTCTACCATTTCTTCTACCATGAAAATTAGTAAAATTTTATTAATTTCGTGGATTGCTTGGATTATATCCATGCCTTGCAACGATTGTTAGTGCAACGACCTCCACGATGTATATGGTCACCTCTTCATTCATTTGGAGTCAACTTAGACTCTAAGGCATGTTCAAGCATTGTTCCTGCATTCTTTTGCATTCGTTGCTTATGCACTTGCAAAGATCTCATTAATTCTTCAATGGATAGTTTTTTCAAGTCCTTTGATTCTTCGATTACCACAACCACGTACTTAAACTTGGTTGTAAGAAATTGAAACACTTTTTCAACTACACGAATATCCTCGATCTTTTGATCATTTCTTTTCAAGTTATTCACAACTACAAGAAATCTTGAAAAATAGTTATAAATGTTCTCACCTTCCTTCATTGAACTCGGCTCTAAGATATTGTAGGCGAACCCATTTTACACTATCAATGCCTTTGAAGATGATGCTACGGATCGCCTAAGCTTGCTTGCTTGATGTTGCTTTGACAATATTTTAAAAGGTTGATTCATCCAACCCTTGATAAAGGATGAATAAAGCCTTCTTGTCTCTCTTCTTTTTATTTTTTAGGGCGGTCCTTTCCTTGTTGGTGAAGACAACTTCTAATGGGGTTTTTGCCCCAGGCTCGACTGGTCAGGAGCCTCACTTGACCAGTCGAGGGCTACTGCATGACCAGTCGAGTGAGACTCAACTCAAAGTTCAATGATGAATGAGGTATTTTTCCCGTGGTGCTCGACCAATCGAGGGAGGTGCTTGACCAGTCAAGTGGGCCGCTCAACCGGTCGAGGACACTGCTCGACCAGTCGAGCTTACGTAGATTCTAGTCCGAGTTTATGTGGGATTCGAATTTTTTGAGGCCTTTCGCAACAAGATGCGGAAGGGAGTTTCCTAAAACTATAAATAGGGGTCCATAAGGCTTTTCTAGTAAATAAAAAACAATACAAGAGGGTTTCCTAAAGCTTTGGAAGGGTTTGCCAAAGGGTTCAGGGCTATCAATGGTGAGTGAGAGAGAAAGAGAAAGAGAGAGAGGAAACTTGTAAAAGGGAAATTATGCTGTGGAGGTGATCTACTATGCAATTAACATCTCAGCGCTTCTACATCCTTGTAAACAGTGAGATTTCTCTGTTTTTCTTTGTTCTCTTACTGTTTTTCCGCTTCTGCGTGAGTGATGAAGGTTTGATCATATTAAGGTGTGTTTGTGATCGGTTGTAACATTCTGCTTCATAGTGGATTGTTAATTTGGATTAGGTCCCCATGGTTTTTACCTCTTTGAGGGTTTTCCATGTAAAAATCTCTTGTGCGGTGTGTGGTTTATGCATTGATTTATTTCATTGCTTTATTATTCCATAATTCTGATTTGTTTCGAGAGGCTAGATCCTAAGGTTTTGTGTAAGGCCCCCAACAAAGTGGTATCAGAGCTAAGTTCATTGAACGGGTAGGATCGGTTTTGAATTATGAAATGTAGCTTATCAATGATGATCAGCCTCAATGGTTCTAACTACACCATATGGAAGGTTAAGATGGAGGACTTGCTTTATTGCAAGGACTTATATTCTCCAATTTTAAGCATATCAGCAAAATCTAAGGATATGTCTGATGATGATTGGAAGAAGATGGACCGAAAGGCAATAGGGTTTATTAGACAATGGTTAAATGATTTTATATTCCACCATGTGTCTACGGAGACCTCAGCCGCTAGCCTATGGCTGAAATTAGAAGGGTTTGTATGAGAGGAAGACAACCGGTAATAAGATTTTTCTGATAAGGCGACTTGTGAATCTCAAGTTCAAGGATGGTGGTTTTGTGGCCGAG
The DNA here is from genome assembly GCA_037074715.1 of Magnolia kwangsiensis. Classification (NCBI taxonomy): domain Eukaryota; kingdom Viridiplantae; phylum Streptophyta; class Magnoliopsida; order Magnoliales; family Magnoliaceae; genus Magnolia; species Magnolia kwangsiensis. The sequence goes on along the minus strand of CM073582.1, from coordinate 70,518,478 downwards.
CACATGAATGAGGTTAGTAATATAGTGAACCAGCTCTCCGCTATGAAGATGGTCCTAGATGATGAATTGCACGCTTTGTTATTGCTTAGTTCATTACCTGACAATTGGGAGACATTGGCAGTGTCTCTAAGTAACTCCGCGCCAGACAGAAAGATTTCCATAAAACAGGATACTAACTTTCTTCAATGAGGAGACAAGGAGGAAGTCTCAGGGGTCTACTCCGCAAGAGGCCCTTGTGACATAGGAATGGGGGAGAGGGAAGAACAGGAAGGGCGGGAGGGCCCGAGATAAATCAAGAGGCAAGTCGAGTACCAGATAAGATGTTGAATGCTAGAATTGTGGCAAGAAGGGCTACTACAAGCATGAATGCCGTGAAAATAAGAACGACAAGAAAGAAAAATGAAAGGAGAAGGAAGATCAGATTTTATTGCGGTCGCTTCATATGGCGACGTTGTAGTTATTCTTTCAGCATATCATGATATTTGTCACACGACTACGAGTCAAGAAACCGACTACATGACTGACTCAGGAGCATCTTTTCATACGACTCCACACAGGGACCTTTTTACAAACTACAGGTCAGGTGACTATGGGACCTTGAATATGAGAAATTCTATCGTATCGAAGATCGTACAAGTCAGTGATATTTGTGTGAAGACCGATGTGGGTTACACATTGGTTCTCAAGGATGTGAGGCATATCTCAGACCTTTGCCTCAACTTGATGTCGACAGGAAGGTTGGATGATGATGACTATGAAAGCCGGTTTGCTGGTTGGCGCTGCAAGCTCATCAAAGGTTCATTGATCGCAACCAGAGAAAAGAAGTGTTATATCCTTTATAAGGCAAGTATCAGTATATGCAAGGGTGGGTTGAACACAACGAAAAATTTAGCTATTGACATGTGACACAGGCGTCTAGGCCACATGAGTGAAAAAGGGCTTCAACTATTAGCAAGGAGGCGACTCCTTCCAGACGTGATAGGTATACCTCTCAAAACCTGTCTTGATTGTTTATCAGGAAAACAGCATAGAGTTTCATTTATTAAATCTGTTTCCCATGTTAATATAGTGCATGCATTAGATTTGATTTATTCTGATGTTTGTGGTCCTATGAGGACAAAAACCTTGGGTGGGGCATTGTATTTTGTTACTTTTATAGATGATGCATCTAGGAGGATTTGGGTTTATGCTTTAAATCTAAGGACGAGGTTTTTGATGTGTTTAAATTGTTTCATTCTATGGTCGAGAGAGAGAGACAGGTAGATCATTGAAGTTCATCCACACTGACAATGGTGGTGAATACATTAGTGACTTTTATAAGTATTGTAAGTCGTTAGGTATACGGCATGAATAGACGGTTCTCAAGACCCCCCAGCATAATGGTGTAGCTGAGCGAATGAATCACACCATTGTTGAGAGAATGAGATGCATGTGATCCCATGCAAAGTTGCCCAAGTGCATCCGCACTGACAATGGTGGTGAATACATTAGTGACTTTTATAAGTATTGTAAGTCCTTAGGTATATGGCATGAATAGACGGTTCCCAAGACCCCCCAGCATAATAGTGTAGCTGAGCGAATGAATCGCACCATTGTTGAGAGAATCAAATGCATGTGATCCCACGCAAAGTTGTCCAAGATGTTTTGGGAAGAAGCAATGCACACGACAGTGTATCTGATAAACAGGTCTCCATCAGCCCCGTTGAATGGAGAAGTATCTGAGAAGGTGTGGACTGGACAAGATCCATATCATACAGTCATCTCAGGGTGTTTGGATGTAGGACATCCATTCACATACCAAAGGACGAGAGGTCCAAGCTCGATATGAAGTTCAGGTCGTGTGTGTTCTTGGGGTACGGTGATGAAATGTTCTGTTACAGATTGTGAGATCCAACCGAGAAGAAGCGTGTCAAGAGCAGAGATATAGTATTCTTTGAAGATCAGTATATAGAAGACATTGATAAGCCAAAGAAGAACTAACTTAGTTCAGGTGAGCTAGAGGACATGGATCCGTTTATTCCTCTAGTGGTGCCTGATGACGGGGGAGTACAGTAAGGTGTAGAGGACGAGGGAGTTCTTTAAGAAGATGGACCAGGGGATCAGCCTCTACTTAATCTACCTATTGAGCCACAGGTGAGGAGGTCATCCAGGGACAGACAGTCGTCAGATTGTGGTGAAAGGGTTTAGTCAGAGGAAATGCATAGACTTTAAGGAGATATTCTTACTAGTGGTGAAGATGACATCCATATGGGTGTCGCTTGGGTTGGTGGCTAACATGGATCTGGAGATAGAGTAGTTAGACATTAAAACTGCCTTCCGCCATGGTGACATGGAAGAGGAGATCTACATACACCAACCAGAGGGGTTCGAAGTCAAGGGCAAGGAGCATATGGTGTGTAGGTTGAGGAAGAACTTATATGGGCTGAAACAAGCTTCACGACAATAATACAAGAAGTTCTATTCGTTCATGTTATAGCATGGGTATGACAGAACGGAATCAGACCACTGTGTGTTCATGCGCAAGTTCTCAGATGGTGATTTCTTAGTCTTGCTGTTATACGTTGATGACATGCTCATCATGAGAAAAAATATCAAGAAGATCGATCGGCTGAAATAGGAGTTGGGCAAGTCGTTTGTGATGAAAGACTTGGGTCCGGCTAAACAGATCCTAGAAATAGAGATAACCAGTGACAGAAGCAGCAGGAAGTTTTGGTTGTCACAAAAGCGGTATATTGAGAAAGTCCTAGAGCGGTTCAATATAAATGCAACAAGCCGGTCAGTACTCCACTGGATGATCACTTCAAATTAAGCGATAGGCAGTATCCCAAGACAAAGGCAAAGGTGGAAGAGATGCAAAAGATACTCTACGCGTCAGCTGTAGGAAGTTTGATGTATGTTATGGTGTGTACATGCCTAGACATAGCATATGCGGTTGGTGTTGTCAGCCGGTATCTTTCCAATCCTGGCAAAGAGCATTAGGCAACGGTGAAATGAATATTACGGTATCTAAGAGGCTCATCTAGGTTGAACCTATGCTATGGTGACGGAAAACTTGTGTTAGAGGGATACATAGATACAGATATGGCAGGCGACATGGATTCCAGGAAGTCTACATCAGGGTTTATGTTCACGTTTACAGGGGGAGCAGTTTATTAGCAGAGTAAGCTACAAAAGGCGACAGAGGCCGAGTACATTGCAGTCACAGAGGCATGTAAAAAGATGTTTTGGATGAAAAGGTTCCTATAGAAACTTAACCTGAAGCAGGAGGAGCACGTGGTCTGTTGTGATAGTCAGAGTGCTATACACTTGAACAAGAATCCAAGTCAGCATTTCAAGTCAAAGCACATAGAGATTCGGTATCACTGAATCAGGGATACTTTGGAATAGAAGGTATTACAACTTGAGAAGGTCCACACGGATGATAATGGGTCAGATATGATGACCAAGGCTTTGCTTAAGGGTAAGTTTGAGGTTTGTAGAAACCAGGCTGGCTTGAAGAAGGTGAGTCCCTCCTGGGTTAAAAAGGAGAGATTTGATGAGGTTTTTGCCCCAGGCTCGATCGGTTGTGAGCCTCACTCGATTGGTCGAGGGCTGGTGCACGACCAGTCATGACCAGTTGAGTGGGACTCAACTCAAAGTCTAGCGATGAATAAGGTATTTTTTTCTGTGGTGCTCGACCAGTCGAGGGAGGTACTCGATCGGTCGAGTGGGTTGCTCGATCGGTCGAGGCACTGTGCGATTCAGATTTTTTGAGGCCTTTCGCAGCAGGATGCGAAAGGGAGTTTCCAAAAACTATAAATAGGGGTTCCTAGGGCTTTTCTAGTGAATGAAAAATAATACAAGAAGGTCTCCTAAAGCTTTGCAAGGGTTTGCTAAAGGGTTTAGGGCTATCAAAGGTGTGAGAAAAGAGAGAGAGAAAGAGAGAGGGGAAGCTTGTAGAAGGGAAGTTATGCTCGTGGAGATGATCTACTGTGCAATCAACATCTTAGGGCTTTTACATCCTCGTAATCAGTGAGATCTCTCCATTTTTCTTTGTTCTCTTACTGTTTATCCGCTCCTACATGAGTGATGAAGGTTTGATCATAGCAAGGTGTGCTTGTAATCAGTTGTAACGTTCTGCTTTATAGTGAATTATTGATCTGGACGAGGTCTCGTGGTTTTTACCTCTTTGAGGATTTTTCATGTAAAAATCTTTTATGTGGTGTGTGATTTATGCATTGATTTATTTCTTTGCTTTATTATTCCATAATTCTGGTTTGTTTCGGGAGGCTAGATCCTAAGGTTTTTTGTAAGGCCCCCAATAGCTTCTTCCTTTATAGTGGGTTTTACATACCCATCGGTGACGATCTCTCATAGATCGTGCAACCCAAACATCACCTTCATTTGGATGCACCAATTTTCATAGTTGTCCTTTGACAACTTAGGAACTCGTGGCTGGATTGTGTTAGTCATCTTTACACGAACAAGCTTTATGGGTTAGATGAATTGGCTTTACTAAGCCTCAAGACGACCCAGACATTTTTATTTTTTTTTAAAGAATGGTTGATTTTTTTGAGAAGGAAGGGAGAAAGGGATGGAATAGAAATTTGATTTTTTGAATAGTTTTTTTTTTTTTTTTAAAGAATTATTCTTGGCTGAAAAAAGTGTTGGCAACTTTAACCAGGAAACTCTGGAAAAAGAATTTGGCTCTGTTACCAGTTTGTTGGTTATACAAGCCAGATGTTTTTTTTTTTTTTTTTATTTCCTTTAAGAGGACAGAATTATTAGCTTTACAAAGCCTTAAAATAACTTAGAAAAAACTGATTATGTAGAAGGAACGAAGAGGGAAAAGAAACCCAATAGAAATTTTTTTTAAAAAATTTCAAGCTATTTTAACTCTACTTCACTTCTTCACACTTGCTATATCCGGATACATAAGGTACTTTTTTATAGGCATTTGAATGAAAGGTGAAAAGACAACAATACCCCTACTAGGAGCTTTCACCATTTAATATTCTTAGAAACTTATAGAGGCTTCTCATCTTCCAAAACAACTCCTAGAGAGCTCCAGCTATGCATTGGGAATTCAACAGTCACCAGCTGTTGCTGGGTTTTGGTTTGCAACTCCAGTGCATAAAACCTCATGCCCCCAAACAACAACAATATACCTACAATTCATAACAGACATCAACAAGCAAGCAATAGCTCTGCAGACATCTCCATACACCATCTTCCAGCCAAGTAGCACCAATCATACTACCGGCAAGTAGCATCTACAGTCCCACGACAAATCAACCCCACAACCGGCGACATTATTCACAACTGACCGCCACAATCACAAAATATAGCAGCAAACCCGGAATTACCACAAAGCAAGAGGGAATCCTCTACTATCTAATCCAAGATCTACCAGAGGGCAGAATCCCTGTGAATGGATTCAAATCCTTATTTTTCTCTAATACAGAGACTTTTTAAAACAAATTTTTGAGTGGGAGTCACGAAAAAATTGGCCCACGCCTATCCTAAAACTACAAAGCAGTCCCAGAGAGAAATGTATATATGAAGGGGCAGAAGAACAAGGCCCCAAGTCTCTAGCCCCACCACTAAAGTTGGCCTACACAACCACCCAACCAAGCTACCTTCCAATGCATAACCGTGGTATTTGATGTCCTAAATCTAGTCAGATATAGCGCCTATCGATGTCATCAACAGACTGTTCAATGTTATCAAAACATTGAGACTCCTAATTAAATATGGGATCTTGAGCCAACTGTTAATGCAGTTGGAGAACCATTAATGCAGGTGTGACTTCAGCCTCAAATAATTCACATTCCACAGGAGATCTAGCCTAATCCAGGTTTTGCCCTCAAAACGTCCATCCTTCCATTTCCTTCCCAAGCAAGGAAACACGACATCCATCCCTCCATTTCCTTCGGAAACAAGGAAACATGGCGTCCATCATTGTTATAGGAGCCTCTAAAATGAATCGAATTCAATCTTGGTCATCGATAAATCATCCAAGGGATTAGATTTTCTGCATTAAACATATTCATAATAATCTCACTTGGGTGCAAAATAGGAAGATCATTCATTCACACATGGAGAAATGATGATAAATGAGCTCAAAACCTCCTTGCAAAGGAAACTAGATGTCTATCATCTTTCATTTTCCTGGCTTCTTACTTGATACTTGTACAAGGGTACTGAAGGGATTGCTTTTACAAAAGATCATGTAAACTGGTAGAAGCAACTATAAGGGAGAATTTTATAAAATATGATTAGGATGAACGCATACACTCAATCAATGTCCTCAACTGCCTCTTTCACTCAACCTCCGTCTATTAGTTACATGGTGTAAGGACTCCGTGGGCCTGCCATGATATATTTTATGCATGCCATCATCGGTCACTACCAAACAACCAGGTAAAAGCGACGGACTTCAGTGGTTTTAGCTACGGTTTAAATCCGTTCAATAATGAGGACTAAAATTCGTAGCTAAAACTATTCAATCCGTAGCTAAATTATTTTTTTTAACGGTGGACGTCCAAGCACTACTGTTTTCCCGTGGTGTGGACCAATAAGATTTATATCGAGCTCATTTTTAGGGATCAACTCTAAAATGACGTTGAGAAATGGATGGAGGGCGGGGATGAAACATATACATCATGGTGGGCCCATAGAGCCTACCGGATCCAAATCTCAACGGTATGTTTTTTATAGTACATGCCAATGTGCGAGTTTTGTAGTTGAGGTAAAATAGTGGTGACTCATTCATAACAATAGTGGCAATGAGATGGTGTTATCCAGACCATCTAAATAATGGGTCTAATTGTAAAGAGCTAATATTTCACTTTTTCCCTATATAAGACTATCATAATCATCTAGTAAATGCTCCCTTATATGTATGGCTGTTAACATAATTTATTTTATAAATGATGGAAAACTCACAATTATCGGAATTGAAAGTAACGTTTCATTTTAGAAGTGGATTTTCAGATCCATCTTTCGTGCAGAGGACGCCTCGTCTTCATTCAAACCGCTGGAGTTCCTCTTTCGACATTCATTTAGACTGCCAGGAATTTGCGTTCGGGAGATTTTTCAGGTACCTCGTTTCAAATTCCTCCTCCTTTTCTGTCTATGATTTATCATAATAGAAGAAAATCTCTACGTTTTGGTGTAAATTTCCCGGAGATCAATGATTTTTAGGGTTTCATATACGCCATTTGATTTTTCCACGGTTTTGCATTTTCTTTCTTCCAATTTTTTTGGTTATCTGGAGTTCTTTTTTCGTTTGAAGGCCTCAAGGCCGTCAATGTCGACCAGCTCCTCACCGATCAGCCCCACGTTTCCGCCCTCGTCCATGAATCCCTCAACCGCGGTGTGTTTGAGGGGACAAAATGAGGGGACAAAGTGGATTTATCACAAACATCACAGTGTGCCCCACCTATCTTCTGTGGTGTGATTTCTGTTGCAGGACTCTGTCACAGGCCTGCCTTCAGAAGCTGGTGGGCCCATTGTAATGTTTGTGATAAATATACCACCCCATTAGTACATGAGCTTGAAAATGAGGTAAATCTAAGATTTAAGCAGACAGCACGGCATGAAATAGTAAAGATTGGATGTTGACTCTTGAAACATAAGTGTTGAAAGTGGACCGTTGAAACATTATGCTAATATTTATGTGTTCATCCTAGTATAGATAACCTTACGAAGGTTTGGATGGCATATAAAGACCATGATGGACCCATGGAGGTTACTAGTGTAGGCATTTCTCGGTGTATTGCCTCCTGAAGGCTTCTGCAGGAAGTTCTTGGGTAGGAAAGTTAAGTGGGGCCACACTATGTTTGTTATAAATTCACCCCATCCATCCTTTTCCTACCTCATTTTAAAACATGATAATAAAAATGAGGTGGATCCAAAAGTCAAGTGTGCTCCATGAGAGGAAACAATAGGAATTTAAGGAACACCATCAAAACATTCATATGGCCATATAAGTTTTGTATCTGCCAAAGCTTTTATGTTTTCAATTCATCCTAATGGGAATGGCCCATAAACATGAAGGTCGACAACCATGGGTTTTTCTTTCCTCGCTTTTTTCCTTAGTGTCACATCTTAATGTGTTGGATGATTTTTATTTTTATTTATTTATTTTTATTTTTTATATTTTCGATGTTTGTTTTGAGTGACAATTTCTAATTTGGGTATGTTTATGAAGATTTCTTTTAAAATTCCTTGGTTTTGTGTTCACATTTCATGAATGTTCTATGATATGATTGTATTTTGGGGCATTAGGTAGCATGGATTTGGGTTCTGACTCAAGAATCCAAATCCTAGATTTTGCATTCTTTCAGTTGTGTTTGGCAGCCTGGATTTTCAATCGTGTGGAATCTAAACATTTATGTTTGTCAACCTAGATTTTGGGCCTTGAAGAAGGGAGGATAGAACAATGATGCAGTTGGAGAGGATTGAAAACCCAGGATTTTGCACCCCACTTTTTCTCTTGGATTTTAAAAGCGGCCCTTTTGAGGATTTTCAGTCTTAAGTTACATTCGAAATACATGATTCTGGGGAGGGTGAAACATGATTTGGATTGAAATCCTGGATTCCAGTTCCTAACTGTCCGATCCATGCTGCCAAACGGCCCCTTGTGTGATTTTTGTTGGACCTTATGTTTTCATGTGATCACTGCATTGTCCATGTTATATATGTGAAATGGCGTTCTTTCAGTTTTCCATTTTGTTTATTATGTCGTGGAACTGGTGTTGAACAAATTTTTATTTTGAAATTTTTTATTTTCAGTGTTGAATTTGACTAATTAAAGAAGTGTATTCTTGGCATGTTAGAATTGGTTATGCAGGTTTGTTAAGGATTGGTGCTCTTTGATTTTATGTTTATGTTTCATGAATTGTGTTTATGCAATGTATAAGTGATGTATGTAAACATGTTGAATGTGTGGAAGCAAAATTGCGTGATTAGAATAAAATTTGATAGCTAGTTTCTTAGCTATTTGTCAATGCTATCAAAGCTGGTTTGCTTAGTAGGTGTAGTGTAGAACCATGGACTAGTTTCTAGATAGTGTTGCTTCAGGTATTTGTTCTCACATTTGTAACAATTGAGGCCCATGATCCCTTTGAAATAGCACTGAAAAGTGACTAAATACCTTGTAAATAATTGTTACTCATTTACAATATAAATAGGAAAACAAAGTAGTTGGAATCGAATGTCTACCTTTTAAAAAAACAAGGTAATTTTATCTTTAATCTTTTAGTTTGAGGTAATTCGTGCAAGAAGTGCACTTTTGTAGATGTCTTATGATTTTATTTATTTTTTCTTTTTTCTTTTTTCCTTTGGGATGTAGAATCGCTACTGTTGGATGAAGAAGCTACAAAGGAAATGGAGTCCATGTCAAGTGCATGCCCGGATCAGTTTAAAATAATGCAAGAAAGCCACACAGAGCATAACAGAGATGAGAAACCAGGCTGACCGATGCCTAGAGTACTTGGTATATGCCTTGAAGAAACTCCTCTTAACGAATATAGAAAATCCACATGATTGTAGTTTTTCAGAGTGGATGTCCAACACATGCACCTCGTGGCTAGCCCTCTTTGCTCGTCAATGCAGGAATGTTCCCTTGGTGTCAACACTATGGCTGGGGTACGTTTTTTACATGTAATTATTTTTTAGGTTTATTACTATCATTAGCTGACCCCAAATAATGATGAAGTTTATTGTTCTCGTTATTCAATGGTTGGGTTCTTTTCTACATACAAATAAGTAAAAGTAATTAGGATATTGGGAAGAGATAGGTTGGAAGACTAAAAGGACATGTTGGAATAGGCATCCAGGCTAAAGAATGTAAAAGCTTGTAAAGTTGTCTTTGCTCAGATTGCAATTACTGGGGCTGTATTCTTTTCCACAATGATGTTTGTCAGTGGTTTTTTTTTTTTTTTTTCCCCAAATAAAAATGGAACCAATTATCCTTTGGAAAAAAGTAAATAAATATTTGTTGGGTTCTTTTCTACGTACAAATAAGTAAAGGGTACTACTAAAAATTTTAATACATCTGACCCAAAATTCCAGCCTAACCCATTGCCAGACCAATATGCAATGTGATTTTAGTTCGTTTCTGGTGAACAGAGAATTTTTATATCAAGTGACGTTGGATTGTTGAAGACTTTCTTAGCATTTGGAATGCAAAGGAAAAGGCAATATAAGGCTCGTTCCTGCTTCTCTCTAATCCAAGATTTTGATCTAATCAGGCCAATTCAGATTTCCCATATTCCTTGGCTTGGGACCATCACTAAAGCACACAATGACTCGGACTTTCTCTATCAAGTAATTGCTTCTTTTGTCAAAACTAACTAAAATCTTTCAGCAAGTTCATTGTTAGAGGCTTAGAGATGCCCTTTCTGTGACTTGATATTGGTTTTTCTTTTTGCAATTTATCAATTTTAACTATTTTTAGGCTTTATCAACCTGTTCAAGGTTTCAGAGTATTACATCTTATTTTCGTTTGAGGCCTTTTGTTTTAAGGTGTCTAAGATGTAGTGGCAAGTGGTTTTACTTTGGCTATCGTAAAATCATTTAAATAGCAAGATGCTGATGCCAGAGGTACTCTTATTTGCAGGATCTGGTTTTGAGTGTTGCAGGATCATCTGCTGAAGCTACACTGGCTGGTTCTCACCCCAAAGGTACTCTTACATTTTTTTGATGCCTCGATTGCTAAGTACGCATTTGGGACTGATCTGGTTTCTGTTGTTGCAGGTTGGTGTAGGTGTCACTTCAGGGGGAGTTAACTAGATAAGTTTATATTTTTCTTTTTGGTGGTATTTGAATGTCTAATTACCTGCTTGCCTTCTTTTCTTTTCTTTTCTTTCTTTCTTTCTTTTAATTGTATTTCTCTTTGACTGTTTTAGATCAATAAGGGACGTCCCTGTATTCAAGGAATGGTTTCAACATGACAATGACAGTAAGCTTAACTCTAAATATCACCTTTATAATCAGAATTTGTGCTCTTTATTGTCTGTTTTTTAATTATAATTTTTTATATAATTGACACCTTTTATCTTGGAATATGATCTATGAAGTAGCATATGAATGCAATCCTTATCAAAATCCATACCTAGGGGAGCACAAATAAGAGGATTGATCTTAACAGTATGGTTGTCATGCACATAGATAGAAAATGCTTGCAATGAATGTTTATGAGTACTTGGTAATTTTGGAGTCCTTGGTTAGGGTTTGGGCTGAAAGTACGAGTGTTGGAGCCGACGCTTTCGGAGTCCGAACTCAATTCTTTTGAAAAATAGAAAAATGGGAATATTGGTAATTTTGGTTTCTTTCTTTGCAACCATTATTTATTAATGTTTTCACATACTAATACCTATTTTTTTCAAGATGTAGTGTCGTGCACACCTTGTAGCTGTAATCTGAGTGCCCCAGATCTTTGTTAATACAAAGCATGTATTGAATTTATTCTCTGATTCTTTACATGTAGGCTGTCCAAAAGGAATGAGTGGGGCCAAATCAGTTTGTGATCTCACTCTATTCTTGATCATTTGGAAATTGTGGATCAAAGAGGTTGTGGAATATGGTGCAATGGGAACTTCACTTTGTTGTTAGTGCTTGAAATCATAGAAGATATCCTGTGTTCTTATCAGCGAACTGAACCGTTGGAATACTTCCCAGATACATTCAAATGTTTTATGGATGTGTCAGTGAAAGACATGATTTCTTATTAAGCACAGTAAGCACTGTTACCTTCATCAACTAACTTCTCCTGTTACTGACATTGTCATGGTGCAGTTCCACATTGGTTTTTGCATATTTGCTGCCATTGCTCCTCCAGTTGTCTTTCATGGGAAGTCATTGACGTAAGTTCTCGTCTTCCTTTCTTGCTTTCAAGTTAAATGTAAATTAAGTCTATGTTGCTTTATGTCATGGAACATTGTTTGCCTTCAAATCTTCAACTTGAGAAAATTCAGTCATGTGCTGTTACCACTGTATTCTGTAGAATGGGTAATTGGTGAACTGAGGACAAACTTCAATAGTTATGCGTTGGTGAATGTTCAATGTTCGCATTTCTAATGCATTATTTGTTGGAAACAGGGGTTATTTTCATTGTTTGTTATTTTAATGTATCTGGGAATTTCATAGGGGAACAAAAACAGAGCAAAACAACAGCCTTGCCACTCAGGCTACAGGAGAAAGAGGATATTTTTGTATCATTCAAAAAAGAAAAAAGAAAAAAAAAAAAAAATCAATCTCAAGCCTGCCTGATTGGTAGTGAGTATTGACTGGAGGCATCTATCTCAATGTTCCTCATAGTAAACACAACCATTATTTTCTTAATATGTTTTACTTCCATCTGAATGATTGAAAAATTATTGTCCCTTTTTCTTGTTGCCTTTGCTATTTTGTTACAATAGCAGAAAGTACCATAAAAAAGGGCAGAAATTTATCATCTTTTCTAATGGGTATTGTTGAATAATTGGGTATTGTTGCACTAGTAAAAAGTGTGAAGCAGTTACTAATAACAGTCACGTGGGAGAGTGGGATGAAGAGATTGAACGAGGAAATGCATTAGTCTCACACCTGTGATATGGATGCTAGTCATTGGCATCTATCAAGCCTGACCATACAACAATTGGGCTGTTGATGGGCCAGACCTGGGCTGTCACTGGCATCTATCAAGCAGTTACTTGTTTAATGTTATATTGTCTCACTCTATTGACATTCGCCATTGCGTCTTAAAGTTGATAAATGCATAAGCATCATATTAGCTTGGCTATTTTATTTTTTTCCTTTTCAGTGACTGAAATTATTAACAATTGTCTTCTAATTCTTCTTCTTCTTCTTTCTTGCAGAATCTTAGCAATAGGGAGCCTGTGCTGAGACTACTAGGTGGAGATCACCTGCAACACAGGTTCGTGGGGTTTGAGGGAGCTATTCTTCTCGTTTCATCTCCTATGGTATACATGTTCCCCATCTTAATATGAAAAAACTGCATTTATTTGAAACACTTGGTTACTGTTGAAGCCTGCTTTAGCACTTGGATGGTCTCAAATTCATAGCAATGCATTTGCGTCTCTCAAATTCACTACTTATTCTTTGTCGATGATCTCTGTTCATGCAGGGAACGCCACTGAGTGAGCGTGCTATACCTGTTGCAATATTTGAGACTGATGCTGGTACTGGTTATCTATTATTGCCATTGTTGGGGATATATGTTTCTGCTGGCACCTCATTAGAACTAATCGCAAAATATTTTTCTTTTCCTTTTGCAGACATTGCAAAATTCTATTTGCAGAAATGGTGCAAGATATCATCTGAAGTGGCGATTAGATCCATTGTCGATTGGTCCTATTACAGGCAATGCCTTAGTTCAGCTGTTCAGAAAATTATTACTATTCCTGCAGTGATGCAAAAAGTGCCAACTCTAAGACTTTTTTTGGAAATCCATGAATATCAAGTATTTTTTATTTTTATTTTCTTCTTTTTTCATTCTTATGAGCTAGTAAACTTTTTCAGGTTGCTAATCCTGTCCCCAGAGTAATTCATCCTGATTGGCTGCATAAAAAAGTCCGGGAAAAGGAGGACAAGTTTCGCCAACGAAAGCTGATTGATATTTTCAGCTCCTTGAACAAAGACAAAAGTTTGCAAAGAGACTTTACCCAGGATATCTCTAATCATGCCTTGGACAAAATGAATGTCATAGATTTGGAAGATATCGCAAACAAAGAGAATGTTTCCATAACTGGACCTCGACCTCTAGTCTGCAGCTATGAAGTTAACAAAGAGCAACATTCAGCCAGGTTATCTTGTCCAGCAGATGGCATGCCGTCTAGTCACCAACACCAACATCCTCTGATGCCTTATGGTAACCAACAACAGCATCCTACTGAAAATGTTGACAGAAATGTTGATTATCAAGGATGGCTTGAAGTAAAGGAGAAAAATGGAACTATAGTCAAGAAGAAAGGAAGAGGCACAGGTATTGAAGTCGTTGATCTCTAGTTGATATGTTGTATATATAATAGGTGAAAAAATAATAATTTCCTGCACTAGGAAAAATGAATTAGGAAAGCTACCGCTTTTCTCTTCGATGTTGCTTTTGCTTTATATGAGGTCTGATTCCATACTGCTTTTCTTCTTTCCTAATTGCAACTTTGATTTCTGATGTGGATACTTCATATCTCAGACAAGTATTGGTGGCCAAATTTCTTCTCAGCAGAATTTATACTTTTCAGGTTAGGTGATTTAAAGAGGTCACATCAGTCTGGTGGGACTGAGTTTCCTGGTTCTGTGACAAGTCGTAAACAAGATCAGGGTAGGAATGGGGTTAATTCATTCTTCAAGAGACATGACTTAGCCCTTGTTCGCTCTTACTGGCAGGTGATGACATTTTTCTGTTGTCGGGAATTTAGATAGTTTAATTAATTGCAGAATGCCTGATGTCAATCTTCCGTGGTTCAGATAATACAACTCATCCCAAGTCCACAACCTGGGTATTTTTTTGCTTGGGTCGTTTATGAAGGAATCATGCTTAAGATTCCTATAAATGTCCCTAAAGTATTTTACCTCAGCACTAATACACCTATCACAGAAGAATTTCCTGGAAGACTCTTCCTCTTGGGCGGCCTACCTTCAATCTCATTGAGGTACATTTGGTGTCCTGAAATTGTCGAGTTCAAATAGGAGTTGCTCTGGATTGCTGAGTGCTACTTGCAAGAACTAAGGTTTATCTGTAACATGTTTTGTTTTATGTTTTTGCAGGTGATAACTGATGAGGATCAATTCAGGGCTGAAAGCAGGAAACTTGCGGCTCACCTTGCAGATCCAGAAGTTGAGGTGAAATACATGAAAGCACAATGATAGTGGCATTTCCAAATGCATACTCATGTTTGAAATGCATGCCTTCTCTCCTACTTTTTTGATTGTATTGCATATTGCGCCACTTTTTTTCCATTCATTTCTTATATGTCCATTTGGTGGACTTCTCTAATTACACCAATCTACTTCTCAGTGCTGTACATTGTGTAATTGCATGAAAGAGAAATTGAAGCTGAAAAGTCTCATTGTTAGATGGATATTAGAGTATTGAGTTTGATCAGAAGTTGTTAGATGGAGATTAGAGTTTTGAGTTTGATCAGACTAAGTTGGGAGATTGATTCTGTTCATCAGCTTATTCCATTTGGGCTGCATTAGGAGTTTTGGCCATGTTTGGTTGTAGCACTGATATTTGGTGGAAAGTCCAAAAGGATTAAAATAATGCAATTTTGTTAAACTTCTCGTTTCTTTTTTTTCTTTTTTTTTAAAGCAAATATGAATTTGAATGATATATTTGATTTTGATTTCTTCCTTTTCTATTGTGTAGACTTATCTTCTCAAATAGGTTGGTTCGTTTAGGGATTTGGAGAAATGGGTATATCTAGTTTTGGATGTGTGCATTGATTAATACACATCCATAACTAGATATTCCGATTTCTCCAAAGCCTTAATGAACCAACTTATTTGAGAAGAAAAAGTCTACACAACAGAAAAGGAAGAAATTAAAATCAAATATATCATCCATATTCTTGATTTTTGTATGTTTTAATTAATGAGAATCATAAACGGTATGCACCCTTAACTTGTGATTGGTAGAAGCTGTCGGGGAAGGTCGTTGCCGACGGTTTTTAGCCGTCGGCGTTGCCCTTGTTTTTTTTGCTGCTACTTGTTCCATCTCATTAAAGAGCATGTCCCCAAAAATTGTCCAAATAGTGTGGTCCACATTTGAAAGACAAATGTACACTATATATATATATATATATATATACATAGAGAGAGAGAGAGAGAGAGAGAGAGAGAGCCTAGAACGGCTCCCATTCATTGAGAAAATGTGGTCCATATATTAGATGGTCAAAATAGTGTTATTAAAGAATAATCTGGTTTACGGTCAGTTCGAAGGCTTAGCCTAGAGGATGTCTGGTTCATATCGTAATAAGCACGTGCCATGTGTGTGGTATCCTGTACATATCATGCAAAGATGTAGATTGTAGTGTCTAGTCAGTCCTCCCTTCTACACGTTGGTAAGGTCCACCTGTTGAGTTTCTAGGCTTGTCCTACTTCAGGATATACTTGGGCCAGAATATAAGCCCAAGGACTCAGGTCAAGCTCAAAAATCAAACCGTTTCAAATTTCGGCCAAGCTTGAACGTTGATGTGTAAATTAAAAGCTTATGAGGCCAGCCCATTAGGGTTTGCAATTTCTCTCCACCTCGTGTATCTAGCTAAATCCTCTTTTTCTAACCTCAAAAAACACTACTAGCTCTGAAGAAGAACATGAAGAAGAAATCTCTATTTATTTTTATTCACATTCCAAAATCACTTTTCTTCCTACGTGGGCCCATCTTCTCTAGCTACATTTATCAAAACACATCAAACACTCTTGTTCGAAAAACCCATCTTCTTCCTATTTTATCATCTCCTTTCCCCGCCTGAAAGCTCTCACCTTTCTATAGGGCTGAAAGTCGGGTGGGTTGGGTCAAGTTGGTGCTCAATCCTACCCTAGCCCAATGTTCCTATACCTCAACCCTAACCCTAACCCAACCCAACCTCAGGTTGAGAATTCTCAACCCAAGCCCAACCCAAGTGGGCTCTGTTGGGTTGATTTGATTGGTAGGTTAGATATATGCTAATAGTTTCGTTATTACATTAATCTATACTTCAATACTAATCTTAATTTTTTACCTATGATTTTATTAATTATATATGTAGTTATTTATCATAAAGAGCTTCATTTTTTCTAAACAAACAAGATAAAATATAAGACAACTACTCCTTTAAAAGTTGTGTTGTATAGCACGCAATCTATTTGGGAGAGATAAGTTTGACCTATCTTGTTATCTTGAGTCATCGGAAATGACGTGGACCAATGAGACCTGACTGCACTAGAATTTCATGTGCCTTCAACAGACGAACGACACTCAATTATAATTTCTAAGTAACTTGTATATCGATTAGGTTTGGATTGGGTCACGCAACCTAAGACCTCAACTTGAGCCCAAACGAAGTTTTATTGGGTTAGTGTTTGTATAGCCCAACCCTGAGACTGAACCTAATACATCATGCCCGAGCCCAACCCAATGTTGGGTTGGTCAGGTTGAACCTGCCGGAATTTCAGCCTTCCTCTTACACTAACTGTCCTAGTTCTACAGCCTCATTTCTTTTTTAGGAACAATCCCTAACTCTTTTTCTTTTTAATTATTATGGATTTATTACCAAAAAATCAATATAGTAAGTGCAACCTGGTCCAACTGGGGATGCAGTAGGGGTCCACCATGATGTATGTCTTATCCATGCCATCCACCTGTCTTCACAGCTTAATTTTAGGGCATGATTCCATAATTGAAGCATATTCAAAGCTCAAGTGAACCACACCACATGAGAGTGGGAATTGAATGCCCACCGTTGAAAACTTCTAGGGGACCACATAAGTTTTGGAGTTTTTCCTTCATCCATATATGTGTGACCTCATGAACAGTTTCGATGACAAATAAACATCATTTTGGACCCTAGGAAGGTTTCAATTATCTCAACTATTTCCAGTGGCATGGTCCACTTGAACTTTGGATGTGCTTTAATTAATTTTAAGCTTTTTTTTTTTTCTTTTTCTTTTTGTTAGCTTGTTATTACACCCACTGTCAGTTCACACTTTAATTTTAAGCTTATGCCCTTAAATGAGCTGGCAAAATGGACGGACGGTGTGGATAAGAGATATACATCACGGTAGGCCCCACAGGGTTTACAGCTTACTGAGTTACTCACTATGCAATTCGCGTGGGCTTCTAGGGTGACGGTGGTAACAGGAAGATGTGAGCCCGGTTATGCATTCACACCCTCCACCCAGTGGAAGCGGATTGCATGGTGTGCTGCACCCCCACAATCATACTGGTGTGTTGAAATGGCAAAGTTTTGTGGACCCCACAATGATGTATAAGTTATATCCACACCGTCCCTGCATTTTGCAAGATCGTTCCAGCCCATGAGCCAAAAAAATAAGGCAGATCCAAAGCTCAAGTGTGCCACACCACAGAAAGCAAGTTAACGGTAACCATTGAAAACTTCCTGAGAGGTATAAGCTTTGGATTAAGCTGATATTTGTGGCCTTATGAACAGGTTTGATGCTATAGTGGGCTCAGGAAGGTTTCAACTGTGGCCGTTATTGTCCCCGCTGCTTTTTGTGGTGTGGTTCATTAGAAGTGTGGATCTGACTCATTTTTGAGCTAATGTCCTAAAATGATCTGACAAAAATGGATAGACGGAGTGGATATAATAAATACATCATGGTGGGCCAGCAGAAGTTTGCCACATCAACACACCACCGACGGGGGTGGTGTGGTGCACACTCGCAATCGGCTACCTCAACCTATCGGATGTGTTAGCTTAAAACTAAGTAGGCCGCAGGAAAGGGAAGCAGCCAGGCTTTTTCAGTCTTGAATTTGTCAGGGCCCCACCCGAGTTGCAAAAACCCTTCACCTGGACTGGATGAAGTGTATAAACGTACTTGATTGTGGGCACCAACATTAATAAACGGTGGAGGTACCCTCTCAGAATGTTCCCTGTTATATGTAAGTTTGAATTGGGCTGATTTTTAGAGTCACTGGTTTTCTGAGAAGGCATATTTTATGGACGGATTAGATTCCATGAACACATCATATCACCGATCCCCACAACTATCTGTTTACAGTGGAATGCGCCCATTGGGAAAGAATCCTCATTATAGAACTGCGAACCCAGGTCGCGCCGATAACTCACTCAGGTCGAGATAGCTCGAGTTCAATGAATCTCAAGTCATTGGATCATTTAGCTTGTCCGTCAACTATAGGGGGGATTGGGTGATCCTGTCCCGGGGTCTGTTGGGCCACCGTTATGTATTATTTTATCCATACCATCCATCCATTTTTTACGGATTATTTTAGGGCATAAGCCTAAAAAATGAGACAGATTGACGGCTCAAGTCGACCACATCACTGTGAGAAGCAGTATCGATTGAATTCTTACAGTTGAAAACTTCCTAGCGCTCACTGTGATGTTTATTTGCCATCCAACCTGTCCATGAAGTCACGTATACATGTACAAAAGTACAAATATCATATTAATCCAAAATTTTCATGCCCCAAGAAGCTTTCAACTGTGAGCTTTCTATCCTCACTGCTTCCCATGGCAGTAGGCCTGTCAATAGATCAGATTAACCCGTCGATTCGATCCGATCTGATCCATTTATAGCGGGTATGGACCACTATACAGGTTTGATGGGGCAGGTCTGGACCTTAAGATGTCCATCTATTTATAATCAAATAGGTTTCGGATCCACCTTGATCCAATCCGGTGAAGACCTGATCCAATTATTCCAATAAATGTTTTAATTTCAACCTTAGCCTAAAAACCCAAAAGAAAAAAAATCTTAAGTTATTCCCTTTCCTCCCTCATTTCTCTATTTCCATAGCCGACAACCTACACAGTAAATAAATAAATAAAAACATATTCAATGAATGTTTCAATCTCAGTTGTCCATCTAAAAATTCAAACGCAAAAACCATGAGTTCTTCTCTTTCCTCCCTCGTTTCTCTCTCTTCACAGCCGGCAACCCATGCACAAAAAACTCTCTCTCTCTCTCTCTCTCTCTCTCTCTCTCTCTCTCTCTCTCTCTCTCTCTCTCTCTCTCTCTCTCCATGGATCACGGACCACAAACCATGGCCCAAGCCGCCATGCCCATGCCCACCTCTTCTAATATCTGATATCAGAAAGGATTGGTTTCTCTTCAATTACATATATTTATTTAGAATTTTCATTTCCTAGAAAATCCTTAAGCCCACAACTTGAAATTCACTGTATTTTCTTTTATGAGTACATGTTCTTCTTGATTCTAACTTCTTCTTTTCTTTTTTCCTTTTTTCTTTTCTTTATATTAGTTTGCTCTATTTTAGTATTTATGATTTTAGTTTTTCATTTTATGATATTTTATAAAGAGAATGGTGTGTTTTGTGCCTGAAATTATTATTGAAGTTTTTTTTTTTTTTTTTTCGTTTGTTGTGCTTAACCTGAAAAAGATAATGCATATTGTTCCTTTACTCATTTTTCTGTTAATATTTTATTAATGTTGTATTGGGACTGCAAGTAATTTATTGGATCGTTATGTCTGAGCCTAGTTAACCTATTAATGATAATATTGTTGAGGTAACAAGCCAATGTAGTTCTCCTAAACGACGAAAACTAACATCCAAAATATGGAATGACTTTGATAAACATTGATCCCCAAGTGGTGAGGAAGTGGCTATTTGTAAGCATTGTAAGGGAAAGTTTTTTTGAGATAGTAATATTAAAACTAGTCATTTGAATAAGTACTTGACAAGATGTCTTACGAAGAAGCATATGGATATTTCTCAACAATTAATATCATTAAATAAGAATATAGGCGAAAAGACATTGTTTAGAGAACTTAAAGCTTGATCAAGAACGAAGTTGTTTGGATTTTTATTGCATGATAATAGGGCATGAGTACCCATTTAACATGGTTGAACACGAGTTTTTTGAAGTATTCGTGAACAATGTTCAACTCATGTTTAAATTGGTTTCCCGCAACATAGATAGGGCTAATGTGATGCATGTTTACAAGTAAGAGAAAAAAATCCGATGAGTACTTTGATAAGATCTTTTCCCGAATTGGTCTTATTACTGACCTGTGGGTATTAGATCAACAAAATATTAGGTATTGTTGAATAACTTTGCATTTCATTGATAATATATGGGAATTATAAGAGAGGATTCTTACTTTTATAATAATAACAACTTCCCATGACGTAGAGATTATATAGAATGTTCATAGATAGATTTCTAAAGTGGAATATTAATAAAAATTTATTTACCACCACTGTAGGTAATGCTTCCACTAACGATGTTGTGGTTAAAAGTAAAAAGATTTGCCTTTTTTGATCGAGGATTGCTCCCATTATTTAGGGCTTGTAAGTACATTAATTCATTACCATTAAAGGAGAAAAAGTTTCAATTTATAGTGGCTCAAGTAAAATTACCAAGAAAAAGTGTACCAATGGATGTTCTAATAAGGCTAAGCTTCACAATCTCATGCTCGAGATTGCTTTGGACTTTAGAAAAACATTTTTTCAATTGGATTAATGTGATTGTGACTTCAAGGTAAATCCATACAATGGAGACCGGAAGATAGAAAAGTTATTAGTAAATATTTAAAGATTTTTTATGAAGTAACCAATAACTTTTCAGGTTCCAAATATCCATATGCTAATATGTACTTTTTCGATATTTGGAAAATTCATCTTATATTATTTGAATGAGAGAAAAGTGATTATACTTATATTAAATCAATGAAAAATATAATAAAATCAAAGTTTGATAAGCATTGGCATGAATATAGTTTGGTTTTGGTGGTGACATTAATTGTTGATCCAAGGTTTAAAATGGAGTTATAATACTATCAAATCTATAGTGGTGATGTCCATTTCTCTTTCTGTAAAACTCTACTAATGATGGTTGATCTTTTCTTTGAATATAAAGTTGTTAACTTGAATAAATCAATAAAAACTTTTTCAACCATTGGTGAAAGCAGTTGTAACACTACCAAAAAAAATGGCTGAAGCTACATATGATTTTCTCCGACGGCTTTTAGCTGTCGGCGTCTCCATCGGCTACTTACAAATGGTTTTTTATGGTGAACATTCGGTCACTATTTCTTTCCTTTGGTGTAATCCAAATTACATTTAGATATGAATTATTTTTTAGATCAACCCCTAAATTATTCTTTAAAAATAGATGGACGGTATGGATAAAACACATACATTTTGGTGGGGCCCATCACAATACCGACTACCAGCCACCTGACTAGTGGCATTGTAGCAAAATAGTTTAACGGCACTCCGGCACCCAACAACTGTAAAAGTCACATGACCCAATAAAATCGGCAAATTGTGAAACCACTGGAACTATGGCGAACACTCAAAATCACATTGGTTGAACAATCCTGACCTTTGATCTGTGAATACTTGTTCATTTAAGACCTTTGGAAAATTTTCATTTTTAACCATGTAATATATGATTACTATTCCACCGTAATTTTTGGAGCATGATACATCTAGACTTGGCGGTCAAAATGTGGACGGTTTATATTAGCTTACTCGGCATGCAAGATCTAATTGTTGTCCAGGTATCAGCGTATCATCTGTCACATTCTGCCAGAGTATCAAAGTTCATTCTTAGTTTGCTATGAGACTGGACAGAACCATCGCTCTGTGATGTGAATAGACTACAGCCAGTCATACATGTTTAGGTCCGGTGATTTAAACCGTTAACTTCTAGGTTAGAATTTAGATCAGTTAACCCATTTTGTTTAAATAGTAGTCGTCCACTTATCTTCTTTTCAGTGGTCCATTGAGGATATTTTCCAAGCAACCACCTTTACGTACGTATGCCGTCGGCTTAACAGTTTGGATCACATCGCACTTGATCCGAAGCAGCCACCTTTTCTCATTTTTGGGATCAGGATCTAAAATGATCTCTCCAAATTGATGAACGGTGAAGATATGATAAATACATCATTGTGTGGCCCATTTAACCTTGATCTCATTTGAACCGTTCATACAACTCTAAGCTCGAGGAGCGTCAGCACTGTTGCTCAAGCAGAAGCGGATTGGCGGGTGTATTGAGGTCAGTAAGTTCTGTGGGTCCCATCATGAGGTATGTGTTATATCCAAACCGTCCAAGCATTTGGCAAGCTCATCTTAAGGCTTGAGGAGAAAAATAAGACAAAAAAATATCAAGTGAACCACACTGCAAAAAGAAGGGGGGGATTGAACGTCTACCATTGAAACCCTTATGGGGATCACAAAAATTTTGGATTAATATGATATTTGTTTTTCCTCTTCATTCAAGTCTTTGTACCTTATGGATAGATTGGATGGAAAATAAACGTTATTTTGGGCTGGACTAATGTTTTAATGGTGAAAATCACTATCCCCGCCGCTATTTGTGCGTGGTCCATTTGAGCCTTTGATATGATTCATGTTTTGGGTCATGCTCTAAAATGATCTCGAAAACTGAATTCACGGTGTGGATATGATAAGTACATCATTGAGGGGCCCACGTAACTTTGATATCCTTTGAACCGTTCGTACAACTCGGAGCTCAAGGAGTGTTAGCGCTCTTCTTCGCACGACACGTACCCACAACCCTCCATTCTCTGTCTCGCGTGCCCCTAACCTCTCTCTCTCTCTCTCTCTCTCTCTCTCTCTCTCTCTCTGTGTGTGTGTGTGTGTTTAATCCAAAGAAGGGAGGGAGCCGAAATGACGCCCTCCCTACCTGCACACGCCCTCCTCAAGATCCAAAGAGGTATTTATTTCTCTCAATCTCTCTCAATCTCAATGTTGATTTATGAATTTGGAAGATTTAATAATTTGTAGATTCCCAGTTCGATGTGGACCCACATTTAGGGATTTGGAATTTTAGGATTTACATATTTGAATGTGGACCAATCGGGGGGATTTGGGGATTTTAGAATTTTGAGAATTTTTGGAATTGGGGATTTCTCACTCATCCTTCTAGAAACTTTAATTTGATTTCGGATTGTTGAGTTTCTATATATGAAAAACTTCGACCCCGACGGCTAAAAACCGTCGGCGAGCAGTGCCCATGCTCCTTTTCCCGACAGTTAGATGGATTTTATCCGTCAGGAAAGTACATTGCCGACGGTTTTTAGCCATCGGCGTTGTCCTGTTTTTGGGCAGTGTTATAATAATTTTTCATCATTTAGTGGTATTTCTGATAATACTAAAGATAAATTTAGATGATTTGATAAGTATTATTCTCATGCATGTCCGGCAATCAAGATTTCTTCCAAAAAATTCCAAATATATCATTATTTGGAAGAGCCATTATTTCCTCGCAATCAAGAGTTTAACATAGAAGTTGGTGGCGAATCAACGGTCTATAGTTCTCAACACTTCTAAGAATGGCCGTGATATTTTGATGATTCTAGTCTTTACTGTTGTAGAAAAAATAGAATTTAGTATTGGGGGTAAAGTGCTTGATAAAACTCGTAATTGCTTACTTGTAAAAGTTGTGGAGGCTTTAATATGTAAATAGAATTGGCAGCGACATTCAAAAAAGAATAAGTAGATTTTAAATTTATTTAGTTTTAGTTATTATTTTTTTCATACAAAATTTTCTTTTATATATATATATATATATATATATATATATATATATATATATATATATATATAAAAGAAAATTTTGTATGAAAAAAATAATAACTAAAACTATATATATATATATTAGGTGTTTCTTCTCCTACCATATATACAAGTACAAGCACAAATTAGAATTAACATGATGAGCCTCTTCAACTTGGTAAGAAAAAATGTTTATGATATTTTCTTGGAGTTGATATTTGATAGAGTTTCATAACTTTGTATATTTTTTGTATTTGTTTAGTTTTTGACTATTAATTTGACTTGATAGAGTTGATACTTGATAACATTTCTTGAAACTTTAAATTGGTCCGAACTCAACATGGGTAGATATTGATCTATTGACATGACCTGAATATGTGGTTAGCATATTCGATTTAGCTTCGACCCATTAACAGATCCAGCGGGGCAGGTCTAGATCCACTGGATAGGTTGGATGGGGTGGGTTTGGATATTAAGATGTCGGTTTTTTTTTTTATAATTAACTCGGTTTCGGATATACCCTAATCCAATTTGGTTCCAACCCAGAGATAAGCCTACATGGTGGGTCCACTTGAGCTTCAATCTGCTTTTCTTTTAAGACTCATGCCCTAAAATGTTCGATCAAGATAGGTAGACAACGTCTATAAAATATATACATCATATTGAACACCACGAAACCCCTGACAAGACTATTCTCTAGATAGTACCTGGCAGGGGTAGGATTGCTTGTAACCACGACCACCTTAGATATAACTGTACCTGGGGCTGTGTGGGGCCACAGAGATGGGCATGACAAATCCGCTTCTTCCCACCTGTTTTGAAATACCACAGTAAGGCTGGACTTTAAAACTGAGACAGATCAAAAAGTAAGTGAGCCCTATCAAAGGAGATAGTGGATATAGAAACGTCCACCATTGAAACCTTAATGATGTTTATATGCCATCCAAACGGTTCATAGGGTATTACCACTCAGATAAACTCTACCAAAAATTATCATCCTAACACACAACTTCTGTCACCCCTGGCGTTCAATCCCCACTGTTTGGTGTGGTATGGCCCACATGAGTTTTGGATCCGCATGATTTTGAATTCCTGACTAATTAGGGTCTTTAAAAAAACAGATGGACTGAGTGGATTTATCACAGCCATCTCTGTGAGGGCCACACAGCCCCAACCACACACCAGTATATGTGTGACCAGGGTCAAATGCAACCGCTTCCCCTACTTTGCGCCCCTTAAAAAGGTTGGACACGGGCGGACCCAGCCGACTGGAACTCTACAAGCTGCCCCTCCTATGGGGGGGCGGATTAGATACTGACAAGGTCAGTAGCCAAGTCACTACTGAAGTGACATTACCAGAGCTGCATCTAACTGAGTCGACCCGGATTGGATCAAACTCGACTCGGTTCGAGTTTTGCATGGCTTGACTCGAACTCGTTTCAATCCGGGACTAAGTCAGGTCATCTGACTCGATCCGATCCTAACTCATGCCGGCCTTAACCAAGCCGAGTCCGACTCAGTCAGGAAAACCAAGTCGGATCGGATTTGGCCAAATTCGGATCGGCCCACCTAATGAACGGCCCATTTTATTGGATGGATATGGCTCATTCCCATTTATAGGATGGTTAGGATAATGCATCAAAGCAGTTTTTTTTTTTTTTTTTTTTTTATAATTTTATTTTATAAATTACACTAGGGAACAATCAATGGCTGAGATAATAGGCTGCTTGGTCTGGATCATCATACACATGAGCCAAGCATGTTAATGTGTAAATCCCGCACATGACATTTACAGTCGCACTATACCTCAAGTGTTGGAGAACCTACCACAAGTGGGATGGACCTCAAATCCAACCGACCAGATAGTAGGACCCACTGTAGATGCAATCAGCGGACATCTAATTCACGACAGAAATGAAAAACTGGTAGGCTGTTCAAATTTAACAAACAAACATCTTTTAATCAGATGTCATGATTATCTAATCAATCTGATTTTAAGGATATGACCAATCTACAGTAGGTCCCAGTACTCCAACGCTTCAGATATTGGGTACATGCCACGTGTAGAATAGGGCAGGGTCCCCAGCACTGTAGTAGGAGAGTAACATCCAGCATCTATCATTCCCCAGTCCCCATATACAGGCTATACCACTTATCGTCTGTAACTGAAGGAGATCTTGGGCTGAAATACTGAAAAAAATAAATTAGAAATAAATAAATAAAAATAGAGAGGAAGGAGTAACGCATACCTCCGTTTGGGGAAGAATGGGAGAGATGGCATATGCGGGTTTTCGCTTTCTTGGTTTCGAAGCTTAGGGCTTTCGGGGCTTTCAGCTGTAAAGACTGGTTCAGCGTATGTAGGATGGAAAAGAGGGAAGAGGCCGAGAGGGGTGTAAACGATCCACCAGCGCTCGTTCCGTCGTTCAGTAGGGTAGGAAAAGAGGGGAGAGGCCGAGAAGGGTGTAAACGATCCACCAGCGCTCGTTCCGTCGTTCAGTAGGGTAGGAAAAGAGGGGAGAGGCTGAGAGGGGTGGTAGGGTAGGAAAGAGGGGAGAGGCCGAGAGGGATGTAAATGATTAGGGATGGGTTAGGGTAAAAAATTAAAAAGCTTTTTTAAACTACCCGCTCAGGTTGAGTCTGCTCGATTCAGTGCGGTTCCACTCGGTTCGGGTTTTCGATCCGGATCTATCCGAATAGACCTCTATCTGGACCTGATGCAAAAAATGATCGAATCTGAATTTTCACACTCGATCAGGCCCGATTTAAATCGTCGGTTCTATTCGAAATGGGTCTGATCGGGTCAGATCCACCGGATTGGATTAGAAATGCCCACCTCTAAACGTCACTAATCTCTATGGACCCCACCATAATGCGTGCTGTATTCATACCTTCCAATAATTTGTAGAGATGGTTTTATGGCATGATAAAAAGAATGAGATAGATCTAAATTTCAAGTGGACCCACCACAGAAAACTGGGATTAGTCACACCCACCATTGAAACATTTATAGGGCTCACCATGATGTGTTTTTTAGATCCAACCTATTCATAAGTTTTTTTTTTTTTTTTTTTTAACACACACACACACCCCCACACACTCACGCTGGTAAAATTTCTCCACCTATGGATACTCAAACCCTTGACCAGGAGTTGAAACTCCTGATAGTCTACCACCCGGGCAAGAGCAAGGACCCACCTATTCATAAGTTAGGATAGAGATAGATGAAGTGAAAACAAAAATATAAGCTTGATCGGAAACTTCCGTGGCCCCTAAGAAGTTTTGAACGGTGGATGTCACTATCCCCACTGTTTTCTATGGTGGGGTCCACTTGAACTTTAGATCTATCTCCTTATTTTTTTTCATGCCATAAAACTCTCTCTCCAAATGGACGGACAGTATGGAATACAACACATGATCATGGTGGCATCTTAATGACATCACTTCAGCAGCGATTTGGATATTGGCCTTGTGAGTATCTAATCGGCGCCCCTCCTATGGAAGCGTCACCAAGAATATCTACAAACGCTGATGTATTGTTTTTATCAACCCACAGGAAAGAGTGGGATAATGACATCCACTGTTCAATCTTCCATGATGTTTCCCACCCATTCGTAATGTCACACAGACCTAAATGAAGGCAAGACACAAATACCATCTTCATCCAAAACTTTTATAGTTTTGGGCCCAGTAAGTTTTTAATAGTAGCCATTCATTTGCTATTGTGTTTTTAATGAAGCAGATCTAATTATCAGGTAAACCATACCATAGGAAAGAGTGTTGATTGACACCTCATGAGCTACAAAAGTTTTGGATCAAGCTGATATTTGTTTTTGTACCTTCATCTAGGTTCATGTGACCTCAACAACAGTTAGGATGGCAAATAAACACTATGCAAACATAAGACACACCCACAAGAAATTTGTAATTCTAAGACATTCAAACACTTTGCAAACATTAGATACATCCATAGGAAATTTTTAATGGCAGGGCATTCAATCAACACTGTTTCCTATAGTATAGTCTACTTGATAATTGGTTATATATATATAGACACACCCACAAGAAATTTGTAATTCTAAGACATTCAAACACTTTGCAAACATTAGATACATCCATAGGAAATTTTTAATGGCAGGGCATTCAATCAACACTGTTTCCTATAGTATAGTCTACTTGATAATTGGTTATATATATATATATATAGCGGAACGCTCACCTGCGAACCAATTCGCATGAACTACCTACGAATTTTTTTGAGAACCCATGATGTATGTGTTATATTCACATCGTACATCCATTTCTCTAAGGCTGTGGGCCCCATTGCCTTGAGAGGGCCAGCCTGATTTATAGGTTATATGCCCACCATGGGGCTACCTTATGAGGCCCATCATGATGTATGTATTACATACACAATGTCTTTTCGATTTGTATAAGGGTCATGGGCCCCATAGAGAGTTAGATTCAAATCCCAAGTGGACCTCACCCTAGGATACAATAATGGTTAAATGTCTATGGTTGAAATCCAGCTTAGGGTCCGTTGTTAACCCCATTACGTTGGGAGCAATGATGGTTAAACGTCCACGTTGTAATCTCCCTACGGCCCATTGTTAGGCCATTCTCATCTCCTCTTATTGGGCTAACCCCAAACAGTTGGGCCCCCATTGATGATACCCATCTCACCCTATCGGGCTAACCCAAATCATTGGCACCCCATTAATGTTAGCGATATCCATTTTCTCTTGTTGGGTTATCCCGAACCATTGGGCCCCCATTGATGCTATCGATACCCATCTTTCCTTTGTTGGGCTATGCCAATCATTTGGGTCCCCATTTAATGATGGTGTTTTCCACCATACCTTGTAGGATTATCCAAACCTTAGAGCCCACCTTGTATTCATATCAGGCCTTCCATAGGAGATGTGGCCCACCTAGATACATGTGACTACCCAAAGTTTGGTGTCTATACCCCAGGCTCACTTAGATGTTAAGCGGACCGCCCAACCCGTTTGGAAGGATACATAGTCCTAGATGTATGGACCCTCACCAAAGCCCACCTTGTGTACATATTGGGCCTCATAGGAAAGCTCAGTTTATTACATAATAGAGAGGGTGAGGAAGCCAACTTGTTGTACTTAGACTCATCCTCTTAACTTACCTTGTTGTATACCTACTTGACTCCCCTATAAGGCATATCTTACCCTTGGATCCAGTTACTAGGACCGCGGTATCACATATGTATCACCCACACCATCCATTTACTTTTTGGGACAAGTGTAAGGCTCATCCTTGACATCAGTACATCATCATCACCTCCTTGCTATAGATGGAAAAATATGTGGTATCAGGTGCATAGGTTTGATGCATGATTGGATGGTATGACTCATGTATCTCATTTTAGGTGGTATAATCACTATTTTCCCTTGCCACATTAGGGTTTTGGCCTTCACAGGCATGTTATGGATGACTAGATGGGACACCGAAAATGTTTGGTTCGAGCATCTGGGCATATTAATTGTCCGTGGATGAAAATCCCTAAACCTTCATGGCCAGGAGACGTTCCAACGTTTAGACCGAGTGGATACATAAGCGCGCAAGTGTCAAATACAAGTAGGTCACATCTCCCACTGTATCGTGGTCGGTTGAAAGGAGGTGTGACCTTATTCGCATGAGTGAGGGGGTTGTAAGGTAGGCTAAGTTTGACCAACTCGCAAATGGGTTTGCTATCGACGAACCGAGTAAGTATTGACAGACTATTGACCAAGCGAGTAGTGAGGTCTTTTCCTGTGCGGCTAGGTAGGCAGCAGCCAGTGTGGAGTGTACTAGACCTCGGTGATATCCTAGAGATGTACAATTCTGATATTGTGACGCCCCGTCACTATTGCACACGTAGACGGACGCGGATGTGGGTGGGGCTTAAGGATCTGGGCGAGCTCCCAATGTTTAGCAGGCTACTATGCATACAATGGTGAAACCTTGTTCCACATCGGAAGTATTGTGGTGGTTATATGTGGACTTGTTGAGCACGAGTTGCATACTCAACACTTAGCTCATTCATTCATTCATTCACTATCCACTCAGGCTAGTGGTGCGCAACCAAATCATTATTTGTATCTTCGCAATGGCCAAGATATCAGTTGGTGTGCAACCAACTTGAGATAAGGAGTTTACCACATTGAGTCTAGCTATCCAAATTTAAGTATGAGACTGGTTTGGATAAAAGTCATTTATGATGGACCCCACAGCTTGCGATACTACGTACTATAATCCCGACTACACACTCTAGCTTGGTCATTTCATTTGCACAGCACATTGCATTACATCCTCAACACATAGCATTTGGTTTACTATGCTTTTGTATTGCATAGCCTGAATAAGGTTGATGGTATTATGGGCTCGCCAGGATCTGTATATTGTATTACATCCGCGACATATGACATTTAAGTTGCTATATTTCTGCATTTATATGGTCTAGATGAGGCTAATGGCATTTGTGGTTTGTCAGTAATTACATATCGTATTGCATCCTTGGCATCTGATATTTGACTCACTATGACTTCACATTGCATAGCCGATCTATATTGCTAACTCTGATGTTATATGACTTATAAACTTGTCAGTATTCCGCTTACGCTAATATTATATGCTTGACACATGCTTTGCACGCACACATACACCACCTTCTAAGCTTTCTATAAGCTTATGGACGACCATTGCATGCAGGTGATGTTAGGTCAAAGTAGCATTGAGGCAGGAGCATGTGGCATATCACTTTGAAGACTTTGTTATTTATGTATTTCCCTTTCAGTGTTGTACTTGAATGTTTTTATTAGTGGATATGTGGTGATGTTGTTGTTTATGACTTGGTTATGCTTTTGTTTACACTCTTTTACAGAAAAAAATCACACTGAAAATCCTCCTTGTAGGATCCTAGGATCAGAATCTGGTGTATGGACGCTGGAAGCTGAGAATGGGGTACTACGGAGGCTGTCGGGGCTAAATTCGGCTATCAAAAATTCTGTGAGCCTGGTTTTTAAATTTGAAGCATGACAGAAGTTGGTATAAGATCATAACCTGGGAATACCTGAGGATAACATCACATATCTGCTGATAGCTACCCTACACTCTATGATTGTTGGGAACTTAGAATGATTAGGTCTCCAAGTTTGAATAACTTAGAGACTTTCTGATACAGCTCCCCATCGTGTGTATATTCAAGAGTGTTTAAGGATAATAGGCCCTTGTTCTATACTATAGGACATGGCACTTGAGAGTGCAAGCCAAGCGGCTCCCGTGTCTGAAACCAGTGTGGCCCCAACCATATTGGTGAGCGTGGATCAGCTTCAGCAGTTACTGCAGGCAATGATCGTGATTCTTTAGGGGCAGGGTAGGTAACTCACAGATACACCCATCCAGGCTGAGCACGAGCACGCGATCTCCCTTCTATGCGACTTCAGATGACTTGATCTCCCGCATTTCCAGGGAGGAGATCGGAAGAGGAAGGTCCCCTTCAGTAGCTCCTGACAGCGGAAGCGACGGCCGTAGAGGCACAAGAGCTGCCCAGCTCTCTGAGTGCCAATAGCACCTCCTTTGTGTCAGTTCACAGGTGCTTGCTTTGGATACGGTGGGATAGGGCATCGTAGGACGAGTGTCCCCACCTTTAGTAGTAGCGACGGCAGTAGCTGCTGCCGAGACCCGAGTAGCAGCAGCCACATCAACCATCGAGGCATCCGTAGCAGCAAAGGCCGCCATAACAGTAGCAACGGCAACAACACAGAGGGGACATACACCTCCCTAGCAGAACCCTCATCTGCCAGGAGGAGTCGTTGACTATCCGTGCGACCAGGCCTTAGGACCATCTTGATAGATTATTCATGGAGGAGGCATCTTGGAAGAGAGAGGCTAAGATCCGCGAGGGTTATTCTCGTCTCTTTATTGTTTGACTACGTTCATGTGTTATGTTTCTGATTAAACATAGTGAAATGATTTTCCTCTTTTATGAGCTCCAGTTAGTTGGGTGATAATGTAAATTTTGAATACAAAATTTCAATTAGGGGGAGAGAGTTGTAAGGCCTGTATCCTAGTCTGTACCATTCCTTAGACTTCCGCAATCCTCCCCGCCAAATTTCAGTAATACACGATCTATAATTGTCATTTGTGCGCGACCGTAAGTTGCATCCTTTATATTTGAGTCAACTCGATAACAGACTTGTAGCATTGCGACCGCGTTATCACCGTGGTTCTAACGCCGCGTCTTGCTCACCAATGCGATACTGAGGCCAGGAATTGTGGGTCTGCGTTTATTTTGAAGAAACGCTGCACATTTCAAATCTTGAGAGAATCTCTATCCAAACATCACATCGATCAATCAAGTACAACCCCTCCCTCACTCATTCATCTCTCTTCACCAAGTCAAATGAACTCATGCCTATCCCATCCCTTTCTTACCAACAAGTCAAGGCAACCCATACCTCATGTCACCTCATGCCCTCATAAGTCAACAAAGCCTATACCCTCTATGTCACCTCCTCTTATAACACCTTCTCCTCTCTTATTCTCTCTATCATTTTCCAAGCAACCCAAGAGAGGGCCATCCAAGCATTTCCCCAAGGAGAACAAGTGTGGCCCACTTCCTAACCCCTCATCTCTCATCCTAGCTCTTCAATCTTCATAATCCTACATTAAAATTGAAATCGAGGAGCTTAGCATTCCAAGGAACTTAGAAGATTAGCAATTTATGATTGTTTTGTAGGAGTGGATTTATATTTTGATGATGGGCCAAGTTAGGCCTATTGATCAATGGTATGGATCTCACTTTGAACCCTAGGTGTGGCTGATGACCCACTATGATTCATATGTTCATCCCATGATGGGGCCATTTTTCATGGACCCCATCATGATGTTTATTTTCCTAGTGTGAAAAGGTCATCTAGACCTTGCATTTTTGGTAGAAAAGAGATCTCCACCGTTGATTTCAATTTGTTGGCCCACATGAATTAGGACCCACTTGATGTATGTTTTGTATGAAAGGGAGGGCTCATGGTGGCGAAGCCCTCCATCACACGTCCCTCTCTCTCCTCCTCTCCCTCTCTCTCTCCTAATTGTATGGCCCACCTTATATGTATGTTTTGTACACACACCTTCCCTCCATGTGACCCCCTTGATGTATTGGTTTTATCCTTCCCGTCCATCCAAATGGGCTGGACGTGGGCCCATCATGATGTACGTGTTTGATCCAAGCCATCCATGTAGGAGGTGGGGCCCACCCTGATGTAAATATTATATTCACACCATCCGTCAACCCACATGATGTATGTGTATACGTATATGGGGCTCATTGTGATGTATTTATGGCCTTTGATGAGGCCCAATGTGATGTATTTGCAGCCCATCTGGAGAGGCCCAATATGATGTGTATGAGGCCCAGATGATGAGACCCAATATGATTTATTTGAGGCCAATGAGATGTGGCCCATTGTGATGTATATGAGGCCCATGGGATGTGGCCCATTGTGATGTGTTTGAGGCCTGTGGGATGTGGCCCCTGTATGAGGCCCAAGTGATGTATATGTGGCCTTTACGTGAGGCCCGATGTGATGAATACGAGGCCCTTATATGAGGCCCAATTGTGATGAGTGATTCCACCATGATGTATGTGTTATATTCACACCATACATCTATTTTTCTAAGGTCATGGGCCACATTGCCTTGAGAGGCCCACCCCGATTTATGGGTTATATGCTCACCATGGGGCTACCTTATAAGGCCCATCATGATGTATATGTTACATACACGATGTCCATCCTTTTTTCCCCAATTTGTATAAGGGTCGTGGGCCCCATAAAGAGTTTGATTCAAATCCCAAGTGGACCTCACCCTAGGAGACAATAGTGGTTAAATGTTCATCGTTGAAATCCTCATTAGGGCCCGTTGTTAAGCTCATTACCTTGGGAGCCATGATGGTTAAATATCCATGTCGTAATCTCCATAAGGCCCATTGTTAAGCCATTCTTATCTCCTCTTATTGGGCTTACCCCAAACCGTTGGGCCCCCATTGATGATACCCATCTCACCCTACCAAGCTAACCCAAACCATTGGGCCCCCATTAATGTTAGTGATACTCATTTTCTCTTGTTGGGTTATCCCGAACCATTGGGCCCCCATTGATGCTAGCGATACCCATCTTTCCCTTGTTGGGCTATCCCAATCCGTTGGACCCCCATTTGATGATGGTGCTTTCCTTCATACCTTATAGGATTATCCAAACCTTAGAGCCTACCTTGTATTCATACCGGGCCTTCCATAGGAGATGTGGCCCACCTAGATACATGTGACTACCCAAAGTTTAGTGTATACATCCCAGCTCACTTAGATGTTGAGCGGACCGCCCAACCCATTTGGAAGGACACATAGTCCTAAATGTTTGGACCCCCACCATAGCCCACCTTGTGTACGTATTGGGCCCCATAGGAAAGCTTGTTTTATTATATAATAGAGAGGGTGAGGAATCTCGCTTGTTGTACTTAGACTCATCCTCTTAACTCGCCTTGTTGTATACCCACTTGACTCCCATATGAGGCATATCTTACCCTTGGATCCAGTTGCTAGGACCGTGGTATTACGTATGTATCACCCACACCGTCCATTTACTTTTTGGGACAAGTGTAAGGCCCATCCTTGACATCAGTACATCATCATCACTTCCTTGTTGTAGATAGAAGAATATGTGGTATCAGGTGTATATGACCTATCTTGACATATGAGTCAAGCCCACCATCCCTGTCTTGGATTATGCAGAGCCTTGAACGGCTAATGTTAGACATGTCACATGGACTCCTTTAGTTGTAAAGGGAGCATGTCGCTTGGTTTATACTTTTCATATGTGATATGCCGAAGAAGGTCGATTGTGGATTATTGTCGTATGCCTTATAATCATGCTTATGTACTTTATTACATCATGATACATGCTCATACGCATCATATGTATGCTTGTTGTGAGGAGTGACTAACCATAACATATGTCATTGGGCTCATTAATTATGGGGCTCCCAGTGAGACGGAGTTGCCCTACATGATCGCACGTTATGCATAGGTTTGATGCATGATTGGACGGTATGACTCATACATCTCATTTTATGTGGTATAATCACTATTTTTCCTATCAACATCAGGGTTGTGGCCTCCATAGGCATGTCATGGATGACCAAATGGGACACCGAAAATGTTTGGTTCGAGCATCTGGGCACGCTAGTTGTCCATGGGTGAAAATCCATAAACTTTCGTGGCCAGGAGACGCTTCAACGTGTAAACCGAGTGGATACATGAGCGCACGAGTGTCAAATACCAATAGGCCGCGTCTTCCACTGTGTCATGGTCCGTTGGAAGGGAGTGTGGCCTTATCCACTCGAGTGAGGGAGTTTGTAAGCTAGGCTAAGTTTGACCAACTCTTAAATGAGTCCACTATCAACGAGCCAAGTAGGTATGGACAGACTACTAGCCAGGCTGGTAGTGAGGGCAGCTAGTGTGGATTGTACAGACCTCTGTGATATCCTAGAGATGTACGATTCTAAAATTGTGATGCCCCATCACTATTGCACACGTGGGCAGGCACACGTAGGCGGATGTGGATGTGGCCTAAGGGTCTAGGCAAGCTCCCATTGGTTGGCAGGCTACTATGCATACAATGAGAGGAACCTTGTTCCACATCGGAAGCGTTGTGGTAGTTATATACGGACTTGCTGAGCAGGAGTTATGTACTCAGCACTTGGCTCATTCTGATGGTGCGCAACCAAATCATTATGTGTATTTTCGCAATGGCCAGGATTTCGGTTGGGCACACAACCAACCTGAGATCATGAGTTTACCACATTGAGTCTAGCTATCCAAATTTAAGTATGAGACTGGTTTAAATAGAATTCATT
This sequence comes from Magnolia kwangsiensis, assembly GCA_037074715.1. Taxonomy (NCBI): domain Eukaryota; kingdom Viridiplantae; phylum Streptophyta; class Magnoliopsida; order Magnoliales; family Magnoliaceae; genus Magnolia; species Magnolia kwangsiensis. The sequence continues at coordinate 70,482,339 of CM073582.1, read as the reverse complement.
TGTGATGGACCTCACAGCTTACGATACTACATACTATCTTCCTGACTCCATACTCTAGCTTGATCATTTCATTCACACCGCATATTGCATTGCATCCTCAGTACATAACATTTGGTTTACTATACTTTTGCATTGCATAGCCTAAATAAGGTTGATGGTATTATGGACTCACTAGGATCTACATATTGCATTACATCTGCGACATATGACATTTAGGTTGCTATGTTTCTGCATTTATATCGCCTAGATGGGGCTGATGGTATTCGTGGTTCTTCAGTAATTGCATATCATATTGCATCCTCAGCATCTGATATTTAATTCACTATGACTTCACATTGCATAGTTGATCTATATTGCTTACTCTGATGTTATATAACTTATATACTTGTCAGTATTCCGCTTACGGTGATATTATATGCTTGGCGCATGCTTTGCGCACACACGTACAACACCCTCTAAGCTTTCTATAAGCTTATGTATGATCGTTACATGCAGGTAACGTTAGGTCGCAGTAACATTGAGGCAGGAGCTTGTGGCATATCACTTTGGAGACTGTTATTTATATATTTCCCTTTCAGCATTGTACTCGAATGTTTTTATTAGTGAATATGTGGTGATGTTGTTGTTTATGACTTAGTTATGCTTGTGGTTATGCTCCTTTACATAAAAAAAATCACATTGAAAAACCTTCTTGTGGGATCCCAGAATCGGAATCTAGCATATGGGCGTTGGAAGCCGAGAATGGGGTACTACGGAGGCTGTCGGCAATTAAAAATTTTGTGAGCCTAGTTTCTGAGTTTGGGGCGTGACACTCATATTCATGGTTGGAGTAGATTTCACGTGCTTATCATGTTGAGCTTGGTAAAAATCAAGGGTGGACGTCTCTCCCTATTGTTTCCACTGGTGTGGCTGAGTTAAATCAAAGGTTAGCATGATTTTTTTACTCTAGGCTCCGAATGGAATCACGCATCTAATGATGGGACTGAATCTTACTTACACATCATGGTGGACCCTGTAAAAATAGGAGGATGGTTGTCTGCACGGGCGGCACCACTCGATTCCAGAGATGAATACCATTAGAGATGAGTGATTTCAGGTCACAAAGGGTTAGAGATTTAGATGGGCCTTGCTATGGTGTTTGTTGTAAAATATTAATTTTTAATATATGTTGAATAATAAAAAGAATATATATATATATATATATATATATATATATATATATATATATATATATATATATATATATAATATTCAAAAGTTTGAAAAAATACCTTTTTTCATGGTTTTAGGAATAGTCCCGCATTAGAAAAAGAGAAGGAGATTTTATGGTTTATATGTGTAGAGTGGAGTATTATAATATTTACTCCCATGGTCTAAGGAGCATGGAACTTGCGTGTTCAAGTGCATAGCACTGGAACACCCGCACTCGGGCACAAGCTTGGGCTCGGGTACGTGAGGCAATGTGGTTGTAGAAGCGTTAGTGGCGCACTTTACACGTCTGCATCGTGTTGCAGAGGGTCACTCCTTCGTGAACCGGAGCGATACGTATGCGAGTCGCGGTGTGACTAAGTGGCTAAGTCAGATGGCTGGTTGGAAGAGAGACTAGAGGAGTGAGAGAGAGGTCTCTCAGTATATATAGAGGTTGGAAAATAGAGTTATTGCAGAGATGCGTAAATGTTATGCTCTTGATTACTGACCACGCAGAAACTGTTGCATGTGGCTAGCCCAACAGCTAGAAATGGCTAGCCACTGTCTCACAACAGTCATCATGCAACAGCTGTTATGACTCATGCACAACAGTCAGAAACTGCCACTAACGACTAGTTTCTCAACAGCTAGAAAATGGTTAAATGAGATTTATTTCCCTAGACCATAACCCCCAAGCCACCAATGCCTATATAAGAGAGCCCGGATGGGTCTCCAAACCATCTCAACTCACTCCAGCATAACCATACGAACTATAGCCTCTCTACTCCATTAGACCAGTGACTCCAGCAATACAACAAGGTTCATTTGAACCATTGCTTGAAGATCAGACCATCAGTATGGTCTAAGAACGGTTCATCTGAACCAGCAGCTGAAGAACAGACCAGTGCAATGGTCTAATTTCCAAATCTTCTTCTTTTTTTTTTCTGGGATTTTTTTCTTTTTTATTTCTGTCAAACTGTGCAACAAAGTTCCATTGGTGGGCCTTCGTGTTTGCTGAACGCAGACCCACACCAGGCTCGTCGTATCCTAAAAGCATTTTTCCTGTAATCTTTCAGCATACTCAATCTACTTGAGTAGGGGCAAATAACACTTTAAGGACAGCGTCCCAGATGTGCTTTAGCTTGTCCTTTTATTAGATCATTTTACTCCTTTGATTTCCATAATTTTACAAAAATCATTTTATTTGTAATTTTCTCAACAATCTTAAAACGTTATTTATTGATGGAAGCTGATAGTGTATCATCTATCAAGTTAATGAATAAAGACTTGATTCGTCTTGACCGGTTCGATGGAACCAATTTTATAAGATGACAAGACAAACTCAAGTTTCTTTTGATGGCGCTGAAGATCTTCTACATCTTAGATCCAAATTTGTAGTTGTTACCTGAAGCAACTGAAGTAGACACACCTGAACAGATCGCTTCCCGCACCAAACGAGCTGAAGACGAACTTATATGTTGTGGACATATTTTGAATGTGCTCTTCAATTGACTATACGATCTGTACACACAAATGTCATCAGCAAAAGAATTTTGGACCGCTCTAAAGTTGAAATACAAAGCTGAAGAAGAAGGTACTAACAAGTTTCTGATTGTCAGGTATTTCGACTTTAATATGATAGATAACAAACCGCTACTAGCCCAAATCCAAGAACTGTAACTAATAGTAAACAAAATCAAAGCCATTAAGATTGATCTTCCTGAATTATTCCAAGTCGGGACTATTATCGCTAAATCACCACTGATGTAGAAAGACTATAAAAAGAAGTTGTTGCACAAGACTGAGGACTGCATACTTAAACAATTCCAAAAACATCTCAGAATTGAGGAAGAATCTCGTAACCACGATAAAAAGAATGACAACATACATGCAGTAGAAAATACTGGTAACAAGAAATCCAAGAAGGATGATTCCCTGAAACCCAATAAAAGGAAATTCAAGAAAAACACCTAAAAGAAGAATAAAAAGTTCAAAGGCCTATGCCATGTTTGTGGGAAAAAAAAGGCACTATGCTCGAGTATGTCGATATCACAAATTTAAAAAAGAAGCAAGTGTAGTTGAAGAAGATATTGTAGCCATGATCACTGAGGTGAATACTATCCAAGGAAAGGTTCCTCATTGGTGGTATGATATTGTTGCTACTATAGATGTGTGCTACGATAGATTAGCTTCAAAACCTATGAGGAATTGACCAATAGTCAAGAAATCCAAATGGGTAATGAAGTTTGATCGAAGGTTGTCGGCAAAGGAACTATCGAACTGATATTTACTTCTGAGAAGAAAGTGATTCTGACAAATGTTCTGCACGTCTCAGACATGAGGCAAAACTTAGTTTCTGGGGATCTTCTTGGTAAACCATAAATAAGGGTAGTGTTTGAGTCAGAAAAATCGATTCTTTCAAATAATTGAAACTTTATCGAAAAAGGGATATGCTTGTAATGGTCTGGTCAAGTTTTCTCTGAATGAAAGTAACACTTCTACATATATGGTTGAATCCGTTGGATTGTGGTATAATAGACTAGCCCATATAGGGATAATACCTTAAAGTTCATGGCTAAGAATGATTTAATCTCATATACAGAAAATGAAACTGATAAATGTGAAGTGTACATACAATCCAAAATAACAATAAAACCTTTTCCAAGTGTTGAAAGATCGTCTCAAGTATTGGATATTGTGCACAGTAATATCTGTGAGTTAAATGACATTCTTATTTGTGAAGGTAAAAGGTATTTCATAACCTTTATTGATGATTGCTCTAGATATATGTATGTGTACCTATTAAAGCGCAAAGATGAAGCATCGAACATGTTTAAAATATATAAAGTGGAAGTAAAAAATCAACTATATAAGAAGATAAAAATTCTCCATAGCGATAGAGGAGGAGAATACTTCTCTAATAAATTCGCTAACTTTTGTGAAGAACATGAACTAATATATTAATGTACTACACCATACACACCTCAACAAAATGAAATAACTGAAAGGAAGAATAAAATATTAGTAGAGATGGTCAACTCAATGCTAATAAGAGCAAAATTGCTACTAAGTCTATAGGAAGATGCACTACTTGTAGCATATACCAAACAAAATTTCATCTAAAAAAATATAAAATATCTCCATATGATACATGAAAATGTAAAAAACCTAACCCAAAATATCTAAAAATGTGAGGGTGTCTTGCGTATTGCAGAACTCCTAATCCAAAAAAGAACTAAGTTATGACATAGATCTATAAGAGCACTTTCGTAGGGTATGCACAAAATAGTAAAGTTTATAGACTTCTAGATATAGAGTCTAATACCATAATAGAATAAAAAGATGTTAAGTTCTTTGATAATTCACTATCCTTAGAGTCAAAGGATAATGAAGTCCAAACTCCTGATAGAGAACCAGATAGTATAACTCCATAAATAGTGGAAACTCTTGTTGAACCTCGTAGGAGTCAAAGGACAAGAATAGAGAAGATTCTAGGAGATGACTATATAGACTCTCAGTGCATCTTTTTTCATCTTATAGAAGGAGATAGAGAAAAAGTTATAAGAAAAATACCTATAGTAATGACTATAGAAGAAGATCCTAAAATATATAAAAAGGTCGTATCCTCTAGAGACTCAACTTTCTGGAAAGAAGCTATGAACAATGAAATGGATTTTATAATATCAATCAAACATGGGATCTAATTAACTTACCTCTAAGTTCTAAACCCATAGGTTGCAAGTGGGTATTTAGAAAGAAATATCACACTGATGGGACTATCCAAACCTTTAAAGCTCAACTACTAGCTAAGAGTTTTAGATAAAAAGAAAAGATATATTATTTTAACACATACTCTCCTATAGCTAGGATAACATCTATTAGGATATTATTTGTGCTAGCTTCCATAAATCATCTTCACATCCACCAAATGAATGTAAAGACCGTATTTATGAATGGTGATCTCAATGAAGAGGTATACATGAAACAACCTAAAGGATTCATTCAACTAGGAAATAAAAATAAAGTATGTACATTAATCAAATATTTGTATCAATTAAAACAAGCACCAAAACAATGGCATGAGAAGTTTGATTCCAAAATACTATCTCATGGTTTCATGCATTCATGCATAATATAGCTGATAAATGCATATATTCTTAAGTAAATGGTAACAGCATGATTATTATTTATCTGTATATTGATGACATGTTAATAATAAGTAATAAAATGAAAGGTCTGACTGAAACAAAGAGGTTTTTATCTTCCGTATTTAAAATGAAGGATCTTGGACAAGTTAATATCATCGTAGGTATCAAAGTTAATAAACATTGTGAAGGTTATGCTTTGTGTCAATCTCATTATATTGAAAAGATATTAAACAATTTTAACCATCTAAATATAAAAGAAGCAAAAATCTCATTTGATCCAAGTATCAAGTTAAAAGAGAAAAACAGAAGAACAATTGAACAATTGAAATATGCGAGTGCTATAGGGAGTCTTATGTATGTTATGCAATACATTAAACCTGATATCGCATATGCTGTGAATAAACTTAGTAAGTTTACTAGTAACCCCAGTACTGAACACTGGAATGCAATCAATAGAGTTCTTGATTATTTAAAAGCAACCAAAAACTTAGGAATATTTTATTCAAAGTTTCTCGCCGTATTGGAAGGATATAGCGATGCGAGCTGGATATCGAGTGCAGAGGACAACAAGTCTACTACATGATGGGTATTCACCCTAGGAGGTGCAACTATATCTTAAAGATCCAAGAAACAGACCTGCATAACGTATTCGACTATAGAGTCTAAATTTAGAGCCCTAGCTGCACCAGGCAAAGAGGTTGAGTGGCTAAGGGATCTTCTATTAGAAATCTCTTTCTGTGTAAAGTCTATATCGGCTATGTCATTATATTGTGATAGTGAAGCCACATTAGCTAGAGCCTATAGCGGCACTTATAATGGTAAGTCTAAACATATAAGTCTTCGACATGACTATGTCAGACAGTTGATTCGAGATGGAATCATTGCTATTTCCTATGTGAAATCAAGCAATAACCTATGGACCCTTTTACGAAACCTCTATTGAGAGGTACTAAAAGCGACATCTAGAGGGATGGGGTTGAAACTCTTCAACTAAAGTTTCACCAGTGATGGTAACCCAACCTAAAGTCAGAAAATCTCTAATTTCGGATTTAATGGGTAAAAACAAGTCACTGATATGTGGAAAGTTTTCAACACTAAGTTATATAAGACCCCATCCATAATAGATATATAAGTGTTGAGCATTACAAAAGAGGGTTGAGTCTTAGAACTCTTGATGAAATCCAGTCTAAAGGACAAGTGTTCTATAGTAATGAAGATACTAGAAGGATTTCACCTATATGAACGTAGCGATGGTGTCGTCTCTCATGAGAGTTGGAGTTCTCTCTCGAGATCTTTCACGAAATAAGATAAGCACATAGCCATTACTTGTGCTGAGTAAGATTGTGGGAACTCTAATTAACACATAGTGAATATGTGTGTGGTTTCTCTGGCTCTATTATTTAGGAACAACTGGTTCAACGCTACGGCTACCAGTCATTTTGAGAAAGTTTTAAGATACATTAAGGGAAGATTAAAATCGAAAGATATCTTTCTTTATGCATATAAGCTGATTATTCTGGTCTCTCAGTATATATAGAGGCTGAAAAATAGAGTTGTTGCTGAGATGTGTAACTGTTATGCCCTTGGTTACTCACCATGCATAAACTGCTGCATGTGGCTAGCCCAACAGCTAGAAATGGCTAGCCACTATCTCACAATAGTCAACATGCAGCGGCTGTTATGGCTCATGCACAAAGTTAGAAACTGCCAATAACAACTAGTTTCTCAAAAGCTAGAAAATGGTTAAATGGGATTTATGTCCCTGGACAATAACCCTCCAACCACCAATGCCTATATATAAGAGAGCTTGGATGGGTCTCCAAACCATCTCAACTCACTCTAGCATAACTATACAAGCTATAACCTCTCTGCTCCAATAGACTAGTAACTCTAGCAATATAGCAAGGTTCATCTGAACCATTACCTGAAGATCAGACCATCAGTGTGGTCTAAGAATAGTTCATTTGAACCAGCAGCTGAAGAACAGACCAATGTAATGGTCTAATTTCCAAATCTTCTTCTCTTTTTTCAGGATTTTTCCTTTTTTAATTTCTGTCAAACTATGTAACAGAGTTCCATCAGTGGGCCTTCTTGTTTGTTGAACGCAGACCCACACCAGGCTCATCGTATCCTAGAAGCATTTTTCCCGTAACCTTTCAGCATACTCAATTTTCTTGAGTAGGGGTAAAGAACGCTTTAAGGACAATGTCCTAGACATGCTTCAGCCTGTCCTTTTATCAGATCATTTTGATCCTTCGGTTTCCATAATTTTATAGAAAATCATTTTATCTATAATTTTCTCAACAGTGTTAACTTGAAATCCATTTCCACCATCAAGTGGATCACCCAATGTTAAATTAAGGGACTGAAAATCAACCCCAACATGATTTATTAGTTTTATCCACGCCATCCATACATATTTTCAAATCATTTTTGGGTATAATCTTAAAAAATGAAGAAGATACAACACTCAAGTGGACCACACCACAAGAAACAGTGGAGATTGAAGCTCTATCTTCAAAAACTTCTTGGGATTCACAGAAGTTTTGGATTAAGTTGATATTTGTGTTTTCCCTTCTTTATCCAAGTCTGTATGACCTTATGAACAGGTTGGATGGAAAATAAACATTATGGTGGGCCCTAGGAAGGTGTTGTCACACTCCAAACCTGAAAATTGGACTCATAGGAATCCGGTGTCGATAGCCTCCGTAGTACCCCATTCTCGGCTCCCAGTGCCCATATGCTAGATTCCGATCCTGAGATCCTACAAGGAGGAGTTTCTAACGTACATTTATCTCATAAGAAGCATAACCACAAGTTTACCTAAATCATAAAGGCAACATCATCATCACATATCCACTAATATAATCATTTAAATACAATGCTGAAAGGAAAATATCTATCAAAAATCAAAGCTCTAGAGGTTCGCTGCATGCTCCAAGCTCAACGTTGCTGCAACGTAACGTCACCTATACGCATCTATCATGCATAAGCTTATAAAAAGCTTAGTGGGTGGTGAAAATATATGCACAAGGTAAGTGCTAAGTAAGCAATATCAAAGTAATCAGAGTAAGAAGAAATACTGACAAGCCCATAAATCATACAATATCAGAATAATGTAAGAACATACTGATAGGCCCATAAATACCATCAGCCTTATCTAGGTTATGTGATGCAAAAATATAATAAACCAATATCATATACTAATGAAGCAATGTAGATCAGTTGTACAATGCAGAGACAGTACGTTAAATACTATGTGCTGAGAATGCAATGCAATATGCGATGCGAATGAAATGACTAAGCTGGAGTGTAAAGTCGGGATGATAGTACGTAGTATTGTAGGCCACGGTGTCCACCACAAGGGACTTCTATCCAAACCAGTCTCATACCTAAATTTGAATAGTCAGACTCAATGTGGTAAACTCCTGATCTCAGGTTAGTCGCCCGTCCTAACCCAAATCTTGGCCATTGCGAAGGTACAAGTAACAAATAGTTGCACACCACCAGCCCGAGTGGATAGTGAATGAATGAGTATGCAACTCCTACTCAATAAGTCCACAGATTAGTACAATTCCTCTCTGAAAAATCACCAAGGTCTATTACACTCCAAACCAGATTGTCGCCCCATCGCGCGTAACAAGGTGATTGAAAGAGACCTCATTATCCGCCTGTAAATATCAAGCACGGATCGTAGATAACGGACCCATTCCTCGAGCTGGTCAAACTCAACCTAGTTTTGCCCCCTCTTGGGCAGGTAAGGCTGCACCCCCTTCCAACCGACTACGACACAGTGGGAGATATAGCCTAATGGTATATGACCCTCATGCGCTCATGCAACCACTCGATATAGATGTTGGAGCAACCTCTGGAACCAAGAGGGTTTAGAAAATTTCACCCAGGGATATCTATAGCACCCCATGTAGAACAGATTTTTAATGTCCCATTTGACAATCCACGATATACCTGTGGAGGCTACGACCCTGATGTCACTAGGGCGTTCAGTGGTCATATCATAAAAATGCGAGATGTATGAGTCATACATCTAGTCATGCATTAAACCTGCGCATACTGCGCGCTCATGTGGGGCAATCTCCTCCTATCAGTGAGTCTCATAACAGCCTACCCAATGATATATACAATGTTCAACCACATCTCATAACAAACATGCAGATGATGCATATGGGCATGTATCATGATGTTATGCTGTCACATACTCATAATCAGTATCGACAACCGGCACCGATGATCGGCATCGATAATCAGCCTATACAATCAGAATCAACCACAACAATCGAAATTGGCCTCGACAATCAGCCTCAACAATTGGAATCGACCTTGACAATCGGAATCGGCCTTGATAATTAGCCTCGATAATTAGAATTGACCTCGACAATCAGAATCGGCATCAATAATCGAAATCGGCCTCGACAATTGGAATCAACCTCAATAATCAGCTTTGACAATCGAAATCGATAATCAGCCTAATAACAAAGGGTCTAAGGAAAGGTCACAGTGTGGACATTTAACCATCATTGCCCATCAATGTGGACATTTAACCAACATCGCTCCCAATGAGTAACCTTCATAGGGCCAAATATATATAGTGGGCCCATGGCCTCAACAATAAACTAATATACATCACTATGGGACTCGACACATGGGCCATAAATACATCACATTGGGCTCATATATGAGCCTCAAATATACACTAAGTGGGCCGCATCAATGGGCCACACCATGGGCCTCATATACAATAAGTGGGCCGCATCAATTTAGCCATAAATACATTACATTGGGTCATGCCACCTGGGCCTCAAATATGAGCCACAATTATATCACAATGGGCCTCATACAAATGGGCCACAAATACATCAATGTGGACCATAAAAACATCATATTGGGCCTTGTCAAAGACTACAAATACATAACAAGTGGGCCCTACATATGGGCCCTCAAATACACCACATGGGCCTCATCCATGGATAGCTCAGATCAAACACGTACATCACATGAGGGCTACATGGACGGTGTGAATAACATATATATTGCGGTGGGTCCCACTATAATGTGGGTGAGGGCTTAGATTACATCTAAAATCATTTCAATAGTGGCAGGTGCAACATGTGTATCACTGTACACTATCATTCTATTGGGCACATGACATACCAGTGATGATCAGCACTGCCCAAACATTGTCCATATAAATCAGCATCGGCCAGACATTGTCCAGCACCGTCTAAAACACTCTGGATGGTGTGGATATGAAACATACATCAAGGTGGGGTCCACAGCACCATTCAAAGGTGGTCAAGTACCATCTAAACATTTTGGACAATGTGGATCAAAATATATACATCATGGTGGTGCACACAAATACATCACGTGGGTGGTGCCCCACTGTCCAGATGATGGATGGTGGAGATACAATGCAGGCATCAGGGTGGGTGTCCCACTGTCCAGATGATGGACGGCTGGGATAAAACACATACAGACGGTGGGCTACCACCATCCCAGCTAGGCAGTGGCTACAATACATACGTCCGGTGGGTCCACATGGACGTGGCCCACCAGCAAGCTGGTATTTGTGTTATCCTTCATCCAGGCACACTGGACGTCCAACGGATGAACGACCTGGATGAAAATGCATACAACAGGTGGGTCCCACATACACGTGGCCTACAACTTGGGACCAAGCTGATATTTGTGTTTTATATCCAGCGTCTAGGCAGGACGAACAGTCTGGATTTCATGCACGTGGCATGTGGGCCCCACAGCTACTGGCCAGCATGGGTAAAGCACATACATCAAACGACCCCTACACTATCCAAGGTCTAGACGGTGGAGATGTAAGGAACATTCATCAGGCGGGTCCCATTGTGGGAAGCAAGGTGGCTTCCACAATGGACGGTGTGGATCTAATCCATCATTCAAGGTGGGCCGTAAAAGGAAAAAAAATAGAGAGAGAGAGAGAGATCGGTTATGGGAGGGGCCTCGCCACTATGGGCCCCTCTTTACATATAAAACATACATCAAGATGGGTCCCACCACAAGTAGGCACTCAAACCATCAAAATTCACATAAATCAAACCCTAGAAAACACCCATCTCAAGATCTCTTCTTCCTTCTTCCATCAATGCATTCTATACTCTAAAGAATGTGATCTAACGGTTGAGATGAGGCTTGAAGGGTGGGATTGAGTGGTAGGAAGGTGGGCCACACCTAGCTTTCTCTTCTCCCTTGGACGTTTCCACCATTGTTGCTTGGGAGGAAATAAGAGAGAGAGAGGTGATGTAAGGAGAGAGAGGGATGGTGAGTGATGGGTGAGTGAGTGATGTGTAATTAACATGTAAGGGATGGGTTACTTTTACTTTGGGGTTGCTTTGGTAAGAGAGTGATGGGATATGTACTTGATTAATGTGATTGATGTGATGTTCTTTTGGGTTTGCAAATACACGATATTTTCTTGAACTGAACGTGGGCCCACATCTCCTGGCCTGGGTATCACCTCACCGTGTAATATGTGGCGATGACATGGTTGCTAGGGTACAAGTCTCGGGTTGAGCCGACTCTGAAAACGGGATACGACTTAACTGTTATTTACGAATCGTGGATTGCCGGAATTCGACCGAGAAGACCACGGAAGCCTACAGAATGGTACAGGCTTGGATACGGGCCTCACAGATGTCAACATTGAGCATCCTTGTTCCTACTATTTCTTTTGGTGAGATTCACTTGAGCTTTGGATTAGCCTTAGTTTTGGGGTCATGCCATTAAGTAATATGAGGAAATGGATGGATGGCGTGGATAGAGCACATACATCATGGTAAGGCCCACAGATCTTTGCCATCTATACACGCATATGCTGTGTGGTACGCTACACAATCTAAGTCCATTCCGGAAGACATCAATCTTTTCTTGGAACTAATTGATCTTTTCTTAGTACTAGACTATTTTTTAGGAACAAGTATGGGAGGCAAGCCAGCGGTGATATTTTAGTAGGCCAAACCTTGATGTGTACGTGTATAACACCTCAGGTTTTTAGGGGCCATGTAGGAACTCGACCTCCAAATTCCTGAGTGTTGCTTATATCCTAATTATAGTAATTTGTATATAAATCAGTTTAAATGAGCAATAAAGGAATCAGCTGGAATATAAACCACAACCACAACTAATTTACTGAAATAAATGCAACTAAGAAATATAAGTTTATAGGAATATCAAATGGGTCGCATAAGGCGTCGCCCAAATAAATTTATATAAGAAATGCCCAAAAGAAATGGTGCGTTAGATCCCTACTCAACAACCTATAAACAACCCACACAGTTTACAGTAATCCACCCATAAGCTGAACGTAGGAAAGCTCCTCTTCCCTATCTATGCTCACCTCACTCGACTCATTGAGCTCCACCTCACCTGCATCTAGTACAGGGTCTAGTTGGTGTTTTAAAATACCATCTCAGAGTGGGAGTGAGTAGCTAACTCAGTGGGTTCCATCAGCCATAAGTTACATCAAATAACAATTACACAATAAATTTAATGAAAAATGCACATTCATAAATCACTAACTAATCTTTGTTAATATGTATGTATGAGTTGTGTATGATGCAGGACCTCATCCATAACACTCCCTCGAGTGACTTCGTCTCACAGTCACACATGACCAACACTCCCTTATTGCGACCTTAACTGTCGAGTCACCAAATCCTATTTAATGCGATGCATGAATAATGTTAGTCAAGTATTTAGTTAATTTCGTTCATCCAACAGGTTGGAAAAACTGGGACACCTAACGATATCAGTGTCCTCATCCATTTACGAGGCCCAGACCCCTCAACGCGCGAGGCCATGACTCCATGATCCTTGATCCCATCGGGGTCCTCACTCTCGATTGCAAGCACGTGGGGAGCGTTGGAAAGTGAGATCACTCACGGTCACTACGGGAGGCTCGTCACCCCAGCATAGGCTGACAGCTTGGACACATTGTCACATTCCACCATGCCCGACTCATGAGACTATGAATTAGTTTTCAGCTGTTGTCAGTGGGCATCAGTGGACAAGGGGCGTTCCAGGTTTTAAACAGGCATGAGCAAACATGTTTAATAAGCATAGTTGGTCAGTCGGTAGACTAGACTACCCAAGTTCATGTGAGCACGTAACGCACGACATCAGGTGCAAGCTACCCATGTAGTCCCACTACTGTCGCCCATTCGTGTCCACCCAATCAATCAGTCTGGTCATAGGGTGGTCCAACCAACGAGTTCACCCTCACAATTCTCAGTTCCTGACCAACCCAGAGAATGAGTTGTATTCAATAACACTTCAACAATTAAGAGTTCATCTTCTAGCACTACTAAAATCATGCGCACAATATGTCGAGCATGAAGTTTCATGTTGTTAATATAAATGCAACTACTCTTAATAACATAAGTTAGACGTGTGTGTATGTGGTGCTGGATTACCAAAGAGACCAAGGACAACACACCACAAGAAATAATATAATCATACATGTTATAGGAAAAATCATGAAAGAATCAATTATGAGATGATCATGTAACACAAATTTCATGCTCAAACATGTTGAAAACCAAACAAATAGCAATTTATCATTGTATGGATGATGGTGGACTTAATATGTAGGTTTCTAGCTAGGTTTTTCCCCAAACCACTCATGCACATCACTCTAGCATTCAAAATCATTAAATTTATCCTAAAATTGGTACTTGGCCACCTAGGGATAATGGTCCGCATCTTGTGACGAATCGCTCGATTTATGGCGCCCGTAAGGTTAGGATGTTAGGAAATCATCATTGAAATGCCTAAATAAGCATACAAGCATGTAATAATTGGAAGGAATTAAACACAAGACCTAAACCTACAAATATAACTCAATACTTACCTTCAATCATCGCTGAATCGATACTAATGAAGGACAATGTTGCTATAGAGGAGATGAGAGGGTAAAGGTGCACAAACCTTCATGCTTCCAAGCTCTCCCTCTCTCTTTCTCCTCTTTTCTTCTCTTTTTCTTCTCCCTTTCTCCCTTTCTTTCTTCTAGGGTAAATTCGTATGGGGAGAGGGGTGCCCAAATGAAACCCTTATATAGTGCTAGATTTGGGGTAAATGACCCCAAGGGCTAGGTTTTTACTATACTAGCACTATGCGAGGGTCTTTAGAACCTATAAGGCTCACTATGGGGCGTGCATATTGATATACATCGTAGGATAGTTAGCCCTAACGATGATCTACATATGGACATGATTGGCCCGCCATTTGGATGCATCGATCGATAGATATAATTAGAAGTTTGTTCAATGGTCACCGATGGTCAATCAGGGTCACAGCTATATGGATATGAGTAGAAAAATATCTTTACTCTACGTGTGAAGTTTGGTCGTAAACCGACGGTCTAAAATTCTCAACTTTGCATAAGAGTGGACAACCCAATTCACTTAAGTTTCAGCTTCTTCCTTTATGATATTTGTAATTCTCATGCCCTCGTCCTTTGGCTCAAGTTGAGCGGTTCTGGACACTACATAGGTCTAACTCCCACGATGGACGTCATGCCTAGTAAGACGGACATTATTCTATAGTTTTGGAACTAGTGGCCCACTAACGAGCGGTCTAGAGCTTGTTCAGAAAATCAGGGCATTTCTGTAATAAATTAGGTATCGAGATTTCTCATGGGCAATGATTAGGGTTTGAATTAACTATGTTCATAGTGTGACCTATTTGTAACTAGTGAAAGTAGAGATTTGGTTATGATTACTCTAGACCGTCGGTTTTAGGCTAAAAGAGTAATGAGATTGATTTGGTCTATTAGTCAAGATCCGAGCCTTATCTAACTCGACTTTGAGTATATCTTTTAATTTAGTTACGATTGTCTTGATTAAGCAGTGGTAGGTTAGTTAGATTTAAGCTCTATGTGAGCAAATTATGCGGCTAAATTTAGTGTTTAAGTGATCGGGCAGATTCGTTGGCTTCCTAAGCTTAATTAATTAGACTTGTGTGGTTCTTTACTAGTACCACCCATGTATAAACTAACATTGAGTGCTATTGTCTAGCAAGTGATAATATAAGTTAATTACATTTTAAAAAAATTTAGAGATTTTTGAAAATTCAAAACAGTGAAAATCCAGGATGTTACAATCTACCTCCCTTAAAAATAATTTCGTCCCTGAAATTACCTAAGGGTAATAAGTAAAGATTTTATTATTTCATTTGCCTAAGTTTTATTATTTTCAAGTTTATATGCATGGTAGGGTGTATATTATCTATGCTAGTTTGGCTCATTTTAGTCTACCCTCCTTAAAACTTTTTCACCATGATAGTTTACTACAATTTATTTATTTATCTATTTATTTTTAAAGATTTGGATTCATGGCAACGATTTTTCTCTATATAAAGTAAAAATATTTATTTTCAATGTTTGACCAACACGAAGAGACGGTTATAGTGAACTTGAACCCGATACGTCAATCATCTACCTGACCAAGGTAGAAGGCTTATTGTATCAATTCTTCGTCCTGATGGATCCTGGTCTTCTACTCGGTCAGATCAGTGAGTCCATTGGTAGTCACCCAAGATTGAGAATTAGGTCAAGCCACGAATGCTTCATAGGTGTATACTTTCATAATTTCGTAGTCCGATTAACCTAAATGTTTTAGGAAAATCACACATCATTAAAAAGTTAAAATCTCATATTCATAAAGTTGTCATTCAGGTCTTGTACAAAGAGAGTTCTCATCTTAATTAATGTCCAAATTAGTTCACTATAACCATGGTCAAACAATTATCCTAAAAAAGTTTTCAATAGACTAAGATTATATCTTTATGTTATCGTCTCGATCCTATAGCTAGTGGGTTATGAACAAACCATACTTGGGTTTCGTTAATTTCGAGAGAGAATAAAGAACCAAAAGTTTTTGGATATTTCAGAGGTTTGAAGGGATGGTGACCCTAGAAAGGCCGCGAGAATGGAAAGAAGAAGAACATCATCTCCTTAATGTGGTATGAATCTTGATTACATAAGAAAATAAGAAAACTTATAATATTTTAGTGAATTCTGCATCGCATATGAACTTAGAAAGTATTAAACAATCAAACTCAACCTTATTCAAGAGTCGTAGTTCAACCATATTAGAAACTATTTGAAATAGAAAAATATACTAAAAATAATCTAATTTAATCATACAAGACGATTTATATTATGGTTAGAAGTACTTTCTAAAAGGAAATAAAATACTAAAACTTCAATATGAAAAAAAAAAAAAAATACACTTGGTTCATTTGCAACTCGAGGTTGCAAAAATTTTTAGTTTCAACTCATCTATTGTTCATAACATCTTTGTCACATTTAGTTACTAAATTATTTTTATAATTTTTTTGGTAATCCATAATTAAATTAAAATTTATCTCATACAATTTCATTTCATTTTAAGCTCAAGAAAAATTATAAAAATTTCTGGAAGTAACGGTTGTCCAAAACCAACAAATTTTGTATGATTTCAAAATGTCTCTATTTCTTATAACTTTTTTATATATATTTAGTAATAGAATTATTTATTTTTTAAATTTTTTAATATTCTATAATTAATTTTAAACTCACTCCATAAAATTTCATTTCATTTGGAGTTTGTAGAAAAAAAATATTAAAATTCTAGAAGTGACATTTTTTTGTATGATTACAAAATGTCTCTATTTCTTACAAGGTTTCTTATACTTTTGGTAATTGAATTATTTTTAAATTTTTTATAATATTTCATCATTAAGTTTAAAGTCATACCACAAAATTTCATCTCATTTGGATTGTAAATAAATTATTAAAATTCTACGAGTAATAGTTGTCTGAAATTAGTAATTTTTAGATAGTTGGAAAAACATCCTAAACTTAACTATATTATAATTTTTATTTAATTTTTTTCTTATTTTTATATAAAACTAGACTCATCAAGCTTTAATCTGGATTTTGAATCACCTAAATCAAAGTTATAATGAAGTAAATATGAATTTTTAAAGTTGACCCAAAATTACAAAAAATTTCAGTGGGGACAACGCCGAAACTGGCTCCCCAGGTAGGGGCCACGTGGGCCTCTTGCTCCCCAAACTGTCGAGATCTTTTGACGTGCATATCTCATAAACCAGAATGAGTTATTCAATATGTCATATATGAATTTGGGGTAGGAGAAGCTACTCTATCTAAATAACCTAGTTTTTTCACAAGATTCCATCGGATTAATGGTTAAAAATCCATTTTACTTATATTTTTACCATTTATAGTAAATTTTTATTTAATTATAGATTTTCATCCTTGAACTTTAGGATTTGTATCTAAGATGAAGGTACATAGAAAAAATTAGAAGAATAAAGGGGTAGAAGGTGAGATTTTTGAAGAAGATGAGTTGGAAGGGGAGATTCTAAAGGTTAATGGGTGTGGGAGGAAATGAGATTTAAAATATTAGCTTAGAGAGGAGACTTCTCGTGGAAAAAGAATAGATTTCAAAGAGAGATTTGACGGTGAACCTTTTTGGATTCAAGCGGCCGTCACTTGGTGATTTAGGTAGGTCAGAAGTCTCTCAAGCTTAAGGTAGAGACAACTTGGCCTGCTAAAACCAAAATTGGACTATGTCCTACCTCAAATCAGATTATCGGACGTGCAATGCACGTGTCTAGGGTAATGCATGCTACTTCAGCCTCTTGACTCCTTGACATTGAGTCATATTGTCTCCAATCTTCAAATTCCCAACTATAAGTGATTTAGATCATTGCTTACGACCTAGGTTCTTTATATACTTGAACCTTAGGTTAAGACTTCAGTGTTTAGATTAACTGGATGGCTTGGTCCTAGGGTCTTATAAGTGTCACTAAGTTCGATCACTCCCTCTTACATCAGCGAATGCGCTATGACAAGTTCATAATCTACAGCCCAATTTAATCCAAACCATTGCTCTAATACCATCTGTAACACCCCAGGTTTTCAAGAGCCGTGTAGGAACTCGGCCTCCAAATTCTCGGGTGTTGCTTATATCATAATTATAGTGATTTGTACATAAATCAGTTTAGATGAGCAATAAAGGAATCGGCCTGAACATAAACCAAAACCACAACTAATCTCGTGAAATAAATGCTACTAAGAAATACAAGTCTATAGTAATATCAAATGGGCCGCACAAGGCTTCACCCGAATAAATTTATATAAGAATTAATGCCTAAAAGAAATGGTGCATTAGATCCCTACTCAACAACCCATAAACAACCCGCACATTCTACGGTGATCCACCTATAAGCTAGACGTAGGAAAGCTCCTCTTCCCTATCTATGCTCACTTCACTCGACTCATCGAGCTTCGTCTCACCTGCATCTAGTAAAGGGTCTGGTTGGTGTTTTAAAACACTGTCCTAGAGTAGGAGTAAGTAGCTAATTTAATGGGTGTCATCAACCATAAGTTACATCAAATAACAATTCCATGATGAATTTAATGAAAAGCACACATTCATAAATCATTAACTAGTATTTATTAATGTGTATGCATGAGTTGTGTATGATGTATGACCTCACTCACAACACTCCCTCGAACGACTTCGTCTCACGGCCACCCATGACCAACACTCCCTTATTGCAACCTCAACTGCTGAGTCACCAATTATCTAATGCGATGCATGAATAATGTTAACCAAGTATTTAGTTAATTCTGTTCATCCAAAAGGTTGGAAAAACTGGTACACCCCAACGATATCAATGCCCTCATCCATTTGTGAGGCTTGGACCCTTCAACGCGCGAGGCTATGACCTCACAATCCTTGATCCCATCAGGGTCCCCACCCTCGATTGCAAGCACGTGGGGAGCGCTGGAAAGCGGGATCACTCGCGGTCACTACAGGGAAGCTCGTCACCCCAGCGTAGGCCGACATCTCAGACACAGTGTCACATTCCACCATTCCCAGCTCACGAGACTGTGGATCAGTTTTCAGCTGTTGTCAGTGGGCATCAGTGGGCAATGGGTGTTCCAGGTTCTAAACATGGTTAACAAGCATAGTTGGTCAGTTGGTGGAATATACTACCCAAGTTCAGGCAAGTACGTAATGCACGACATCGGGTGCAAGCAACCCATGTAGTCCCACTACTATCGCCCATTCGTGTCCACCCAAATCAGTCAGTCTGATTACAGGGCGATCCAACCAATGGGTCCACCTTCACAATTCTCAGTTCCTGATCAACCCAGAGAATGGGTTGTATTCAATAACACTTTAATAATTAAGAGTTCATCTTCTAGCACAAGTGAAATCATGCGCACAATACGTCGAGCATGAAGTTTCAGGTTGTTAATATAAATGTAACTACTCTTTATAGCATGAGTTAGACGTGTTTGTATGTGTGTGCGCGGTGCTGGATTATCGAAGAGACCAAGGACAACACACAACTCATAGTAAAAGAATACAACAAGAAATAATACAATCATATATGTTATAGGAAAAATCATGAAAGAATCAAATATGAGATAATCATGCAACACCAATTTCATGCTCAAACATGTTGAAAACCAAACAAATAGCAATTTATCATTGTATGGATGTTGGTGGACCTAATATGTAGGTTTCTAGCTAATTTTTTCTCCAAATCACTCATACACATCACTCTAGCATTCAAAATCATTAAATTTATCCTAAAATTAGTACTTGGCCACGTAGGGATAATGATCCACTGTAACGCCCCGAATTTTTGCCAACCTGGAGTTAGACATCCTTAGAAAATGGGTCGATCATAACACCTTAATTGACTTCTCATAACTCAATCATAAAGCCTCAAATCCCCTTTCAACCCATTTCCTCAAAATTTTACCTTTCACGACCTTATTTTTTAAATTTTTCTAAGTACTTTCATATTAGATATAAATCTTAAAGTTTAGGTAATGAAGAACAATACTTAAACTAAAATTTATTATGAATAGTAAATAAATAAATAAAGTAGGTTTTTAATCATTAATCTTTTGAAATCTCATGAAATAAGTAGGTTATTTGGATAGATCAGCTTCTCCTACCCCAAAAACATATATTGCACGTCAAATAACTCATTTTAGTTTACAAAATACATCCATTTCAAATATCGTGTAGCTAAACCACCCCAGATAGGATAGCGAGTGATGATGGCATCGCCGTGATGGCAAGGCCTCACCGGCCAGCGGGCCGGGAGGGCCACAGCAAGTCGGGCGGCCCGTTTTCTGCCAATTTCTGTAGTTTTTCAACCTAACTTCAAAAAAGTCATATCTCCCTCGATATAATTTCGATTTAGGTAATTCAAAAGCCAGATTGAAGCTTAATAAGTCTAGTTTCATATAAAAATAAGTAAAAAATATAATAAAAATTTTGATATAGTTAAATATGGGTTATTTTGACAACTATCTGAAAATTATTAGTTTGGACAGCTACTGCTTCTATAATTTTTAGAAATTTTCTACAATACAAAATCTCATGAAATTTGGTGGAGACGAAGTGAACTTGATGAAGAACTATTAAAAAAATGATTAAAATAATTTACTAACCAAAAGTACCAAAAAGGAGCATAGAACTGTCCTAGGACCTTATTCTATCGTAATTAGGGCAGAATTTAGTTGAGTATTAAAGTAAATAATTGATAGATTTGGCTTGAACTACTTTCTATACGAATTGCAAGACTCGAAGAAAGTAGAATCGATAACGCTATATTGCCTAGAAATCTAAGATCCATCTCAAAACCTAGTTGCCCTCAGGAGCACACTGAAACTTCATATCGGACCTGGACCGCGCGTCGAAAGTCCGATTACCCCAAAACTATACGGTTATGACCGCCTTGCTAGACTTGACAACCATCTTGAAAATCAAGTCCTATCCAGAAGCGCATAACTTGAGCCCGAAGCGAAGTATGTGAGAAACGCTAATATCTTTAGGAAATGAACTGAAACTTAAATGAATTAAGTCGTTCGCTTGCAGGCCAAATCTAAGGATTCAGACTGTCAGAATCTGAACCAATTACACCCTCAGATCAGGAAAAATTTTCTACACAGATCAGTGCACTTGTGGCCCTGATCGAGTACCGGTGACTGTTGAACTAAATCAGGTCCCTCGCGGCCTTTCCACTGACCCGATCGGACTGAAAACTTGACCTAGATCCAATGTCAGGAAGCTTAAGTCCAACCGCATGTAGAAAATGGGCATCGAGATATGCTCCATTGGATCGAAACAGATGTCATTTAGCTATAACCTAAGTATATCATGGCCCTGGGGCCATTTATGTTAGTTCTGAGCCTATTTAAAGCCCTTAAACCACCTCTCTCTCTCCCATACGAATTTCTCCAAACCCTAGGAGAGAGAGAAGAGAAATTAAGAGAAAAAAGTGGAGATCGAAGGAAGATCCTTGGAGTTTGCTGTTGTCCTTTTATTTTGCTAATCCACGCCTTGATTCACCCTCCCACATCGCTACACCGTCGATTTTAACTCCATTTTTGGGTAAGAAATCCTAACTTTAATCTGTCTTAGGGATTTAAATAGACTAAATGGTGAAATAGCTAACCTATTTCATCCTATAGGTTGCTGTTGCCGTAAACAAAGACGTAGTGTTCAAACTAAGCTCAGTACGGGTTTACTGGCAAAAGGTGCAGACTATAAATGTTTAGGTTATGATTTTCAAGGCTTTTAATGTCAGTAATGGTTTATGACTGACTTGATTGCTATCAAATGTGCTTAGATACGATGTTTTTCTTATATTACATATAGATATAAACTATGTTGAGCATAATGTATTCTATGTGTTTGTTGAAATGTTTGAACGACTATGGAAATATGATTTGTGCTTGCCATGCTTATAAGTTGAGAATATATGATCATTGTATGAGTGGTAGCTCTTTTGTGAAAAGGTTTGCCCTAATGTCTGTTGAAATTAATATATTACACATATGTGTCATATGTAGTCTAAGTGTTTGACAAAATGCCTGTATGAGTAATTGGTTAATGCTTTGTATTTACAAGGGTTGTTGAGATAGGATTTTCGACTACCTTAGCTATATGTATACTTTTCTTTATGTAGCTTTAATTTTAAGTGCATATTTTGTGTAGAAAATGTATATCTAAAATATCATGTTATATGTGTTGAATAATATGCTCAAATGATATTTACATTGGAAATGATTGTTAAATCCCGCATGTTTATCATGTATGCTTACTTCTTGCATCTGACTGTGATTGGGAGTACGACGTAGTATAGGCAATCGGTAATGATTCCTATTTGAGTGGCCGAGCTAGTCTCACCATATTTGATGCGTTCAGTGAATCCGAGTCGTACGATGATTGTCGACAGTGGTTAGAGCTCCATGTCGATTAATTCAGTATACGCTTATACTAATCGAACTTGTTCAATAAACCGATTGTCATATTATGTGTTTACCATGCAGGGACTGTAACACTCCAGATTTTTGCCAACTTGAATTTAGACGTCCTTAGGCAATGGGTCAACCATAACACCTTAGTAACGTCTCATAACCCAAGTTCAAAGCCAAAGAAATCATTTAAAACGAAATTCTTTAGAAATTTAACGTGAATTAACTAGCGCTATACTAGATTACCTGTGAAATAAGCACCAACCACTTTAAATACGATCCGTAAGACCCAAAACCTATAAAATCGTTGACGCTACGTTACCCTAAGACTTAGGATCAATTTCTAAGCCCAGTTGCCCTTGAGATCATTTGAAAACTTCATATCGAATCTTGACCGCACGTCGAAAGTCCGATAGCAATAAACTTAGAAGATATTGACCGCGTTGTTGGACTTGACAAGGACCGCAAAAATTAAGCCCAAACGATGTCCTGAGACCATTTTATTAAGTCCGGAGTGAAGAAAGTAAGAAAATGAAAATTTTTAGAAAATTAAATATATTTTTAAGTAATCTGGAACGGTCCACTTGAGCATTATTTCTAAGCGTTCTGACCGTTAGATTTTGACCCAAATTCACCCTCGGATCAGGATAGGTGGCCCTTACATGTCATAGTACTTGTAGCTCTGATCGAGTTCCCATAACCGTTGAATTGAAGCTGGTCCACCACGGTCGATCTAGAAACCCGACCGGACTGAAAACTTAGCGTGACCTAGATACAATATTAGAGAGCTTAAGTCCGACCGCATTTAGTAACAGGACCTCCAGAAGTGCTCCATTAGATCGGAACAGACCCGATTTTGTTATAACCTAAGTATACCTTGGCCTCAAGTCTATTTCCGTCGCTTTTGGGCTTATAAAAAGGACTTAAATCCTCTTTCACAAATCTCATACGAATTTCAAACCCTAGCTAAATCAAGAGAGAGAAAAGAGAGAAAGTGAGAGAGAAGTTGGTGATTCTTCCTGGGATTCTTCCCAGCTTTGCTACGTGCTTAATCCACCTATCCGTATAGCTATTCCGGCGTTTCTGATCCCGTTCTTAGGTAAGAAATCATAACCCTAACCTGTTTTGAGGCCTAGAATCGTTTACATGAAGTTATGGCTAACCTGTTTCATGGCTTAGGTTGCCTATCCGCCGTTGACGAAGACTTGTCGTCTAAATCATATCCGTTACGCGTTTTCTAGTTTAGGGTGCGGACTATATACGTTTAGGTTATGGTTTTCAAGACTTTCAATGTTAGAAAATGATTTATTCTTGCCTAGGATGCTATTTCACATGTATAAAGTGCTGTCCGTTTTGCTTTTCAGTTATACATTAACTATGTTGAATATACTGTATTCTATGTATTTGTAGAAAATACCGTATACGTATAAAATTCAGATTTGTGCTTGCCATGATTAACTGCCATCTATGTATGCTAGATGTTTGTGTAATAACTCCTGGGCTAAAAGTTTAGCCCAAATACATGATATACAATATATGATATGTATTTAGTATGTATAGCCTAAGTATTTGACAAAATGGCTGAATGAGAAAATGCATGTTGTAATGTATTTAACGAGGATGTTGAGATGCGATCCTCAATCCCCTCACGCATAGTTACAGTTCCCTCTATGTAACTTATCTCACTACTATGTGATTCATGGGCAAATTACCTATATATGATAACATGTCTAATATGTGTTTGTTGAAATATTTGTATGCGTAAGAAATTCGATGTTATGATTGCCGTGATTAATTGTCGTTATTACATAATTGTTATGTATGCGACAACTCCTTGGCAAAAGGATTTGCCCTAATATGTGATATGGTCGACATATGTGATGTATGTTGAATAGTGTAATCTAAGTATTTGTACAAATGCCTAAATGAGTTAGTAGTTAGTAAAGTATGATTGAGGTTGTTGAGATATGAATTCCGATCATGTTAACTGTGTATATGATTTCCTCCATGAACTGATTAACTTAGATGAATCATGTTAAAGATGTATATGATTTCCTCCATGCATTGCATTTACATTTAAGTTATACTTCATGATTGTCTGTATGATTGTAGGATAGGACTCATATTCCTGTTATTAAGTTTGGATGTGATTGGGGCTGTACTACAGTCCAGGTAATCGGTAATCGTACTCCAATTAGTGGTTGAGGTCGTTTTCGCCACATAGGATGAGTTTAACGAATTTGAGTCATGCTTGGGGTGTTCGGCAGTGGTTAGGCCATACAAAGTGCTTATGCATTCCATGTCGTTCAAATCAACATGTGTTTGGCCTAGTTGAGCTTATCAACTATCCCGATTGACCGATGTTTGTTCATCATGTTTGGTCGCAACTGTTTGAATCTAAGACATCGAGCTTACCAGTGAAATTCCCGTTAACCGTGGTACCATGATCCCCTAAGACTCATGAGCTGGACATGGTGGTATGGGACACCGTGGTCGAGCTGTCGGCCTACGCTGGGGCCACAAACCTCCCCGTAATGACCAATGAGCACCCTACTCTGAGTAGATTATGGTGGTATGGGACACTATATTCTTACTGTCGGCCTACACTGATTGGTGATGAGCCCTCTGTAGTGACCTTGAGTTTATCCTGACACTGCATAGGGGTAACGAGTTGTGTTGCAGTCTTGAGGATATAAGTAGGCCTATATTGATAAGGTGATGGGGGAGTGGTGTAACGATTGCGCGCAACAGCCCTGGCAGCCCTTGCAGCCACCTAGAACCGTAAGATCGTATGAGAATTCCTAGGACTGACGACCCTAGAATGGATCAACGTTGGGAATTGATACAATGGAGGTATCTTAGCTTCCCAATCCTGCTATATGAAAAGGACTAATAAGAACTTACTAAGCATGTTCATCTCATCGCATTACATGTGCTAACAGGGTTGGTGATAGATCACTGAGGAAGTGATTCATGCTGCGATCGTTAGATGATGTCGCAGAGGGAATTGTGGTGAGGGCATGCATCATTCCTTCATATCATTCTTGCATTAACAAGAGTATCTAGGACCTGTTTGATTGTATTGCCTTATCATTACTGCTTGATTGAATTGATAACATATTAACATTTGCTGTATAGTTTCCACTGAGTTGATCACTCGCTCCCACGTTACGGGACGGTGTTTACAACACCAACTAGTCCCTGTCTTAGTTTCAGATGGTGGCGATACTTGCGAGGCAGAGCCGGTCTTTTTGGCAATGAGGAGGATTTCTCCTATATGTTGTTCTCAGGCGGGTTCATGTGAACAACGCCTTGATTGACGGGGATTCAGGGCTACATTGGTAGTGATTTATCCTATTTTAATATATGTATTTTGAGACACGTCTTGTAATTATGACCTGGCAGAGCATACATATCTTAGGACTTATGTTGATTTATATATTTATCTGTCTTCCATTCGTGTTTTTAGACTGTCCCTGATTTATGTTTGCTATTTTGTATTAATCTACCTCATGTTTTATGCCCTAATGCTGATAACATTCATCCATCATTAAAAAAATGCTGCATAAGTGATGTTCTGGAACTCGGGAGCTGAGTTATGCTCGACCCTCGATTTTTAGGGCATTACAAGATGGTATCAGAGAATGATTTGGATTAAACTGGACCTGGGTTATGGTCACACATCACACGCTGACGCCAATTTAATGTAGGAGGGTGCGAGAAAAATCTAGAAATATGTTTAGGACTCAGTTTGTCTTTCGGTGAAAGTTTACTGAAAATGATTGCCGAGATCGAGCCTGTGCACACTCCTGATCACACACGACGACCCCAAATCACTTCTAGACCGTCAATTGATGGGTATAGACCGCATTTCATTCCATTCCAGCCGTTAAAAATCACTAAGTGTGAATAGAGATCAGATTAGTTCCGAAATGACCCGAAACGGCTCAAATCGGAAGAGGAGGGCCAAACGATCAACTTCTAGGGGGTTCCAGGGTGGGACCCCAACGTTTATAGACCCAGGGGGTGGTGAGGCCCTCGCCCAAATGGCAAGGCCTCGCCAGACACTCCAGGGAGTGGCGAGGACCTCGCCGATCAACGAGCTCGGCCGGGCGGGCTGCTCTGGCCGGTCGTCTTTGAGGCCTACTGTGGCCTCCTGGTGTATGATTTTTCGATTAAAACCCTCTAAAAGTCGCCCCTCCTTCACAAAGCACACCCCCAAGCTCTCTTTTCTCTCACAAACTTCTGATTTTTGGAAAAAATCTCCCCTCCAATCATTTTCTTTTCCATTTTCATGCACCCTCTCCATTTCTCAGCTATAGACCCTTCACCATTGCTCCCTACCCTCTCCATTCTCTCTTATTTGAGCTCTTATATCCCCCATTTGAGGCTCAAAATTGTGTAAGCTCTCTAACCCATCCAATCTCTTCATTTTCCTTCTTCAATCCCTGTCATCTGAGCCTTGACACACCCTCTAGGGGCTCAAATCCGTGGAGACCTAAAGACTCCAACTCTTTTCTCCCTTTTCTTCACTTTCCATGGGCTTAGTCGAGCAACAATAAATGTCTGTGTAAGGTATTGTCCCTAGTTTGAGTGTAGCCTATGGTTTCCAACACCATGTTTGGTGTATGCAATTAAAAGTAATTTCAGGCTTTTCTTTCAACTTCCACTTAGGAATGTATCATCATGAGATTTGGAATTCCCATCTCACACTTTCCACCACAAGGCCCATGTTCTAAAGCCTACGAAATCGATTTTAATCCTAACCCACCCTCATGCCAAACATGTTATTCCCAATCCCGAGGTGGGATTAGCAATGTAGTCCCAATACCTCAGTTGGTATGGGTAGAGGTGAAGTGCTCAAGCGCAGCCAAATTCAAGTTTAAGCAACTCAATTTCAATTAGATGACCTTTGACCCTAAGTAATAGAACAATTTTTTATATTAGAAATTGTATGAAAGCATCTAGCGTATAAACATAGACTTTAGATTACAACTAGTGAATTGCCGCTAAGCATAAGATAGGACTAAGTTATTAGTTATACTGAGGAATGTCAAGGACTGATGTTGCTAAGGTAATTAGAATATAAACGTAGTTAGTTGTCTTGCTTTAGTTAGAATGAGACCTCGTTCCCTTGTTGGATTCCTTTGATATTTATAGGCTCCTTTACTAACTCTCAAAAAGCTTGCTTGACTTAGAACTAGTCACGTTCAGGAAAAACTTATTTAGCCCTCAGATTAAATGTTAGGATAAACCAGCACGCCCCTTAGAATTACCCTTCCAAGGACTTACTGCGATCGGGAACGCGAAGTAAAGGAACTGTATATAAGCGATGTGTTCGCGATTTGAACTGAATTCTAAATCCTGGTAGTTACCAATGAACTCAATGCTCTGATAAAGCAGAAGATTGAGACCAACTAGGATTAAGAACTGATATGACAAGTTTTCTGTCCTAGCTAGACAGAAAGTCTATGTATCCGGCTCAGACCCATTATACAATTTTTCTTCCGTGTTGGCTCGACTACTTATAACCAAAAGTTATTACTTTACCCTTGAGAAATGTTAAGGACATATAGCCAATAGAATAGCTAGTAGAGAATTAGATATCTTGCCACCAACTCACACCTGCCCTTGAAATTAACCACAATAGAGACTGGGCTCATTTCTATAACCATAGGTACCAATGCCATAGAACGCATCATTAACAAAGGAAGACCAATGTAGCGGGAGGTTGTTTCCGATTTCATGTCAAGGATAAGTCTTAAATTGCACCTCGTTCCGACATACGGATTATGACATAGATTTTAGAGCCTTGAGAGTAGACATAAATGTTTAAGGGGGGTAGAACCTTATGAGCCTAATCTAGTTAGGTCAGCTAATACGACCGTTGGATCAGAGTTGCGCAGTGGAAGCATGGTTGACCTCTTTCCCCACTGGCCCAGGATCGAAGGAAATTCAAGGAAATAATTAGGGCGAAGGTCAGTGTATCCATAAACCTACTCGTTAAATACGAGCATAATAGAAGCCTTGGCTGATTCTGTACGATTAGAAACCCTTTAGGATGATCTATTAAAGTGTTTATTAATCCCTACCTTGGACATAGATTCAGACGAGGACTCTCCTAGATCAAGACCCAATGCACAACCTCATAAATAGGACTTTTGAACCTTTTAGTGATTTGCTTTCTCTAAGATTTTAGAGTGATCGGACTACGGAGTTACTCAAATGTACAAATGCGAAACATTCACGGCTTGACCCAATTCTCAATCCTGGCAGACTACCAATGGACTCACTGCTTGACCGGGCAGAAGACTAGGATCCACCAGGATTAGGAAAGGAATACAACATTGTCTACCCTGGCCAAGTGGACATTCGACGTATCGGGATCAATCCCACTGCAATCGTCTCTCCGTATGGGTCGACCATTAAACATATTGTTAGGCAAAAGGAATAATAAAATCTTTACTCTTTACCCTTAGCCAATTTCAGGGGACGAAATTATTTTTAAGGGGGGTAGATTGTAACACCCCGGATTTTTGCCAACCCGAATTTAGACGTCCTTAGGAAATGGGTCAACCATAACACCTTGGTAACGTCTCATAACCCAAGTTCAAAGCTAAAGAAATCATTTAGAACGAAATTCTTTAGAAATTTAACGTGAATTAACTAGCGCTATACTAGATTACCTGTGAAATAAGCACCAACCACTTTAAATACAATCCATAAGACCCAAAACCTATAGAATCGTTGACGCTATGTTACCCTAAAACCTATGATCAATCTCTAAGCCCAGTTGCCCTCGAGATCATTTGAAAACTTCATATCAGATCTGGACCGCACGTCGAAAGTCCGATAGCGATAAACTTAGAAGATATTGACCGCGTTGTTGGACTTGACAAGTACCACGAAAATCAAGCCCAAACGATGTCCTGAGACCATTTTATTGAGTCCGGAGTGAAGAGAGTAAGAAAATGAAGATTTTTAGAAAATTAAATATATTTTTAAGTAATCTGGAACGGTCCACTTGCGCGTTATTTCTAAGCGTTTTGACCGTTAGAATTTGACCCAAATTCACCCTCGGATCAGGATAGGTGGCCCTTACATGTCATAGTACTTGTAGCTCTGATCGAGTTTCCATAACCGTTGAATTGAAGCTGGTCCACCACGGTCGATCTGTAAACCCGACCGAACTGAAAACTTATCTTGACCTAGATCCAATATTAGAGAACTTAAGTCCGACCGTATTTATTAACAGGACCTCCAGAAGTGCTCCGTTAGATCGGAACAGACCCGATTTGGTTATAACCTAAGTATACCTTAGCCCCAAGTATATTTCCGTCGCTTTTAGGCTTATAAAAAGGCCTTAAATCCTCTTTCACAAATCCCATATGAATTTCAAATCCTAGCCAAATCAAGAGAGAAAAGAGAGAAAGTGAGAGAGAAGTTGGTGATTCTTCCCAACTTTGCTACGTGCCTAATCCACCTATCCGTATAACTATTTCGGCATTTCTGATCTTGTTCTTAGATAAAAAATCCTAACCCTAACATGTTTTGAAGCCTAGAATCGTTTACATGAAGTTATGGCTAACTTGTTTCATGGCTTAGGTTGCCTATCCGCCGTAGACGAAGACTTGTCGTCTAAATCATATCCGTTACGCATTTTCTGGTTTAAGGTGCGGACTATATACGTTTAGGTTATGGTTTTCAAGAATTTCAATGTTAGATAATGATTTATTCTTGCCTAGGATGTTATTTCACATGTATAAAGTGTTGTCCATTTTGTTTTTCAGTTATACGTTAACTATGTTGAATATACTGTATTCCTTGTATTTGTAGAAAATACCGTATACGTATAAAATTTAGATTTGTGCTTGCCATGATTAACTGCCGTTTATGTATGCTAGATGTTTGTGTAATAACTCCTGGGCTAAAAGTTTAGCCCAAATACATGATATACCAATATATGATATGTATTTAGTATGTATAGCCTAAGTGTTTGACAAAATGGTTGAATGAGAAAATGCATGTTTTAATGTATTTAACGAGGATGTTGAGATGCGATCCTCAATCCCCTCATGCATAGTTACAGTTCCCTCTATGTAACTTATCTCACTACTATGTGATTCATGGGCAAATTACCTATATATGATAACATGTCTAATATGTGTTTGTTGAAATATTTGTATGCGTAAGAAATCCGATGTTATGATTGCCGTGATTAATTGTCGTTATTACATAATTGTTATGTATGCGACAACTCCTTGGCAAAAGGATTTGCCCTAATATGTGATATGATCGACATACGTGATGTACGTTGAATAGTGTAATCTAAGTGTTTGTACAAATGCTTAAATGAGTTAGTAGTTAGTAAAGTATGATTGTTAAGGTTGTTGAGATATGAATTTCGATCATGTTAACTGTGTATATGTTTTCCTCCATGAACTAATTAACTTAGATGAATCATGTTAAAGATATATATGATTTCCTCCATGCACTGCATTTACATTTAAGTTATACTTCATGATTGTCCGTATGATTGTAGGATAAGACTCATATACCTGTTATTAAGTTTGGATGTGATTGGGGTTGTACTACAGTCCAGGTAATCAGTAATCGTACTCTAATTAGTGATTGAGACGTCTTGTAATTATGACATGGCAGGGCATACATATCTTGGGGACTTATGTTGATTTATATATTTATTTCAGTCTTCCGCTCGTGTTTTCAGACTGTCCCTAATTTATGTTTGCTGTTTTGGCTTAATCTACCTCATGTTTAATGCCCTAATGCTGATAACATTCATCCATTATTAAAAAAAATGTTGCATAAGTGATGTTCTGGAACTCGGGAGCTGAGTTATGCTCGACCCCCGATTTTCAGGGCGTTACATGGACACTACTGCTTGAACTTAAGCTACCCTTTACCAATGTAAAGACCTGTCTCAAATATGGTACCACGATCCGCTAAGACTCTTGAGTCGGGCATGGTGGTATAGGATACCATGGTTGAGCTGTCGGCCTACGCTAAGGTGACGAGCCTTTCCCGTAGTGACCTCAAGTATACATTAGGACTACGCTAAGGTGACAAGCCTTGCCGTAGTGACCTTGAGTATAAAGTAGGCCTACCCCGGCACAGCCTGGCTGTGGTCCCCAGTCCGGCTGGTGACGAGACTTCAAAAATAAACTGTCAGTTGGTAGGGCATTGGTAGTAGTGACATTGAATGTGAATGAAGCCTACACTGAGGTGACGAGCCTCTCGTAGCAACCTATGGTATAAACTCATGAACTTGCCTATCGTATGTGATTAACTAGGATTAATGACCCTAGATGGTTCAATGTTTGGGTCAATGATTTAAAGGGAGGAACCTTAGCTTCCCAATCCTATTGTATGAATATGCTTAATTAAGAACTTGGATAACACGACTATGCATCGCATTGCACGGTGCTTTGGTGAGGAAGTGCGCGTTTACTTAGAGTGGTGCATGCCGCGATCGTAAGATGTTGTCGCAAGAGAGAGTGCAAGCGAGGGCATACATCATTACAACATATCATTCTTGCATTAACAAGAGTATTTAGGACATGATTGTTGTACTGCTTTATCATTACTGCTTGACTGAATTGATAACATATTAACCTTTGCTTTATAGCTCTACTAAGTTGATCACTCACTCCCACATTATGGGACTGTTTTAAACACTAACCAAACCCTATTTTAGTTTCAAATGATGGCGATGCTTACGAAGCAGAGTCGGCCTTTTATGATGATGAGGAGGGTTTCTTCTATATGCAGCTATCAGGCGGGTCTATGTAAACCATGGTCTAATCAACGGGGTTACAGGGATGTTCATTAGATGCCATTACACTTGTTATTTTGCACTTTTGGAACACCCACACTACACCAAAATCATGTATCTGGTACAGCTGGATGTTTGGTTTAGAAATGTCTTAGAGTTGTTACTGATCTGAAACGGTAATGAACCGTACTCGGCTAGTTGCTGTTATACTCTGTTGTTTCCATTTTTTGTTGGTGTGTCCTAATTGAATGTTTGATGTTCTTATTTATCATTATTATGCTTTATTGTTTTATTTTGAAACAGATGGACATAATGGATTCTATTAGTAACCTTTGAGTGGACCCCACATGGACCAAGAGCCACGTTACTGTATATACCGCAGACTACCGAATATTTTTCTTCATTTCCTTACATCAAAACACCCTAAATCCCTCATTTCCTTATGCCATCACCATCTGCGTCTCCCTCTCCCTCTCCCTCTCTCAATTTCCCTCGATCTCCCTCTCCCAATCTCCCTCTCCTGATCTCAACCCTCTCTCTCGATCACTCTCTCCTGATCTCAAC
This sequence comes from Magnolia kwangsiensis, assembly GCA_037074715.1. Taxonomy (NCBI): domain Eukaryota; kingdom Viridiplantae; phylum Streptophyta; class Magnoliopsida; order Magnoliales; family Magnoliaceae; genus Magnolia; species Magnolia kwangsiensis. The sequence goes on along the minus strand of CM073582.1, from coordinate 70,449,299 downwards.
CCTCTCTCCTGATCTCAACCCTCTCTCCCGATCTCAACCCTCTCTCTCGATCTCCCTCTCAGTGAAGAGTCCGCCATGCAAACCTGTGAACACAAATGGAACCGAATCTGCTTCTGACTCGATACAGCAGCGACAGAGAAAAAGAGCCTTTTCCATTTCCCAAATTGAAGCACCTTTGAATAGTCCTATGACAGGAAAGATTGACGGTAAATTCAACAATGGCTACTTTGTGACTGTGAAATTGGGTTCATCTCACATAGAAATGAAAGAGTACAAGGAGAGACTGAAGCTGGTGCAACCCAAGGAAGTTGCAAGAGTTGGCCCTTCATCTCACACAGAAATGAATGGCTAATACAAAAGGAAAGGAAGAACAACATATACACAGTACACATGCTTGATTAGGTACACAGAAACATTCCCTAAAACATAAACATTACTTCATTTTACTCCTTCATGCAAACAAACACATTCCCGAACACACATTACTGCATCTTACTCCTGCATGCAATTAGTTGCAAGGAATTACAGAGAAAATATGAATAGTACAATTAAGAAAATATAAAACTATGCTACACTTTGGGCATAACTTCCTCAATTGGGTCGGGACCACATTCGCCTTTTTTTTTTTTTTTATTTGGCAAATAAATAACTAACTTTATTTCCAAAAGTTTGAGATTTGAATATAGAACAAATATCTCAGGCTGTAATCTCAGATTTTGATTGGGCTGTCCAAACATCCCAAACAAATAAATCATCCTGCCTAGTCCATTTTAACCAGATTACACTTACAAAAGTCACACTCTTGTCCAATGCTGCTCCTGCTGTTGAACTCAGCAATGCCGACTTCAGTTCAAGAGAGTTGAACTAGAACATTTACAACTGCTACAGAAATCAGATCACAATCTGAGATTTTACACCACCTCAGCTGACACTGAAAGGACCGAATCCCTGTCAGCATCTAGATGGCCACCTTAGTGGGCCAAAACTTTGGCCAGCTCACCCAAAAATGTGACAAACCCTAGACTGAAGTGGGCCATGCCATAAGAAAAAGTGATGATTGAACGCTTATCATTGAAACCTTCCCTAGGGTCACTGAAGTTTTATATCAATTTAATATTTGTGTTTTCTGTTCATCCTTATGGGTATAATTGAAACTGTATGAATAGTTTGGATGTCATATAAATATCATGGTGGGCCCAAGGAAGTGTCAATGGTGAGTTTTTCCATCCCCACTGTTTTGTGGCCCATTAGAGTTTTGGATGCATTCAACCCCCACTGTTTCCCATGGTGTGGCCAATTTCAAGTTTGGACCTGCTTCATTTTTAAGCTCATGCCTTAAAATAAGCTGGCAAAATTGATGGACTGCCTAGATAAAAACACATAAATTATGGATGTGTTCTTTTTTTTTTTTTTTTTTTTCGGGGGGGGGGGCTCCACTTTCAATGAATGATGCTCCACCGAAAACCTCCAGGATTGGAAGATATTAGCCGCCCTACAAGTCCTTCTCAGTGTTGAATGTGAACTATTCTTGTATTTTCTTTTTTAACTGTTTACTTGCTAACCACCTAATGAAGGGCTAAATATCATTCCGGATAGCAGATTGAACGAGCCTCCAATGCATAATTACAAGGTGGCCCATCTAATGAGTGGACTGGCCTGGTTTTTGTGCGAAGCAATCTCCATGGTAGCGGCCACCTTATGCACCTTTAGGTTGTCCTAAAAATGTGAATGCATGCCACATCTGCATGCGACGTGAATTGCATGATATGCAACTATTGCAAGCGATCAATCCTTACATTTACTTCTAAACATATAACATATATTTTGTGATGAAGCAAACCAAAATGAACCGTACTCTTCATAAGAAAATTGTAACGCAGTGTAAACATGGGTGCGTGCCTCAACTGTGCTAGGAATGACTTTGAGATGGACGGCTAATGTCCAATCAACCAGCAGATGTATTTAGTTTGGAACAACAAATTCTCATCTTACCGTGTGGGACCGATTGCGATTGGATGTGTTTTTTTTTTTTTTTTGGTGTATTATAGTTTTATAAGATGGCCTACCGGATGGTTGGATGAGCTGGATTGAATTTTTGGGTGATTCGGTCAAGTTGGTCATGGTGCAACTATTGCAGGGGTTGGATCTCATAATCACTATCTGGGCTTTAACACTAATATCAGACTGATCCGAAACTTCTGTGGCCCACAAGAAGTTTTGATGGTGGTTGTTCAATCACCACTGCTTCTTGTGGTGTGGCCCATTTGAGATTTGAAAATGCCTTATTTTTTAAATGACGTCCTAAAATGAAATACAAAAACATCCAAAAGGAAGGAAAAATAATTCAAGATAGAGACCTCACAGTTTTGAACTTCTCCATGTTTGTCTCAAGACAACTCTCTAATTCTGACATTTTCCCAATGCCATAGCTATTCGCCAAGTCAACGTAAGGTTGCCATGAAGAAACATTTTATGAATGTATTAAACTTAAACTTAATTGCATACTATCACAAAAGACATAAGCATACCCAAAAAAACTTAAAACTTAAGTGCCAAGATACCTGCATTCACATTGGGTAATCAGAAGATTGCTTTCCTTCGCAATAGGCAATTTCTGTTGGAAGCAAATTAGAGATCAACAGTTGCACAACAAAAGACAACACGAACTAAACTGAGAACTGCAGTATCATTGTACACAGGCTGGATACAGGACTGTAGAATATTGGTTAGTTTAGTTATCATCTAGTGTATGAAAAGATTTTATTTTTTTATAATCATTTTAGTATATACAACCTGGATTCTTGTATACAAAACAGATATATTTTTTTCCATTCAAATTAACTGCAGTTTACTACACCGGTCGCATTCTTCAGTTTGCTGATTCAATATTTAACACATCAAAACTGAGAGAAAGATAGGCCCGATAGTTGAATGCCTCTTTCTTGTGGAACCGAATGCAGTATAGTACAAGTATATTCTGGAACTATCTTATAAAACCCATGTTAAGGAAGTATGTTTGACAAATGAAGCTACCAAGCAATAATTTCAAAAAGGAAGCAGCCACAATTTACACCCACCTTTGTCACTAGCATACAATCAATTTTTCCATCTGGGAATTGAAATAATACAAAAGCATAATATTTCAATTCTCACAATGGAAAAATGGTGGTTGTGGATGATATCAACTCCCTTCTTAAAATACATCAAACTCCCTTATTAAAATACATCATTTCTTAATCCATATTCATGCCCAGTCCTATCCATGCATAGGCCTTGCATGATAGCAAACACAGGTTGCAATCAAAAAATCCATGTCCCAACATTCATGCTGCTCTATTCTTATTGACCATAACATTTGAAATAGGGAAAGTACATAGATCAATATCACTTACAACCAAACAGAGAGTGGGCCATGCTGACTATGTCAAGTGACCTGAAAATTAGTCAAGTGACTTGAAAATTAGTCGAGTGACCTGAAGATTAATGTTGTATGTAAAATAAAATGAAAGAAAATGACACAACTCACCTTGATGGCCTTTTCCCTCCTCCTTTACCCGGGCTTGGGACCGGCAATGCAAGAAGTTACATTGGCAGAGTTAAAAAGGGGCTTAAGCTTCATTTGGTTTGAAAAAAAATTATATTCATAAAGATTGATGTAATGACCAAATGGAGCCTAAGACTTATATGCAAATTTACTAAAAGGTATGATAGGAACTCTTACACTACAAATATGATGACTAAGTGACCACATGTAAAAAGAAAAGAAACAGAAGAGATTAAATTAAAGACATGCAAACGCAAAATTCAAATCACAAATCATAATCTTATAAAACTAAGATTAAATTAAAGCGATTAGATGAGTTTAGATGTGCCCTCTATAATTAAACTAAGATAAAAATTAACTGTTTAGATGTGTCTAACTCAATCCAAAAGTCTGAAACCACGAATCCCAACTACCCCCACTTACAAAAGATGTTTAAGTTCTTTAATATGTTGTAGCCATCGCATGTTATGTTATGTTATGAGAGAGAGAGAGAGAGATACATGGATGCATGATGTGCGCATGTAAAGAAAATAGCATTCATCAATGAATATTGCATGGTATTTACTGGATGTGAGGTAATTCAGCAGCATGAGGCTTGTCTCAGTCAGCGATTACTGTTGAGCAAATTAAACACAAAATATTTCTTCTGTCATGACAAACAGAAAAAGCAAAGTAATGGGGAGAATGTTTATGCAAGAATGAGTTCAATCACATCAGGTTATCTATTGTGCTGAACTTCTAGAAATACAGAGAAAATCCACAAACTTTCACACAATGTAGCTTTTAAATGGATACAAAGATGCAATTACACAGCACACAACTTCTATTAGATGAGATGTTCATTTATTTAGTTTCTTTCTTAGTTGTGAGCACTGATGACAATAGATTTCAAACACAATAACCATTTATATTGGGTCTAATTAAGAAAAAAATATGTGCACGGTTTAAAAATCAGTTTCAATGTACCATATTGTCACCACTAAAATCAGGTCATATCTCCCTCTATCAGGCCAATACAATGGATGAAACTAGTTCCATCAGGCAATACATACTGGTTTCAGATGATACTTAAAATCAGTTCTATAGCGCTTTGGGTTACATGGGCATCATGTAACAGGGGATACACACAACTTGGGTCCCTCCATCCAAGTCTGGGTCCCATCCAGCCAGCACATCATGACCAGGTGGAACCTAGAATACTTGTTTTATTTGATTTACAATGCATTTATTTATCATGCCTATTCAAATTACTTGAAAGATCCAAAAGGAAAAAAAAAAAAAAAAAAGAAGAAGAAGAAGAACTATTTAGCAAAAATAGATGCAGCTTAAACTACAACAAAAAGCCAGGAAGATTACAACTATCTAGCTTGAAAGGATTGATGGCAATAAGTATGCAAACCTGCTGAAATGTAGCTGATCATATGTATTTTTCAGCTTCATCTCAAACCTGTGAAATATTCAAGCACAATTTGAGAAAAGGAAGAAATAACTAAGAAATGGATAAGCTGCAATTTGAGAGAGGGAAGGAGATGGGCATACATGTCAATTCTCAAGGACACTACAAACTGACAAACTTTTTATGTGTAAAGTAAATTTCTAAAATTGTGATGTTTCCTAGCATTCACAGTTGGAAAGTGGCCATCAGTCACATGGCAGCAACGTTGCTTTACAGTTGAACTTGAAAGGAATATTGCTGTCATTTGGAGCTCAGGTCATGCATGATGAGGGAATTAAGATTTGGTTATTTCCAAATTGTTAGACTAACAATTGCAGAGCTTTGCTAAGCAAACACACATGTGCAATAACGCTCATGTACATGCCACAAATGTACCAACATGGCACATGGATGCAAAATCCAATCCATCCATTAGGTTGGTCCAACCCTGTACATGTTTTCCCAAAAAATAAATCTGGTCCACTCAATACATAGGCCGCAAGATATATTGGGGCCTATGCCAAGATTGGAAATAGGTGGATGTGTTAGAGAACTTCAGCCAAGATTTTCAGAGCTGTACATTTGTTTGGATCTCAGATCTATCATGCCATGCCAACACATGAGCTTTATTACAATAGAGACCAAGAACCATGCAGGTTAGGATGGGTGAGTTAGTGCAAGTTGAAGGCTCTAAAAGGGCAAGAGGAAGGCTCAAAAGGAGGTGGATGGAGGTAGCAAGAAAAGTCTTGATGATCTACAGTCTAACTGAAGGACTAGCCCTTGAATGGAATGGTGGAACAAGATTCATGTAGCTGATCCCAATTACTTGGGGTAAGGCTTAGATGATGATAATGATAATTGCAGGAGTTACTGGAAAGGAAGTCATGAGATATTTTTTGTTTCAAAGTTACAGGTATGGCATTTCCATAAGTGGATTTGCATAAGGGCTGCATCATATTGAAAGATTAAGACCTCCATGGCCAGACTGCTCCTAGTCAAGGGACACATAGTTCCGTTTCCAAGGAGGGGCTCAAGGGCTTGATATAAGCAACAAACAATGAAAACAAGGAAAATGAGAAAGAAGGAATATGTGTTAAGGATTTGGAATAGAAGAGCAACGATCCCCACTTTCATAAATTAGGCAGATTTCCCTTGTTTTGAGCTTGTTTTCTGAAGCCAAACTACAGTGTTTAATCTATTAATACTTTGTAAGTACTAGCTTCTTGAGTTTATTACTTTGATTATCAAGCACTGCAATCTCGTTCCAGCAGTGGCGGTAGTGCTGAATATGTAACAGTTAAATATCTCCATTAGCATTCTCTTGTAAGAAAAAACAAATAAATTTGTCTAAAGTTGGTTAACACAGATGGAAGAATACCATGTGCAGCTGATGCAAAAAAAAAATCCATCTAAAACTGTTGAAGAAAGAAGTTAAACATAATGATCAAGATGGAACTCTTAGATCAGCGTATAAAAATTTAAGCTCCCATTGCTGTGAGTGATGGTTTCCCAGTCTGGTTCAGTGTCAGCTTATAAAAATTAAAAGCCTGCAAGTGTGCTTGCAACATTCAACCTTCAAGCATCGCACATGCAACTATGAAAAAGTGTACACGCACCATAGCCTACATTTGTTACCATACATTTGGCCTGTCACTAAAATTTCTACAAATACAAAACAAAACAAAACAAAACAAAACAAAACAAAAAAGCAGCAGTATATTTGTTGATTTTTGAATATGTTGCACCTGATAGCCATTTTATTCAGCTTTCAGCTGACTGACCTATCTCAATTTGAATAGTATTATGTAGATCAGATTCAGCAGAGACAAAACTTAGCCTGAATTTATTCAGGATGAAATCCTCTAACTATTTTTACATTTTTACAAAGTGAGAAATGTTTTGAAGTAATAATAAGGTTAAGGTAATCATGAAAATCTGGGAGGAAAAATATTTGAATAGAACCACTGAATAAAGAGTTTATTTTCCACTTACCAAGAAGTTCATTTACTAGACCCCCAGAACTGGTCTCTAGTGACCAAGAATCGTCGCCATTCCTAACAGCAAAGAATGGAAGCCATTTTATCTTTTAATAACCAAAAGAAGATTCAGCTTTCATATATATATATATATATATATATATATATATATATATATATATATCTATCTACTTTTTCTTTTCCTTTCTTTCTTTCTTTTTCCTTTTTTTTCCCCCATCTTTTAAAGATAACCAAAGCTTTATAAAGAGAGAGAAAAGGGTGAGAACAAAACAACATTAAGGGAGAGGCAACAAGGAATCCACGGTGAGTGACCTTCTCACTGCTTCCTCTTTCGCACGAGTATTAGCAACCTTTTTTGTATCCATTTGAAAATTATTTCTGCAACTACTCCTTGAATGCAGCAGCAACTCACAATGAGAATTAAGCATTGAGATGAAGATGTGCAATGCACACACATGCACATGTGAGCATCCATTGTCATCAAATTTCCCCCTCATAGAGAAGGGTTGTATTATTTTTGTGAGGACGTACACTTCAGATGTAAGCGATTACTGTTCAAGCATGTCAATACTAATAATGTGAGCTTTTTCTGATGGAAAAACATGTTCAAGGGTCTTTTCCTACTTTTTGTTGATGAAGAAGAAATTGCTGATGAAGAAGATACGTGTGTGGGCGTGCATCTGGCTTTTGTTGACAAAGAGGATCTGCGAGGGTCTGCTCTGAAATGTCAATGAAGAAAAAGTGGGTTCGCCTCCTAATTTTTGTTAATGATGAATACATTCATGGGCTTCGCCCCAATTCTTGTTGATGAAGAAACCATGTGGTGTCCACCCTATAGTTGTTGATAAGGAAAAAGTTTGCGCATTCTCCTAGTTCTTGTTGATGAAGCAGAGGTGTAGGTTCCACCCCCATGAATGTATTATTTTGTAATATTGAGCACGTTTATGATGGTGTAACAATCCACTCTTTGGTAGAATCCTGTCTTGACCTGCTTGATGATTTTATGAAATTTTCAAACCTAGATTCACTATAACACTCGTATATTTGATCTAAATAGAAAATGAGATGAAAAAGAAAATCTGATCTAATGCATGCATGTGTAGATGCACAGAGTTTACATGTATCGCAACTATCCACACTCAAAACAAAAGAAAAAAAAAAAGAATTTTGCTGAAATTTTAGAACTGACTATTCGTTCCAAAAAAATAGCTGAAAATTTTATATATATATATATATATATATATATATCAAAAAAATAGAATCTGAGAAGGGTAGACCACGAACAAGATAATCAACATGCATGTTAACAAATCATACTTTCATGGCATGCAAAAGAAGCAAGGTTGGAGAAGAAAGAGCTAATGTAAAAGCTTTATTGGTTGGCATGACTGTGAGTGACAGGCAAAGTGCAAATTTCAAACTCCACAGTAAAACCCTCCATGTTTGTCTCAAGACAACTCTCTAATTCTGACATTTTCCATAGCTATTCGCCAAGTCAACGTAAGGCTGCCATGAAGAAACATTTTATGAGTGTATTAAACTTAAACTTAATTGAATACTATTACAAAAGACATAAGCATACCCTAAAAAACTTAAACTTAAGTGCCACGATACCTGCATTCACATTGGGCAATCAGAAAATTGTTTTCCTTCGCAATAGGCAATTTTTGTTGGAAGCAAATTAGAGATCAACAGTTGTACAACAAAAGACAACACGAACTAAACTGAGAATTGCAGTATCATTGTACACAGGCTGGATACAGGACTATAGAATATTGGTTGGTTTAGTTATCATCTAGTGCATGAAAAGATTTTTTTTTTTTTTTTTTTAAATAATCATTTTAGTGTATACAACCTGGATTCTTGTATACAAAACAGATATTTTTTTTTTCCATTCAAATTAACTGCAGTTTACTGCACCGGTTGCATTCTTCAATTTGCTGATTCAGTTTTTAACACATCAAAACTGAGAGAAAGATAGGCCCGATAGTTGAATGCCTCTTTCTTGTGGAACCGAATGCAGTATAGTACAAGTATATTCTGGAACTATCTTATAAAACCCATGTTAAGGAAGTATGTTTGACAGATGAAGCTACCAAGAAATAATTTTAAAAAGGGAGCAGCCACAATTTACACCCACCTTTGTCACTAGCATACAGTCAATTTTTCCATTTGGGAATTGAAATAGTACAAAAGCATAATATTTCAATTCTCACAATGGAAAAATGGTGGGTGTGGACAATATCAACGCCCTTCTTAAAATACATCAAACTCCCATATTAAAATACATCATTTCTTAATCCATATTCATGCCCAGTCCTGTCCATGCATAGGCCTTGCATGATAGAAAACACAGGTTGTAATCAAGAAATCCATGTCCCAACATTCATGCTGCTCTATTCTTATTGACCATAACATTTGAAATAAGGAAAGTACATAGATCAATTTCATATATTTTTGTGCTCCCCTAGGTGCATATTTTAATGGGGATTGTGTTCATATATTTTATCCACAGTCTCTAGCAGCAAAGGCAGAAGTTTTGGAGCTGTTTAGTGTTGAAAAGCAAATCCATAGTTCTCATAGTGGTAGTCTGAATTCACAACTGGTGCATGATCTTTATTGTCACTTAAACTCATGTTTAGGACTTTTTTCTTGAACAAAGCGACTGCGCAACAATTGGCTATGTGTGTTTCACCAGTTTTACCAAAACCCGCTTTGCTTAAGGTTCACCGTACAGGTCCTCTGTGGACTGTTTTGCAAATAGTATAGAGTGCTTTACATGCATTTTTTTATTGCTTTGGGGAGAGGCATTTGATCAGTAAAAGTGAAATGGTGAGGATTGATTTCAATAGAGATTTACTACAGTCATCATTCATAGAGATTGTTACTTCTGTTCTTGACAAGAAGGGAACAAGCAGTACAATCAACAAGTGGTACATTCATCATTAAGTAGCAATTTCTAACACAACAAGGAATACCCATTTCCATAGCTAGTTGAAAAAAAAAAAACTGGTCTTTGCTATTTTTATGTGGGGACTGGATGTTAACATCTAGATGATGGGATCAAGGGATAATATGCCCTTCACTCAATGGTTTAATCATTTTCAAACAGGTTCATCCAAACATGACATCAATATTCTATAGAAAAATCAAGCTACTTCCTATTATACAAGCTAGGTCCATAGTTTTTTTTTTTTTTTTGAGCATGATATAGAATTTCCTGCACGTAGTACTACATGCGAAAAATGTCCATGCTTCAGTATGCTTTGTGATGGACAACAACCCATACACTAAAAACACCCACAACAATTAATAGGAAACTTCACATTCATCTGTAAAAATATGAATCCACACAAGGAAAACAGAACAAAAAGGAAAAAGAAAATGTGAACTTGTGAAGATGTCAAGACATGATACACAAAGCTCCCAACTCAAGAATACAAACCTACAATCAAACAAGGAAAAGCTACATGAAGCACTCCAAATAGTGAAGAAAAAGAAACGTATTCATGGACTTATAACCAATCTGTTTCAGAATTTTCCAATGGGACTCTTGATCCGCACATGATTGAGATCCTGATTGTTCATCGGGTAGAGCCACAACTTAGATGTGTTGGCCCAACTATAATGAGATCTGAGACATTCAACTGATGGAATTTGTGATGATCCATGTCTGAATCAATTCCTCATTAAGTGATTTTCACCATCTGATTGGTGCGTGAATTTACAAATAGGCATTGATACCCAACTGTCCAGTAAAAATATGCCTCGATACTCAACTTAGGATCATCCATGTGAAGGGAGTTATATGTTTGATGCTCTGGTAAGACGCTTGATACACAGGTCCTCATCAGAAGTTGGACATGTCGCATATGTTGACTTAAATTAAACTGATTAAACTGTATAACCCACAGTCACTAAGTCATAGTTTAGATTAATTGATTGAGCAATACAAACCTGTGATTCGTGGACTACTGTTTGTTTAAACGAGATATTTTTTCATTTTAATAAATGGCAACTAATGGAATAGAATGGAAGTTCCTCTGCAAGTTTTGTAACATAAGCTTATTTTACAGGTGCTGGACGTGGGGTCCATCATGTTTTCCTCTGGCATTTGGCATCCACAGGATGCATTATGTGATACCATTATGAAAGCTGAATGTATCAAAAATTTAATTAGTCCAACCATTGGGTGGGCTCACCACATGTTGTGTATCTTCCATCCAACTCATGCATTACATGACCTTGCAATGATGATGGGATGACCAAAATTCAGGCTTATACCATCGTTAGATGGGCATGCTACATGAAACAATGGACAATCATTTAATAATAATAATAATTCCAAATTCATGAGGTGGCCCACGTGATGGTTCACTCAACATGATACTTGGAGCATACAATTTTCAAGGCAGGTTGATCTTGAAAGATAGGTGGAATGTCATACAGAAACTTTGGTGGGCTAGCTACACCCACAGACCTTAAAAAATAAGGACTTGTAAAGGAACCAGCCTCATCTAAATCAAATAAAGGTATCTTGACAAATAAGAGAGGATCTGATTGTTCATCTTTAGATCAAGAAAGAAGTGACACTTCAGAATATTTTAAAAGATAAGAAAGCTGACATATACATCTAAGGTCTTAATTGTTAATAAAAAACATGGCCCTAAACTAGTAACCTGAATGAAACCGAAACAAAATAAGTTAAAAAAGAAACTCAAATCAAAGACAGAATTTAAAAAAAAAAAAAATGGTAACCATGACAAATCATCCAGTTGCCATATGTATGTAGCAAGCCAAGTCACTTCGCAAAAGAATATTATAAACAGAATAAGAAGTTACATTTATTTGATTACTACCTATTAGTCTGGTGAGCATTCATTAAGAATAAAACATATCTAACGGTCCATGATTCAGAGGTGAGCATTGTATGCCCAATCTGATTTTGGGCATGTAACGTAGCAACAGTCATTTCCACAACTTAGTTCGATTTGAGTTAATGGATACCACATGTACAATTTCTAAATGCTTGCTTATCAATCATCAAAAAAATAAATAATAATAATAATAAATAAATAAATAAATAACTTACTCTAATCAAATATATTCACAATTTTCTTCAACACCTCATTACCTTAATAAATAAATCAGTCAAAAAGGAATAAAACAAGGGAGATGCTAACATTGAAATGGTGGTAGAAATTGTCCAATTACTATTATTTTGGGGGGATGGCTCATGATATGCTATGCACATTTGACATTTTGATGGCAGTGACCATTTTAATGGAGATTCCATGAAGTGGGCTGCATGATAGCATTCCTCTTAATTTGTTCCTTGAGCAAGGCTCATTATCTTTAAAATAATATTGATAAGAGATTTGCGCATATCATGCAATTTCCAGTCATCAAGTATTACAGATCTGCAACTGATCACGTGGAAGTGGTGGACATGAAGGTATTTGGAGCACATCTGTAATACTTGACTGTGTAACCAAGTTGAAAATCATCTACTAAGTACTACTCAAATGAAGATGACCCCACAGCTGATGCATGCGGAGGCTAAGGAAGGAGGCATGGGATGGTGAAGGCGCGCAGTTGCTTTGATCTAAGTTGTTGTTGCATGATGATAATAATAATAAAATGTCCAACCTATCATGCATGTATGCCATCTCGGCTGTTGAAAAGGTTGGCCTCAAGTTGAAGATCGTTGTGAGAAAAAAACATAAAAATTGTTAAAACAGAGACATTTCATCAAACACATGTTGTGCACACCTTAAACATTCACAACAAATGATGAATGGCAAGACTATTCTATTCTATATCGCAAAAGGATAAAAATGAAGAGGAAAAAAGAAAAAAGAAAAAAGAAAAACGAATGAGGTTAGGGATTCCATCTTTGTTTTTCATTTGTATTGGCAAGCGCTACTTTGGGCATTGTTTTTCCATTGCATCGGTTGCTGTTTGCTCTGTTCTTGGGTCTGTTGATTTTCATTACAATTGTTTGTCCCTACTGGCTTATAAAGATACAGGAATACAAGGTGGAGATAAATGGTCCTTGGGATGAGGCAAAGCTCTGTTTTGACATAACAGATTAAGCAGACACCTTTGTATCATTGTTGCAAATTTCTATATAGTGAGACCAACAAGAAACGGAAATTCAAATTCATTTATTATTTGGGTATGATTCTTTTTCATTTTTTTTGCATCATATAAGTGGGTTTGATGATTATTTCACTACTGTACTGATTGTTTGAGTTTTAAAAAAAAGACTATTCTATATTTGCATCCATTGTATAAATGGCATAATCTAGATCATTGGTCCCATTGTTTACCAGAAATGGCCGGGGACGAGGTGACGGGCGGGGGCTGCTGGCCGCACTTAGAGTGGTGAAGATGATGCTGGAGACGATGCGTCGTTGCTGTAGAGGGAGAGATAAGGAAATCGAGAGGGAGACAAATGCAGATCGAGAGACACAAGGAGATCGAGAGAGATAGAGGCAGAGGAGGGTTTTGGGGTGCACTTGGAGGGAGAGGCAGATCGAGAGAGACAGAAGCAGAGGGAGACGTGGAGAGTGAGAGAGAGAAAAGGGTTTTGGGGATATTTTGAGAGAGATCAAAGTTACATGGCCCCACAGCTATGTATTTATTATATCCACAGCGTTCATCCATATTTTGAGATCATTTCGGAGCATTATCCCAGAAAAAAATCATATCCAAAGATCAACTGGACCACACCACAAAGAGCTGCAGGAAAACTGATTTTCACCGTTAAAAATTTTGTAGGGCCCACCATAACATTTACTTTACATCCAATCTATTCATGAGGTTACAAAGGCCTGGATGAAGAGGGAAAAAAAGTTTTCATAATGATTCAAAACTTTCGTAACCCCTAAAAGGGTTTCAATGGTAGATGTTCAATTCCTGCCTTTTACAGTGTGGTCCACTTGATAGTTAGATCTATCTTATTTTTCGTCCCAAACCTTAATATGATCTCTCCAAATACATGGATGGTTTGGATATAACATAAACATCATGATGGGACCCACAAAAGCAACATATCAAAAAAAAAAAAGGTCGCGGCATTGCCTGTCCGATACGGTAATAGATACGGTTATAATCCATAGCTAAAGTATATTAAAATTTTCAAATTTTTAAGGTAAACTTGCTGGACAGTTTTGAACTTTTTCGATAATATCGACAGATCGTCGATATTATTTACATATCGTCGATATATCGACACAATTATAGCTACGGTTATAATCTGTAACTAAAGTGTATCAAAAATTATTATTTATGACTAACGTCGAGATATCGATGATATGTAGATAATATCGACAACTTATGTCGATAATATCGAGTATATGTAGATAATATCGACGTTTGCATCTTTTGTATAAAAAAAAAATTATATAATTTTTTTTTTTGTTTTTGTTTTCGTTTAGGTTATAGGTTTAAGTTTAGGTTATAGTTTTTTATTTAGGTTATAGGTTAACGGTTTAGGTTAAGGTTTAGGTTTGGGTTATAGGTTTTTAGATATGAGAATGGGTTTGGGTTTTAGGTTTAGGTTATAGGTTTTTGGATTTGAGAATGGGTTTGGGTTTAAGTTATAGGTTTTGGTTTTGGTTTTGGTTATATGTTTTGGGATTTGAGAATGGGTTTGGGTTTAGGTTATAGGTTTTGGTTTGGGTTTAGGTTATAGGTTTTGGTTTAGGTTATAGGTTATAGGTTTAGGTTATAGGTTTTGGGATTTGAGAATGGGCTCAGGTTTATGTTATTGGTTTTGGTTTTGGTTTAGGTTATAAGTTTTGAGTTTTGATTTTGATTTAGATTTAGGTTATAGGTTATAGGATTTGAGAATAGGTTCGGGTTTAAGTTATAGGTTTTGGTTTTTGTTTAGGCTAAAGGTTTTGATTTAGGTTATAGGTTAACGGTTTAGGTTAAGGTTTAGGTTTAGGTTACAGGTTTTTAGATTTGAGAATGGGTTCGGGTTTAGGTTATAGGTTTTGGTTTTGATTTAGGTTATAGATTTTGGGATTTGAGAATAGGTTCGGGTAGGTTATAGGTTTTGGGATTTGAGAATGGGCTCGAGTTTAGGTTATAGGTTTTGGTTTTGGTTTTGGTTATAGGTTATAGGTTATAGGTTTAGGTTTAGGTTTTGATTTTGATTTTGGTTTAGGTTATAGGTTATAGGATTTGAGAATGGTTTAAGTTTAGGTTATAGGTTTTGGTTTTGATTTAGGTTATAGGTTATAGGTTTAAGTTAAGATTTAGGTTTATGTTATAGGTTTATGTTTTAGTAATGTTTTCTCTTGGGTTTTTAAGTTTAGGTTTAGGTTAAGGAGTTGATATTAAGATTAGGTGTAGGTTTAGGTTTAGATATTTGAGAATACATTTAGGTTTTAGGTTTAGGTTTAGGTTATAAGTGTCGGTTATATGTTAAGGTTTAGAGAACTGAGAATAGGTTAAGGTTTAGGTTTAGGAAATCGGGTTCGGGCTCAGGTTTAGGTTTGAGTTTTCAAGTTTAGGTTTAGGTTAAAGAGTTAATATTAGGATTAGGTGGAGGTTTAGGTTTAGGGATTTGAGAATACATTTAGGTTATAGGTTTAGGTTTAGGTTATCAGTGTCAGTTATATGTTAAGGTTTAGGGAACTGAGAATAGGTTAAGGATTATGCTTGGGAAATCGGGTTCGGGACCGGGTTTAGGTTTGGGTTTTCAAGTTTAGGTTTAGGTTAAAGAGTTGATATTAGGATTAGGTGTAGGTTTAAGTTTAGGAATTTGAGAATACATTTAGGTTTTAGGTTATAAGTGCAGGTTATAGGTTTAGGTTTAAGTTAGGTTATAGGTTAAGGTTTAGGTTTAGGGATTTGAGAATACATTTAGCCCTAAAAGGATTTTAATGGTAGACGTTCAATTCCCCACTGCCTTTTACAGTGTGGTCCACTTGATAGTTAGATCTATCTTATTTTTCGTCTCAAGCCTTAATATAAGCTCGTAAAATATATGGACGGTTTGGATATAACACATACATCATGATGGGACCCACAAAAGAAAAAGAAAAAAAAATTCAGTTTGTCCCGCTCAATTTTCAGTTTGCCCCACTCAATTACTAGAAATTGAGCAGGGCAAACTGAAATTATTTTTTTTTGCTATGTTTCTTTTGTGGGTCCTATCATGATGTATGTGTTATATCCAAACCGTCCATATATGAGCGGGGTAAACTGGAAATTGAGCGGGGCAAACTAGAAATTGAGCAGGGCAAACTGAAATTATTATTTTTTGCTATGTTGCTTTTGTGGGTCCCATCATGATGTATGTGTTATATTCGAACCGTCCATATATGAGTGGGGCAAACTGAAAATTGAACGGGGTAAACTGAAAATTAAGCGGGGCAAATTAGAAATTGAGCGGGGCAAACTGAAAATTGAGCGGGGCAAACTAGAAATTGAGGGGGGCAAACTAGAAATTGAGCGGGGCAAACTGAATTTATTTATTTTTTTGCTATGTTACTTTTATGGGTCCCATCATGATATATGTGTTATATCCAAACCGTCCATATATGAATGGGGCAAACTGGATATTGAGTGGGCCAAACTGGAAATTGAGCGGGGCAAACTGAAAATTGAGCGGGACAAACTGAAAATTGAGCGGGGCAAACTAGAAATTGAGCGAGGCAAACTGATTTATTTTTTTTTGCTATGTTGCTTTTGTAGGTCCCATCATGATGTATGTGTTATATCCAAACCGTCCATATATGAGCGGGGCAAACTGAAAATTGAGCGGGGCAAATTGAAAATTAAGCGGGGCAAACTAGAAATTGAGTGGGGCAAACTGAATTTTTTTTTAGGATTTGATAATAGGTTCGGATTTAGGTTATAGGTTTAGGTTTAGGTTTTGGTTTAAGTTATAGGTTATAGGTTTTGAGATTTAAGAATGGGTTCGGGTTTAGGTTATAGGTTTTGGTATTGGTTTAGGTCATAGGTTTTGGTTAAGGTTATATAGGTTATAGGTTTAGGTTAAGGTTAGGTTTAGGTTATAGGTTTTGGGATTTGATAATGGGTTCGGGTTTAGGTTATAGGTTTTGGTTTTGGTTTAAACTATTGGTTAAGGATAAGGTTTAGGTTTAGGTTTAGGTTATAGGTTTTGGGATTTGAGAATGGGATCGAATTTAGGTTATAGGTTTTGGTATTGATTTAGGTTATAGATTTTAGTTAAGGTTATAGGTTATAGGTTTAGGTTTAGGTTTAGGTTAGGTTTAGGTTATGGGTTTTGGGATTTAATAATGGGTTTAGGTTTAGGTTATAGGTTTTGGGATTTATGAATGGGTTCAGGTTTAAGTTATAGGTTTTGGTTTTGGTTTTGGTTTTGGTTTTAGTTAAGGTTATAGGTTATAGGTTTAGGTTTAGGTTGGGTTTAGGTTATAGATTTTGAGATTTGGAAATAGTTTTAGGTTAAGTATAGAACTCCCAATTTCCTAACAAATACGACCCTTTTGATTATTTCTTCACATGTACACTTCCGAAAAGGACATTATGTGGACTAGATTAGAAGGATCAGTCATCCTAAATTAGGATGCATTTTTTATCTCAAATATTCACTTGTAGCATACCATATCTCAACGAATTGACGTAACTTTTTTTTAACGTGTGTACATTCTCATAGTAATGGTGTTTTTCTAAAATCAAACTTCATTGTTCAACATTTATTTCATAACCATTTTTGCTAGGGACGACATGTTCTTCGCCTACCTCTGCTTCACATTTTGTAACTTGAAGCACGAAGGAGAAGAAGTCTACAAGAAGAAGTAGAGAGCAGCCACAACTCTACTTTTATTTGACGATGATAGTAAGGAAAGAAGGGAGGAGGGATTATGTGCCTCATTCTCATTCTTATTATTACTAAAATTGCACTCCATATACTCTATTTTAGTCTTGACCAGGTTTAGGTTTTCAAGTTTAGGCTTAGGTTAAGGAGTTGATATTAGAATTAGGTGTAGGTTTAGGTTTAGGGATTTGAGAATATATTTAAGTTTTAGGTTACAAGTGTACGATATAGGTTTTGGTTTAAGTTAGATTATACGTTAAGGTTTAGGAAATTGAGAATAAGTTAAGGTTTAGGTTTAGGGATTTGAGAATACATTTAAGTTTTAGGTTACAAGTGTACGATATAGGTTTTGGTTTAAGTTAGATTATAGGTTAAGGTTTAGGGAATTGAGAATAAGTTAAGGTTTAGGTTTAGGGATTTGAGAATACATTTAGCCCTAAAAGGGTTTCAATGATATACGTTCAATTTCCCACTGCCTTTTACAGTGTGCTCCACTTGATAGTTAGATCTATCTTATTTTTCGTCTCAAGCCTTAATATGAGCTCGTAAAATATATGGACGGTTTGGATATAACACATACATCATGATGGGACCCACAAAAGCAAAAAAAAATAAAATTTAGGCAAACTAGAAATTGAGCGGGGTAAACTGAAATTTATTTTTTACTATGTTGCTTTTGTGGGTCCCATCATGATGTATGTGTTATATCCAAACCGTCCATATATGAGTGGGGCAAACTGAAAATTGAGCAGGGCAAACTAAAAATTGAGCGGGGCAAACTGAAAATTGAGCGGGGCAAACTAAAAATTGAATGGGGCAAACTAAAATTTATTTTTTTGTTATGTTGCTTTTGTGGGTCCCATCATGATGTATGTGTTATATCCAAACCGTCCATATATGAGCAGGGTAAACTGGAAATTGAGCGGGGCAAACTGGAAATTGAGCGGGGCAAACTGAAAATTAAGCGGGGTAAACTATCCCCTTGCTACAGGGCTCTTGCTTACCTCGATCCTTAGTCAATGGGATCAGGGCAATTTAAGTGAGTACACGACGATCACATAAAACTCCAGAGGCACATCTCCATTTCTTCCACCTCACCCGAATTCTATTCGTAACATCCTTCTTAATCTATCCACTCTCATGAATTGTCAATCCAAGTAAGCAATCTTGACTAACTCCTCGTTCTCATTCTTATTATTACTAAAATTGCACTCCATATACTCTATTTTAGTCTTGACCAGGTTTAGGTTTGGATTTTCAAGTTTAAGCTTAGGTTAAGGAGTTGATATTAGAATTAGGTGTAGGTTTAGGTTTAGGAATTTGAGAATACATTTAGGTAAACTATAAATTTAGCGGGGTAAACATGAAATTAAGCGGGGCAAACTGAAAATTGAGCGGGACAAACTATAAATTGAGCGGGACAAACATGAAATTGAGCGGGGCAAACTATAAATTGAGCGGGGCAAACATGAAATCGAGCAGGGCAAACTAGAAATTTAGCAGGACAAACATGAAAATTGAGCGGGGCAAACTAGAAATTGAGCGGGGCAAACTGAATTTATTTATTTTTTTTGCTATGTTTCTTTTGTGGGTCCCATCATGATGTATGTGTTTTATCCAAACCGTCCATATATGAGTGGGGCAAACTAATTTATTTAGGATGACTGATCCTTCTAATCTAGTCCACATAATGTCCTTTTCGGGAGTGTACATGTGAAGAAATGATCAAAAGGGTCGTATTTGTTAAGAAATTGGGAGTTTTATACTTATAACCTAAAACTAATTCCAAATCTCAAAACCTATAACCTAAACCTAAACCTAAACCTATAACCTATAACCTTAACCAAAACCTAAACCAAAACCAAAACCAAAACCTATAACCTAAACCCGAACCCATTCTAAAATCGCAAAACCTATAACCTAAACCTAAACATAAACCTTATCCTAAACCTATAACCTATAACCTAAACCAAAAACCTATAACCTAAACCAAAACCAAAACCTATAACCTTAACCCGAACCCATTCTCAAATCTCAAAACCTTAACTTATAACCTAACCTAAACCTATAGTTATAACCTAAAACTATTCCCAAATCCCAAAACCTATAACCTAAACCTAACCTTTCCCTAAACCTATAACTTAAACTCAATTCTCTAAAGCGAAATATACACCTAATCCTAATCTCAACTCCCTAACCTAAACCTAAACCTAAACTTAACAACCCAAACCTAAACCTAAACCTTAACCTGAAAAGGGAGAGGAAAAGTGGACAACAGTGAAAATGAGGGGTATTTTCATCCTAGAATTGGGTCCCCGCACGTGGAGGTTTAAGTTGTAAAAGTAAGTTTGTATTTTTTTCATAAAAATAGCTGGATAAAAGTAGGGCAAACCGTCCATATATGAGCGGGGCAAACTGGAAATTGAGCGGGGTTAACTGAAAATTAGGCGGGGCAAACTAGAAATTGAGTGGGGCAAACTGAAAATTAAGCGGGGCAAACTAGAAATTGAGCGGGGCAAATTGAAATTTTTTTTTTTACTATGTTTCTTTTGTGGGTCCCATCATGATGTATGTGTTATATCCAAACCGTCCATATATGAGCGGGGCAAACTGGAAATTGAGCGGGGCAAACTGGAAATTAAGCAGGGCAAACTAGAAATTGAGCGGGGCAAACTGAAAATTGAGCGGGGCAAACTAGGAAACGAGCGGGGTAAGCATGAAATTTGCCCTGCTCAATTTCGAGTTTGCCCCGCTTAATTTTCATTTTGCCCTGCTCAATTTTTAGTTTGCCCCGCTCAATTTCTTGTTTGCCCCGCTTAATTTTCAGTTTGCCCAGCTCAATTTCCAGTTTGCCCCGCTCATATATGGACGGTTTGGATATAACACATACATCATGATGGGACCCACAAAAGTAACATAACAAATTTTATTTTTTTTCAGTTTGCCCCGCTCAATTTCTAGTTTGCCCCGCTTAATTTTCAATTTGCCCCGCTCATATATGGACGGTTTGGATATAACACATACATCATGATGGGACCCACAAAAGCAACATAGCAAAATTTTTTTTTTTTCAATTTGCCCTGCTCAATTTCTAGTTTGCCCCGCTCAATTTTCAGTTTACCTCGCTCACTTTCTAGTTTGCCCCGCTTAATTTTCAGTTTGCCCCGCTCAATTTTCAGTTTGCCCCGCTCATATATGGACGGTTTGGATATAACACATACATCATGATGGGACCCACAAAAGCAACATAGCAAAAAAAAAAAAAATTCAGTTTGCCCTGCTCAATTTCTAGTTTGCCCCGCTCAATTTTCAGTTTGCCCCGCTCAATTTCTAGTTTGCCCCGCTTAATTTTCAGTTTGCCCCGCTTATATATGGACGGTTTGGATATAACACATACATCATGATGGGACCCACAAAAGCAACATAGCAAAAAAAATTTTTTTTCTATTTGCCCCGCTCAATTTCTAGTTTGCCCCGCTCAATTTCCAGTTTGCCCCGCTCAATTGAATTGAGCGGGGCAAACTGGAAATTGAGCGGGGCAAACTGAAATATTTTTTTTTTACTTTTGTGGGTCCCATCATGATGTATGTGTTATATATAAACCGTCCATATATTTTACGAGCTCATATTAAGGCTTGAGATGAAAAATAAGATAGATCTAACTATCAAGTGGACCACACTGTAAAAGGCAGTGGGGAATTGAACGTCTACCATTGAAACCCTTTTAGAGGTTACAGAAGTTTTGGATCATTATGATTTTTTTTTCCTCTTCATCCAGGTCCTTTTGACCCTATGAATGAACTTAGACGGGGAGGATTTCTCACAAACATCACAGTGGGCCCCCTAAAGGTTTCTAATGGTTGACGATTATTTAACACTATTTCCTGTAATGTGGTACACTTGAGATTTGGATATATCTCATTTTTGGTCTCATACCATAAAATGATCTGGAAAAATATATGGACGGCATGGATGAAAAGCACACATCAAGGTGGGGCCCACGGCTGGTAGCAGGCGGAGTACCCAATCCGTTTCCTTGAAAGGAGGGGTATTTTCATCCTGAAATTTGAAATCCGTACGAGCAAGTCGAGGTTGGAAAACAAAGTTTGTATTCCTCCATAAAAATAGCTGGCTAAAAGGTGGGGTCCACAGTCCTAAATTTCTCTTTTATTTTTAAAAAAAAAAAACAGCTGCGGTGGCCGTTTTGTACACGGGTGGCCACATAAAAACGCCCCTCCTTTCATCTACAGTGGCAGTTTTTTGTGGCCGCCTGTACTAAAAATGCCCCTAATAGCCATTTTTCTTGTAGTGGCTATTTGTTCCATCTGACACTTGGAGTGGTGCAAGTTTTTTGAAACTGCATTATCGAAGGTCCCATTTTTCAGCCTTATGTGTGCCAAATTAGTATCCAGATTCAGGATGGACGTGAAACACTGGGGATGTTGATTTGGGGAGAAAAGCATCCTGCCTGGGCAGAAAAATCAGGATATGGAAATGCAACCTTTAAGTGCATGGGGTTGATATTACTTGTAATTAGGAGTTTGATTTCATTATTCATTTCACTTGGTTCCTTTTTAATTAAAAACAGGATATAAAGCTCAGACCACCATTCTGGTTGGATAAGTAGGTCCAAATATCCTTTAAGTAAAATAGTAGAGACCTCACTGTTCTCTTAGAATTTTTCTACAAAGGCCTTTGGATATATCAATTCCTGGCATTTTTTATTGTATAGTTCAAAAACTCACTAACTCGACTCGAAACTCAAGGGAATAAACTCTGACTTGCTGAGATTTTTAGCTGCGTCACTGGGAAACTTGGTTATGACCATGACTTGACCTCACTGAGATTATATCTTGTTGTTGTTGATAGATTTTGACAAATTTTTATTTTTCAGAGAAATCAACAATAGAGAATGCAGGACAAAGTCAGCATTGACCCATGGTAGTCCAGGTTCAATTCTCTCTACCTTGTTAGACATCTATATACTTGGGTTTATTTTCATGGTATTTTGACAATTTACGATGGCACGTTCTTTATTATTATTTTTTTCCCCTCATCTTTTCTGGTGGCGATTAAGCAAACATGTTCTACATGATAAATGCAATTACTAACTAGACAATGTATCATGCTTGTATTCCATTTATCTGAAAATGGCTTCCAGTTTTGCCATTCCCATCTACATTTGGCTAGCATTTCTCATCTTTGCTTGGGCACTTGAACGGATTATAGGTGGTTGCTTTTGAAAAAGAGAAACTTTAGATACTCTGGCAGTGTGATGGATAATGTGTAGGCACTTAAAAATTACTTAGAAATTGCATACATGGCGTACAAGTCAAATTATGCCATCCAAATTATGGCATTCCTAGTAGATGTATCATGAATAAAAATTAAGCTTGTTTGATTATTTGACTATTGGATTGGTGGACATTTATTGGATGGTTAACAATGGGGGGAAAATCCAACAGTCCTATTTCAACAAACAAGTGTTCACAAATGGAATAATCCAATATATGGGAAGTTCCCATGCAGTTGAGCTTCTATGGGGGCCCACTGTGATGTTTGTGTAGCAACCACTCTGTCCATCAATTGTGCCATGGGTTGACCCAAAACTCGGGTGAGTCGCATGGCAGGAAAAAACATGTAAAATGGGTTGATGGCACACATATATCAATGGCCTGGACATGGCTCAAATGTATGAGAACTTCTCATACAGTCGACTACATTGAATGAGAGATACTTTAAACTCTGGCAAAGTGTGATGGATGATATGCAGGCAGTTCTAAATTATTGAGAAATTGCAAACTTGGAGCACAAATAATTCAAAATGAACTAGTCCAAATTATAAGTACCAATTTAGATGAAACCAGAAATTACTCTTACTTGCTCGTCCAACTATTGTATTTCCTGACATTTATGACAGGGTTAAATAAATAACATCCAATAGTCTTATTTAAAAAAAACAAGCGTCACTTGGTATTATTCAACCCATCTGGTTTTTAGCCTGTAACTTTGCCACAACTGTTCTTGCACAATCTCATAGTTTATTTTTTTATTTAATATTTTCCACATGTATCATTTCTACGTGTCTGCATATCAAATGTTATATGTAGCCAAAGTATCAACTAACATTCCCCATTGGATAAAGGCTAGTATCTATTTAATGTTCTAACTATTACACCCATCTCTTTATATCACATGACATCATCAACATGATTAAATATCTTTCAGTATGTTACTTACCAGAATAAAAAAACATTTTTTGCCTACTTTTGAGGTTTTTATGCTTCCAATGGCATATTATTTCTATTCTCAGTCAAGATTGTGTAATTATGGATGATAGGTTATGCTTTAAACTTCATTGATCTAGTGAAAAATGAGAGTTTCATTGATGTAGGTCATACTTGTACATAGGACCAGTTTGGTGCTTGTCCATTGTTTTTTGTGGTCCACATGATGAGGGGATTGGTCTGATTTTTGCATCTTTGTGGTGGGGCCGAGCAATGAATGCATCATCACAGTTTTTGCGTATATGTATTTCTATTTTGTTCATGAATTACTTTACTATGAATAATTGCACATCATTTTTAGGCTTTAACCAGAGATTTAATTTGTACTCTCTAGAATTTATAGGTGATGCTGATTGCACATTTCAAGCGAGTGATGAGAGAGTTTATAGATATGCATGACCAAGCTGTTCATCCAACCTAATTCTTGGACCAAGCATAAGTTGTGGGTAAGTTTTACTAACATGTGTGTAAAGCATTGCTCAACCAAATGCAGCCACATGTACCAATGTAGCGTAAGGTTGTGAGATAAAAGCTTTCCATTAAGTGGGTCAGACTTTTTAGAACTTTTAGCTTTAAAATCAAGTGTTTCCTTCCTCAAGTTTTTAGAACTTATAGCATAAAAATCAAGTGTTTCCTTAATTGTCTGTTTGTAGCCCACCAACCCAAGGATTTAAAGGAAACCTCAGGGATTCATCCATTTTAGACTCATCATGTGTTGTTAGTTGTTACTGATAAAGGTCCTAGAAGGGGTCCTATTGGTGCTACAACTTCCATTTAAAACATCCCTGAGGTCTTAGAAGGGAATTGATGCAAAATTATGGGCATTTTGAAGGAATGGGTTTTCACTTAATCCATCACATTAGGGCATTGGTTTCTTTTAACATAAATGTTTATGTAGGTGGAGGAAGTTGACGGTTGGATTTGTCTGGCCTTACATGCGTCAGATTTTGGGTTGTCCTTCTGTTGGACTCTCACCTTGAAAATCAAGTTGCAACACTCATCAAGTAAGTACATGCGTACATCTTAACATGGATCAGCGGTTAGCCTTTCTCTCTCACGCGTATTATCAATCCTTTTTTTAATGTATTATTGATCTTAATTAATAAATTATCAGGCTAAAATCTAGCAACCCGACTCATTTTGTACACACAAGTGTTGCTCGCTAATCCCTAATTACAATCATGTGAGCCATGATAAACTCTAATTATAGATCCTTGAGGTTATGCTTTGAATATTTTAATAGTTCCCTCACAATGCTGGAACAAGCCAGTATGAAATAAGGACGAATCAACATGTGGGGCCCACCTTGACATTTTATGGCATCCAATTCATCCATTTTCTGTGTCTCATATTTTTCATCTTGATGGCCATCAGAAACCATATATCTGTATTTTGTTTCAGGAATATAATCGTATTTTTTGAGGTCCACTTCTCTTGTTGTAGATAAAAACCTGTTGAATTAGGTATAATTGTGTGCTTACCTATAGTCTTGGTTAATTTATATTTTTATTACTTCATGTAAACATATTTTTATTTATAGATTACTTTTGCCTTTACTCTCTCTCTTTTACTCCCGTTCATCCCCTTGAAATTGGTATTAGAGCCTTGTTTACAGTTCTCCTTGTTTACGGTTCTATTGTTTAGTTTAATGGATTCGATATTGAATTTGGTATGCTTAATTTATATTTTGTCACTTCATTTATATTCTGTTGAAATTGGTATCAAAACCTTGTTTACGGTTCTATTGTTTAGTTTAAATTTCTTTAGAACAACAGCCCGTTTGGTAGAAGAGGAAACACCTCTACCTGTGCTCTCTGAGCAGTAGCTCCTTTGGAGCCCGCTTTCACGTCGACCTAAGGGTCCTAGTGTGGAACTACCAAATCTGCCTATTGAGTCTAAAAAAGAATATAGTGGTGTTATGCGGCATCCATTTGATTCATTAAGTTGGATGGTAATAAATAACAAGTGGCCAAGTTTTGCTGAAGAATTTCTTAATGTGCGTTTAGTGCTTGCAACTGATGGATTTAACCCATTTGGACATCTTAGTAGTGTCTACAATTGTTTCTATAGACTGACATGATAGATGTAATGCAGGTTTGTGACAAATGTGTTGATGGCTTCAATCATCACTGCATGGTAAGGAATTATATCACAGATAAAACACGTTACTAAAAGTAGACTCTACCAATTTGGCTAACACTGTATTGTTGTTGCCTATTTTCAGGTATCTGTATAGGAAATATTTGCTTCTTGCATCAGAGTTCAATATCATGAATGATTATATGCTATCAGGTTTGTCAATTCAAGAGTTCAATATCATGTTGTTTATCTATTGATTGTTTGGCCTGAAACATTAGATTGCTTAATGGGTTTTGATTTTTAAGATTTTTCTGAAAAATTTTCAACTAACAATCATGTGAGTAGTAAAATCTTATAATCAGTTTCAATGTCCTGTCTTCATCACTCTTTTCTGGATAATATCATTATCTGGAGGGTTGGCCATTCCTTCTGAGTTGGATTTGGACTTTGGTGTGCTGTTATCATGGTTTTTCTGTCTTTATTAATAGCTTATGTTTCCAGAAAGTAGTATATACAATGTTTTTGCCATCTTCTCATGAGTAGTTTCATTTGTAATTCATGTGCATGCCTGCTCTTCTTTCGTGCAGGTTCAACCATGTGTTGGTATTTGGAGTGATAAATGCTACTCAAAACATGGAAGAAGATGGCCATTTATTTTAGTTGGATCCCTCATGATCTCTATCACTGTGAGTTTTAATAGCTATTGTTTTTATCATTGGTTTCTAGATGCTGGATTTGGCTAACAATACAGTGCAAGTAAGCTTGTTGAAATAGTTGTGTTGCCTTCTATGTTTAATCTACTTTATATGATGACATTTACTACCATGCATAAATCATCTTCTAATGTTTAACATCTTGTCTGGATGTCTGTTGACTTCCTGGTATTGTTTACTTTATAGGTTCTAGCTCCTGCTCTTTTGGCTGATCTCTTAGGTGAATTAGTGCTACCATTACAGTCTTTGCAGGATTTATCAACTTTCTTTCTTTCTTTATTATTTTTTTCTTACATATATTTACTCCTTGAAGAATAAGTTACACCATATCACAATGTTTTTGAAGAATGTGCTACAAGATTTATTTATGTTGTGACAGGGCCTGACCAAAAAAATGCAGCAAATGCAATATTTTGCTCATGGATGGCTATTGGAAACATTGTAGGGTATTCTTCTGGTGCTAGTGGAAGTTGCACAAGTGAAATTTTCTTGGCTTATATTATTAATTTATTACTTTGCTTTTCTATTGATTGTTCTTGCTGATGTATGGTAATACCGTAAATTATCTTCCATACAATATAAACCTTAAACTTATCTCAGACTGAATTAAGGTCTGTAATTTACTCTTGAATTGCTTAATGATTTCCTATTCTCATTTTTTCTTTGCATATGGTTTGGGATCTTGTGTGGATGGGAACTACTTCCCTTTGAGTGATCTTACCTTCTTTTAGTGACATAAATATTTTAGAGTCCTTTTCATGACTCAACTTTGACATTCGGTTTTCTATCAGATTGTTTTATTTGAGTACTTATTTTTAAGCAGGTGGTTTCCATTTTTGAAAACAAAAGCTTGCTGTGAAGCCTATGGAAATTTGAAAGAAGCCTTTTGGAGTCTTCGCTTCTATTCGTTGGTCGTGATGAGAATGGGCCTAGTTTGTAAGTATCAACCTTTTACTTTGATCTCTTGGTCTTCCATAAGGACCATAGCTATTGGTCATTGGGAATATATAGTCTACATTAGGAGGTCATGCTTTTTTAGATGCTTTTGACTTTGAATTTTAGAATGACCAGTTTCAGCTTTTTTGCTTTTTAATTTTTCTGCACTTAGAAATTGTGATATGCAGATACTACACGGACCCATCTGGTACCTTCTAGCAATGCAATGCAAAGGCAATATAGGTTCGGGATCTGAAGGTGCTAACAGCTCATTGCAGGAGCAATACAACAAGGTATCATTCATTCAATCAAAGATTTTCTTTTTTCTTTTATTTTGTTCATTTTCTTCTTATTTGTGGACATTATACTTCTATTTCTATATTACCAGCACAACCTAGGCCAAGAGAAGTTATGGATGGATTTAAGCAATTTGCCAGAGTTGAAGAGCCCAAAGCTATCGAAGAGCAGCCTTTATAAGTAAAGCACACAAATCCAATTTCCCTATGGTTAGATATATGTCCATATGTGCTTTTAACACGTTTAGTTTCCTTCAATAGTTACATCCACCAATACATCCAGTCATTGGAGAGGGATGCCAGGTTGGACATGATTGAAGGAATAAATGAGAAGACCCGAAAGTGTTTAAAAAATCCAAAATTATCACATAGTAATTGTGCCAAAATATGTAAGCATGCTTCTGTTGCTTGGTGCTGATCCATTCTTATTAGTTTGGCCTTGATCACACCATTACCTGCTGAAAATGCAAGCATTCAGGCTCCCTCAACTATAGCTGCTGGTTCAAAACCTGGACTGCTGCTTTATGATGTTCTGAGCTTTTGTTTTGGCTCCATGCTTTCAAGATCCATTCCCCATTACCTCTAATCCTGTATCTCATGACCCTACTAAAATATAATGTACTGTAATTTTATTTGAGAGAAGATTTAGAGTGTTGGATGGATCAGTTGAACCGATATGTCGTGCTTTACAAAATCATTGTCATCATCTCATTTCCAAGTTTGGAAGTGTTAAAAGAGCTGGAGAGGTTTCTTACAGCTCTAATTCTCACATTTGAAAGATTGATGGCCTTCCTTCAAAGTGACGGTTTGAGGTGAAAGTAGTAAATGGCTAAATATTTTGGCAAATGTGATTAAAACAAATAATAATAATAAATTTTTTTAAAAAATGAACTACTCATTATAAGAATAAAGGCCATTACATGAACGGTCCTGAACTATACATTTCTCTGCCATGTGTACTTTGTAGAGGTGGTTCTACTGTAACATTTCCCCAAGACCGAGATATTCGATTTGTATGGTTGAGAGGTTATTAGAACCCAGCACCTACTGGACCCTACCATGGACGGGTTACTGTTCACATGGCAGATCCAATTTATAATGAACGAAGGGATTTAAAATTGTTCTTAAAATTCCTTCCTAAAATCTGACCGTTGGCAGCATTAATAAGCATTCAAAACCGTATCTAAAATTTTATGCCTAAAATGTGACCGTTGGCACCAGAACAATTTAAAACAATTCCTAAAATTTCGTTGAAACGGTACCTAAAATGGTTTTGAACTATTCCTGATTTTTTGCGACGCCTCTTTCAGGAACGGTATTGAACCCTTCCTAAAGCATATAGGAGCGGTTTAGAACCGTTCCTAAATGACGATTTTGGTGTAGTGCCATGTATATTCATTTTGTTTATTTTTGGAGTATACATGTATATATTTAATCTGGTAACATGTTCAGACTCTGGAGACTTACAACAGTTATATATTTTATATATCTATCACAGTCTTCTGCTTGAGTAATTTAACTATCTTTGGAGTAGGATATGCTGATTTGGTATAATCCCATTCATGTTTAATGCACTAATATGGACAACATTCAATCATCATTACCTATGCTGTATACGTGATGTGTTGAAACTCGGGAGCTGAGCTTCTACTCGACCCCCGATTTTCAGGGCATTACATCCACACCTTGTGACAAACTGCTTGATTCATGGCACACGTAGGGTTAGGGTGTTAGGAAATTATTGTTGAAATGCCTAAATAAGTATACAAGTATGTAAGAATTGGAAGGAATTAAACACAAGACCTAAACCTACAAACACAACTCAAAACTTACCTTCAATCGTCATCGAATCGATATCAATGAAGGACAATGTTGTTATAGAGGAGATGAGAGGGTGAAGGTGTACAAAACCTCATGCTTAAAAGTTCTCCCTCTCTCTTTCTCCTCTTTTCTCCTCTTTCTCTTCTCCCTTTCTCCCTTTCTTTCTTCTAGAGTAAATTCGTATGGGGAGAGGGGTGCCCAAATGAAACCCTTAAATAGTGCTAGATTTGGTGTAAATGGCTCTAAGGGCTATATTTTTACTATACTAGCCCTACGTGAGGGTCTTTCTTATTGGGGACCTTGTACAAAACCTAAGGATCTAACCCTTCATAATAAACCAGAATTATGGAATAACAAAGCAATGAAATAAATCAAAGCATCAATCACACACCACACAAGAGATTTTTACGTGAAAAACCCTCAAAGAGGTAAAAACTACGGGACCTCATCCAGATCAACAATCCACTATGAATCAGAATGTTACAACCTTCTTCACTTTCATACAGGAGCGGATAAACAATAAGAGAATAAAAAAATAGAGAGATCTCACCGATCACGAGGATGTAGAAGTGCCGAGATGACAGCTCCCTTCCACAAGCTTCCTCTCTCTCTTTTCTCTCACTCTCTCACCCTAAACCCTTTAGCAAACCCTTGCAAAGCTTTTAAAAAACCCTTCCTGTATTTTTCTCATACACATTATACCCTAGAAAAATCCTAGGGACCTCTTTTAATAGTTTTAAGAAACTCCCTTCCTCATCCCAATTGCGAAAGGACTTGCGACACTAAATCTGTGCAAAATCACGGAATGAATCTGCGTAACCACGATTGGTCGTACTGAGTCCACCACTGGTCATGAGCCACCTACGATCAGTCGTGGACTACTTATGACTAGTCAAGCACCCTAGAGAAATATTACCCAAAGTCGCTGGACTTTGAGTCATGCTAAGGCTCGTACACACGACTGGTTGAGCGCCATCCACGACCGGTCATGGACCACCTACAACCGGTCGAGCAGTGCGGTGAATTATGTAAGACTCGTATCCTAATTCGTACTATTCCGTCAACTCTTGCAATCCTTCCCGTCAAATTCTGGTAGTCTGCGACCTGTAATCGACGTTTGCGCACGACCATAAGTCATATCCCGTACATTTAAGTCAGTCTAATTCGAGACTTATACTATTGCGACCACACTGTCCCCACGGTTCCAACGCAGCGACTCATGCACCGATCCGATACCCTGACTAAGAGATGTGTGTCGGCATTTATTTCAAGAAAACGCCGCGCGTTTGTAATCTCAAGAGAATCTCTACAACATGTCCCATCAATCCCATCAATCACCCCTCATGTCAAGTATAAAGCAACCCACGCTTTCTTTCTCCACAAGTCAAACAATGTAACATCCCGAAAATCAGGGGGTCGAGCAAAAACCCAACTCCCGAGTTCTAAAATGTTATTTATGTAACATAGATATGTATGATTGAATGTTGTCTGTGATAATGTATTAAACATGAGTGAGATTAAGCCAGAACAGCATATCATACTCCAGAGACAGTTAAATTTGCAAGCGGAAGACTGTGATAGTATGTATAACGTATATAAACTGTTGTATGTCTCCAGAGTGTGAATATATTACCAGGTTATACACACACATGTATACTTCAAAAATAAACAAAATGAATATACATGAGGGTGCTAAAAATATAAAATGATAACTGTCAATGTATCTAATCAACCTCCCTGTAATCCCGTTAATCAGACCACGCATAAAGGAGAGATCCTCCTCATCATCATCAAATCCAACTCCGCCTCGCAGGCCACGCCATCATCTGCAATCACAATAGGGATTGGTGGGTGTCCGAAAATACCATCCCGTAACGTGGGAGTGAGTGATCAACTCAGTGGGATGAGAGAGCAGAGATTAGCATGTTATCAAATCAATCATGCGATAATAGTAAAGCAGTAAATCAAACAATCCTAATACTGTTGTTAATGCAATATGACATGACGTGATGTATGCCCTCACCGACGATCTCCCTCATACAGAAACATCTTACGACCGCGGCATGCCACACTCCCTAGAGTGCTCCACATCTTCCAGGCACATGCAATGTTATGGTGATATGATTTCCAAGTTGTTATTAGTCCATTCAAACAGCAAGATTGGGAAACTAAGGTACCTCCCTTATATCAATCCCAACACAGATCCTGTCTAGGGTCGTCACTCCTAGTAATCTCATACGATGTATATTTTGTAGGTCGCTGCAAGGGCTGTCAGGGCTGTTGCAGGCACTCGTTGCACCGCTCCCCCATCACCTTATCAATACAGGCCTATTGTACTCTACTGCTACGGAAGGGTCGTCGCCTCCCGTAGACTCAGAATACGCTCGCGGTCACTACAAAGGGCTGCCAGGGCTGTTGCTCGCACTCGTTGCACCGCTCCCCCATCACCTTATCAATGTAGGCAGACAGCAAGAATATAGTTTCTCATACCACCATAATCTGCTCACGAGACAGGTGCTCACTGGTCACTACGGGGAGGTTTGTGGCCCCAGCGTAGGCCGACAGCTCGACCACGGTGTCCCATACCACCATACCCGGCTCATGAGTCTTTATGGATCAAGGTACCATGGTTAACAGGGTTTATAATGGTAAGTTCGGTACCCTAGGTTCAAGCAGTTATGACTCATGCAGGGTGAACATATAACGGCCAGTCGAGTTACTTGACGGGCTCGACTAGCACGATCGCATCGCAAGTCGAACGACATGAAGTGCGTAAAACACTTCGCGTGGCCTAACCACTGCCGCCAACTCCAACACGACTCGCGTTCATCGACGCGTCCTTCGTGGCCAAGATAAGCTAACCACGAATTCGCTTGGTTGCCGACTGCCTGGACTAAGTATAGTCCTAAACATGTGGAATCACATCAGCAAAGGATGTGAAAGTATTGGAAATGAAATACAACCATATGAGCATGTTAACACATGTTGTAACATACAACTTAAGCAAATCACCTGATACATACCTTTCATACATATAATGAAATTATGCATATCGCCAACATATAGGAAATCATTTCCATCAGCAAATTAATTGAGAATTCAATCTCAAACTAAATCATAATGAATCATCAAGCACATGTTATAACATACAGCTTAAGCGAATTGTCAAGCACATGCATTTCATTCATATTATGAAATCATGCATATGGCTAACATGTAGGAAACCATTTACACCAGCATATTAATTGAGAAATCAACCTCAAACTAATTCATAACACCATTTAATTCAATACATACTAATACAAGCATTTATACAAACACATACACTACACACTTAAGTCTACATATAGTATGTCGACCCGAAGTGCGCAATTAGGCGAATTTCTTTGCCAAACTAATTATGCACGCATTCCTAATATCTTAATGCGACAAGAAGCCATGTCAATCACGTTAGCAAAATATGAATGAAAACAGTACTTCCTACAAATGACTAAAATGCCCTAAATCTCATATTCTTCGTTGGTTTACGAAACAGGAAACGGACAGCATGTTGTACATGTCAAACGGCGTTGCTGTCAAGAATCTACTATTAAACGACATTGAAAGCTTTGGAAACAGTCAATCAAAGCGTCTAAAATCCGCACCTTTTTCTCCTAGAAGCGCATCAATTCGAACGGAGCGTATACGCTTCGTCTACCGCGAATAGGGAACCTAATACACAAGCTACATAAGCTACATCGCTAATGAAATTGACGGAAGCTTAAATCAGCAAGTGTTGAAGGTTTTCCTCACCTAGAAGTGCGTTGGAATTGCCGGGAAAGTGATTGGAGTGCGTTGCTTAGGCACTTGCAGCAGGTGGCATGAGCGGTAAGAAATTCTCTCCTACTCTCTCTCACAAACTCTCACCTTTTCTCTCTCCCAATCTAGGAATTTTTACAATTTCGGATGAGAGAGAGGAATGAGGGTTTCAACCCCTTTTATAAGCTTAAAAACGCCGAAAACAGGCTCCGGAACGAAGTTTACTTAGTGCATATCCAATTCGGGGCTGTTTCGGTTCAAAAGATGTTTTCTAGTGGTCCCCTGGCCGAATGTGATCGGACTTAAGCTCACGCGTACCAGATCTAGCACGTATTAAGTTTTCAGTCCGGCTGGGTCCGCAGATCGCACGTGGCGGGCCAGTTTCAGTTCAACGGTCACCGCACGTAGATCAGGGCTGAAAGTCTCATGATATAAAATAGAAATTTCTCCTGATCCGAGGGTGTAATCTGGCTGAATTCTGACAGCCAGAATGCTCAATACTGACGCGTCAAGTCGTGTGCCAGATTTGAATTTGAAATTCCAATTCTGTCCCTATTCGCACTCTCTTCGGTCCGGGCTCAATGAAATGGCCTGTGATTATCGGTTTGACTTGATTTTCGAAATGAGTGTCAAGTCCAGCTAGGCGGTTCTAACGGTCTAAGATAGGAGGTATCGGACTTTCGACGCTCGGTCTAGATCCAATACAAAGATTCAAAGCGGTCCAGAGAACAAACCGGTTTAGAGTTTGATCCCAGGCTTTAGAGCATTATAGCACCATTGGTTCCACTCACTTTGACCCTTGTAGAACGTATTTAAAGTGATCAGGGACTATTTTCCAGCTACTTTAGCGTCGCGCTAGCTAACTTACACTTATTTTCTAAAGGAATTTATCCTACGTGATTTCTTTGGCTATGGAATTGGGTTCTGAGTGATTTCTCAGGTGTTTTAGTTAACCCATTGCCTAAGGACGTCTAATCCCAGATTAGCCAAAATCCGGGGTGTTACAAACAACCTACCCCAAAGTTAACAAGTCTATCACTCATCACTCACCTCACCCATCACTCACATCACACCCATCCCTCTCTCCTTACAAGCCTCTCTTTCTCTCTCTTTCTCATTCACATTTTCCCAAGCAAGCAAGAGTGGTGGACCTCCAAGCTCCTCCATGAGAGAAAAATGAGATGTGTGGCCCACTTTCCACCCTAAGATCCATCATCCTAGCCATTCATTTTTCATCTTCCACCATCAAAGTGAAGCACAAGGAGTTCGACATTCCATTGGACTAAGAAGATCAAATGGTGGGTGCTTTTATAGGCTAGATTTTCATGTTTTAATGATGGGCCAAGTGAGGTCTACCGATTAATGGAATGGATCTCATTTTGGACCCTAGGTGTGGCCGATGACCCACTTTAATACTCATGATCATTCCATGATGGGGTCATTCTCCATGGACCCCATCATGATGTTTATTTTTCTTTCATACATAGGGTCATCTAGACCGTCTATTTTAGTGGAGAAGTGATCTCCACCTTTGGATCTCGATTTAACGGACCCACATGCAATGGGACCTACTTGACTTATGATTGTATGCATGTAACGGAGGGCTCATAGTACCGAGGTCCCTCCATCACTCGTGTCCCTCTTTTCTTTTCTCTTCCCCTCTCTATCTTCTATTATTTTTTTGTATGTGATGATGAAGATGTGTGGCCCACTCAGATGGACCCCACCATGAAGTACGTATTTCTTCTAAGGCATCTTGAAGTGGGCTCACTTTATGTGTGTTGTATCCATGTCATCCATCATTTGGCGGCCCACCTGAGCTGAGCAGGTCCACCTTTTGCACTTGGAGTGCCCAAACGTCCAGCGTCCCTGGACGCTGGACGTTGTTTGAAAAACACAAATATAAGCTTGTTTCAAAGCTTACTAGGCGAGCCACTTGTGTAGGCCCCACCTTGATGTATGGGACTAATCCATGCCATCCATCTCATTCTTTGGCTCGTTTTAGGCGTTGAGCCAAAATAGGAAGTAAATATGATATTCTGGCGGGCCATAGCAATTGTTACCATTAAAAAAATCATCTGATGATTCTATACGCCAAAAACCCCTCGAATATTGGGCTTGTTTGGCTTGTTTTGAGCCATGGGAGCCAATGAACGGGGCGGATTTGGTTGATGCGGGCCCCACGCTTGAAAAACCTTCAAAAAATACATTTTCAAAAAAATAAATAAAATCTCACAGCAGCATTGTTGCTGCTGTGTCAGAGGGTAGGCAACGCCTGCTGCTAGCCGGCGGACGAGCAACAGACCCACGGCCCGGCTGTGGGCCCCACCGTGATGTTCATTTGTCATCTAACACGTTCATGAGGTGGGCCACCTTTTGAAGTGGGCCCCCTCCAAGTTTCAGCCACGTCCAAAGTTCAGGTGGCCCACATCATAGGAAACAATGTGGATTGAACGACTACCTTTGGAGCGTCCAGAAGTTTTGGGCCAATATGAAATTTGTTTTTCCTTTTCACCAAAGCCCGTGTGACCTTGCCAACGGGTTGGATGGAAAACAGACGTTATGGTGGGCCCCACGTGGGACCCACAATGATGTATGAGCTTTATTCACATCGTCCACTGCCGTGGACGGTGGAACCCACCAGCGTGCATGTGTTTCATCAATGTCGTCCAGCCATATTGCTGGTTGCTGGACGACTAATGGCCCCACCCTTGATGTCAGATGGTGGGCCTTCATGTGGACCCCACCACGATGCATGTGTTGCATCCAACCTGTCCAGCCACTTTGAAGACTAATTTCCATTATATGATCTAAAGAATGAGCCAGATCCATAGTTCTGTGGACCCCACCATGATGCATGGGTTACATCCAAAACCGTCCATCCATTTTGAGAGTTC
The DNA here is from genome assembly GCA_037074715.1 of Magnolia kwangsiensis. Classification (NCBI taxonomy): domain Eukaryota; kingdom Viridiplantae; phylum Streptophyta; class Magnoliopsida; order Magnoliales; family Magnoliaceae; genus Magnolia; species Magnolia kwangsiensis. The sequence goes on along the minus strand of CM073582.1, from coordinate 70,412,674 downwards.
ATTTTATGGCATGAACTAAAAATGAGTCAGATCCACCTATTTAGTGGGATCCACTCCATGATGCATGTGTTACATCCAAACCATCCAAACATTTTGTCAGCTCATCTTAAGGCATGAGAATAAAAATAAGATAGATCTATAGTTCAAGTGGACCCCACCTTGTATATGTATGAGGCCCATTTTGATCTATTTTGTGGCCGTCCTTTGGGGCCCACCTTGGTATGTGGATGAGACTTATCTTGAGTTATTTGTGGTCGTCCATTGGGGCTCGCTTGGTATATATAAGGCCCAAGTGACTAGGCCCATCTTGATGTATTGTGGCCCGTTATTGAGGCCACTTGGTATATATATGAGGTCGTCCGTTGAGGCCCACTTTGATATATTTTCAGCCCATGTGATGAGGCCCATCTTGAGGTATTTGTGGCCTGCATGGCCAGGCCCGATGAGGTGTACATGCGGCTCAATGTGAGGAGTGTGCACCGATGTAATGAGTGATTTCACTATAATATAGGCAATGATGTTTATGGCGGGTCGTGCCTTGGGAGCAATGTGGGTTTGACGTCCACATTATAAGAATAATGTTGGTTAAATGTCCGCATTATGACTGTCCCTAGGGCCCATTGATAGGCCCATACTTGTTATGTGTAGGCCATCTAGGCCCATCTTCGTTGTGAGAGTAGTTCATCACCTTATAACATGCTTAGTGTAATTCCATGATTCATGCCCATACGCATCATATGTATGCCTGATATGAGGATTGTTTGATCATAGCATATGCCATTGGGCAGACTATTTACGGGACTCCTTATGAGACAGAGTGCCCACATTATCACGCCGTACGCATAGGATTGTTACATGTCTGGTTAGTGTGACTCATGCATCTCGCATATATGTGACTTGATCATTGTACGCCCTAGCGACATTAGGGCCGTAGTCTCCACAGGCACATCGTGGATGGCCAGATAGGACACCGAAAAGCTTGGTTCTAGCACTATGGGCACGTAAGATGTCCTTGGGTGAAAATCCCAGAACCTCCTTGGTACCAGGAGATGCTCCAACGTCTAGACCGAGTGGAATATGAGCATCGGTGCCTATACCATGAGGCTGTGTCTCCCACTGTGTCGTGGTCGGTTGGAAGGGGGTGTGGCCTTATCAGCCCGAGTTAGGGGGCTATAAGCTAGGCTGAGTATGAACAGCTCGTAAATGGGTCTACTATCGACGTGGTGGATAGGTATTGGCAGACTATTAGCCAGGCGAATAGTGAGGTCTCTTATGCTCACTGGGCTGTGCAGCTAGGGAGGAGGCAGTCAGAGTGGAGTGTAATAGACCCCGGTGATTTCTCAGAGAGGAACCGTACTTATGTGGACTTGATATGAGGACTGGCATGATATTATGACACCCCATCACTGTTGTACATGTGGGCGGACGCTGATGTGGGCGGGGCTGAGGCCTAGGCGAGCTACCACAGTGGGCGAGCTACTAGCGGTTGGCAGGCTACTGTGCTGACAAGCTACTGAGTAGGAGTCGCATACTCATTCATTCATCCATTCACTATCCACTCGAGCTGGCGATGCGCAGCTATTTGTTACGTGTACCTTCACAATGGCCAGGATTTCGGTTGGGGCGCTCGACTAACCTGAGATCAGGAGTTTACCATATTGTGTTTGACTATCCAAATTTAGGTATGGGACTGGTTTGGATAGAATTCCCTTATGATGGACCCCATAGCCTGCGATACTATGTACTACCATCCCGACTTCACTCCAGCTTGGTCATTTCATTCGCATCGCATATTGCATTTCATCCATGGCATATGACATTTTGGATTACTACGTTTCTACACTTATATGGCTTAGAAGGACTTGACAGGATCTGCATATTGCATCGCATCTGCAGTATATAATATTTAACTCATTATGATCTGCATTGCGTATTCCGATATTATGTGACTCATGAACTTACCAGTATATTTCTGCTTACTTTGATATCGTATGATTCATGATCTTGTTAGTGTTTCCGTTTACCTCGATGATGTATGATTTATGGACTCTATTGCATACTCGGCACTTTCCTTACACACACTTACACCACCCTCTAAGATTTTGTAAGCTTATGCACGATAGATGCGTGCAGGTGGCGTTAGGTTGAAGCAACGTTGAGCTTGAAGCGTGCAGCGGTTTTCAGGAGCTCTGATTTTGATATATGTATTTTCCTTTCAGCATTATATTCAAGTGAATATATATTAGTGGATATATGATGATGATGTTACCTTTATGATTTGGGTAAACTTGTGGTTATGCTTATTACAAGATAAATGTACATTGGAAAATCCTCCTTGTAGGATCCTAGGATCAGAATCTGGCGTATGCTGTACTGGGAGCCGAGAATGGGGTACTACGGAGGCTGTTGGCACTGGATTCGGCGATCGGGATTCCTGTGAATCCGATTTTCGGGTTTGGGGCATGACAAATTACTCCGATTTTTTAATGCGCTGCATTATCTCTCCCCTGAACTGAGGAGGAAAACTCCATCAAATCTCCCCCTTTCCAACTCAGGAGGGATACATCTTCTTCAAGCCAGCTTGGTTTTTACAAACCTCAAACTTGCCCTTGAGCAAAGCCTTGGTTATCATGTTTGACCCATTATTGTCCGTATGGACCTTCTCAAGCTGTAACACCTTTTGTTCCAAAGTATCCCTGATCCAATGATACCGAATCTCTATATGCTTCGACTTGGAATACTGACTTGGATTCTTGTTCAAGTGTATAACACTTTGATTATCGCAATAGACCACGTGCTCCTCCTGCTTCAGGCTAAGTTCCTGTAGGAACTTTTTCATCCAAAGCATCTCTTTACATGCTTCTGTGACTGCAATGTACTTAGCCTCTGTCGTCAACAATGCTATAACCTTCTGTAGCTTACTCTGCCAAGAGACCACTCCCCCTGCAAACGTGAACATGAACCCCAATGTAGACTTCCTAGAGTCTATGTTGCCTGCCATCTCTACATCTATGTAGCCCTCTAGCACATATTTTTCGTCACCATAGCATAGGCTCAACCTGGATGAGCCTCTTAGATACTGCAGTATCCACTTCACCGCTGCCCAATATTCTTTGCCAAGATTAGTGATGAGAGCGGGCCGCAAACAATTTCATGGCCAAGATGGATCTGAAAAGGCACAGTCGACGACAGAAGTGATCCGAACCATCAGACCTTAGATTGGGTGTATCTCGCAATTCGGAATGAGTTATCTGACGTAAAATATATGAATTTGGGGTAGAACGAGCTACTTTAGCCAACCAACCTACCTACGCTGGGTTAGGTAGCCTGGATTTGAGAGAAACCCCTTAATCAATGGTCATTTTCCTGTTTTATTTTCGTTTTTACTATAAATAGTAAGTTTTAGTTTGAGTATAACTCTTCATCCATTGGGCTTTAGGAGTTGTGTCCAACATGAAAAGTGCTTAGGATAATTAGGAGAACGGTTTGTTTAAGCCAAATAGGACACTTACTACTTTTGGCCGAAAACCTTGTGCACTAGTAGACATCATGACCGTCTATAAATAGTAAGTTTACTATTTATAATAAGTCGCGGATTCTAGGAGTTTTAGGTGTAGTTTGAGTCTGATTTCTTTCCTATTACTTGGTTCCCTTATTTAAAAGGATGTGAACTTGATTTTATTCATTCATTAATCAATTTCAAATTTTATTAGAATTTATTTCTATTCTCTTGCTTTCTTTCCTCGTGGATTCGAGAAGTCTCTGTGAGGAGTCCAGAGAAGCTCCGTGGATTCAGACTAGTTATCCTTGAGGAAGACTATGATCGACCTCATTATGTTCATCCCTGCGTCAATTTGGTATTAGAGCGAGGTTTCCCCTAGGGCCGATGGCAAACAACAAAGGTATGAATCAAAATCTTGTGGACGGTGATCTAGGGATTCGTTATCTTTTGGAAAGAATGGAAGCTTTCCATCGGGAGAGTCAGTTGACCATGCAAGGGATGCAGGCAACCCTCAACCATCTTGCGGATGCGCTACTTCAGTCCCGAGCCCTAGGTGGTGCTCCACCACCTATGGTCACTCCATCACCCGTGGTTGCTGTACGACGTGACCCCGATTATCGTAGAGCACTACCAGTGGCAAACCGTAGGGCTACACCAGATGATTCTAGTTCCAGCGATAAGGACATTAATGAGTGTTTTAACCGACGACCAATCCATGGAGGCGATCGTATAGATCATGCTGAAAGAGACTATTGAGGTAAGGCTAACTTCCTAGTTTTAACAGTTTATTACGTATCGAAGATTTTCTCGATTGGCTAGCCAAAGTAGAGAGATATTTCGATTATATGGACGTGTTAGATCATAAAAAGGTAAAATTGGTAGTGTTTAAATTAAATCTGGCACTTCTGCATGGTGGAAACAATTACAACTTTCACGAGCCCGCCAGAACAAGGCATCCATCACATCATGGCCTCGGATGAGACGTCTTCTTCGATCACGATTTCTCTCCAATGATTATGAGCAGATCTTATTCTAGTAATACCAGAATTGCTGACAAGAAAATCGAACTGTTACAGATTACACTGAAGAATTCCAACAATTGGCTACACGAAATGATCTGTCAAAATCTCAGTCACAGAAGGTGGCACAATTTATAGGTGGGTTACGACCGGTAATTCAAGACCGAGTTCAGATGTACCTAGTTAGGACCATAAATGAAGTAGTTCAATTGGCAGGGAGGGCAGAAACATAACTTGCAAGAGATCCTGCTCGTCCTTATCCTTCAAATTGACCCCCTATGACGGGTCCCACACAGGATCCAGTGCTAGCTCAAGGAAAAGATCCGGTAGGAGAGCGTCCTCAACCTCCTCCACCCGCAAACAATGATATAGGGAGTGGCTCATCCAGACCTCAACGGGCAGCACCCACAACAGCTGGCCCGAGTAGGATTCTAAATCCTTATGCTCGGCCAAGGCCGAACAATTGTTACCGTTGTGGCCAACCAGGTCACTTATCAAACACTTGTCCTCAACATCTGGTAGCACACTTGACTATCAACGAAGGGAGCACTGAAGATAAGGCTGCAGAAGAAGATCATGACTTTGATGAATATGAAAAAATAGCAGGTGGTGATGAATTGACGAGCGAGGATCGTGGCGAATCTCTAGTTATGAGGCGACTACTATATACCCCATGAATGGAATTATATCCACAACGACACAATATATTTCGTACTTGGTGCACTGTCAGTGGAAAGGTCTATGATGTGATCATAGATAGTGGTAGCAGTGAGAACATCGTCTCAAGGGTGATGATGGACAAGTTGCAGCTACCAACGACAAGACATCCTTCCCCGTACTCAATTGGTTGGATAAAAAAGGTGAATGAGACTAAGGTAACTGAACAATGCACTATCTCGTTTTCAATTGGTAAACATTATAAGGATCAGATACTTTGTGATGTGATCGATATGGAAGCTTGTCATATGCTACTCGGTCAACCCTAGTAGTCAGACCATAATACGACCCATCGGGGACGAGACAACATCTATATATTCGTAAAGGATAGCCGAATAATAACCCTTCCCCCTATCGCACCAGAGAACCACCCTAAAGCCTCTAAAGTGGAGGGGAGTTTCCTCTTGACCATTCGAGATTTCATGGAGGAATCCAAAGAAACCGGTGAAGTATACGCCGTAGTGGTGAAGGGCGAGGAAAAGGAACCCTCAAACATCCTTCCAAGTCTAAGACTGTTGTTAAACAAATTCAAAGAAGTCTTGTTTGAAGATTTACCTGATAGATTACCCCCTATGAGGGACATCTAACATCACATAAACCTCGTCCTTGGGGTTAGCCTGCCCAACCGCCCTCATTATTAGATGAGTCCGAAGGAGTGTGAGATACTTCAGAGGCAAGTGGAGGAATTGATCCGTAAGGGTCTAGTAAGAGAGAACATGAGCTCATGTGTTGTATCAGCATTATTAACGCCAAAAAAAGATGGAAGCTGGCGCATGTGTATTGACAGCCGAGCAATCAATAAAATTACTATCAAATATCAGTTCCCAATACTACGGTTGGACGACATGCTAGATATGCTAGGAGGGGCCAAGGTGTTCTCTAAATTAGATCTAAAGAGCGGGTACCATCAGATTCGTATCTGACCCGGTGATGAGTGGAAAACGACATTCAAGACAAAAGAAGGGTTGTATGAGTGACTGGTCATGCCCTTCGGCCTATCGAACGCACCGAGTACTTTTATGCGTTTGATGAATCAAGTTCTAAAACCGTTCACTGGCCGATTTGTGGTAGTATAATTTGATGATATATTAATATATAGCCAGGATGAGGTAGAGCACAAGAAACATCTCAGGCAGGTGGTACAGGTTCTACAAGATAACAAGTTGTACCTCAACTTGAAAAAGTGTAGCTTTTTAACTGACAGCCTATTTTTTCTAAGATTTGTTGTAACGTCCACAGGCATTTGAGTAGACGATGAAAAGGTGCGAGCTATTAGGGAATAGCCGATCCCGACAAACATTCATGAGGTGAGAAGTTTTTATAAATTGGTGACTTTTTATCATCGATTTGTGCGAGACTTTAGCACCATAGTCGTGCCTATAACAGATTGCATGAAAAAAAGGCCGTTCCAGTGGACTGATAAAGCTGACAAGAGCTTTCATGAGATCAAGCATCGTTTGTCTACAACACCGGTCTTGGTGCTTCCTAATTTCGACAAATTGTTTAAGGTGGAGTGTAAAGTTTCATATGTCGAAATCGGAGGAGTATTATCACAGGAAGGCAGGCCGGTAGTCTTCTATAGCGAGGAGCTCAGTGAAGCCCGAAAGAAGTGGTCGACTTATGAGCTTGAGTTGTATGCAGTTGTTTAGGCACTGCGACATTGGCAGCATTATCTGATTCAAAGGGAGTTTGTTCTGTACACTGACCATCAAGCATTAAAGTTTATTAATAGTCAGACTAACGTGAATCGTGTGCATGCTAGATGAGTTGTATTTTTACAGGAATTTATGTTAGTTCTGAAACACAAGTCAGGACAACAAAACAAGGTGGCTGATGCACTTAGCCGTCGTGCATCACTACTTGTTATGATGAGCAACGAGGTGGTCGGCTTTGACTATCTCAAGGAGCTGTATGCTGAGGATGAGGACTTCGAAGATTCTTGGTTGAAGTGTCAAGAAGGTCACCCCAGTGACCTTCATATACAGGATGGTTTTCTCTTCAAAGGGAATCAATTGTGCATCCCTTAAAGTTCTCTAAGAGAGCTAATTATTCAGGAGCTACATGGAGGTGGCCTCTATGAACACCTTGGGCGAGACAAGAAGCGAGCTCTTGTGGAAGAGTAGTATTACTGGCTGTAATTAATACGTAATGTTGGAAGAGTCGTACAACGTTGTCATATTTGTTAGACCTCTAAGGGAAAATCTCAGAATACGGGCCTCTACACCCCGTTACCTGTGCTTGACGGCTCTTGGGAGGATTTATCAATGGACTTCGTGCTTGGTCTCCCACGAACACAACGCAGCTTGGATTCGGTGTTCATGGTGGTTGATCGTTTATCCAAGATAGTGCACTTTATCCCATTCAAGAAGACCCTTGATGCAACACATGTGGTGAATCTATTCTTCAGGAAGGTCATACAGCTACACGGGGTCCCCAAGACCATTACTTCTGATCGTGACACGAAGTTCATTAGTCACTTTTGGTGGACTTTGTGGACTCGATTCGATACATGACTTCAATTTAGCAGTGCTTACCATCCACAAACTGATGGGCAGACCGAAGTTGTAAATCGCACGTTGGGAAACTTCCTTCGTAGTATTACAAGAGAAAAGTCGAAGCAATGGGACTTGGCCTTGTCTCAAGCAGAGTTTGTATTCAACAACATGGTGAACCGTTGGACATGAAAATCGCCATTCCAGATTATCTACGGATGAGTGCCTCGCCACACACTTGACTTGGTACCTCTGCCCAAGCACCCAGGCATGAGCATTGTAGCAAAACATATGACAGATAAGATCATGGGCATCCATGCAGAAGTGCAGGCTAAGCTACATGCCTACAACGAGAAGTACAAGGAACGAGCGGACAAGCACCCGTGATAAAAGGTGTTCAAGGTGGGCGTCTGCATTATGGTCCATCTACGTAAAGAGAGATTTTCGACTGGGACGTACAACAAGTTAAAAAATAAGAAGATTGGATCCGTCCCAATTATCTGAAAGATCAATGACAATGGTTTTGTTTTTTATCTTCCTGATGACATGGCAATCTCACGAACTTTCAACGTCGTGGACTTGATCGAGTATCATGAACCAGAGCAGGATGAGAACTCAATGACGAGTTCTTTTCAAGTGGAGGGGACTGATGTAAAGCGGGTCGTGTATAATTTCATGGCCAAGATGGATCTAAAAAGGCACGGTCGACGACAAAAGTGATCCGGACCGTCAGACCTTAGATCGGGCGTATCTCGCAATCTGGAATGAGTTATCTGACGTAAAATATATGAATTTGTGGTAGAACGAGCTACTTTAGCCAACTAACCCCGCTACGTCGGGTTGCGCAGCCCGAATTTTCTAGAAACCCCCTGATCGATGGTCGTTTTCCTATTTTATTTTCATTTTTACTATAAATAGTAAGTTTTAGTTTGAGTATAACTCTTCATCCGTTGGGCTTTAGGAGTTGTGTCCAACATGAAAAGTGCTTAGGATAATTAGGAGAACGGTTTGGTGAAGCCAAATAGGACACTTACTATTTTTGGCCAAAAACCTTGTGCACTAGTTGACATCATGATCGTCTATAGATAATAAGTTTACTATTTATAGTAAGTCACGGATTCTAGGAGTTTTAGTTGTAGTTTGAGTCTGATTTCTTTCCTATTGCTTGGTTCCCTTATTTAAAGGGATGTGAACTCGATTTTATTCATTCATTAATCAATTTTAAATTTTATTAGAATTTATTTCTATTCTCTTGCTTTCTTTCCTCGTGGATTCGAGAAGTCACTGTGAGGAGTCCAGAGAAGCTCCGTGGATTCAGAGTAGTCATCCTTGAGGAAGACGGTTATCAACCTCATCACGTTCATCCCTGCGTCAATTAGTAAGATACCGGCTGACTACACCAACCGCATATACTATGTCTGGGCGTGTACACACCATAGCATATATCAAACTTCCTACGGCTGACGAGTAGGGTATTTTCTTCATCTTTTCCACCTCTGCCTTCGTCTTGGGACACTGCCTGTCGCTCAATCTGAAGTGACCATCCAGTGGAGTACTGACCGACTTTGTTGTATTTATATTGAACCGCTCTAGGACTTTCTCCATATATCGCTCTTGTGACAGCTAAAGCTTCCTGCTGCTTCTGTTATGAGTTATCTTCATTTCTAGGATCTGTTTAGCCGGGCCTAAGTCTTTCGTCACAAAAAACTTACCTAACTCTTGTTTCAGCCTATTGATCTTTTTGATGTCTTTTCCCATGATGAGCATGTCATCAACGTATAACAGTAGAACTAAGAAATCATCATCTGAGAACTTGTGCGTGAACACATAGTGGTCTGACTCCATTCTGTCATACCCATGCTCTAACATGAACGAATCGAACTTCTTGTACCATTATCGTGGAACTTGTTTAATCCCATACAAGCTCTTCCTTAGCCTACACACCATATGTTCTTTACCCTTAACTTCAAACCCCTCTGGCTGGTGCATATAGATCTCTTCTTCTAGGTCACCATGGAGAAAGGTAGTTTTAATATCTAACTGCTCTATCTCTAGATCCATGCTATCCGTCAACCTAAGCAACACCCGTATGGATGTCATCTTCACCACTGGTGAGAATATCTCTTTGAAATCTATGCCTTTCCTCTGACCGAACTCTTTTACCACAAGTCTGGCCTTGAACCTCGTCTGTAAATTTTTCTGCTCAACCTTCTTTCTGAACACCCACTTGTTGCTCAAAGCTTTCTTACCCTTAGGCAGTTTCACTATATCATAGGTGTGATTTTTATGTAAGAATTTTATCTCCTCTTGCATAGCTTTCAACTACTCCTCCTTATACTGGTTGACTAGGGCCTCAGAATAATCTTCTGGCTCTCCCCCATCAGTCAGTATAATGTACTCATATGACGAGTACCTCTTGGATGGTTGTCTGTCCCTAGATGACCTCCTCACTTGTGGCTCGACAGGTGGATCAAGTGGGGGCTGCTCCCCTGGTCCATCTTTTGTAGGAACTCCCTCGCCCTTTGCACCTTTCTGTACTCCCCCGTCATCAGGCACCATGGGAGGAATAATCGGATCCATATCCTCTAGTTCACCTGAACTAGGCTGGTTCTTCTCTAGCTTACCAATGTCCTCTATACACTGATCTTCAAAGAAAACCACATCTCTACTCCTGACGAGCTTCCTCTCGGTCGGATCCCACAATCTGTAACCAAACTTTTCATCACCGTACCCCAAGAACACACACTTCCTGATCTTCATATCGAGCTTAGACCTCTCGTCCTTTAGTACATGAATGGATGTCTGCATCCAAACACCCTGAGATGACTATATGATGGATCCTGTCCAGTTCACACCTTCTCAGGTACTTCTCCATTCAACGGGGCTGATGAAAACCTGTTTATCAGATACACCACTGTGTGCATTGCTTCTCTCCAAAACGTCTGGGGTAACTTCACATGGGATAACATGCATCTGATTCTCTTAACAATGGTGCGATTCATTCGCTCAGCTACACCATTATGCTGGGGGGTCTTGAGAACCGTCTATTCATGCCGTATACCTAGGGACTTATAGTACTCATGAAAGTCGCCAATGTATTCACCACCGTTGTCAGTGCGGATACACTTCAATGATCTACATGTCTCACTCTTGACTATAGCATAAAATAATTTAAATACACCAAAGACCTCGTCCTTGGATTTTAATGCATAAACTAAAACCCTCCTAGATGCATCATCTATGAAAGTAATAAAATATAATGCTCCACCCAAGGTTTTTATCCTCATAGGACAACAAACATCAGAATAAACCTGTAACACCCCGAATTTTGGCTAATCTGGGATTAGACGTCCTTAGGCAATGGGTTAACTAAAACACCTGAGAAATCGCTCAGAACCCAATTCCATAGCCAAAGAAATCACGTAGGATAAATTCCTTTGGAAAATAAGCGTAAGTTAGCTAGCGCAACGCTGGAGTAGCTGGAAAATAGTCCCTGATCACTTTAAATACGTTCTACAAGATCCAAATCGAGTAGAACCAATGACTCTATAATACTTTATAACCTCGGATCAAACTCTAAGCCGGTTTGTTCTCTGGACCACTTTGAAATCTTGTATTGGATCTAGACCGCGTGTCGAAAGTCCGATATCTCCTATCTTAGACCGTTAGAACCGACTAGCTGGACTTGACACTCATTTCGAAAATCAAGTCAAACCGATAATCACAGGCCATTTCATTGAGCCCGGACTGAAGAGAATGCGAATAGGGACAGAATTGGAATTTCAAATTCAAATCTGGCACACGACTTGACACGTCAGTATTGAGCGTTCTGGCCGTCAGAATTCAGCCAGATTACACCCTCAGATCAGGAGAAATTTCTATTTTATATCATGAGACTTTCAGCCCTGATCTACGTGTAGTGACCGCTGAACTGAAACTGGTTCGCCACGTGCGATCTGCGAACCCTGTCGGACTGAAAACTTAATACATGCTAGATCTGGTACGCATGAGCTTAAGTCCGATCGCATTCGACCAGGGGACCACCAGAAAACATCTTTTGAACCGAAACAGCCCCGAATTGGATATGTATTAAGTAAACTTCGTTCCGGAGCCTATTTTCGGCGTTTTTAAGCTTATAAAAGGCGTTTTTAAACCAACGAAGAATATGAGATTTAGGGCATTTTAGTCATTTGTAGGAAGTACTGTTTTCATTCATATTTTGCTGACGTGATTGACATGGCTTGTTGTCACATTAGGAAGTTAGGAATACGTGCATAATTAGTTTGGCGGAGAGATTCGCCTAATTGCGCACTTCGGGTCGACATATTATATGTAGACTTAAGTGTGTAGTGTATGTGTTTGTATAAATGCTTGTATTAGTATGTATTGAATTAAATGATGTTATGTGATAGTTTGTGATTGATTTCTCAATTAATATGCTGACCTAAATGATTTTCTACATGTTGACTAAATGCATGATTTCATTACATGCATGGAATATATGTGCTTGAAGATTTGCTTAAGTTGAATGTTATAACATGTGTTAACATGCTCACATGATTGTATTTCAATTCCAATACTTTTACATATATTGCTGATGTGATTCCATAAGTGCTTGGGACTAGACTTAGTCCAGGCAGTCGGTAACCGAGCGAATTCGTGGCTGACTGGTCATAGCCACGAACGACGCGTCGATGAACGCGATTCGTGTTTGGAGTTGGCGGCAGTGGTTAGGCCACGCGAAGTGTTTTACGCACTCCATGTCGTTCGACTTGAGATGCGATCGCGCTAGTCGAGCCTGTCAAGTAACCCGACTGACCGATGTATGTTCACCTTGTATGAGTCATAACTGCTTGAACCTAGGGTACTGAACTTACCATTGTAAACCCTGTTAACCATGGTACCTTAATCCACGAAGACTCATGAGCCGGGCATGGTGGTATGGGACACCGTGGTCGAGCTGTCGGCCTACGCTGGGGCCACAAACCTCCCCATAGTGACCAGTGAGCACCTAGACTCGTGAGAAGATTATGGTGGTATGGGACACTATATTCTAGCTGTCGGCCTACACTGATCAGGCGACGAGTCCTTTGTAGTGACCGCAAGCGTATTCTGAGTCCACGGGAGGCGACGACCCTTCCGTTGCAGTAGAGTACAGTAGGCCTGTATTGATAAGGTGATGGGGGAGCGGTGCAACGAGTGCGAGCAACAGCCCTGGCAGCCCTTGCAGTGACCTATGAAATATACATCGTATGAGATTACTAGGAGTGACGACCCTAGATAGGATCTGTGTTGGGATTGATACAAGGGAAGTACCTTAGTTTCCCAATCCTGCTGTTTGAATGGACTAATAACAACTTGGAAATCATATCACCATAGCATTGCATGTGCCTGGAAGATGTGGAGCACTCTAGGGAGTGTGGCATGCCGCGGTCGTACGATGTTGCCGTATGAGGGAGATCGTCGGTGAGGGCATACATCACGTCATGTCATATTGCATTAACAACAGTATTAGGATTGTTTGATTTACTGCTTTACTATTATCGCATGATTGATTTGATAACATGCTAATCTCTGCTCTCTTATCCCACTGAGTTGATCACTCACTCCCACGTTACGGGATGGTGTTTTCGGACACCCACCAGTCCCTATTGTGATTGCAGATGATGGCGCGGCCTGCGAGGCGGAGCTGGATTTGATGATGATGAGGAGGATCTCTCCTTTATGCGTGATCTGATTGACGGGATTACAGGGACGTTGATTAGATACATTGACACTTGTCATTTTATATTTTTAGCGCCCTCATGTATATTCATTTTGTTTACTTTTGAAGTATACATGTATGCGTATAACCTGGTAAAATATTCACACTTTGGAGACATACAACAGTTTATATATGTTATACATACTATCACAGTCTTCCGCTTGCAAATTTAACTGTCTCTGGAGTATGATATGCTGTTCTAGCTTAATCTCACTCATGTTTGATACATTATCACAGACAACATTCAATCATACATATCTATGTTGCATAAATAACATTTTGGAACTCGGGAGTTGGGTTTTTGCTCGACCCCCCGATTTTCGGGATGTTACAAAACCAAATCTAATGCATGCACTTTATTAACATGAGAAGAAGTTTTAACGAATGAAACTCTATGATGTTTTTCTGATAAACAATCAAGACAGGTTTTGAGAGGTGTACCTGTCACATGTGGAAGGAGCCGCTTCCTCGCTAGTAGTTGAAGCCCATTTTTACTCATATGGCCTAGACGCCTGTGCCACATGTCAATAGCTGAATCTTTCACTGCATTCAACCCACCCTTGCATACACTGAGACATGTATTGTAAATGGTGCAATACTTTTTTTCTCTGGCTGCGATCAACGAACCCTTAATGAGCTTCCAGCGCCCTCTAACAAACTGACTTTCATAGCCATCATCATCCAACCTTCCAGTCGACATCTAGTTGAGGTGAAGGTTTGGGATATGCTTCACATCTCTGAGAACCAATGTGCAACCCATATCGGTCTTCACATAAATATCACCGACCCTTATGATCTTTGATATACCAGAATTTCTCATCTTCATGGTCCCATAGTCACCTAAATTGTAGCTTGTGAAGAAATCTCTGCGTGGAGTCGCATGAAAAGAAGCTCCCGAGTCTATCACCTAGTCGGTGTCCTGACTTGTAACCGTGAGACATACATCATGATCTGTAGACATACATCATGATCTGTAGAAAGAATAACTACAACGTTACCATTTGAAGCGACCACAGTGGAATCTAATTCATCTTTCTTCTCCTTTCCTTTTCCTTTCTTGTCGTTCTTAGCCTTACGACATTCATGCTTATAATGGCCCTTCTTGCCACAATTCCAGCATTCAACATCTTTTCTGTTACTCGACTTGTCTCTTGATTTATCTCAGGCCTTTCCACCCTTCTTGTTCTTCCCTCTCTCCTGTTCCTATGTCACAAGGGCCTCTTGCTGAGTAGAACCCTGAGACTTCCTCCTTGTCTCCTCATTGAAGAGACAGCTAGTCACTTGTTCTATGGATATCTTTCTGTCTGGCGCGGAGTTACTTAGAGACACCACCAGTGTCTACCAACTTCAGGCAACGAACTATTTAATAGCAATGCCTACAATTCATCATCTAGGACCATCTTCATAGCGAAGAGCTGATTCACTATATTGCTAATCTCATTCATGTGTTCGGCCACAGAACTACCATCCTTGAACTTGAGATTCACAAGTCGCCTTATCAGAAAATTTTTATTTTCGGCTGTCTTCCTCTCATACAGCCCTTCTATTTCAGCCATAGGCTAGTGGCTGAGGTTTCCGTAGACACATGATAGAACACAAAATCATCCAGCCATTGTCTAATAAACCCCACCGCCTTCCGGTCCATTTTCTTCCAATCATCATTAGACATATCCTTGGATTTTGCTGATATGCCTAAAATTGGAGAATATAGGTCCTTGCAATAAAGCAAATCCTCCATCTTAGCCTTTCATATGGTCTAGTTAGAACCATTGACGCTGATCATCCTTGATGAGCTACCTTCCATAATTTCAAACCGATCCTACTCGTTCAATGAACTTAGCTTTAATACCACTTTGTTGGGGGTCTTGTACAAAACCTTAGGATCTAGCCCTACAGAACAAACCAGAATTATGGAATAACAAAGCAATGAAATGAATCAAAGCATCAATCACACACCACATAAGAGATTTTTACGTGAAAAACCCTCAAAGAGGTAAAAACTACAGGACCTTGTCCAGATCAACAATCCACTATGAAGCAGAACGTTACAACCTTCTTCACTCTCATATATGAGTGGATAAACAATAAGAGAATAAAAAAAATAGAGAGATCTCACCGATCATGAGGATGTAGAAGCTGGCTCCCTTCGGCAAGTTTCCTTTCTCTTTTCTCTCACTCTCTCACCCTAAACCCTTTAGTAAACCCTTGCAAAGCTTTTAGAAAACCCTTCTTGTGTTTTTCTCATACACATCATACCCTAGAAAAACCTTAAGGACCTCTTTTTATAGTTTTAGGAAACTCCCTTCCGCATCCTGCTTACGAAAGGACTTGCGACACGAAATCCGCGTAAAATCACGGAACGAATCTGCGTAACCACGACTGGTCGTACCGAGTCCACGACTGCTCGTGAGCCACCTACGACCGGTCATGGACTACTTACGACTGGTCAAGAACCCCAAAGAAATATTACCCAAAGTCACTGAACTTTGAGTCGTGCCAAGGCTCGTACCCATGACTAGTCTAGCGCCACCCACGAACGGTTGTGGATCACCTACGACCGGTCAAGCAGCGCTGTGAATTACTCCAATTTTTCAACCCGCTGCACTGTCTCTCCCCTAAACTGAGGAGGAAAAGCCCATCATTTCTAACCTGTAAGGCTCACTATAGGGCGTACATATTAATATACACCGTAAGATAGTTAGCCTTAACGATGATATACGTATGAACATAATTGGCCCGCCATTTGGATGCGTCGATTGACAGATATAATTAGAAGTCTGTTCAATGGTCACCGATGGTCGATTGGGGCCGCAGTTATACGAAAATGAGTAGGGAAATATTCTTACTCTACGTGTTAAGTTTGGTCATAAACTAATGGTCTAAAATTCTCAAATTTGCATAAGAGTGGATGACCTAATTAACTTAAGTTTCAACCTCTTTCTTTATAGTATTTGCACTTCTCATGCACTCGTCCTTCGGCTCAAGTTGAGCGGTTCTGGATACTACCCAGGTCTGACTCTCGCGATGGATGTCGAGCCCAGTAAGACGAACATTATTCTATAGTTTTGGAACTAGTAGCCCACTAACGAGCGGTCTAAAGCTTGTTCGAAAAATTGGGGCATTTCTGGAATGAATTAGGTATTGAGATTTTTCATGGGCAATGATTAGGTTTTGGATTAACTATGTTCATAGTGTGGCCTATTTATTACTAGTGAAAGTGGAGATTTGGTCATGATTACTCTAACCGTCAGTTTTAGGCTAAAAAAGTAACGGGATTGATTTGATCTTAGTCAAGATTCGGGCCTTATCTAACTCGTCTTCGAGTAGATCTTTTAATTTAGTTACGATTATCTTGATTAATCAGTGGTAGGTTGGTTAGATTTAGGCTCTATGTGAGTAAATCATGTGGCTAAATTCGGTGTTTAAGTGATCGGGCGGATTCGTTGGCTTCTTACAGTTGATTAATCAAACTTGTGCGGTTCTTTACTGGTACCACCCGTGTATAAACTAACATTGAGTGCTAATGGGCAATAAGTGATAATATAAGTTAATTACATTAAAAAAAATTCAACGATTTTTAAAAATCCAAAACAGTGAAAATTTAGGACGTTACAACATGAGATCAATTCCTACCATTATATTTATAATCCTATTGTAGGCTGGCAACTTAAAAATCGAAAGATTTATTATTCAGTTGAGGCACACTAAGGAAAATAGTTGAGAGAGAGAAGTCCACCCTCGATTTTTACAGGGCCACTATAATGTGTATGTAAAATCCATTACACCCATTAGAAGCTAAACCAAAAGATATACTTAAAGGTAAAAAAATCATGCTAACATGGGATTCAAGTGGGTCACCTTTAAGGAACAGTGTAGAGGGTGAGATTTTCCCATAAAAAATTTCCAATCTTGTGGCCCAACTGAAACAAAGATCGGCGGATTTTTGGCCCTGGATCAAACATGAGGTGACTCACCTGATGGTTGGGGTGGATTTTACTTTACCACCACAGTGAGGCCCACCCAATCTGGGTACTCATTTTACCAAGTAACATGGAGCAGCTTCTCTATGCAGGAGAACATTTATTATCATTAGTTGATATGTAAATTAGGCAATGAGGCAATGGATGTCAAGAGAAAATATGTGATGTATTTGTGCGTTGAACTAAAGATATAAGAAATCTGATCCATTAATTAGATAGGATTTAAAAAAAAAAAAAAAAAAAAACATGTGAAAGACATAATTGTTTTATTTATTTTTAAATGATTAATGATATGATATTTATTTATAAGAAAATGGGGCTATTAAAAATCCATTATAGCAGTACATATTCAACCTTTTTTTTTTGTTAGCTTTTTAGTACACCTCATTGTCAATTCACACTTCACTATTAGCCACCCCCACTAGGGACTACCACTTGGGCTCTGGATCGGGGTGTAATTTTTAGTAGATAAAATATTATTAGAATGCCCAATTTGATGAATAGGTTAGATCTTTGACATATAATTCTCAAGATTCTTATATAAAACTTGATATTATGAATGCTCATGGGTTATATTACTCGCAGTAGAATAATAATTAATTTCTTCGCTATTTAATACACTGCTAGTTGGACCAATTTAATTTGTCCAACTAATTGTGTGTGACCATTACTATATATAGAAATGGTAATATGAGGTTGTTTTCATGGGAAGTTCCATCAGGTCAAGCTGTGTCGCCCACCGTAATATGTCTTACATCTACCCCATTAGCCTGATGCACTGTTCCATGATAGGCCATAGGCTTAAAAATCAAGTTAATTCATGACTTGGGTGAGCCACACCACATACAACAGTTGAGAAGTGTTACCCTCCCATTAAAACCTTCATAATCATTTATTGGGACCACCAAGATGTGGTTCACAAATCCAGACCATCCATTGTGTGTACCAATTGTATGAGGGGTCAGACCAAGTTTCAACCGCATCCAAAACTAAGGTGGTTCCCACCAAGTGCTTTTATATGTTTTAGGCATATTTTCATATGGTTTTAAATGATATGGCCCATCTGAGTTTCCACATACAACTGATTTTTGGGATATCCAATAACTTAAAGGGGACCCATCAAATGCATAGTATTGATGTTCGACACACATCACGATGGGGCCCTCACAACTCAACCTCATGAAAAGTTCTCATAAAGTCGACCTCATAGTCTCTCTCTCTCTCTCTCTCTCTCTCTCTCTCTCTCTCTCTCTCTCTCTCTCTCTCACACACACACACACACACACACACATATATGGGAAAAGTTACTATGCGCTCGACCTCACGGGTCCATCCCATGAGGTCGAGCTGTGTGGGCCCCACCGTGATGCATTTCGAACATCTACCCCATCAGTCAGATGCATCATTCCATCGTGGAGCTACGTCTCAAAAATCAAGTCAATCCGTGACTTGTGTGGGCCACACCACATACAGAAGTGGAGAGGGGTCGTGCACCATTAAAACATTCATAATCATTTTTTGGGTCCCACCGAGATGTGGTTTGCAAATCCAGCCCATCCATTATGTGTGTCCCACTAGGATTAGGGGTCATACCAAGTTTCAGCAACATTTAAAACGCAGGTGGGCCCCACCAAGTGCTTTTATATGTTTTAACGGTGTCTTCACATGATTTTAGATGGTATGGCCCACCTAAGTTCCGTATAGGGCTGATTTTTGGGATATCCCATAATTTAAAGGGGACTCATCAAATGCACGGTGTTGATGGTTGACATGCATCATAGTGGGGCCCACACAGTTCAACCTCAAGATAAGCTTATTGTGAGGTCGAGCGCATGATACCTTTTCCGTGTATATATATGTGTGTTTGTGTGGGGCCCGCACCGTACTGGGGAAGCGGATTGATGGTGCACCACACACCAGCTACATAGCTGCTCGAGCTCCCAATTGTACCAACGATTCAAAGGAGATCAAAGTTACATGGCCCCACGGTGAAGTATTTATTATATCTAGACCGTTCATACAATTTTTAGAGATCATTTTATATCATTATCCAAAAAATAATCATATTCAAAGATTATTTGGACCACACCAAAAATAGCAGCATAGATCATGATTTTCACCATTAAACAATTCGTAGGGCCTGCCATAACGTTTATTTTCCATCCATTCTGCTCATAAGGTCACCTGAATGAAGAGGAAAAACAAATTTCTTATTGATCCAAAACATCTGTGAATCCAAAAAGAGTTTCAATGGCAGTGTTCAATCCCCCATTACTTTTTGCAGTGTGGTCCACTTGATAGTTAGATCTATCTTAATTTTCTTCCCAAGCCTTAAAACGAGCTGGCCAAATGGATGAACGGTTTGGATATAACATATACCTCATAATCAGACTCACAAAATTTGTTGACGTCAATACACCAGCTATATAGCTGGTGTGGGGTGCTGGTGTGGAGTACACCAGCCAATCGGCTTCCCCGCATTGGGTGGGGCCGGGATCTCACCCAATCCGCTCCTCCTTAGGACTGCCGCTACTCGTATCAGCACACACGTGGAGCGTGGAGCGCATCCACAAGAATTCATCAGGGCCCATGGACATCAGCTAAACACTGGAAGCCGTACAAGAGAGGCGTTTGGCCGTACAATATAGCTATTCTCTTTTATATCGTACCGTTAATGACGAGAAACAGGGGGGCCACAAAAATAAAGACGGTCATCGAGCCGTTAGAGCTTCCAAGTCATTCGCACCTGTCAACCGGCAACATCCGGTAAATAAATATTTAAGTAAACTGCACCGCCACCAAATCCTCAACGTTATAAACTCTTCTCACTACTCTCCTTGGCTATAAAGACAAAACAAAAACAGAAGAAAACAAGAAAAGACAGAAGAAGAAGAAGTGGGGTTAGGGTTTGCATTTGCCTTCCTTCATGCAAACCCCAATTCCCTTCCTTTCTCTCTTCTCTGTCCCTCTCCTTCTCTTCGTTGGCTTTTGAATCTCAGCCGTCCATTTGATTCCTTTCAACTCAATCTTCTCTTTTCCACTCGATGGCCACAAATCCCAAGAATCCGAATCTTGATCAGAAAGAAGAGGATCATGGAGACGACATGGCGGCTGATCTCATCTTCACCAAACGGAGGTGCCGCTTCTGTATTCCATGTTTCAGATCTTATCGAGCGAATTCGACCGTTGGATCGGAGTCAGCGTTCTGGAAGCAGAGTTGGGCGGACGAGATTGAAGGGAGGTGGTGGAAGGGGTGGAATGCTCTGAAGAAGGTGAAAGAATGGTCCGAGATCGTTGCGGGGCCCAGATGGAAGACGTTTATACGGAGATTTAATAGGAAAGGGAGCAGGTGTGGGAAATACCAATACGATCCCTTGAGCTATGCGCTGAACTTCGATGAGGGGCATGGGCAAAATGGTCATTTGGAGGGCGAGTATGGATACCGTGATTTCTCGACCCGTTATGCTGCTGCGAAATCGTCGTTGGATCTCGGAAAGGACGGCCCGGATTTCGCGACGCGCGCGGGACATTGATTCCCATGCGAGTTTGGAAACGCAGGTGGTTGATGGATGGAGGGGTGGGCTGTGGTGGGTGGATTCGGACCCGACTTGCCTGTAAACCTAGCTCTGTTGGGTCCACGGAGACGTTTCTGTTATATCCACTCCGTCCATCCATTTCTCCTGCTCATTTTAGGGTCAGAAGCCCGAAATCAAAACTCAGGTGGGCTGCACACCATAAGAAACAGTCGAAATGGAAACGAACACCGTTGAAACTTTCCGGGGCCTACCGTGATGTTTATATGCCCTCCAACTCATCCAGTACTTCTGTCGGCCCCATGGAAGTTTCAACGGTGGGCATTTCCATCTCTGCTTTTACATGTGGTGTGGCCCACTTGATTTTTGTCACGTTTGCGCTCGTGTCATAAAATGAACTGGAGAAACAGATGGACGGACTGTATATAACACAAAGATCACAGTGGGCCCCACGAGGGCTTACAGGGAGGGAGATTCGAATCGATTCTTTATTTCAATTATTTATTAATGTATTCACCAATTTCATTACTTTGGTTGTAAAAGTCATCTGTAAATTCTATATAAACAGTACCGATTTATTTCGAAACAGATCGGTAGTCCGCCGTACTTCAGGATTCGGTTGTCCTTTTTCTTTTTATTTTTATTTTTTAATTGACGGAAGCTCAACGATCAGCCCCGCACGATAGATTTTGTTGGGAACTCTAAGACCCAAGGAATCTAGTGGATGCCAACGTCTTCGTGCAAGATTACTTGAAATAGTCGTCAGTTGGACTACCATTCTTTGCTTGAGGGTTGAGTCTTCGGGACGCGGATGAGGTGATGTTCACACCCTAACCCAAGGGCGCTGATTAGCTACCGACAGGTTGGGTAGCGAGACTCGCTATTGAAGTGTCTCGCCGCTGAAGTGTCGTTACCAAGTTCTGTGGAGTCCACCATGATGTGCGTGTTATATTCACACCGTCCATCCATTTGTAGAGATCATTTTAAGGCGTGATAAAAAAAAAAAAGGAATGAGGCTCACCGTTGAAACCTTCCTAAGGTCTGCCATGATGTTTTTTTAGATCTAGCCTGTTCATGTGTCAACGCACACATGAAAGAAGTAAAAACACAAATATCATCTTGATCGAAAAATTCTGTGGGCCTTAGAGATTTTTAATGATGGGGTCACTCTCGCCATTATTTTCTGTGGTGGGGTCCACTAGCTTTGGATCTGACTCATTCTTTAGATCATGACTTAATATAATCTCTCCAAATGAATGGACGGTATGGATACAAAACATACATCATGATGGGCCAACAGAACTTGGTGACGTCACTCCAGTAGCGACTCTCGCCACTCAACAGTAGCGAATCCGCGTCCCCACCCCTAGCGGTGGTTTGTTGTTGTTTTGGGTGTTATGGGCCCAACGCAGCGTATCTGATTTATGTACACGTAGTCCATCTGTTTTGCCCCCTCATTTTAACAAAATGAATCCCAAAATAAAGTAGATCCGAAGCTCAAGTGAACCACACCATTAGAAAGTAGTGATTGATCGTTGATTAAAAACTTCTTAAGGCCAGAATCATGGTAAGACTGATATTTGTGGTTTACCTTCATCCATATCAAGTGACCTTATCAAGACGTTGGGGTGGCCCTAGAGAGGTTTCAATTGTGGGAGTAATTATCCCTATTGAAAAATGGATGTACGATGTGGATGTAAAACACATACGTTATGCCCCAACGGACGCCTAATCCGCGTTACCCGGTAACATCTCAGTGGGTGTTATCGGCACCTTGGGGCCCACCTTGACGATGTGTTGTATGATCCACATCTTTGATCGGTTTTTCTGGCACATTTTAGGAGATGGTTCCAAATATTAAGCATATCCAAACCTCAGGTGGACCATGCCACAGGGAATAGTGGTGATTGAACTCCCACCATTAAAAACTTCCCACGGCCCACCACAAGAATATTGTTAATGTTTAATTTTGATAAGGTTAACCAGATCTGGACAAGGGAAAGTACAAACATCAGATGGATTCAAAAACCTCTGTAGCTTAGAAAAAGTTTTTTTATTTTTTAAACACTTGTATCCATAAGGTGGGCCCTACACAGTGAGGGTAACACCTAATCGGCTACCAAATGGCAGCTTGATCCAAAACACTTGTATCCATAAGAAGTTTTTAATGGTGGAAATTCAATTCCACTGTGGTCCACCTGAGATTTGTATCCACTTCATGGTCTGGACCATGATATAAAATGAGCTGGAAAAACTTAAGGACGGCATACATATGCAATACATACATCAAGGTGGGCCCTGCAGTCAGGGCCGCACCCATTGGCTGGATCCAGGGTTGCACCTAATCCGCGCCCTGACCTAATCACTCATCTGGCGAATCCCTCTAAGAATCTGATCATGCGTTGTACTTGCACAACAGGTATTTGAGTATTGGATGGTTAATACATTTACAACGGTCCACCTAAAAAGTACATTTATCACGTATCCATTGGCCACCATGTGGGTTTAGAAAGCGGATTGGTAACTGATGCATTGACGCCAATAAGTTCTGTGACTCTCATCATAAGGTATGTATTACATCCAAACCTTCCATCCAATTTTCGAGCTCGCCATAAGGTTTTGGTGTGAAAAATAAAATAGATATAATGACCAATTGGACCACACTTAAAAAAGATGTGGAGAATTGAACGTCTGCCATTACGGAAGTTTTGAATCAATATGAAATTTATTTTCTCTCTACATTAGGGGTCTTTGCGGCGTTATGATGGAAAATAAGCATTATGGTGGCCCTACCAAATTTTAGCAGTGAAAATCATTATCTTGACTGTTGTTTGTGGTGTGGTCCGCTTGATCTTTGGATATGATTCATTTATTGGATAATATTTTAAATTGATCTCGAAAAATGTATTAACAATGTAGATATGATAAATATATTATTGTGAGTCATATGTAACTTTGATTTCCTTTGAACTGTTCGTACAACTCATGGCACGAAGAGCATCAGCGCTCGTCTTCGCACGACACATTCCTACAGCAATTATATAGCTGATGTGGGATACACCAGCCTATCCGCTTCCGTGGAGTTATCAAAGTAATTAGATGCTGGGACCCACGTCTTGATTTACTAAGATCTTGAGCACGTATCCATCTGACAGTGGCCACCATGTGGACGGACATCTCAAGAACTGCATGATTGGAATATCATAGGACATCTTACGGACGGACGCAGATTGCGTACTACCCTTGCCTGTCCCTAACTCTGAACGGGCAGTTCTGTGGATGAGCGTACCGTGATGTATTTGTACATTTAACCCGTCAATCCCTCCTCCCAGGTTATTTTAAGGCATGAACACAAAAATGAACGGATCCAATGCCCAAGTGGACCACACTAAATAATAAGTTTGGTTGTATTAAAATACACGAAGCATTAAATGTAAAAGTCATCTGTAGTGTGGTTCAGTTGAGCATTGGATCTATTTCATTTGTATTATAATATTTAAAATAATTTTTTAATATTTAAAATAATTTAAGAAAAGAAATAAACGACTTGGATGTACGATACATCATGGTGTATTTGCCCGCAGAATTGTCCGTTCGGAGCTAGGGACGGGCGGAGGTAGTACGCAATCCGCGTCCCTTACAAACTGCATGGATGTAAAATCCTATAGCTGTTGATTCGTTGTCAATATCAATGTGTCAGTTGAGCTTTGCTAACTCCGCACGGATATGACTTAGCTCATGCACACGCCATCACATGTGCCAGCGTGGCATACAAGTGTAGTATCTAAGCCATCAATTAGAAGGGTACCAGTATGTAAATTCCCATACAAAGAATCACGTAGTTCTACTGGTCAAGTGGACCACAGTTAACCAAACAAATCTACAGTTACAAATAAATCAGCCGGAAGTGTTGTAAACCGTCCAATTACTTCAATTATTATGGCATACCTAGTTAGTGGACCACTTTTATATTTGAGTAATAACATCTACTTTGTGAGTTCCACCTGATGGATGGCTTGGATATTTCACCCGTCTGCCACTGTTGGCCTATGTAGTAGCATATGCATTAGCTGACTTGTGTACACGTGTGGGGTTAGCAAAGCTCTGCCATGATTTGATAGCTAAGACTGAATCTGTGGGCGTAGCAAAGCTCTGTCAGGACAAGCAACCATCAACGGACATAAAAATTGGACGGTGACTCTTTTCAATTTATTTTAAGTTCGTTTTGCACGTGCAGCCTGCCTATGATTGTATCGTATCCGTTTGATTTTTGGCACTTCGCATCGTTAAGGTGGATATCGACCGGTGACCAGCAAGGACACAGCACATATCACTCGTCTCCATGCGTGTGGTGACATGTAGTTACAAAGTGTCATGCGTTCATAGTCAACAAAAACCGCATCCTGACATGTTAGTAACTTAATAGATTGTTAAAATGGTAAACAATTCATTCAAATAGATAGGAATGCCAACAATTCAACGAATGAAAAGTTAAAATTACTTTCAACGTGGGAAAAGGTCAGAAAAAAATAAGAAAATCAAAAGAAGAAAATTTAGAATTCGGAAAGTGTCGGCAATGTGTATATATGCATATTGTTGTAGTTCAATGTGACACGACGATGCATGTGTTAACGAACTATCCATGCTCGATCAAATATGTGTAATTAGGATAAGTTACGTATGGCAGGTTGTGCCTGAGTCCAGTTGGATTGAATGCTTAATACCCCAGGCACCAAATTAGTTGTGAAGGTTGAATTGAATGTTTAGCTACCACTATTGTATTGATAACGCAATTTAGAAGGGAAGTGATAGTCATTCTGTATGAAAACTTTTTGTCTTGATTTAAGGATTTTTCTTTTGGCGATGAAGGTAAGCTTTAAGTTTTTTAATAATAAAAATAAAAGTTGAATCGTCGATTTTATTGACATATAATGAAGTTTAATACAATCAGTAATATTATAAAATAAATAGAGAAATAAACTAAAAAAATAAATACATGCAATCACCTATATAAACAAACAATTGAGAAAAATGGTTAGTAAAATGTGATTAGAGTGATTTTCCAAGTATGAACTTGAAAGATTGGACAAAAGTCGAAGGATTCAAAGCTAAAATTACGATAAGACAGAGTTGCACTATGAAAGATTGTGTTGATGGCTCGGTTGGTGCCTCAAGCTATAACATCTCGAATTTTCGCGGCTCGAGTACATAGTCGTGCCCGAGAATTTCAGGTGTTAATAATGTATAAATTGGATGCTTTAAAAATTACACATTTTTTTAGATCACATCCAGTTACATTCATGGATGTAATCATTCACGAGCATAAAATTGATTATATTTATTATTTCATTAGAGTAAAAGAATTCAACAAATTATCAAATGCCCTCTCAATGGGAGCTTATTATATTATCAAGTTTGCAGGAAAAATATAAATAAAACTAAGTTGTAAAACTATCTTCTTATTCATTCAGTATAATCTTTCATAAAGGGATGGTTCTCTGGGTCTTCAATTTGTACATCACTTATATCATCAGTACGGTTGAAGAAGGTCAATACCCCACTCATAGTGATGGTTATCCTTTAAAGTTAACAATAATTTAAGATATTCATCAAAGTAATGTAAGGGTTCTGATAGTTTCATACTCCACCACTACAAAAGGAATCAGTATGCGCAACTAATATGTATATGAATGCTTGTCTAGCAAAGTGTATGCAACTTATCATATGTAGTGATCATCATAATGTGGAATATAATTCATATAATATCCAATTCGTCCTGCATCCCATAACTACGGAGATTCATAAAGATTTGTTGGCGTGTCCAATGTTAACGTGGATTTATGCGAATATCTCAAGGCGACACATCAACGCGATTGGAAAATTTTCGTGACATAATGTTTTCATGGAGCGACTATTTGCTACATCCAATCCCGAGAAGTAATGTAATACGTATGACGATTTACTTACATCGATTGTGCACTACGCCAACCAACCCCACGAAATTATACATTGAACAATAAGACTGCTATCAGAAACACATCACGTCCACGATAAATATTTGACTTACTAGCTGTGATACCTCTCTCACATCACTTACATTGATAGAGAAATAAATTAAATCATAAGAGTTTTGAAATTTTAAGATACATGCCCAAGCCATAAAGGGAGGTAGCACAAGACTAACATAATAAAATAGAAGAGTAGCTATAAGCTAACTCAATAAAAGAGGAGAGTAACAATAGTTAACTTAATAAAAGAGAAGAGTCGCAATGACAAACTCAACAAAAGAGGAGAGTAACAATGACTAACTCAACAAAAGAGAAGAGTTACAACAAAATTGGTAAAGGGCAAGGGCAAGACTTGTATCCATCGCCCTACATAAATCATAAAGATCACTCATAATTAAAATCATACCTTAACCATGATTCTCAAAGGATAAATAATTGTTAGTGATAAATTAAACAATTTTAGGCTGAGAATCATAATAACATGAAAGCAAAGCATGTAAAAGGAAAAATAAATCATATCAACTTAAATCAAGGTAATTTTAAAGGAATCCATCTCCTTAGCCTTAAAATCTAAACCCAAGGTATCTATCCATGTAAAAAAGCTTATACATGAAAATTTTTCACATGAATCATGACATTGCTTGAGCAAGAGAGAGACCATATACACGGAGAAAGAAGCGGATGATAAACGTTTAGGCTTCTCTTTCTCTTTCTTTCTCTCTTTCTCTCTCTCTCTCTCTCTCTCTCTCTCTCTCTCTCTTTCTCTTTTTCTCTGTCTCTTTCTTCCTCTCTCTTTCTCTCTTTCTCTCTTTCTCTCTCTCTCTTTCTCTCTCTTTAGGCGTTAGGAGCTTAGGCGTGTGAGTGTAGAGGGGAACGTACACTCCTTTTTAAAAGGAGTGGGCGTGTGAGAGGGGTGTGTTTCATCTCAAAGTTGGATTGAGTTTCTTTAAATTTTTTCTTTTCTAACGATAATTCATTGATTATGTTAGGGTCGTTGAATAAAGACGGTATACAATTTTCTTGGTGATTCGAAATTTAGATTAGCATATCTTAAAAATTCTCCTAACAGGTGGGAAAACGAACTTGATCTCAATTAACAGTCCACACTTAATGATCAGGGCTCAATTTTAGAAGAAATGTATAGTCAAGATAGACAAACGGTTGAACAAAATTTGGTGGTTGATCAATGCTCGAAAAAGCCAAAATCTAAAATTTTACCGTTTTGTACTAAAAATAAGGAATTGGCTTCAACCTTTAATGGTGTAGGATCATAGATCGGGGCCTAAATGTTGCCTAACCTCGTAGTCATATGAGACTAAAGTGTGGTCCAAATTTGAGTTACGATGGATGGAAGGAAGTGATTAAATTGGAAGATCTAGATTTATAAGGAGTTGTTAGGCCTTGACAGGATAATTTCGAGCCTAAGAAAAAGCCTACCAAAGTGGGGTCTTCATATTTCACACTTAATCCATATGATGGGCAATCCAAGTTGTTCATATGAAGGAAAATATCCTACTATGACTACCCACAAGGTTTCTTTACTCGATGGACACTAAAATCAACGGTTAAGGGGCTGATTTGTTAATTGGATTACTTTCACAATAATTTAAGGGCCAAAATTTAACATATATGATTAATTTATGACATAGGCAGGGTATAAAATTTCAAATCAAACGAATTGTGGAAACCATGTGATCTAGAATTTAGGGGTATAGGTCAATGGCATTTTCATAATTATTGCTGATATAAGAGTTTTGAGAAATCTAATGGTTCTACATGGTCGTAAGAACGATTCTAAGTAATTCTTATAAAATAACTTCTATTTAAATCATTATGAATAAGGAATTATTCACCAAACTAATTAAGGAAATGTACGTATATCAACCAACATAATATATGGTCAGATGACATGTTGGAAATAGAAGACTTGATGGTTGATACTCTAACAACATATATAAGTATATGTATGATCAGTTTTATAAATGGAAGAACACAAGGTAAGTTTCTGGAGTGATTAGGGGTTAAAATATGTGTATCATTAGATTTAAGTATCTTGTTCACATGTGTAAGTTTCTCAGATTATAATTCTGATGATGGGTTAGGCATATTCATAGGTGATGAATAAGATGAATGGATCAGAATTTAAACTTGATGTGTGTACGAGTGGATATAGAGATCAAGTAGCTAGTCTACTTGATGAGAATGTAAAAATAAAAATCAATGCAATCAATCTAGGTTGTGTGGGAAACTACCTACGAAGCGATGGCTGCTCTGATGGATGCACTGTTTCAGCAAGCACTTCATTGATGAGTGTTGATTGAGGTTTGCACAGTTCACCCATATAATAAAAGCTTAGCAAAATGCCTCCAAACAAATAACATTTTCCTCAGACTAAAAAACTCAATGCGAAATGGAGATTTTTTCCCACCTTGGTAACAAAATGATTCCATTAAGAAGAGCTACAAGGATTTAAAATGCATAAACCTGGGAGATCCACCCCAACCATCACCAACTCACTGGCCAAAGCGTTAAATTCTCACTTCCACTCACAAACTTTCCTTGGAAACCCTCAGTCCTAAGACACAAAGCTTTCCTAAAGGGTTGTTTGGATGCTTGTAAGTGGGAGGTGACTTACAAGTGATGTTTGGGGCGAGGAAATTCACCTGTAAGTGCTAGGAAATTTCATGGGGCTGGTGTTTAAGTGAATAACAGCTGAAAGTGATAGTGACGAAAGTCACAACTTGAAAACTTACAGGCATCCAAAACAATCCTTATACGCGGAGGGGGCGGAGAGAAATCAAACTGGTAAAAGATATGTCATGAAAGCCTGTTGCAAATTGCTATCCTCGAGAGACCGTGCTCACATTAAACTTCCAATCCCAGTATAGTGGAGCTACGCATGCTGCTGGATGCTGCGGTCAGCACCTCACTTGCCATCTGAACCTAAATAGTTAAGATATCTGGATACAAGTGGCTTCAGAAGACCTTAGAGAATTATGCCCATTCAAACATGGATTCTTCCACCTTATCAAGTAAAGCTTTTGACTGCCCATTCTAACAAATAGTGTCAACCAAACACCCCACAAAACTCTCCCCACTTTCTTGAAAGGGCCTATTTCTCAGCTGGAAAATTTCTCACCAACCAATTCCCTAGGGACCCAGTTAATTGGGAATCTTTCTTGGAAGTAGCTCCAAATCTCCATTACCACAACTTTAATGTAAAAGTTAGACAATTTCCTGTTTCCTCTGCTGCTCTGCACATGATGCATCTACTGGGTATTTGAGTATTATGATGGATAAGCGAGAATATTTGGGTATATGATGGTTTTATCTTAAAATCAACGGTCAGATGGCTTGACTATCAATGGAGAATATTCCCAACTGTCAGATTCATGTTGGAGAATGGATGTAAGGTTAGGATATCTAGATTGGTATCGTACACATGTATATAATAAGTTAAATTTCACAGTAAAACTCAAGAACTTTCAATACTCAGGTATTGAAAAGTTTGGAGTGTTACATGAGCTCTCCTTTATTTGTTCCTTATATAAATTGGGAGGTGGCAACTACATTAGGTTTCCTTACTGGAGTGGGATACTTGAAGGCTATGAGATCAGATCGTATCTCAGTCAAATTAAAATTCCTCATCGCATCCTTTGATTTCCTTCTAATTTATGAGAAATTTATTTCTTGAACCTTCGTAGTCGTCGTGAAAGTATCGATCATCTTTGGAAAGTTTTCCATTTTAACAGGATTATGTGAGACAGCCTTGTCGAGCATATCTGGATTGTAATATATTTTCTATCTCAATAGGGCTTTATAAGCTTGTTGGGCATGCTGCTCAACCACATGTGTCACTCAAGTGAGGGGTACGTGTCCTTCACTGCGGTGTTTTGTCTACAAACCTACATATGACTCTGAGTTGTTCTGCTTTTGGTAGGTTTTGTATTGCCAAAAGATATACGGTGAAAGATATTCTCGAGGCGCAAGTAAGATTTCATCTCATCATTCGTATGTAGTGTCGACATGTGGTGGTATATCATTGGTCCATGTGGATGTGTCAGGATAGGTGTAAATAATGCCCTTGTTACTTTACATTCGAAGCATGTGAATGGGCGTTTCTGATCTTTTAATTTCGACAGTCGCTTTGATGCATGACATGGGTTTGCTTTCAACTGTCGTGTGCAATAATGCTGCATAAAAAATGTCCTATCATTAATGTTAAATTGAGAGTTTCTATGGTCATGACTATCTATAAATAAAGCTCCTTTTGCACTTTCTCATCACCCAATTTTTCTGCCTCCTTTCAAATTTTTATCATAGTATACTTTGGTCTCTCTCTGATCAAAGTGGTGACAACTTTCTAGGAAGACAACACTCTCCATGGGTGGTGGCCAAAGTTCAAAGACTCGGCCATTATTTTGAAAAAATAAATAAAAATAAATAAAGACTTGCGACTTCCCGAAGAACAATTGGCTAGAGAATTTTTTATATCTTTTAATTATTCCCTTATTTTTGTTTTAATTTATACATCTTTTGTATGAAAGAAAATTTTGCAATTCATCTTTGTAATAACTAATTAAAGGAAAAAAAAAATCTTTTCAACACATTGCTAGACCATCATTTTCTTTCCGCTTCTTTATTCTCTCTGCCATAGTCAACTTGCTCAGTGGTCGACTCTTCTTCTCTCTACATGGACTCTCATAAAGTTGGGTAGTACTGAAATTGCATGAAATAGGATACCATGACTATACGTAGAAGCTTGACGGAGCTATAAAATGAATGACTATATCTTAGAGGGGGTTTGATTAGGACTGATTAAAACACAATTGCTTACTTAAACTAATATGCCAATTTAAATTAAAGCAAATAATTCTAAGGCTTCCAAGCCAATAGAGGGTCCAACCACATAAACTACTAAAGATGTACCAATTGTGCAACTATTTTATAATTGATAGTGAGCTTGTGTGTGCATTACAAGTTAAGTACCTACCATATAATTCAATTCAAGCATTCATATGATTTCCTAATTAAACATGTAAGCATGAATAAGAATGTATGCAATTCACAATCACAAATACAAGCATATATAGTGGTTCAATTTTTTCACTCCACTCCTGGTAGATGCACTCTCCTTGAGTGTACCGGTATTCACTATCAAAAGTTTACAATCAGGTTCACCTCTAAGCTATATAAGGGTACACTCCCGCCGGAGCCTACACAAGGACTTACCCACGTACTCATCCATGTCAATGGCCTACGCAAGGACTAACTACTTACACACCCGTGTCGGTGGCCTACACAAGGACTTACCCACATACCGACCTGTGTCGATATCCTATACAAGGAATTACACACATACTCACTCGTGCTGGTGGCAGTATGGTCTGACATAAGAGCTTATGCAAGTTTGGGTTACAAACTCTACACTCAATCCTACACAAAGATGAGTATAGGGAATCTTATAATTGACAACTTACTTTCCTGATTAAGCCTAGAGCTGGGCATCGAGCCAAGTCAGACCGAGTTAGGGATGACTCGACTTGATCCGATTTTGAAATAGGCCTGACCCGAACTTGATCCGACTTGATATCGAGTCTAACATGCCTAACTCAATCCCAGTCCGGTCTAGCCTGGACTGAACTAGACCGAGTTCAATCTAGTTAGAAGTACCGAGTCGAGTCAAGTTGGCACTAAGTCGGATTGAGAGATGAGGAAGGGAGAGACCGAGAGAGTAGAGAGGAGAGAGAGAGGAGGAGGAGGAGAAGGAGGGTGATGGTGGTGGGTGGTTGTTGGGCTTAGAAGATGAAGAGGATGAGGGAGGGAGAGTGTAATGTCCTGGATTTTCACTGTTTTGGATTTTTAAAAACTCTTGAATTTTTTTTTATAATTAACTTATATTATCACTTACTGACCATTAACACTCAATGTTAGTTTATACATAGATGGTACCAGTAAACAACCACACAAATCCGATTAATTAGCCATAGGAAGTTAACGAATCCGACCGATCACTTAAACACCCAGTTTAGCCACATGATTTGCTCATACAAGGCCTAAATCTAGCCGACCTATTGTTAATTAGTTAAGACAATTACAAACAAATAAAGACCTACTAAAATTTAAGATAACTAGTGGTCAGATCTTAATTAACAAACCAAATTAATCTAATTACCCCTTTAGCCTAAAAACCAACGGTTTAGAGTTATTAAGATCGAATCACCATTTCTGCTAATTATAAATAGATCACACTATGAACGCAGTTAATCTAAACCCTAATAACTGTACATCAGAAATCTCGATACCTAATTCATTCTAAAAATGCCTTGATTATCCAAACAAGCCCTAGATCACTCGTTAGTGGCCTACTAAACTTAAAACTATATAATAATGTCCGTCTCACTAGGCTTGACGCCTATCATGGGTGGTAAACTAAGGTAGTGTAAGTGCTATGGTTTCTTGCTCCATTGTTTGTCAAATTTTGTTGTGCCAAAACCATAATCTGTGTCTTGTGTAGTGCGTTGATGTTCAAGGCATTGCATTACAATGCTTCAAGTCAAGAATGAAGATCTACTTTAAGAAATGCAATGTTAAGTACATTGTCCACTCTTGTAAGCTTCAAAGTTCAGAGTTTTTAAAGAGGTATATCAAAAGACAAGTTCTTGTTCAAGACTTAAGATAAAGTACAACTCAATATAAAGTATAACTCAAGATGAAGTATAACTCAAATCCAAGCTTTAGAATATCTCAAGTACAAGTTACATCATGTGTCAAGATCTCAAGCTTCATAATCTTCAAAGTGAAGAAATGAAGACTCAATGTTCATACATCACTTTCAAGGTATTATTGACCTTAAACTGACCTCGAGGTAGGTCATTTTGTATACATAATTCAAATTGAATCTCTTTATAAGTGTTTGGACTGTTCTAAGACTAGTCATGAACCTTGTTCGACTAGTCCTAACACTGGCTCGACTAGTCTAAAAAATTCTAGGACCAGTCCTAAGTTTGTTGCAAAATTTTAGAATTTTTTGTTCATCCACGACTAGTCCTGGACTCTTCTCGATCGGTCGTATGAACAGTGCATGACTCGATCCATGACCAGTGTAGCAGTTTCGACTCAAACTCTAACAACCATTCCTGGCTCCTCACGACCGGTTTTGGATAGCCTTCGACCACTTATGAAACGGTTTTATTTGATCACGCTCAAAAATTCAAAAAATCTGTTCGACCTTCGACCAGACGAAGTGTCTCAGGACCAGTTGTAGGTGCGATTTTTGTAACTATAAATAGACGACGAATTTCAGAGTTTGATAATTCAATTCAAGAAAAATCAAGGCATCACTCTAAGAGATAAGTTTGTAATCTTCTTAAGCTATATTGTGCATATTTAATATTCTCTTTTGTTAGTTTTTTATATTTTATTTTGTTTCTGCATTCCAATCTGATTTGAAAGAGTAATTGTGATATTCTACTTCTTAGAATCAAAATAAAATAGAGCTAGCCCAACTTGGTTTAATTTAAAATCAATTAGAATGTAGAACTATTACAAAGTGAGTATTAGACATTGAACTTCTACTCCGAACTTGGTTCTTCTGGGCTGCAACAAAAGGAGAAATCTAGATATTTTACATTTGTGTAAATCTTCTGTTATTTGGTTTCTTTTGAGATTATGCCAGAAAAATCTCATTTGTTTGGTTATCTGAGGAGAGCCATAAAACTCAGAGTGGGAGTTTTTGAATTGTATAAGCCCATTTGAAAGACACAATTGTGAGGGTTTTAGGTGAACCTGAGAAAAACTTATTTTCATAGTGAACGCTAATATCCACCGGGTGAGGATATTAGGAGTGGAGTAGCAAGCTATGTGGCTATTGTTTAACAGTTGGTGTACACACAGGCGAACCACTATAACTCTTTGTGTCTTGTAATTTGAATGTTTATTTAATTTCTATATCTTTTATCATTCAAGTTTGTAGGATGTATGTGTGGATGTGAATATTGTAATCTTTCATTTCAAGCATTGTGGGAATGTTGTAATAACTTAGAATTTCTTTCTTGCTTTTTCCTTTCTTCCTTTCCAATTTGAAATATTGTTTCTCTAATTGTTCTAGTAAGGTTGTTCTGCCATAAACCCTTGGTTTTTATGGTGAAAGGTTATCCTTAGAACAACTAGAATTTGAGGTTGGTTTACATTCTGTATCGTGGATTGTTATCTTTCCTTTTCTTGGCTATCTTATTATTTTATTTCACTGTTATATTTTTAAGTTTTAGCATAGTCCTATCCCTCCCTTCTAGGACATATAGCTTGGCCTTTTCAAGTGGTATCAAAGCCTAATAGCTCGTTTTAATTATTATATTTTTAGATTTATTTCCTGAGCTAACCAATCTAAGCTATTTATTAGATGTTGAATTTTGATAGCCTTTCAGTCACTAGGCCTCCACCATTTGATGACACCAATTATACCTATTGGAAAGCCAGGATGAGGATTTTCCTTAAATCCATGGATGAGAATATGTGGCTAGCCACAGTGACTGAATTGACCCCTCCTACCATAGAAGTAACTTGAATCGATGGATACAAATCTATGAGAATTACACCTACTTCTCTTGGACTATACTTCAGAAAAGTGAGAGTAGTGCAAATGCAAAAGCACAAAATGTAATCCCTTGTGCACTATCAACGGATGAATTCAAAAGAATTATATCCTGTATTTTGCAAAGCAAGCCTGTGATATTTTAGAAATAACACATGACGGAACATCAATTGTTAAGAAATCTAAAATTCAAATCCTGACAACCAAATTGAGGAAATACGTATGGAAGAAAATGAAATGTTCATGGACTTCTATACAAGATTAAATGACATTGTGAACTCTATGTAGGGTCTTGGTGATAAAATCCCAGAAAGTAAAATTTATGTAAAAGTACTAAGCTCACTTCCTGAACGGTTCAATTATAAGGTAACTGCGATCTAGGAACTTCGTGATATAGACAACATGAGGGTAAAAGAATTAGTTGGCTCTTTACAGACTTATGAGTTAACTTTTAAAGTTCCTAAAGGTAAAATCTTCTAAAAAAGTTTTTCAAGAAAATAATAGCAATTCTGATGTAGAAAACTCTAAAGATGATATGGCTCTTTTATCGAAAAAGTTTTACAAAATTTTTAAAAGTAAAAAGAGGGTTGATTTTCAAAAATCTAATGATAATAAGAAATCTAAACCTAAAACACAAAAAACTTTAAAAGACAGTTAGTGTTACAATTGGCATGAATATAGGCATTTAACAAACAAATGTCCTAATAACTGAGTCAGGCAATGAAGTTAAAGCCCTTATGACTCTAGCCAAATTCACTTTTTCAGATAATGATGATTCTACTAGTGAAGAAAATCTGAATAGTCATCATGAAAATGAAGAAGATCTTCAAGATGCTTATAATGCCCTTTACAAGGAGAGTTATAAAATTGCTGTTAAACTTAAACTTCAGAAAGAAAATTTTTTAAAGTTTAAAGAAAATTTTGATTCTCTTGTTTTAGAAAAATTCCACATTTCAGATTGTTTTGAAAAATCGAAATGCGATTTAGATTTCAAAACTTCCCTCATTGAAAATCTTAAATCTGAAAATGAAAAACTTAAACATGAAGTCTCTTCACTTTTGAGTTTAAAGAATACATGGAGGTATGCTCAAGGTGATCCAAAATTAGAAAAGCTTTTGTCTGGATTAAGAAAATATGGTGACCGATCTGGTTTGGGCTACGATAAAAATATTCCTCCTAAACAAAAGAATACTCCTAAGTTTGTAAAAGGGGAGTTCTCAAACTCAAAAGAGAAAAGTTCTAATAAAAGTTTTTCTAAAAATACCAAAAATTTTCAATCTTTTAACCCTAAAAGTAATCATATCAACTATAAAAATCAGAACCAAAACCCTTTAGCTAAGAAAATAGTTGATTTACTTAAGGAGCTCTTAAAATCTAACGTAGTAGGTCATTCTTACAACAACTACAAATACAAGAAGACCAACTATACTCCTAAACCCAAAACAGTTATGAAATGGGTTACTAAGGTTACTTGCTTGGTTGTTCACACAACTTTCAAAGCTTTAAGCCATTCAAAGTGGTACCTAGACAGTGGATGCTTCAAGCACATAACTGGTGATAAAGGTTTATTCACCGATCTTAAAGACATGGCTGATGGCTCAGTAACATTTGGTGATGGTAGAAAATGCAGGATTATTGGCCAATGTACGGTTCAACTCTTTAACCTTCCCTTATTTAAGAATGTTTTATACGTTGAAGGGTTAAAACACAATCTTTTAAGCATATCTCAAATATGTGATAAAAATCATAGTGTAAAATTTACTAACCAAGTTTGTGAAATTTTAAACAAAAAGGGTTCCGTAATATTAACTGGTCATAGAACTTCTGAAAATTGCCATA
This sequence comes from Magnolia kwangsiensis, assembly GCA_037074715.1. Lineage (NCBI taxonomy): Eukaryota > Viridiplantae > Streptophyta > Magnoliopsida > Magnoliales > Magnoliaceae > Magnolia > Magnolia kwangsiensis. Next base: position 70,375,227 of record CM073582.1, on the reverse strand, counting down.
TTGTTAGTGATTCTAGCTCATCTAGTCAATCGTGTTACATGGTTCATACCGATAAGACTGAGTTATGGCATAAACATCTTGGACATGTACATTATCGTAATTTATATAGATTGAGCAAAAGACAATTAATAAGAGGTCTACCTAAATTATAGAAAGTAGACAAAATTTGTGGCAAATGCCAGATTGACAACCAAAGTAGGAGTACTCACAAAAAGGTGAACTTTAATGCCACATCCAAACCACTTAAACTTCTCCACAAGGATCTTATAGGACCAACTAAGATGGAGAGTCGAGGAGGTAAAAAATATATACTGATAATAGTGGATGATTATACGAGATTCAATTAGGTAGCCTTTTTAAGGGATAAATCAGAAACGCTTGATGAAGTGAAAAGAGTTCTCAAACAAATCTAAACGGAAAAAAGTTCTTGAGTCTGTAAGATCCGTAGTGATCATGGATCAGAATTTGAGAATAGCAGTTTTGAGAAATTTTGTTATGATCAGGGAATATCTCATGAATCCTCTGCACCCAAAACACTACAAAAAAATAGAATTGTTGAAAGAAAAAATAGAGTGCTTCAAGATATGACAAATGTAATGTTGAATAACATGAAGCTCTCTAGAAATCTTTGGGCTGAAGCCATAAATACTGCATGTTATATAATCAACCGAGTTTATACAAGTAAGTCAAACAATAAAACGGCTTATGAAATATGGTTCGTTTTTGAGTTTTTCGCAGCAAGTGCTATATTTTACGTGACCGTGAAAATCTAGGTAAGTTTGAAGCTAAAAGTGATGAAGGAATCTTTTTAGGGTATTCTTTGAACAATCGAGCGTATCGAGTACTGAATAAGAGGACCGACATTATTCAAGAGTCCATTAATGTGGTCATTGACGATCACTTAAATAAACCTGCCTCAAGTCCAGATAATGATGATGTTCTCTTAATTGACAAATCAAATACTTTATCAAGTTAAACTAACTTCGAACTGTGGACTGTCAAAGATCATCTAACCACTCAAATTCTTGAAAACTCTCTCACCGGTGTGCGCACTCGTAGACAACTAGAAGATATATGTAACTACGTGTGCTTTACATCTCAGATAGAATCAGCAAATGTAAAAGAAGCTCTTACTGACGAACACTGGATTGTTGCGATGCAAAATGAACTTAATCAATTTATTAGAAATGATATTTGGTATCTTGTTCCTAAACCTAAAGATAAACATATTATCAGAAGTAAGTTAATTTTTAAAAATAAGTCTGATGAACTTGGTAATATAATTCAAAATAAGGCTAGACTGGTTGTACAAGGGTACACTCAAATTGAAGGCATCGATTATGATGAAACCTTTGTCCCAATAGCTCATCTTGAATCTATCAGACTATTTATATCCATTGTGTTCTTTAGAAAGATCAAAATATATTAAATAGATGTAAAGAGTGCTTTCTTAAATGGTGATCTACATGAAGAAGTGTATGTTGAACAACAAACGGGTTTTGAAGATCCTAAGAATGCTGATCATGTCTATCACCTAAAAAAGGCACTATACAGTTTAAAACAAGCTCTCAGGGCATAGTATGAAAAATTGACTAAGTTTTTACTAAGTCATAATTTTCTAATGGGAAGTGTTGATAAGACTCTTTTTGTTAAGAAACATAACGATCATATCTTAATGGTGCAGATCTATGTTGATGATATTATTTATGGATCTACTTGTACTAATAAGACTATTGAGTTTGCAGATTTAATGAAATCTAAGTTTGAAATGAGCATGGTTGGGGAATTGAATTATTTCCTAGGGTTGCAAGTAAAACAACAACCTGATGGTATTTTCATTTCTCAGACCAAATATGTTCTGAACTTGATTAAAAAGTTTGAATTTGAAAATAGTAAGAAGTTTGATACTCCTATGAGTATAACATTAAGACTCTCAAAAGACTCTACAGGTAAAAGTGTGGATCCTAAATTATATCGTAGTATGATTGGCAGTTTACTTTATTTAACTGCAAGTAGACCTGATATTACTTTTAGTGTTGGTATTTGCATTAGATATCAATCTAACCCTAAAGAGTTACATCTAATTGCTGTTAAGTGAATTATTTGATATGTTACAAGTACTGTAAATTTGGGTCTCTGGTATTCATATGATACTAGTGTTCAGTTGGCTAGGTACACTGATGCTGATTGGGCTGGTAATATCGATGATAGAAAATTAACTAGTGATGGTTGTTTTTATATTGGAAATTGTTTAGTTTCTTGGTTTAGTAAGAAGAAAAGTTTCATATCACTTTCAACTGCTAAGGCTAAATACATCGCAGCTGGAAATATATGTACTCAGCTTGTATAGATGAATAAAATGTTAAGCAATTATGGAATTGCATAGGATTCAATGACTTCATATTGTGATAATTCCAGTGCGATAAATATATCTAAAAATTCAATCTAGCAATCACGAACCAAGCACATTGACATTAGATATCACTACATTCATAAATTAGTGAAAGAAAAAATAATTTCATCGGAATATATTCCAACCGAGACTCAACTTGCTGACATTTTTACTAAACCGCTCGATAAAAATAGGTTTAATAAATTGAAATTTGATCTTGGAATGTTTAATTTAATTTGATTAATCATGCATTTCTATATTATAACATATTTATTTGTTAATTAATTTATTTAAATTTTAAATTTATGTGAAAAATGCATGTTTTTGTGTTTGTATGACCAGTCGAGGATGTACTCGACCAGTCGTGGCACGACCGGTCGAGGACGTTCCACGACTAGTCGTGTAGCACGCTGGACCTTTTAATTTGGGAAAAATGTTTTTTTCCTCATTCCCTCTTTCTTCTCTATCAGGCCGTAGCTTGACTAGTCGAACCTAACTGTTTGATTCATCAATGTGAGTGAATTATTTTAGTTTTTCTTAGAGATTCAAGCTTTATTCACTTCATTTTCTTCCTTGGAGTGCTTGATTTCAAGTTTTCTTGAAGATTTTAGGGTTTTTCTCCATATTCCATTTTTGAGAAAACCTATTCCACATCCTTTGCAACTCCTTGCTTATTTTATTTTCTAATTACAAATGGATGCTAGAGGGAAAAAGAAAAACACTTGTGGTCCTTCCTCATCTTATTCTGCAATAATAATAAGGCTCCACCTTCGGTCACCCGAAGATGATCCTTCATATGTGCGGGATTTACGATTGCGCAATGTTATTGTTGAAAGACCTGTTGATCTTGAACACATTGCTCCTTTTGGTCTCCTTTCTCTTCTCCAAGCTGTAGGATGAGATAACATTCTACTTTGGGGTGGGCCGGCATACTGGTCCATTGCGCAGCCCATGTTTGCTTGAATTTCTAATTTTTTGATTAAAAATTTAACTTTTATAATTGTAACTAGAGAAGGCCCTTTTGCAGTTGATCGACACCTAATTTCTGGGCTAATGGACATACCTGTCAATGATGATGGTATTCCACCTAGTTCTCTAGTTGAGAAACCCTTAGAATCAAAAAAACGCTTGCTTACTAGAGCATTATGTAATATGGATGCACAATAGAGTCAGAAGGGGAATGCGCTCGCTTCCAAATACTTATTACCCAGATACAGGGTTTTGTATCAAATTTTTATATCCAATCTGTATCCACGTTCTAGTAACAAAACAGAACTGACTTCCTTTATGGTCCGTATTTTGTATTATATCATCACTGGTGCAAATGTCTATATGCCTTCTTTAATATATCATTCCATCATTCAGTTTCGTCTCCATTCAGGATATAGTGATATTCCATTTGCCTATCTTATGACTATGTTAGCTACCCACATGCTAATTACTATGCCTGTTGGAGAGGCTCCTATTTATCACCTTATTTTCAACAATTCAAATATAAACAAAATGAAATTGCGGTTGGCTGAGGGCCAAGTAGATGTTGGTGGTGGTGGAGCTAAAGGAGTGAATGAAGAGGAATGTGGTGATCTTCCTCCTGATGATATAAATATGGATGGCATTTTTGATGAAATTGATTCAGACTCTGCAAATGATCCTGACTTTGTGCCATCAGATTTTGATGCGTGTCTACGTGGACTTGAGGAGAAGGTAGAGAACATGAATGTTACCCATAATTTGTAATTTAAATATATCTACAAGTATCTTAGGCGCTTAAATAAGGGCCTTCATTAAATCGATCCTACCATACCAGCTCCTTCTTTAGGATCTGATTAAGTGCTTTATTCTTTAGTCTGTAATAACTCTAATACTATTTTGCTTTTGTTGGTATGTGAACTTTGATTTTATTTCATTTTGTAAGACTGACTTTTGTTTAAGCTGGTTATTGATATGTGAACTTTGAATTTGCTTATATTTCTTTCATAGTCAACTCCTTTATTACTCTCTTATTTGTTTTCCTCTTTCATATCTTTCTTGCTTCCTTTTGTCATATTATGACAAAAAGGGGGAGAATATTTTATTATGTGTATGTTTATGGATATATGGATTGTGGTGTGTTACTCAAGGAGAGTAAGTAAAGAGGTGTTGTGACTGGTTCATTATGTTGTGTGCTAGTTGATGATAACTGGTGCATGATTATTTAACTAGACTGTAACTGGTTTCTTTTTATATCTAGTGCATGATTCTTTATGTGTATACTGGTTATATTATTATTGATGGTGTTTTGTCACAAATTTGACAAAGGGGGAGATTGTAAGTGCTATGGTTTCTTGCTCCTTTGTCAAATTTTATTGTGCCAAAACCACAATCTGTGTCTTATGTAGCACGTTGATGTTCAAGGCATTGCATCACAATGCTTCAAGTCAAGAACGAAGATTTACTTCAAGAAATGCAATGTTAAGTACATTGTCCACTCATGTAAGCTTCAAAGTTTAGAGTTTTTAAAGAGGTACATCAAAAGATAAGTTCTTGTTCAAGACTCAAGATAAAGTACAACTCAATATAAAGTACAACTCAAGATGAAGTATAAATCAAATCCAAGCTTTAGAAGTCTCAAGTACAAGTTAAATCATGTGTCGAGATCTCAAGCTTCATAATCTTCAAAGGTCAACCAACATCTGAGGAAATGAAGACTCAATGCTCATACATCACTTTCAAGGTATGACTAACCTTAAACTAACCTTAGGGTAGGTCATTTTGTATACATAATTTAAATTGAATCTCTTTATAAGTGTTTGGACTGTTCTAAGACTAGTTCTAAACCCTGTTCGACTAGTTCTAGCATTGGCTCGACCAGTCGAAGAAATTTCAGGACTAGTCATAAGTTTGCTACAATTTTTTAAAATTTTTTATTCATTCACGACTAGTCCTGAACTCTTCTCGATCAGTCGTATGAATAGTGCATGACCCAATCCACAACCAGTCCAACAGTTTCGACTCAAACTCTAGCAACCATTCCTGGCTCCTCAGGACCAGTCATGGGCAGGTCACGACCAGTTGTGGAGGACTCACGACCGGTCATAGACAGCCTTTGACCAGTCATGGAACAGTTTTATCCAATCGTGCTCAAAAATTCAAAAATCTGTTCGACCTTCAACCAGTCGAAGTGTCCTCAGGACCAGTCATAGGTGCGATTTCTATAACTATAAATAGATGATGAATTTTAGAGTTTGATAATTCAATTCAAGAAAAATCAAGGCATCACTCTGAGAGATAAGTTTGTAATCTTCTTAAGCTAGATTGTGCATATTTAATATTCTTTTTTGTTAGCTTTTTATATTTGATTTTATTTCTGTATTCCAATCTGATTTTAAAGAGGAATTGTAATATTCCACTTCTTGGAATCAAAATCAAATAGAGCTAGCCCAACTTGGTTTAATTTAAAGTCACTTAAAATATAGAACCATTTCAAAGTGAGTATTTGATATTGAACTTCTATTCGAACTTCTACTTCGAACTTGGTTCTTCTGGGCTGCAATAAAAGGAGAAATCTAGGTATTTTACATTTATGTAAATCTTATGTTATTTAGTTTCTTTTGAGATTACACCAGAAAAATATCATTTGTTTGGTTATCTGAGGAGAGCAAGAAAACTCAAAGTTAGGGTTTTTGAATTGTGTAAGCCCATTTAAAAGTCACAATTGTGAGGGTTTTAGGTGAACCTGAGAAAGACCTATTTTCATAGTGAACGCTAATATCCACTGTGTGAGGATATTAGGAGTGGAGTAGCAAGCTGTGTGGCTATTGTTTGATAGTTGGTGTACACACAGGCGAATCCTTATAACTCTTTATGTCTTGTGATTTGAATGTTTGTTTAATTTCTATATCTTTTATCATTCAAGTTTGTAGGATGTATGTGTGGATGTGAATGCTGTAGTCTTTCATTTCAAGTATTGTGGGAATGTTGTAATAGCTTGGAATTTCTTTCTTGCTATTTCCTTTCTTCCTTTCTACGTTGAGATTTTTTTCTTTAATTGTTCTAGTAAGGTTGTCCTGCCATAAACCATTGATTTTTATGGTGAAAGGATGTCCTTAGAACAACTAGAATTTGAGATTGCTTTACATTCTGTATTATGGATTGTTATCTTTCCTTTTCTTGCCTATCTTATTGTTTTATTCCACTGTTATCTTTTTAAATTTTGGCATAGTCCTATTCACCCCCCCTCTAGGACATATAACTTGGCCTTTTAAATAGTGCCTAGAATTACTTAACTTGGGACGGAATTTAAGTGCTTCAAACGCATGACTCCCCTAAGTTGAAATTTGAAACTTAAGTAAAATTAGTCACTTTGTTCTTTCACAAAGTTGTGACTTTCAGACCGTCGATTCGTGGCCAAAGTCAGGGTACTGACTAAAGATATTTCTCAAACATATCCATATAGCCACGACCCCGATCGATTATCAGTGACCATTGAACATACTTTTAATCATATCTGTCAATCGGAACATTCAAATGGTGAGCCGATCATATCCATACTTAGATCGTCATTAGGGCTAAATATCCTATTGTATATATCAATATCTACACCCCATAGTAGGTCTAAAGGTTAGAAAAACCCTCCCATAAGGCTAGTATAATAAAAACTCAGTCCTTGGGGCAATTTATACAAAATCTGGCACTCTATAAGGGCTTTATTTGGGCACCCCATCTCTCCATACGAATTTGCATTTCCTAAAGGAGAGAAAGAGAGAAAGTGAAAGAAAAAGAAGAAGTAATAGAGTGAGAGTATGAGTTGAAGGTTTTGGTGTTTCCTTTCATCGGTCTCCTCCAACCAAGGCCCTGACCTCGATCATTTTCCTTCACCTAATCTACTCTATTTGTAATTGGGAGGTAAGAAACAAATCTTACTTCATAACCTAGGTTTTTCTAAAATGAATTACATGAATCTCATATAGTTCTTGGTGCATATATAGGAATTTGTGATTTCCCCACATCCCTAAACCTAGGAGATCAAAATCGGATATTCCTTCTTAAGGTGTGGACCATTATTTATAGGTTTCTATTTATCGACCCTTGAGGGTCTCAGTTAATGATGTCTTATGTTGAATAGGTTGTAATAGTTAACATGTTCATATTTCATATTTGATTGTAACATATGTTATTAGTTGGATATAGATGCTTACATGTTTGATGAAATGTCTAAGTAGTAGGATATGTTGATTTATTAATGTTTACATGCTTGATTTATTGCCTAAGTGATTGTATTACTTTATGTATGCCCACATATTTAATTTAATGCTTTAGTGAATATAATACCCTATGGATGCTCATGTGTTCGATGAAATGCCCAAGTGTGTGTAATGAAATTTACGCTATAATTGTTGATATAAAGTTTAGTCCATAGAAACACTTACGATTGTTAAGATGTTAGGTTAGTTAGTAAATCACCCAAATCAAGGGGTGACCCAAGTTAAGGAGGTCACCCTAGGGTTGTTCGATCGACCCGGGTTGAACACAGATGACCGACAGTAGATGGACTACACGGGCTGCTTGCACCTAATGCCGGTTGTGTCGTGGTTCTCCCAGGTCAATCAAATTAGTCCGCTAGCTGACTGACCATGCATGTTCACAATGTATGATAAGACTAAATAGAATCTAAGATACCACGTTCCCAATAGATGTGTCTATTCATAACCGTTAGTGAGATACAATCCCATTAAGACTCTTGAACCGGGTATGATGGTATAGGACACCGTGTCTAAGCTGTTGGCCTACACTGGAGTGATGAGCCTCCCCGTAGTGACCTGTGAGCAACTAATATTCATGAGCCGGGCATGGTGCTATAGGACACTATGTTCAAGCTGTCGGCCTATGCTAGGGTGACGAGTCTCCCTATAGTGACCAGTGAGCACTGACGGAGGTGATAAACCATTGTTTGAACAACCCCCATTAAATTACCCGACCGATGGTTGCGTGCTAGAGTACTGTTCGAATGACACGGGTGTGAATGAAATTAGGTGACGAGCCATTTTCTTGTGGTAATTTAGTTTTATGTAATAAGCCCGCACGTCAGAACTGAGTGATCATACTCGGTGTTGGGTGACGATTCATACCAGGTTGATCCTCATACATTTAGGTATCATATTATACCTTTCGAATTGTTAATTTGTAAGAAAAATAAGTGACATCTAAATTTGGATCAAGGGACACTGGTAAGGAGTCGCTACGTGCAGAAATGAGCCACATGATCTGAATAATGACTCGTGATATAACGTCGGTATCCTAGCTTCTCAAATATGGTGGATGAATTGAACTTAATAATTACTTGGCTAATATGATCATTTTTTGCATCACATTAGATTCGAATGTGACGAAACAGTCATTGAAGTTGCATGTTGAGGGAGTGTTATCATTTGTGAACTACGTGGACGGAGTCGTTGTGAGGGAGTATTGTCTGGAAAGAGCATTCATCATGTCATATTTTTATATGCACATTTAACAAGAATATTTAGAAATTGTTTGATTTCTTGTTTATCATTAACTGCGCTGATTGTGTCGATAGCATGCGTAAATTAAAACTAATAGAACCACTGAGTTAGCTACTCACTCCCACCTAGGATGGTGTTTTAAAATACCAACCATGCATATTATTAATGCAGGTTCTATCGAGGCCTTCAGTGGGTAGGCTTAGATGGATTTACACTAGCACCGTTATATTCTGGAATATTTGTATAAACTGAAAACGCTACACTTTAACCATCTTGGGCATGTATTTGTGGCTTGTATAATCCTTATTAGGGCGAACACCACTTTTCAATTGTACTTTAACTGTTTGCATTTATTTATTAATTTTTATTATCTCTGCCTCATTTTGGTTCCGCTAAGTTGAATTGCGCAACATTGATTATTCGTGTGCGAACTTAATGTGAATTAGAATGAAGATACATGTACATTTTATTAAGTTAACACCTCGGAACTCAGGACTGGAGTCTATTTACTTGGATGTTGATTTTCACGGCATTATAACGAGAGAGAGATTTTGGAATCAGGTCGGGGTAGGGTTAGAGAGTCAGGTTTCGGATTGAGACGGGTTTAACCGGATCGAGTTTCGGGTCAATTCAGGTTGAGTTACTAGGTAACTTGAATTCGACTTGATTTAAGTTCAAATTGGGTGAAGCCTACTCAGTTTGGACTAACTCACCCATTCAGTTCGGGTTGAGTCGAATCTAAACTAGTAGGACAAATCGAGTTAGGCGAATCGAGTCGTCTCGTGCCCACCTCTAATTGAGCCTACTTTGTAGCATCTTCTCGAGTTGCTTGATCGATGCTCTCATATGCTTTCATCAGATCTCTTTTTTCTTCCTAGTTTATTGATGCTGATGTTTTCTCAATGCTTCATCCCTAAGATTACACACCTTGCATGTGATGGTCCATTGAGGTGACTAAGGTGATGGGAAGATAGTGAAATCTCTTTCAACTAATAGAAGGCTATAATCTTAGGGGATTCACTTAAATGGGTCTTCTAAAAGATTTAGATAAAGGATATACCAATAATATTGGGTATAATCTCTAGAAAATTCTGGATTTCAAGTCATCTTCAAGGTGGAGGTTAAAATCCTCATTAAAGTGTTGATCTCAATGAAGATGACTTGGAACTGATTAGTTTAGAGGCTTAGGATAAGAGATATGAATATGGAATCACCTAGGCTTTTATTGAACAAAAAATCCATCATTTTGTCTAAAAATTAAAAGCCCTTTCATAAAAAAATTGATCTGCAAGGGCTATAAAATGGCTAGTTAACAGGTCTTTCAATTTGTTCGAAAGGTCCTACTATGGGATCAAACATCCTTTGATAGGATCGAGCACACTATCGATCCATTGAGAAAATTTAAGAATTAATCTGTTGTGTTGTTTGATTGATTCTTCGATCGGATCGAATGGTTCTTCGATTCCATCGAGTCCCATTGATAGTATGTTGATGAGATCGATGACTACTTGAAAACTATTTTTTTGGGTATATGATTTCACATAAGCTTTGCACATCTTCTAACTTTACTTATCATGTTCCAATTAAGCTTCTAAGGCTAAGGAATGATCAACAAGGTTTATCTATAAGGTTAGGATCACATAGAGGTTTAAGTGTTATTTTGGATTCAGGTTAGGGTTATGAAGGCTCCTCATACATATGTTCTTTGCTCCTTGATGCTTATTGCTACTCGTGTCTTTAGTCTTCAACTTTCAAGGGCTCAACCCATTACTTCACACATAGATGCACGTGATTGACAAACAAGGAGCATAAATTAGTGCACTAATAAGTACTTCTTCATATAATTTTCATTTATAGTATTTATGTTTACGTAGTTGTTCATTTCTTACAACAAGTATGCTTCTCGTCCATTCAACATCCTTTTAACTATAGGTGGACCTTCCCATATTGGAGACCACTTGTCAAACTTTAAGGAGAATAGTCTTCCAAACCATTTCTCATTTGTTGTAAGCCTTTTTATTAAGTGTACGATCTGTTAACCTTAGCCTTATGTATCTTCAGCATGTTAAAAGCTTGCAATCTAGCATTATCAAGCTCCACTAACATTACTTCGATCAATTCTTGAGGAGTTAGGTGATTGTAGTAGGTTACCTTGAGTGAGTCCATGTTCACCTTCATGGATAGTGTTGATACAGATATCTAGTCGTCTTCCATATATCACTTGGAACTTGCAAGATAAGACAGAGATGGAGACCCTGGCTACTGTAGGGGACCCTCTGATGCCAAAGTCAGATGGACAAGCTAGTTCTAGTGGGGTGTAAGGTCTTTGGATGTAAGATTGTGCGTACCTTTCACCATTAGGGATGCTCTTATTTATAGGTAGGAGAAGGCAGTGACATAGAGGATAGACTCCCTATTTAGCAGGGACGTGTTGTATGGAGATTTGGATCCTGTCTGTGTCGCGAGGATCTTCTAATATCTTCGACCAAGATCTCATGTCCGTGTTGTGATTTGTAAGACCTGTATCTTAGTCTGTACCATTCCATAGGTTCCCACGATCCTCCCTATTAAATTTCGGTAACCTGTAACCTGTAACCGATATTTGCATGTGACCCTGAGACACACGTTGTCAACCCTAGTTGACTCAATTAGAAACTTGTACCCTAGCGACCGCGCCGTCGCCGGGGTGCCAATGCTACGTCTCGTGCTCTCATGGAGAAGCTCTAATGTGGCTCACTTCCTACCCTCTCATCTCCCATCTCAACTATCAAAACTTCATCATCTTCTGTTGAAATCAAGCTAAGGAGTTTGGCGTTCCATCGGACCAAGAAATAGACTAATAGGTAGGTGATCCACCATTGATTTCGATTTCTAAGGGCCTACTTATTGCGGAACCAACTTGATGTATGTATTGTATTAGGGAGGGCCCAATAGTGGTAGGGTCCCTCCCCATCTCGTTTCTCTCTCTCTCTCTCTTATGGATGTCGGTGTGTGTATGTGTGGCCTACCATGAAGTATGTATTTTATCCATGCCGTCCACCAAGTGACCCACATGGTAGTTCGTTTAGACGGGCCCAAATGAAGGAAAATATAAATATCAACTTGATCCAAGAGTGTGGCCCACCTGACGTGGGGCTGCCGTGTTGCATAGGGCCATCCAAACCGTCCATGAAGGACCTACTAGTGGGGTTGTCCCCTTTCATCCATGCCATCCAACGTCCCTGGACTCTGGACGCTGCCTCTTACATGTTTTCACACACACACGCACGTGTGTGTGTGTGTGTGTGTGTGTGTGTATATATATATATATATATATATATATATATATATATATATATATATATATAATAACATTTTATATTATAAATGCTATGGTGGGCCACTCCCACGTGGAACCCACCTTTATCATGCTTTATAAATTGTCCAGATGGAGTATGGGTAGCCTCTTACCACTGTAAGTGTATAATATATAATATTGTATTATATAATATATTGGTGGGCCACTACGTGGACCGCACCATGATATATGGTTACATCTGCATTGTCTAGTTGCTGAACAGTGTAGCAGGCGCGTTATCTAAGCCATTTATCCACATGCCATGCCTCATGCACCCCACCTTGATGTATTGTTCAATCTATGCTGTCTATTCAAATTTCGTGGGACCTATGTGATGTGTGGGTCTTGCACTGCATCGTCCATCCATTTTTACGGGTGAAGCCCATTGTGATGTAAACCATGTCGTCCATCCATCTGACGTGCATACGGTCCCACCATGATGCATGTGATGTATCCCTACCGTTTATCCATTTGGCGAGCTTGTCTCCAGGCTTGAGACTAAAAATAAAGCAGATCCAATATCGAGCGGACCACACTGCAGAGAACAGTGGGATGATCGCCCACCATTGAAAACCCCTTTGGGATTATAAGGTTCTGGACCAATATGATATTTTTTTCCTCTCTATCCAGGTCTTTACAACCCTATGCACAGATTGGATGAAAAATAAAAACTATGGTGGGCCATTGGAATTTAACAGTGGAAATCATTGTCACCATTGTCATTTGTGGTATGGTCCAGATGATCCTTTGGATATGATTCATTTCTTAATGCTCTATAATGATCTCTAATAATGGATGAATGATGTATTGGAATTGACCCATTTGATTCGGCCAACTTGATAAGCCCATTTGATTTGGCCCATTTGATCAGCCCATTTGATTCGACTCGTTTAAATCGGCCCATTTGATCGACCCATTTGACGTATATGGGCCCATTGGTGCGGCCCATATGATTTGGCCCATTTGATGTATATGAGGCCCAATGAGATGTATGTGAGGCCTTTATTTGGGCTGAATATGATGTATATGAGGTCCATTATGATGTGAGATTCTACCATGATGTATGAGATGATGTTTTGGGTAGCATGCCTTGGGAGCAATGATGGTTTGACATCCACATTCTAAGAGCAATGATGGTTAAATGTTCGCATTGTAACTCTCCCTAAGGCCCATTGTTAGACCCATACTTGTAGTGTGTAGGTTGTCTAGGCCCATCTTCGTTATGAACAGAATCCATCACCATATAACATGTTTAGTATAGTTTCATGATTCATGCTTATAAGCATCATATGTATGCTTGATATGAGGAGTGACTGATCATATCATATGCCTTTAGGCAGATTGTTTATGGGCTTCCTGATAAGCAGAGTTGCTCTACATGAGCGCGCGATACATGCAGGATTGCCGTATGATTGGATAGTTTGATTCATGCATTTCGCATTATGTGACATGGTCACTGTACGCCTTAGCGACATTAGGGCCATAGCCTCCACAGGCCTATAGTGGTTTGCAGGATTAGACACTAAAAATATTATTCTACATGGGGTGATATATATGTCCTTGGGTGAAAGTCCCTAAATCATTATGGTACCAGGAGGTTGCTCCAGCATCTAGACCAAATGGATGTATGAACACCGAGTGCCAAATACCAGGAGGCCACGCTTTCCACTGTGTCGTGATCGGTTGGAAGGGAGTGCAGCCTTACCCGCCTGAGAGGAGGGGGCAAAGCCAGGCTGAGTTTGACCATCTCAAGGAATGGGTCCACTATCCTCGTGTTAGGCCCGATATTGGTACACAGATAGTGAGGTCTCTTACACTCACCTTTTTGTGCGTGATGGGGCTGCAATCTGGTTTGGAGTATACTAGACCCTGGTGATATTCCAAAGTTGAGCTTTATTGATATATGGACTTAGATTAGGATTCGTATGCTTGAGTTGCATCTCGCATCGCATGGCCTTGGTATGTTGACATCATTCATGCCTTACATCGCATGGCCTTGGTATGACCTATAGTATTCATGTGTTCATCAGCATATTCCGTATTACTCTGATATTGCATAATGGTATTACTATATTGTGCACACACTTTCACCACCCTCTAAGCTTTCTGTAAGCCTATAAACGACTCTTGCGTGCAGGTGACGTTGGACCACAGCAGCATTGAGGTAGGAGCGCATAGCAGATCATCTTGGAGCTTTTGTCTATCATCATTATATTTCTCTTTATGTGCACTATACTTATAAGTTTTGATCATAGTGGAAATGTGATGGAGTTTTTGATTATTGTTTGTGGGTTATGCCTTTGGTTATGCTTATTACGAATCAAACTGATGTTGAAAATCCTCCTTATAGGATCTCAGGATTGAAACATGGTGAATGGGTGTCAGAAATTAAGAATGGGGTACTACAGAGGCTGTTTGCGCCGGATTCGGCGATCGAGAATTTTGTGAGCTCGGTTTCCTAGTTTAGGGCGTGACAGAAGTTGGTATCAAACATAACTTGGAAATAACTAAGAACAACATTACATGTCTGTTGTGAATGATTATGTCCTAAGTTCGGATAACTTAGTGATCTTTTGTTACAGACCCTTAACATGCGTACCTTCGAGAGTTTTCAAAGTTGATAGGCGCCTTTGCTCTTTCCTATAGGACATGCCGCCTAGAAGAGTGACCCGATCGACTCCCGCTCCACCACCTGAGACTCTTGCTCCACTACCTGTGACTCCTACTCTACGACCTATAATCCCCACACAACCACCAGAGATTCCTACTGCTCAGCCTAAGGATGCCACTCCTCCACCAGAGATCGGTACGGATCCGATTGTGCCCATGAGTGCCTCCTAGTTACAGCAGATGTTATAGGCTGTGACGGTTGCCCTTCAGGGGGCAAAGCAGGTACCCCGTCATTTTATCAGCCCAGGCAAAGCAGGAGCGCGTGAGTGCCCTCCTTCAAGAGTTCTAACAACTCAATCCCCCGCGTTTTCAGGACAAGCCAGACCCGACAGCAGCTGAGAGATGGCGCTCCGATTTGGAGAAGATATTTGATATGATGGGATGTACGACCTAGCGGTGAGTCCGATTAGTAGTATTTTTTCTCTAGGGTGAGGTTGAGCACTGGTGGGACCTGAAAGGATTTTGTAGATCGGTTTGACTGACAGTATTTTTCTGATCATATCTGGTGACAGCGAGCATTAAAGTTCGAGGCCCTAGTGCAGGGAGATATAATGGTGGCTCAGTATGCAGCTCATTTTGTAGTGCTGTCCAGATTTACACCGTACCTGGTAGATGATGAGGAGCGGTTTACGTTACGATCTTCAAGGATGGTTTGCGTTACGGTCTTCGAGGTCGTGTTATTGGGCATGAGCTCCCAACTTTTGTGGAGGTGATACAGAAGACCCAAATTTTTGAGGCAGAGTGGGCCGGTTCTCAGAGTGATCATGGTTAGAGGAGAGATCAGAAGAGGCAGGCTCCTTCCGGTGACTCCCAACAGCGTTGACCACAGTAGCACAAGCGCAAAGGTCGCCCAACCTTCTGAATACCAACAACACCTCCCACACCACTTCCGAGGCAGTTCACCAGCACTTATTTTGGGCACGGTGTGACAGGGCACCGTATTTGGGAGTGTCCCCACCCCCAGTAGCAAAAGTAGCAATAGCGAAGAGATTTACAATAGCCTCCACCGCTGCAGCAGCAGAGACACCCACAACAGTAGCGACAACAGCCCCCACCACCGAGGCCCCCTCAGGAGCAACATCAGCACCAACCTCCTAGGGTTAACAGCAGAGGCAACAATTTTGATAGCCTCAGCGACAACAACAACAATAACAGGCTTAAAGGGGACAGATACCTCCCTAGTCGGCTCAGGCTAGGTTCTATGCTGCTTAACAGGATCCGCAGTCATCAGGACAGGTAGTCGAGGTTATACTTTTAGTCTCTACATGCATTGCACGTGTGTTTTTTGATTCTATTTTGCCGTTGTAGTCTGCTCGTGAGGGCTTGTCAGTATTGACTCCCTTGGGAAAGACTGTAGTGTTGGGCCGAGTTTTGCTGGTCTTACCCAATTCTGGTTGGGGATATCTTTTTTCCTGATGATCTGTTTGCATTGTCAATGTTCAAGTTTAACGTCATCTTGGGCATGGATTGGCTTGCTGAGTACCACGCTATATTAAACTGCTCCGCAAGGACAGTCACATTATGTGGATGTACCGTGATATGAGGCGACAGTATTTTTGGACAGGGATGAAGTGCCAGATCGTCAATTTTGTGGCCGAGTGTAACACATGCCAACGTGTCAAGGCTGATCATTAGAGACCCCCTGGTCCATTGCAGCCGTTGAGCATCCCAACGTGGAAGTGGGAGAACGTATCGACAAATTTTATCATGGGCTTACCGAGGACTCAGTATAGTCACGATGCCATCTGGATCATCATTAATCATCTGACGAAGTCAGCACATTTTTTTTAGATTCACGCGACTTGGCCTTTGGATCGGCTTGCGAGGTTATTCATTGAGGAGATTATGATATTGCACGTCGTTCCAATCTCGATCGTTTCTAACCGAGACCCAAGGTTCACGTTTCAATTTTGAAGGAGCTTTCAGAGAGCGATAGGGTTTGTTCTGCAGCTCAACACCACGTACCATCCATAAACCGATGGCTAGATTAAGAGGGTCAACTAGATCCTTGAGGATATGCTTCGGGCCGGCGCGATTGACTTCAGAGGTAGCTGGGATGAGCATCTACGATTGGTTGAGTTCACATATAACAACAGCTATTAGGAAACCATTGGCATGGCTCCTTTTAAGGCATTATATGGCAGACCATGCAGATCTTTGAGTTGTTAGACTAAGGTCGGAGATCGGCGTCTCCAAAGTCCTGAGCTTGTGCAGCAGATGTCAAAGGCTATCAAAATCATCAGGTAGAGGATGCACATAGCTCAGATCCGGCAGAAGGTTTTGCTGATCGCCTTCGTCCCTTGGAGGTCGCTGTTTAGGATAGAGTGTATCTCAAGGTCTCAACCATGAACGGCGTAGTTCGATTTGGAGTAAAGGGCAAGCTTGCCCCGAGATTCATAGGACTTTTTGAGATCACTGGGCACGTTGGTGTCGTGGCCTATCTGCTTGCCTTACCATTTTAGTTGTCTGGTGTCGACAACATTTTTCATGTCTCTATGCTGAGGAAGTGTGGGTCAGACATCGTTCCTGTTATTGATTGGCAGCCATTGGAGGTTCGTGAGGGCACTTCTTACATTAAACAGCCAATCCGCATCCTTGATCAAAAGGAGCAGGTCCTCCAGACCAGGGTCATTCCATTGGTGAAGGTTCAATGGGCTCACCATTCTGTTGATGAAACGTCATGGGAGCGCGAGGTTGAGATTCGAGAGCGCTATTCGCATCTCTTTGATAATTAATTTTATGTTATATTTTTTATGTTATCTTCAATTTTATATGATAATGTTATATTTCCTCTTTCCTTATGAGTTATATCTAGTTGTGTTGATTATGTAAATTTTGAGGATTAAATTTTTATTTAGAAGGGAGAGCTGTAAGACCCGTATCCTAGTCCGTACCATTTCATAGGCTTCCGCGTTCCTTTAGGTTAAATTTCGGCAACCCTCGACCCACATCTGAAGTTTGTGCGCAATCCTAAGTTGAGTCCTGCATACCAAAGTCGGCTCGACCTAAAACTAATATCTTGGGGACCGCGTCGTTGTTGCGGTTCCAACGCCGTGACTCATGCACCGAACCGATACCCGGACCAGGAGATATGGGCCCACGTTCATTCTAAAGAAACGCCACACGTTGCAAATTTTGAGGGAATCTCTACAACATGTCCCATCAATCAATCAAGTATACCCCATACCTCAAGGACAAGCATCCATCCCTCCTTTTTCCACAAGTCAATTCTGTCTCTCCCCTACCCATCCCTCTTTTACAAAATTTCAAACTAAACCTTACCTATCCATCTCCTTTCCTTACAACCACCACTTCATCCATCCCTTTAATCCATTATTTCTCTCTTTCTCTCATTTCTCAAAACTCACTCCCAAGCAACACCCCATGTCCAAGACCTCCTAAGCTCTCCCAAATCATCAAGTGTGGCCCACTTTTCCACCCTCTCATCTCTCATCCCCAACATCAAAACTCCATCATTCACCGTTAAAAGTTGAGCTTAGGAGCTAAGGAGCCTAAGGGAGCAAGAAGGAGGCTAATAGCTGGGTGATTTACCGCCAATTTGCATTCGAGGGCCCACTTATAGGTGGGACCCATTATGATGTATGTGTTATAATCATGAGGGGCCCATAGTGGAGGGGCCCCTCCATCACCGTCTCTCTTGTCCTTCTTTCTCTCTCTCTCTTTCCTTATTTTCTTTTTGATGATGTAGCCGTATGGCCCACCTGGATAGACCCCCATCAAGAAGTATGTAACCTATCCACACCATCCACCCTCGTGGCACCCACTTGATGAATGTGTTGATCTATATCGCCCAGCCCATTATTGGGCCTGGACGGAAGGAAAAAAAAAACACTAGATCAATCCAACGTAGATAGGCCATGTCCATGTGGGACCTGCCATGACGCCTGTGTTATTTCCACACCATCCAACGTCCAGGGGTGCTGGACATGGAGTTATAGTGAAGTGTGAACTGGATAGTGTATCACACTGACGACAATATATATATATATATATATATATATATATATATTAGCTTTGGTTCAAAGCTTTTGAGTGGACCACTCATGTAGGCCCCATCTTGATGTACAAATTAAATCCACACCGTCCATTCCATTTCTCAGTCCATTTTAGGCGTTGAGCTGAAAAATGAGGCCAATCCGATAATCAAGTGGGCCATACCATAGAAAACTGTGATTTCTACCGTTCAAGACTGCTAGGGCCCACTCTGATGTTTCTATACACCAAAATGCATCGCATATTCAGCTCATTTGGTCGATCATGAGCCGTAGAATCCAATGGATGGAGCAAATCCACCTGATACGAGCCCTATTACAAAAAAACCGTGAGAAATCATAAAAATAAAAAAATAATAATAGCAGCAGACACTACTGCTCCTATCCAAAGGATGACGCAGCAACGTCCTCTGTGCGTGGATGAAAAAAGGACAGGGACGTGGGTCCCATGTATAGGCCCCACCATGATGTGTGTCGTACATCAACAACGTGCATTTGGTAGGCCCCCTTTGGGATCGTGGGCCATCCTAAAATCAGCCGTATGCAGGAGTCAGGTGACCCACATGGCAAGAAACAGTGTGATTAAACGTCTACCATTGAAACCCTCTTTGGGTTGACAGAAGTTTTGAATCATTATGAAATTTATTTTTTTCTCCTCATCCGGGTTTGCTGACCTTATCAACAGATTGGGTGGAAAATAAACATTATGGTGGGCCCCACGTGGGACCCACTGATGTATGTGTTCCACACTTTTCATCAGTGTGGCCCCCACCATGAGGCATGTGCCTTATCTATGCTCTCCATACCTATGGGACCCACTATGATGCATGTGTTGCATCCAAATCATCCAACCATTTTGGAAGATAATTTTAAGGCTAGAGACTTTAAAACAAATAAGGCATATTTATCAGGTGGACCACACCATAGAAAGTAGTGGAGAGATGAACGCCTACCATTGAAATACTTTGAACTTTGATAGTTTTGGATTAACTTAATATTTATTTTTCCTCCCAACCAGGCCTTTGTGACCTTACAATAGACTGGATGGAAAATGAACTTGATGGTGGGCGCTGGAATTTTATAATGGTGAAAATCATTATCTCCACTGCCATCTATGAGATAGTCCATTTGATATTTTGATGCGATTCATTTTTATATATATATATATATATATATATATATATATATATATATATATATGTCCCTGGGTGAAAATTTCTAAACCCGATGGTATCAGAGGATGACTCCAACGTTGAGACCGAGTGAATACATAAGCGCAGGAGGGCCGTATACCAGTAAGCCGCGTCTCCCACTATGTCGTAGTTGGTTGGAAAGGGGTGTGACCTTACCCGCCTAAGTGAGGGGGCAATTTCTAAGTTGAGTTTGACCAGCTTGAGGAATGGGTCTGCTATCGAAGAGCCAGGCCCGATATTGGCAGGAGGATAGTGAGGTCTCTTCCACTCTCCTAGTTATGCGTTTGGATATGGGTGGCAAGCTGGCGTAGAGTGTACTAGACCCCATTAATTATCCAAAATGAGAACTGTACTGATATTGATGAGCTGTATTGATATATGGATTTGGATGATGATTGACATGCTTAAATTACATCTCGTATTGTATGGTCTTGATATTGCCAATAGCATTCATATCTTGCATCGCATAGCCTTGGTACGGCGGATTGCATTCATGTACCCATCAGCATGATTCCGCATTACTCTGGCATTGCATTCTGAGCATGTTTATACTACGCACACACTTACACCACTCTCTAAGCTTTCTATAAGCTTATGCACGATTGATGCGTGTAGGTGACACCAAGACGTGGTCATAGTCTCACTGCAGTTGGAGTGTGCAGTTGAGCTTCTGGAGTTTTTTATTTTATTTTCATTATCTTGTATTTTTCTTTCATACGTATTGTACTCAAAGTTTTTTATCATAGTGGATTTTATGATGGGGTACTTGTGGTTATTATTCATGGGTTATGGTTATGCTCATTGTGAATCAAATCATGTGTTGGAATCCTCCTTGTAGGATCCCAAGATTGGAACCTGTTATATGGGTGCCGTAAGCCGAGAATAGGGTACTATGGAGGCTGTCAGCGCTGAATTCGGTAGTTAAAAATTTTGTGAGCCCATTTTCTGAGTCTGGGGCATGACAATAGTTCTTTTTGAAGATTGACCTGCGTTCCGGTTATCATCAGATTCGGGTTTGAGAGGAGGACATTTCGAAGATGGTTTTCAGGACACGCTACGGCCATTTTGAGTTCCAAGTCATGTCTTTCGAATTGACCAATGCACCCGTGGTATTCATGCAGTTGATGAACGAGGTGTTCTGCCCATATCTCAATCAGTTTGTTGTGGTGTTCATCGACGACATCCTGATTTATTCGAGGACCCGTGAGGAGCATGTTCAGTATTTGGAGGTTACCTTGCAGACCCTCCGTGGACACCAGCTGTATGCGAAGCTGGAAAAGTGCGAGTTCTAGCAGGAAGAGATGAGGTTCCTCGGTCACGTGGTGACAAGGGAGGGTGTCGCATTGAACCCCTCGAAGATTGATGCAGTGTGCTAGTGGGGCCAGCCCACAAACACGTCCGAGATCCATAGTTTCCTTGGTTTGACGAGCTATTGTCAGCGTTTCATTGAGGGCTTCTCTCGTTTTGCAGCCTCGCTGTGTAACAGCCTGAATTTTTAAGGCCAGAGTATGTACTCATGCCTGAGGAAATTGGGTGTGTTAATAACGTACAACTGGATGCTCTGAAACTGCGCCCTATTTTTTTTTTCATTTGTTTACATCCATATACATTCATGAAGGTAACATTCATAAGAATAAAATCAACTGTATTGATCATATTTCATCAGAGTAAAAGAATAATTAAATGGTCTCATGATGGAAGGTTTATTACAACATTAGAGTTCACAGCGGAAGTATAAAACTAAATAGTTAAACTGTTCTCTTAGTCTTTCAAGAAAATCTTTTATAGGGAAGTAGTCATCTAAGTCTTCAATCTATACGTCACCTGCATCATCTATACGGTTGGGAGAGGGTCAATGCCCTACTCATAATGAAGGTTATCCTGTAAGATTAACAATAATTTAAGAGATATATAACATGTAAAGTAAAGGTCTGATACACCTCGTACTCCACTAACATGAGGGTATCAGCATACGCAAGTAACCTACATGAGATGCATGCCTAGCAAAGTATGTGGGGCTTATCATACATAGTGATCATCACAGTATGGAATACGATTTATAGATAACCGGCTCGACCCACACTCTCACTATACGGATATTCTCCGGCATGGCCGACAGTATTGTGGATTTACGTGAACTCTTCAGAGCACACAACACATTGGTTGAGTGAATTACGTGACATGATTTGTTCATGCAGTGACTATTTATGACATCTAATCCCGGAGTGATGTGACACTGCATTTGTGAATTACATACATTGATTTATGCACTACTACCCGAAGGCTCAAGGACTTACGTGTCCCAAGAGGGTCTCTACCCAGAGTGCATTATGTCCATGATAAAATATTTGAATCACTAGTTGTGATACATCTTACACATCACTTGCACTTATAAAAAATATAAATTGAATCATAACGAATATAATTGAATCCGAATAATAAAGAATATCAACTGAATTATGGAGGTTCTGGAATAGCAAGATACAAGCCCAAGCCGTAATAATAAAGAAAAGAGTGACAATGGTTAACTCAACAAAAGTGGTAATGGCCAACGTAATAACAAGAAGAGTGGCAAGGGCCAACTTAAATGAAGAGGCGAGTAGCAGGGCCAACTCAATAAATTTGATAAGGTAGGGTATGGCTTGTATCCATAGCCTCACATAAATTCAGAGAAATCCCTTATACTTGACATTATGTCGTAAACCCAAAGGGCCAATAATTGTAATGATAATAATTGAATCAATTGATAGGATAATTTCTAGAAAATATAAACATGAGAGGCAGGAGGATTCACATCATTAAAAGTATAGAAAGATAAGATAACTCATAGCATTAAAGGTATGAAAAGGCAGGATAATTTGCATCACTAAAAGCATGAAAAGGCAGGATAAATATAAAAATTAAATTAGTGTAAGCTTAAAGGATATAAGCCTCACCTTAGCTTATTAATCTTCATAGGTGATCCTTGTGGTTCGATCAGATCCTAATCTATTTCACTTATTTATTTTTTTAAGTTAATCTTTACTTAGGTTCACTACATCTAAAGGTGTTAGATCTAAATGGTAAGTCGTGCATCAATGGTTTTTAATTTTCTATGCTTAGGTCCATCCCACCACTGAGTCGACTCGGTCAGGTGTGTGGGTGCCTAATGCATGGGAAATTTTAGGAAGAAAAAGAAAGAAAGAAAAATAAGAAAACAAGAGAGCAAAGAGGAATCGGATCTGAACCGTGTTGTGGCGTGGATTTGGGATTACACAGTTAAACGCCCCTTTCCACCCTTTCTTGGAGGTTGGTTGAATTTAGACCGGTCTCCCTCCTCCTCTGCACTTATGTCTCTATTTTATTTGTAGCGGGATCGATGATAGTCCTTTTATAACTGGTTGTGAAGATTTTAGAGAGTCGGTTTACGCATCTTGATGGCATAACATTGCGCACAACAGCAACACCGTCATTGTGACCGTGCTATGTTAATCTTGGGTCGTTCCTTTGGGACTCATCCCTCATCATGATCACTCAAGCTGTTGGTCATCAGCCGATCTACTAATGGGCCATCTTGTGCTATGATCGGTTAGCTTCTCAGTTGAGACATGACTCATCTTTCATGGCAGTCTTTAATTTCCTGGGTTATCTTTCCTTCTTTCGACCTCAGATTGGTTGGATTAGTCGTGCAGCGATCCCTGGCCCATGAGATGAATGGCTAGTGTGAGATCGTTGGGCCTGTTGCCATCAAGAGGTCCCTCCGCATGGTGTAGTGCAGCATGAAAATCGACAGATGGTGGGGCGTCGTGCTTTCCTCTACTTCTTTTATACCGACGTGGGAGAGGTTGGAACCTTTGTTTTTGTGGAGTGGACGATTTGGGTTTCTAATTAATGAAGTCGGTTGAGATGGAGGGTTCACATCCCACCTTATATTCTTGGATTTCAAGAATCCAATTATAGCTTGGAGTTGGGAGGAATGAAAATGGAAGTAGAGGTTCTCAATTCAAATTCGTCTTGTGCTCTGTTTCAACATGCAAAGGAAAACATATTCCACTTACAGTTTGATGGTAGTGGACCAGTGGGGTCCACTGTGATGATTTCTTGAGAAATCCACTCTACTCATTAGTTTTGTAGGGCCATGTTAGGCTATGGGCCAAAAGATGAAGAACTCCAACTCTTTGGTGGGGCCACAACACCCTGATCATCCGAGGTTTCCCGTATTTGATTGTTGCTGGAATCACGTAACAGAGTCGTACCAGATTCACGTGATTGGCTAGCCATATAACAATATACGTACTTCACAGTGACATTTGGTGGGGTCTATTCTTATGTCTGGTGGGCAATTTGATCCGTTGATCGTGTTTACCTCGCTGTGTGAGCACATGGCCCCATGTTTAAAGTTGATCCGAGCTATGGATGAGCCACACAGAACGTGTGCGTGCTCACAAGTAAAAATCCTATTTCACGTCGCTGTGTATATGAATTGTGATATGTGATTTACAATTTTACCCTTTTCCTATCGTATGTAACTTCTAACTGCACCATTCAATATGAGAGAATTTTTATTACCGATCACTATTTCTTGAGATCTCTCAACTGGTTAAATTTGGGTCAGGATCTCTTAAGGATGACCAAGATACTCCGTTAGTGGTTAACAAACCCTGTAATTCCTAATAACATTTGTACACATCTGATTGACAAGTTATCGGGTAGTTTGGACTTATACCCTAAGATATTCGTGATGATTGGTTTACCCTCATATTCGGATGGCCCACTTTGTGGACCTATCATGATGGGTGGTTAGATGACATGCTAAAAATAAGGGGACTTGATGATTAGTACTCTGATTATATATGTAGGTGGATGTACGGTTAGTTTCGTAAATGGATGGACATAAAGCCGGTTTCTAGAGTAATTAGGGGTAGAGCATATATATAGTCAGATTAGAGTGTCTTATTCACATGTGTAGGTTTCTCAGTTCATAGTTCTGATGGTGGGTTAAGCATATTCATAGGTGATGAACAAGATGAACAGATTAGAATCTTGATCTAAATAGTGCACGAACAGATGTAGAGGTCAAGTAACTAATTTTCTATGATCTAAGGGCTGAAATTTGATGTGTATGATTAATTTATGATAATTAGGTCTGGTATAAAATTTCACATGGAATGGATTGTGAGAACCATGTGATCGAGAGTTCAGGAGTTTAGGTTAATGGCATTTTCGTAATTATTGTTGATATGTGAGTTTTGAGAAATTCAATGGCTCCACATGGTTATAGGCACGTTTTAAAGAAATTCTTATAAAGGAATGTATATCTAATTCACTACGGATAGGGAGTTATTCGTCATGCCCTTCGTGGGAAGGTACTTCTGTCAAATCATGTGATGGATGGTCCTGCTTGGAAATCAATGGTCAGATGGCTGGATTTTTGAATGGAGATCCTTACTAAAGGTTGGGTTTGTGTCAGAACAAGGATGTAAGGCTAGGATAGCTGGATTTGTAATGTATACACATATATGTTACACTGAATTTTACGGTAGCGCTTGAGAACTTTCAATACTTGAGTATTGAAAAGTTTGGGGCGTTACATGCTGACCAGGTTGACTCGAAAGGGTAGAGAGTTTATTTGGAGCGATGCCTAAGAGCGAGCATTTATAGAGTTGAAGGACCGCCTCACATCCGCTCCTATCCTCACTCTTCCCTCTAGGAATGATGGATTTATTATATTTACTGATGCCTCGCATATTGGTTTGGGTGCTATCCTGATGAGCACGAGAGACCAGTGACCTTCGCGTCTCGTCAGCTCAAGGTCCATGAGATGAACTACCCCACGCATGATTTGGAGCTGACAGTAGTTATCTTTCACTGAAGGTGTGGAGGCACTATCTCTATGGGGTTAGGTTTGAGCTCTCCTCCAACTATAAGAGCTTGAAGTACCTATTCTCTCAGTCTGAGCTAAATATGAGGTAGAGGCGCTGGATGAATCTCCTGAAGGATTATGATTTTGATCTTCAATACCACCCGTGCAAGGTAAACGTAGTGGCAGATGCCCCTCAATCGTCAGCCACGAGACCTGGTATCGCATATGATGGTCTAGGAGTAAATGATGCTTGAGGATATAGCAAAGTATGATTTTAAGTTTAGTCTGCAGTCTTCTATCGTGCAGTTATTGAGCCTGTCAATTCAAACCTCCATTGTCGCAAGGGTGATAGAGGCTCACCAGGCTAATGAATTGTTGCAGAGTTATAGAGCTGAGGCGGCATCTGAGAGTCAGGCAGATTGGCAGATTGGTACAGATGGTGGACTTCACTTCAGAGGTCGATTATGTCTCCCGGATATTCCTGAGTTGCGTAGAGATCTTATGACCGAGGCACATTGATCGCGGTTTTTTATCCACCCTAGCTCGACGAAGATGTACCGTGACATGAGGCGACTGTATTTTTAGGCGGGGATGAAGCGCCAGATCGTCAATTTTATGGTCGATTTGACATATGCCAGCGTGTTAAGGTTGATCATCAGAGACCCCCTGGTCTATTACAGCCGTTGAGCATCTCGATGTGGAAGTGGGAGCACATGTCCACAAATTTTATTATGTGCTCGTCGAGGACTCAGTGTGGTCATGACGCCATCTGGATTGTTGTGGATCATCTGATGAAGTCGGCACATTTTCTTGCAACGCGTGCAATTTCGTCTATGGAACAACTTACGAGATTATTCATCGAGGAGATTGTGATATTGCATAACATTCCAGTCTCGATCGTTTCTGACCGAGACCAAAGGTTCATGTCTCAGTTTTGAGGGGGCTTTCAAAGAGTGATGGGGACTGATTTGCAGCTTAACACTGCATACCTTCTGCAGATCGATGGCCAAATAGAGAGGGTTAACTAGATCCCTGAGGATATACTTTGGGCATGCACGATTAATTTCGAGGGTAGCTGGGATGAGCATCTACGATTAACTGAGTTCGCGTACAACAATAGCTATCAGGCGACTATCGGTATGGCTCCTTTTAAGGCACTATATGGCAGACCATGCAGATCACCGAGTTATTGGACCAAGGTTGGAGAGCGCCGTCTCCTAGGTCCCGAGCTTGTGCAGTAGAGGTCAGAGGCTATTGATATCATTAGGCAGAGGATGCGTACAACTCAGAGCTGACAAAAGAGTTTTGCTGATCGCCGACGTCATCCCTTGAAGTTTACGATAGGACCTTTTGAGATCACTGGGTGTGTTGGCGCCTTGGCCTATCGGCCTACCTTGTCATCTCAGTTGTCTGGCCTTCACAACATTTTTCATGTCTCTATGTTGAGAAAGTGTAGGTCAGACATCATTCCTGGCATTGATTGGCAGCCGTTAAAGGTTCGTAAGGATGCTTCCTATATTGAGCAGCCGGTTCGTATCCTTGATCAGAAGGAGAAAGTCCTTTAGACCAAGGTTATTTCGTTGGAGAAGGTTCAGTGGGTTCACCATTCTGTTGAGGAGGCTTCTTGGGAGCGTGAGGTCGAGATTCGAGAGCACTATCCCCATCTCTTTGATGATTGATTATGTGTTGTATTTTGTAGCTATCTTTAATTTTATATGATGATGTTATGTTTCTTCTTCCTCATGAGTTACGTCTAGTTGCTATGATTATATAAATTTTGAGGATGAAATTTTTATTAGGTGAGGAGATTTGTAAGACCCGTATCTTAGTCCGTACCATTCCATAGGTTCCCACGATCTTCTCTATCAAATTTCGGTAACCCGCGACCTGTAACTGGCATTTGCGCTGACCATGAGACACATATTGTCAATCCAAGTCAACTCAACCCGAAACTTGTACCATAGCAACCGTGCCGTCATCACGGTTTCGATGCCGCTTCTAGTGCACCGAGGCGATACTGAGGCCAGGAGATGTGGGCCCACATTAGTTTGAGGAAAATGTCGCGCGTTACAAAACCCAAGAGAATCTCTACATAATATCACATCAATCAATTAATCAATCCCATCAAGGGTTAAGTACATGTCAAGTACACATCACCTCACATGCCATCCCCAAGCAACCCCATAAGTCAACAATACCTTACACAACCCATACCCCTCTTACACAAACTACCCCAAAAGTCAAGAAAGCTTTTACACACCCATCACTCACCTCACCCATCACTCCATCACCCATATCTCTCTCTCTCTCTTTACAACCCTCTCTTTCTCTCTCTCATTTCTCAAACCCATTCCCAAGCAAACCAAGCTCCAACGTATAAGCTTCCCAAGCTCTCATGAAGAAGCTCTAATGTGGCCCACTTCCTACCTTCTCATCTCCCATCTCAACCATCGAAACTTCATCATCTTCCCTTGAAATCAAAGCCAAGAAATTCAGCATTCCATCGGACTAAGAAAGAGGCTAATAGGTGGGTGATCAACCATTGATTTCAATTTCTAAGGGCCTTCTTATTGTGGGAGCCACTTGATGTATGCATTGTATTAGGGAGGGCCCTATAGTGGCGAGGTCCCTCCCCTTCTCATCTCTCTCTCTCTCTCTCTCTCTCTCTCTCTCTCTCTCTCTTATGGATGTCAGTATGTGCGTGTGTGGCCTGCCATGAAGTATGTCTTTTATCCATGTCGTCCACCGAGTGGCCCGCATGGCGGTCCGTTTGGATGGGCCCAAATGAAGGAAAATACAAATATCGGCTTGATCCAAGAGTGTGGCCCACCTGACGTGGGGCCACCATGTTGTGTAGCGCCATCCAAACTGTCCATGAGGGACCTACTAGTGGGGTGTGTCCCCTTTTTGCCTCTTTCATGGTTTCACACACACACACACACGCGCGCGCGCGCGTGCGTGTGTGTGTATATATTATAATATAACATTTTATATTATAAATGCTATGGTGGGCACTCCCACGTGGGACCCACCTTTATCATGCTTTATACACTGTCCAGATGGAGTATGGGTGGCCTCCTTCCACTGTAAGTGTATAATATATAATATTGTATTATATAATATATATTATATTATAACACTATCTTGGTGGGCCACTACGTGGACCGCACCATGATGTATGGTTACATTTGCACTGTCTAGTTGCTGGATGGTGCGTCAGGCACGTTATACAAGCCGTCCATCCACATGCTGTGGCTTATGCACCCCACCTTGATGTATTGTTCAATCCACGCTGTCCATTCAAATTTCATGGGACCCCTGTGATGTGTGGGTCTTGCACTGCACCGCTCATACATTTTTATGGGTGAAGCCCACCGTGTTGTAAACCATGTCATCCATCCATCTGGCGTGCATACGGCCCCACCATGATGCATGTGATGTATCCCTACCGTCTATCCATTTAGCAAGCTTGTCTCCAGGCTTGAGACTAAAAATAAACCAGATCCAATATCAAGTGGACCACACTTCAAAGAACAGTGGGATGATTGCCCACCATTGAAAACCCCTTTGGGATTATAAGGTTCTGGACCAATATGATATTTATTTTTCCTCTATATCCAAGTCTTTGCAACCCTATGCACAAACTGGATGGAAAATAAAAATATGGTGGGCCATTGGAATTTAACAGTGGAAATCATTGTCACCATTGTCATTTGTGGTATGGTCCAGATGATCCTTTGGATATGATCCATTTTTTAATTCTCTATAATGATCTCTAACAATGGATGAATGGTGTATTGGAATCAACCCATTTAACTCGGCCCATTTGAATCTACCCATTTGATTCGGCCCACTTGATCGACCCATTTGATTCGGCCCATTTGATCGGCCCATTTGATTTGGCCCATTTGAATCGGCCCATTTGACGTATATGGGCCCATTGGTGCAACCCGTATGATGTGGCCCATTTGATGTATATGAGGCCCTATGAGATGTATGTGAGGCCTTTTTTTGGGCCGAATGTGATGTATATGAGGCCCATTGCCATGTGATATTCCACCATGATGTATGAGATGATGTTTTTGACAGCCATGCCTTAGGAGCAATGATGGTTTGACATCCACATTATAAGAGCAATGGTTAAATGCCAGTTTGGTCGGTTGGGTCCTGCAAAGATAACATAAGCATCAAAAGGCTCACCATCAATACCAGAACAACACATTTCAAGAGTGAAATGCTAATTTCTAAATGCAGGCACCAGAAATAGGCTCACCTTCAACAGATTTCATGCAACCTTATAAACATTCGGCGACTGCAAGTGGAAATTTGAATGCATTGTAAATTCAAGAGAAAGAATAGAAAAAGTATAGTAACTTGAGAGAAGAAAAAAATAATAAAATAAAATAAAATAAATGAGATTTCTAGATGAAGCTAAGCTACAATAACATGTTTCATAAACTCAAAAAAAGGGAAAAAAAATGATAAATCTTCTGTCCCAGGGTATAGCTCAGACATTGTGTCTTGTAGATTTCCTTCAAAATCATTAGTTTCCTTTTCCCCAAATACGCCTTCGACTATAGGGGTCATGTTCGGCTCATCCTAGACAACTTTATCTAGGTTATTACCACCGAGTTCTTGAACGCTCATGTTGTGAACATCATTTAAGTTTGGGACACTATGGCATTGTTAGGAACTTGATGCATGTTCAGTACACTCAGGTGATCCATGCTCACCATGCATGTTACAAACCTTATATCTTGGATCGAATCCATTTTTCATTAGATTTATTTCCAAATCATCATAAGAAATTAGTAAACGTGCACATCTGGAAGTGGTGCATGGACAAAAAATGGTTTCTCTACCAGGAAGGTGATCTCGTCCAAACTTTAAAAAGCTTCTCATTCCAGAAATAAAACATGGGTCTGGAAGACTTAATCTTATCCACTCCCTATCCATTACAGGCAAAATTCGATTAACCAAAGGGTCATTTTTAAACCTGCACCTTACCACAAAAATAAATAATTATTATTTTTCACCCATTCACGAATCTTATTCTAAGCACATGCATCTATGATCATGATTTGAAACCAACTAAAACACCAAAGAGTTTTGAAATACTCAACTAAAATACTAGGCAGAAATGGTTCATTGTTGTTATCAATGCACAATGAAAAAAGATCATCTATTAGCATCCATATAAGCACAACAAGTTGCCCAAGGCAGAAGTTCCTTCGTTGCCATGAAAAGAGATCTTTGAAAACTTAAAACCCAGATGATGCATCCAAAATGTTATTTAACAACTTTAAATTAACATAATAGTTTTTGTTTTATTTTAACCAGTTCTAGCAAAAAATTTTGTGCCCGAACCTGAAGTGGGATTAAAATTCAAAATCTCCTATTCCAATATTCTTTTCAGACATTTTGGCTAGAACCAACACAGATTTCTACTATTGACTTTTTCAACAGGCGTGAAAGAAAAAGAAACACTTTCGAACTATGGTGGTGCATCAACATTGTTTGGCAAATGCCTAAAACTTTACTTCCATGAGACCATGATTTCAACCATGTGTCGGGACCATGCTTCTCCACAAGAACAACAACAAATGCAGTAAGTAACTCTAACAAACCATGGAGTGGTATGGTTTCATTTTCAGTAATCCCGTCAAAGATTGGGAAGTAGGATGCCAAACAATAGTCTGTACCAAGCTTTACAAGCAAACGTTTGTCAAAAGTATGAAGCAGGCGCTCACCCAAACAACAATGGGAAGAACAACTCAACAAACAGTCGATAAAGGCAACAATGACTGGAACCAGCCGACAGAACTCCAATGCCAGATTTACAAACATAGTCTGCACAAGCGGAATCCACTAAGCCTAATTACCAAAGTAAACTCTCATACACAGATGGGAATCGAAATGCTGATTCAAGCAAAGAAATACAAAATTTTAGCCCTGGGTTACTGGCGCTTCCAGCTGGACCAGCACTATGTGCAGGTGGGGCCATCTTTCAGCAATTCAAACCATTCATCTATTGGGCTTTAC
Organism: Magnolia kwangsiensis; assembly: GCA_037074715.1. Classification (NCBI taxonomy): domain Eukaryota; kingdom Viridiplantae; phylum Streptophyta; class Magnoliopsida; order Magnoliales; family Magnoliaceae; genus Magnolia; species Magnolia kwangsiensis. Next base: position 70,343,256 of record CM073582.1, on the reverse strand, counting down.
TGGATGTGTGATGAGAGGAAAATCTCCTTCACCAGACAATCATAATTATCCATTTGATAGAATTTTCCTCATTGCATTCAATCCATTCAATAAATTGGCCTTTTCCCCATCACATTCAAACTACTGGATATATTTTCATTTTTCCATTTACAGGCCATCTACCAGAGACCCAGAATTGTCCAATGGAGAGTTTCTCTAAGGCCCACTTGATGAAAAGTCTATATCGCTGAAAGGAGCAACCTGTCTATACAAAACAGTGATCTTTCAAAAAAAAAAAAAATCTATACAAAATAGTGGCCCCAAGCAATTGAGTCAGATCATTAAGTACTGCGTCCCTGTAAAGTGAGAAAGATGGTGGTTTCAATGCCAACCCCAACACAAATTTCTGCTTTCACATGGTTGAAATCATGGTCTCAAGGAAGTAAGGTTTTAGGCATTTGCAACACTGATCAGGACACTTGAACACCATTATGTTCACCCATACAATCTAGCAGTTCCCCTAACCAAACACCATTTCTTTTCATCTCTCAGTCCTAACGTTCTTTTCATCTTTCACCACAAAAAAAAAAAAATAGCTGGAAGACTCTCTTGTCATCTGATCATGGTTAGATGATGACATACAGAAAAAATGAAAATCTGCAATGGTCCTTGTTCACCTAGAGAAGTTTAATAGCAATAGCTAAAAAATAGAGTAAAAATAACCCAAATACATAATATTTCTCCACCAAATGTAGAAAATCAAACATTCTAGGTCCACCATTAGTTTTAAGACAACAATAGCTCAGAGCAATGTCTCTAATATGTTTGATTGGTGGGACTTGGCCATTCAATAGCAATGATCCATTGATCAATGGTCCTAACTAGCATTATTGCACAGAATAAGCCTATCCATTGGATGCTTGACCATTTTCTGTTAATGAAATTAAGCTCATTGATTCATTAGATACCACATTGCATTAGAAACCCCCAATCCAATTCTGTGAAAAAAAAAAAAAAAAGAAGACCAAAAAGAAGAAAACAGAAATATGGATATTCAAAAGAGAAAAATAAAAAATAAATAAAAAATAAAATTGGTCTTGCATACCTAAAATGGACGTGGATTATGGCATGAGAGAGGTAAATCTTCATGAGATCGAGTGAGAGGGGATGGTTAGCGAGAGAAGAGGAGTTCGTGAGAGGGGAAATCAAGAGAGAGAAAAGGGGCGCGGGAGATCGAGATCGAGAGAGAGAGAAAGGGATGGACATGAGGGAATGGGGTTTTTTTCCAAGTGTATGAAGGTTTCGTGAGAGAGAAAGGGATGGAGGCGGGAAATGAAATGTCTCGTGAGAGGGGGAAAAGAAATAGGCCCTGCAGTTTTCTGCATTTTTACCTGCTATAGTTTTAAACCACAGCTAAAAGTCCAGTTGACTGTAGCCATTGTAATATCTGTAACAGGCCCTCCACATACACACATCTGACGGGTTCTAGACGGATGGCCTTTTTAAGGGCTTTGTGGGGTCCATCATGAAGTAATCGATATATCCACTTCGTCCATTCATTTTGTAATTTTTTATAGAGAATGACCCCAACATCTAGGCAAATCGAAAGTCTAATTGAACCACATCGTCGATCAATGGTATGTATTAATATCCATTTTTACCTACCGTGTGGTCCACTTGAGCTTTCGATCTACTTCACTTTTTGGGCACTTGCCCTAATATGCCCTTTAAAAATGGATAAATGTATTAGATGGAGTACGCACATTTTAATGGGCCTTGTAGAATCCCTTATGGGGCTATCCAACGTTGTATGAACGTGTGGAGGAAGTAGCTTTTAGCTACGGTTTGGGCATTTTTTGTTATGATTTTAAGCCGTAGCAATCTAGCTACGGTCTATATCCGTAGCTAAAAACAAGCATAGTCCGTAGCCTTTGATCATTTTTTTGCTAGTGCATGGTTATGAACCATGACACTTGATTGATGCTTTCTGAAAAGGGCTCACCATGGATACTCGTCAGTTCATAGAGATAATGTGTGGTGGAACATTTCTTAACAAAGATCGTAATGAGTCTTGAAATTTTCTAGACAAGGTAGCAGAGAATACTCAGACATGAGATGTCTATGCTAAACCGGACCAAACTAGGCCCATTCTCAGAGATAAAGCGGGAATGTACGTCCTAAGAGAAGAAGACGACCTTAATGCAAAATTCACTGCATTAACTAGAAAGGTCAAAGGAAATTAGGGAGGTTGATATGATTAAAGAAAGCACCTCCTTAGGTAATTTTTGTAGCATTTGTGGTAGTGTCGACCATGACACAAAGGATTGTCCAACAATCCCAGTTATACATGATATCATGCATGAGTATAGGCAAGCAAATGCTATAAATAACTACCAAAGGCCAGTTGAGCAACCAATGGGAAACACGTATAATCAAAATTGACGTAACCGTCCTAATCTTAGTTGGAGTGGACCACAAATTAATGCGCCCAATACACCTCAAGTGTCTCTATAAAACAACTTCTTTGAGGTACCTAACAATGCACCATATGTGCCCCCATCAAAGCGATCATCTGTGGAGGATGCATTGACCGCATTCATGAACTCTCAAGCTCAAATGAATCAGTCTCTAATCTAATCAGATAAGGAATTAAAGACAGCCATAACTAGAATTGAGACTCAACTAAATGCTAGGGAGAAAGGCACACTTCCTTCTCAACCTGTACCAAACCCTACAAATACACATTTAATTGGAGACTCAAATCCAAGTGAGTTACATCATGAACAAGCTAAGGCCATCATTACCTTGAGAAGTAGAAAAAAGGCCGATAACAAGATAATACAACCAGTAGAAATACCAGAGGATGAGCCACCGTCTCAAGAGAATGATGAACTGGCTATGGTTTAAGAGTCGCAATAAGAAAAGGATAAAGAGACTAAGTCACATGAGCCTCCAGTTCTATTCTCATCTATACTTCGAAACCCGATTGTCTCTATGAAGTATCAAGAGGTGTTGGATGTGCTTTAAAAGGTTATTATCAATATTCCTCTACTTGATATCATTAGATAAATTCCATCATATGCTAAATATCTCAAGGACTTGTGCATTATAAAGAGTAAATTAAATGTGCACAAGAAGGCCTTCCTCACTAAAAAAGTGAGCGCTATCATTAAGAAAAGGGTCGTACCCAAATACAAAGACCCAGGAAGTCTCACTATTCTTTGTATTATTGGAAAATTCTAAATTGAGCATGTTTTGCTAGATTTGGGTACAAGTGTGAACTTAGTACCTTATTCGGTTTACCAACAAATGGAGTTAGGCAAGCTTAAACCAACCACGATTACACTCCAACTCATTGACCGGTCCATTAAGGTACTAAGGGGAATTTTAGAGGACGTGTTAGTCTAAGTGGATCAATTCTACTTCCTTGTGAATTTTATTGTACTAGACATTGAACCATGTGTAAATTCTAGTGCCCAAGTTTCCATTATTTTAGGCCATCCATTCCTAACAACTTCAAATGCAATCATCAATTTTAGGAATGGAATGACAAAGTTGTCTTTTGGTAACATGACTATAGAGCTAAATATTTTTAATCTATGTAAGCAGCTGATAGACAATAATGAGATCCATGAGTTGAATTTTATGGACTGCTTGACAAAGGAAGAGGAATTGAAACCTAGCCTATCTAAGGAATTGATTAAAGTCTTTGGGGACTTAAAAAAATTTGATTTAGAAAAAGTGCTTGAAATCTATGATGATAATGAGAGCACTACTACTCAGGACATTGGTATATACTGATGGAAACCACACACTTAAATCCTATCTATCGAGGACTCGCGACCTCTGCCATCACCAACCAATGCTCCAAAGGTTAATCTAAAACCACTACCAAATGAGCTTAAGTATATATACTTGGGTGAAAATGAAACTTATCCTATGGTGATCTCTTCATTTTTAGATAATGATCAAGAGATTAAATTGGAGAATGTTCTAAGGGACCACAAAGGAGCCTTGAGTCGGACTATTTCTGGCATTAAGGGTATAAGCCCTTCATTATGCACCTATCAGATCCACCTTGATGAGGACGTCAAACCAATTAGACAACCTCGAAAGTGTCTCAATTCAAACATGATGGAAGTTGTAAAAAATGAGGTGATAAAATTATTGGATGTGAGAATCATCTACCCAATATTCGATAGTGTTTTGGTGAGTCCAACCCAAGTAGTTTCAAAGAAATTTGAAATAATTATCATACAAAATTCTAATAATAAACTCATACCAACACGTGTCACCACAGGTTGGTGTGTTTGCATTGACTATAAAAAATTGAATACGGTCACAAAGAAGGACCATTTCCCTCTACCATTCATTGTTCAAGTTTTTAGAGAGGGTAGTAGGTCACTCCTATATTTTCCTTGATAGATATTCTAGATATAACCAAATAGAGATAGCCCTAGTAGACTAAGAGAAAACCCTGTTCACTTGTCCATTTAGCACGTTTGCTTTCAAACAGATGCCATTTGGATTATGCAACACCCCAACAACTTTCCAACGGTGTATGTTAAGCATTTTTTCAAATATGATTAGAAAGTTTCTTAAGGTTTTTATGAGAGTAGTTTTGAGGAATGCCTCAACAATTTATCTCTTGTCTTTTATGTGTGAAGAGAAACACCTTGTCTTAAACTGGGAGAAGTGTTATTTCATGGTTCAAAAGGGAATGGGCCATGTTTTCTTAAAAAATGGAATCGAGATAGATCGCTCAAAACTGGACATTATTGTTAATCTACCTATTCTTCGAACTATTAGAGATATTAGATCACTTCTAGGGCACGCTGATTTTTATAGAAGATTCATCAAGGACTTTAGTGCCATTACTAAATCTTCTTCAAAAGGATGCCCCATTTAAGTGGACAAATGCATGTATAAGTGCCTTTAATAAAATTAAATTATCCCTTACCACTGCACCTATCATGCGTCCACCAGATTGGACACTTTCTTTTGAACTAATGTACGATGCAAGTAATTATGCCATAAGGGCTGTTTTGGGTCAAAGGAAAGATAAATGGCCATACATTATTCACTATGCGAGTAGAACTTTAAACTCGACCCAGGTGAACTACTTAACAACTGAAAAGGATTTACTTGTTGTACTTTTTGCTTTGGATAAGTTTAAGTCCTACTTACTAGGATCCAAAGTGGTCATTTTCACGGATCACTTGACTTTAAAATATTTGCTATCTAAGAAGGATGCAAAGCTGATACTTTTGAGATAGATCCTCCTACTCTAAGAATTTCACTTAGAGATAAAATATAAGAAAAGAGTAGAAAATGTAGTGGCCGATCACCTTTCCAGATTGGTGTTAAATGATTCCACTAAAGAGCTGCATATCTAGGACACTTTCCTTGATGAACAATTATTTGCGATTTTCAAATTGCCTTGGTATGCAGATAAAGTGAACTATCATGTGACAGAAAAAATATCATATCATTGGAAGTCACAGGATAAGAAGCATTTTGAAATCGAGGTTAGGAACTTTTTCTGAGATGACTTATATTTATATGAATATGGGACTGATCAAATTTTTAGACATATGTACCAGAGGATGAAGTTTAGAGTGTCATTTCCTTTTACTACATGAAAGCATGTGGTGGCTGGCTATTTTTCTACTAAGAAAACCACTACAAAAATCCTATATTGTGGTTTTTACTGTCCCACCATGTTTAAAGACACGCATACTTTTTATGTTGCTTGTGATAGATGTTAAAGATTGGATAAAGTGTCCCAGCACAACATGATACCTTTATCCCCAAATTTACCATTGGCGATTTTTTATTATTAGAGTATCGATTTCATGGGCTCATTTCTATCTTCTTTTGGATTTCTTTATATATTAGTTGGTGTGAATTGTGTTTACAGGTGGATTGAAGCAATTCCAAGTAGGACCAATCACAACAAAGTGGTTATACAATTTCTTAAGGAAAATATTTTTTCTAAATTTAGAACTCTAAAGGTCATCATTTGTCAAACCCATGTCCTAGTGTCTGTATCGTTCTGAGGACCCCATGGTCTTCCCGTTAGAATTCTGGTGACCAGCGACCTTTTGATTACATTTGCACGTGACCCTGAATCACATCCTGTAAACCCGAGTCAGCTTAACCCGAGACCTATACCATTGCGACTGCGCCGTCGCTGCGGTTCCAACGCCACATCTCATGTGTCGATCCGATGTCAGATCATGAGATGTAGGTCACGCATTATAATGGTCGTTGAGCACACGTTGCGGGACCCAACAGCACCATTCCCTAGGTACGTGATGTCATGCTCTTGTGAGTAATGATGGGTCAACCCTCCTTACAAGGTAATGATGACCCTAGCCCATAATTACTTCTCTTCCCCATGACTTACATAAGTCATAATCACCTTACCAATCATCATTTCAAACACTCATTACAACACCTCTCTCTCTCTCTCTTATCTCTCTCTTTCCCTCCCTTTCTTCCTCATTTTTCATTTTCCTCCATTGCTAGCAAGAGAGAACTCCAAAAAAAAAAAAAAAAAAAAAAAAAAAAAAAAACCAGCCCCTTTCACCCATTCTCCCCATCAATCTAACCCTCAAAATCCAATCTTAACCATTGATTCGACCCTCCTTGGAGCTCTAGGTCCCATGCATGGAAGAAGGAGAAGAAGATCATAAGTGGGTGCTTTTCTAGTATTAGAATTGTGTTTTCTTGTATGGATCTTCAAATTTTCTAGCATGAGGCAACTAGGGCCCACCAACCAATGGTGATGATCCTACCTTGACCTGTAGGTGTGGCTAATGACCCACCTTTGCTTGCATGCATGAATTCATGGTGGGGACATTCTCCATGGACCCCAACTTGATGTTTGATTTCATTTTCTAGTGCATGAAGGCCACCTAGGCCTAATTTATATGGTGGGAATAGGTTTTCCCCCACCAGATTTTTTTTGATGTATGGCCCACCTATTTTGGGCCCATTGATGTATGTTGTGGATTCTAGAGGGGCCCATAGTGGCAGGGCCCCCATCACACATCTCTCTCTCTCTCTATCTCCTAATTTTGTGGCCCACCATTGATGTGCATGTGTGATCCACACTGCCCACAAGAGGGACAGCCTTGCTGCCAGTTTTTGGGCAGGCTTGGATGGTGGGGAAAACACCAATAGAGACTGGATTTCTAGCCATGTGGACCCCATCTGTGGACCCCACCTTAAGGTGTGAGTTCTATATCCTAAACCGCCCATTTGCACGACCCAAATCCAACGTCTGTAGGTTGTACCATAGCAGTGGCAGGGCCTCTGCCCCCCAGACCCACTTACTGGATGAAGAGGAAACACAAATATCAGCTATCCAGGTCCCACACGAGTGGACCCATCTTGTATATATGTGATATATCCCATCCGTCCGTTGGGGACATGAACCCCACCAACTAGATATACGGGTCTTATACACACAGTCCATTCATTTAAGCCATGTGGGGCCCACCCCACACGTGCTGCAAGTGTGCGATGGGACCCACCTTACTGTATTTATACCATATCCACTTCATCCAGTCCAAGACGGTGGACCTCACCTTGATGCATTATTCTACATCCACACCGTCCGATTGCAAGGATGGTGGGACTCCTATGATATATGTGTTTATACACCGTTCATCCAGTAGCCGTGTGGGGACCACCCCCACACGTGCTACACATATGGGGTGGGACCCACCTTTGAAATGTGTGTTTTATATTTCTAGCTGTCCGTCCATTGGGATAAGGACGGTGGGTCCCTGCAGCCTTGCTATAGGTTCATGTCAGCAAAGTTCTGTGGGCTGCTATGATGTATGCGTTTCTCTTGTTGTCCATCTGTATGGATGTGGGGCCCACCTGGATGCTTGACATCCACACGTGTGGGGCTCTACCTTGATGTAAGTGTTCTATATCAACACCGTCCGTTTCTAGATGGTGCAGAGAGGGACCAACCATAATATATGTGTTTTATTTCAAGCCGTCCATCCATTTTTTTGGGACGTGGCCTACCATGATCTGGACAATGGATCTTATCCTGATGCATGGGTTCATCCATGCTGTCCATTGTCCAGAAACGGATAGTGGAACCTATGTGATGTATGTGTAATATTCTAGCCATTCAGCCCTTTTGAAGGTGGGGCCTGCCTTGAGGTATATGTCATATCCAAACTGTCCAACCATTTGGAATATCCTGACCATCCAAATCATGGGGCCTATCTTGATGTATATGTGGCACATTTGGAATGTACAAGGCCCACCTTAATATGATGTATTGGTGGGGCCCAATGTGACGTGTGTATGTCCCATATGTGAGGTCCATTGTAATGTTTACTAGGCCCATATAATGAGGCCCAATGAGATGTATATGTACTTAGGTGTGAGGCCCGAAAGGGTGTGTATGGGGCCCATGAGTGAAGCCCAATATGATGCACATTAGACCCTTGAGGGAGGCCCATTATCATGTGTATTATGCCCTTGTGTGTGGCCCAATATAATGTATTGGTAGCCCTTTTGGTGAGGCCCATTATGATGTACATAAGGCCCATGAGTGAGGCCCGATGGGATGTATATGAGGTCCTTGTGTGTGGCTCAATATGATGTATTTATGGCCCATCGATGAGGCCCATCAAGATACATATTAAGCCTTTGTGTGAGGCCATGAGCCCATCTTATGTTAGGCTCTGCGTGGGCCACTCCTAAGGAGCAATGTTGGTTAAATATCCACATTAATGGGCAATGATGGTTAAATGTTCACATTATGACCTTCCTTTAGGCCTTGTTAGGCTCATTTTCATCATTTATTCTTGTGGGCCCCATTATGTCGCGTAGTCCATCATCACCGTAGACAGATGGATCTATGCTATCGGATTTGGTATATCCACGGCTGAGGGTCAATTTTTATATTATGGTTTAGATCAGTGGTTCATCCATGAATCCCACCTTACATTTAGATTGATTATCGTTGCCGATCATCAATGTCGATTATGAATATGTGACAGCATAGCATCATGATACATGCCCATACACATCATCTTCATACTTGATATGAGATGAGGTTGACCATTGCATATGACATTAGGTAGGCTATTCATGGGACTCCCTGATAGGCGAAGTTGCCCCACGTGAGCACACGACATGCGCAGGATTGATGTATGACTGGACTATGTGACTCATGCATCTTGCATTGTGTGATTATAATTACCGTTTACCCTAGTAACATCAAGGTTGTAGCCTCATCAGTTATAGCGCGGATGGTAGGATTGGATACTAGAAATTTTATTTAAGCACGGGGGTACGTAGGATGTCCTAGGGTGAAAGTCCTCAAAACCTTATGGTACCATGGAGGATGCTTCAATGCCTAGACCGAGTGGATGTATGAGCGCATAAGGGCCGGATACCAAGAGGCCACGTCTCCCACTGTATCGTGGTCGGTTGGAAGGGGGTATGACCTTACCACCTGAGTGAGGGGGTAATTTGCTAGGTTGAGTCTGACCCAACTTGTGGAATGGGTTTGCTATCGATGAGCCAGAACCGATATTGGTAGGCAGTTAATGAGTTCTCTTCCACTTACCTAGTTGTGCGCTCGGATAGGGGTGACAAGCTGGCACAAAGTGTAATAAACCCTAGTGATATCCTAGAGATGAGTTGTATGATTATGTGGATTCCGATGAGGATTGGTATGCTTGAGTTGCATCTTGCATCGCATCATAGTCTTGGTATGGCCGTTAGCATTCATGCCTTGCATCGCATAGCCTTGGTACGACTGTTAGCATTCATGGATTCACCAGTACACTTCGCATTACTCTGATACTGTATTCTGAGTATGCTCATATTGTGCACACACTTTCACCACCCTCTAAGCTTTCTATAAGCTTATGCATGATGGATGCGTGCAAGTGACATGAGGACGCAGTCGAAGCTATTCAGGAGTAAGAGCATGTCGCAGAGCTTCAAGAGTTTTGGGTTATTACCACCATTATTTTTTCCCATTATACGCCTTGTACTCAAAGTTTTTGTTCATAGTGGATTTTGCGATGGTGTTCTTGTGGTTATTGTTCGTAGGTTATCCTATGGTTATGCTTATTATGAAATAAAATTTATATTGAAAATCCTCCTTGTAGGACCCCAAGATCAGAATCTGGTGTACGGGTGCTGGGAGCCGAGAATGGGGTAGTATGGAGGTTGTCGGTGCTAGATTCGGCGATCGAGAATTTTATGAGCCCGGTTTTCAAGTTTGGGGCATGACATCATTAGTGATGGCAGATCTCTTTTATAATAGGACATTTGTGGCTTTGATGAAGATATATGACATCAAGCATAAAGTGAGCACTCCATACCACCCACAAACAAGTGGGCAAGCTGAGATTTATAATCATAAAATCAAACACATTTTGGAGAAAACTATAAGGCCAAATAGGAAGGATTAGTTCCTCAGACTATCTGATGCTTTATGAGTTTATAGGACTGCTTATAAGACCTCGATTAGAATGTCCCCATACAGATTGGTATATGGGAAGGATTACCACTTGCCTGTGAAATTAGAACATAGAGCATACTGGGCAATGAAGAAGTTAAACTTTAACATGGACAAAGCAAATGGACAAAGGAAATTAAAGTTGAATGAATTAGAGGAGCTGAGGAGAGACTCCTATGAAAATTCTAAAATCTACAAAACAAGGACCAAAGCTTTTCATGATAAAAACATCCTAAGAAAGAATTTTGAACCTCAACAAAAGGTTCTATTGTACAATTCCCATCTCTAGTTCTTTCCAGGAAAGCTAAGATCAAAATGCATAGGCCCATTCATTGTGAAGAATGTATATACTGATAGGGCTGTTGAAATTGAGAATCCACATAATGACAATGTGTACAAAGTTAATGGTCAAAGATTGAAGCTTTATGTGAAAAACTTTCATTTGGAAGAGGAGTTCGTCCCTCTTCGTGAGGCAGAATATTTGGATTGATGCTCCTAGTCTGATGGAGCGTTTGTGTAAGATTTGTATAATATTCATTTTTTTTAATGTTATCTCGTAGGTAAGTTCTTCATGGCAAGTATTATCCATCCTTTCTTTTATTTTTATTATTCTCATATTTTTTGCATTACATATATCATTACATTGGGACAATGTAGATTTTAGGATGGGGGGTGTGGATAGTCATCCATGTGAGTAGAATTTTAGGAATAGTAGAGTCTAGTAGAGTCAATAATTTTTTTTATTTTAGTTTATGGGAAAATTTTTTTTAAAATTTTTAAATTTTTTATACCAGAATGTGAACATGATATTACGCGAATTCCAAAGGAAAAGTTAATACTTAGTCTAGGTTGATAGTAGTCAGAATTCTAATAACTGAAAATTATATACTTGAGTTTGATTATCTAATTACTACTTTAGAGTGAGTTGTAATTTGATGTACTGAATTCACAATACACCTTAACTAAGCAAGTGATGAATAGGATATGTAAACTAAAATAATAAATTTTGATTCAAACAAGATTGAATGAACTAATACCATTGACATATACTTAAAACAGATAATATTGAAGGAACAAAAAAAGTGATGGAAAAAGAAAATTTTATTATAGAGCATGAATGTAATGATCATAACAATCGTGTCACTAATTCGGAGTAAGGATACCTAAGTATCCATTGATGTTACCATTATAATTATGATACCTTAGGTTATGAAGCAAACCCAATGAGAATCTAACGTCTCGAAAAAATCCGTACAAAGACCCATGTATCACCTCAGGTAGAAATCGCTAAGGATCAAATTATGTATGAAATAAATAAAAATTAATTAAGTACTAAACTAAATTAACTAGTAGATTAGCTTGAACTGCTTCCTATACGAACTGCAAGACCCAAACCCAGTAGAATCGCAAACTCTACATTACCTAAAAACCTAGGGTCCATCTTAAAACCCAGTTTCTTGTGGGAGCATCACGAAACTCCGTATCGAACCTGAACCACGCGTCGAAAGTATGATTAATATGAAACTATACAGTTATGACCGCCTTGCTGGGCTTGACAACCATTTCAGAAATTAATTCCAAATAGTATCCAGAAACGCACAACTTGAGCCTAGAGCGAAGTGTTTGAGAAATGCGAATATCTTTAGAAAATGAACTCAAACTTAAGTGATTTGGGTCGTTCACTTTCAGGCTAAATCTAAGGTTTCAAACTGTCAGATTCTGACCCAAGTACACCCTCAGATTAGAGAAATTTTTCTACACAGGTCAGTATACTTGTGGCCCTGATTGAGTAATGATAGCCGTTAAACTAAAATAGGTCCTCCATGGTCGATCCACAAATCCGATCAGATCAAAATGTTAACCTGACCTAAATCCAATATCAGGAAACTTTTCCTAGACCGTATGCTGGCAATAGACCTATAGATGAGCTTCGTTGGCTCGAAACAGTCGACTTTTGGCTTTAACCTAAGTATACCAAGGCCTTAGGACCATTTACACCAGTTCTAGGCCTATATAAGGGCCTTAACCCACCCCTCTCTCATTCCATACGAATTTCAAAACCCTAATAGAGAGAAGAGAGAAAAGAGAAGAAAAGAGTCAAGAGAAGAGAGAGAGTGACAGATAGTTGCTGGGATTTGATCCCGTCGCTCCACGTGCCGAATCATCATACCTGTATCGCTACACCGGTGAATCCAAATCCATTTATGGGTAAGAAATCCTAACCCTTATCTCTTTAGGGTTTCAAATAGAAGAATTGGTGAAATAGCTAACCTATTTCATTGATTCAGGTAGCCGTTGTGCCGTAGTCAAAGAAGTAGGATTCAAATTGAGAACACATGCTTATTGTATGTGTGACAAGTCCTTTGCGAAAGAATTTGCCATAATATATGTTATAACTACTTTATTACATGTATGTTGATATGTATAGTCTAAGTGTTTGATAAAATACCTGAATGAGAAAATGCTTGTTGAAATGTATTTAATGAGGCCATTGAGATAGGATTTTCAATTACCTTGTCTATAGCTACAATTTCTTTCTTGTAATCTATCTCGCTACTACATGATTTATAGATGAATGTCTATATATGATAAAATGTGCACTATGTGTTTGTTAAAATGCTCAAATAAAATTTATACTTAAATTGATTGTTACATGCTATTCTGACTATCACATATGAATGCATGCTGTGTTTAAGTATGATTGGGATTAATACGTAGTCCAGATAATTGGTAATGGTTAATGATCAGTGGTCGAACCAGTTTCACCACAACGAATACATTCGATGAATCTGAGTCATACGGTGATTATCGACAGTGGTTAGGCCACGAGGAGTGCGTATGTACTCCATGTCGATAAATTCAACGTATGCTCGTACTAGTCGAGCTTTTCAAGTAACTCGATTGGCCAATGTATGTTCACCCCGTATAGACGCTACTGCTTAAATTTAAGGTACCACTTATCAATGTAAGGGTCGTTTCAACCTTGGTACCATGATCTGCTAAGACTCATGAGCTAGGTACGGTGGTGTATGGGACACCGTGGTCGAGCTGTTGGCCTACGTTGGGGTGACGAGCCTCCCCATAGTGACCAGGGAGCAACCCAAACTCATGAGCCGAATATGTTGGTGTATGGGACATCGTATTCGAGCTCTCAGCCTATGATCAGGTGACGAGCCTCTCGTAATGAACTCAAGTATACACTAAGACTACGCTAAGGTGACGAGCCTTTTTGTAGTGACCTCAATTATAAACTAGGCCTGTGCAAAGGTGATGAGCCTCTCCGCAGTGACCTGGGACTGCCCATCATATGCGACTAGCTAGGATTAACGACCCTAGATGGATCATTGTTTGGGCAAATGATATAAAGAAAGGTACCTTAGCTTTCCAAACCTTCTGTATGAATAAGTCTAATTAAGAACTTGGCTAATCACGTACATGCACTACATTGCATGTGACTTTAGCGTTAGAGTTGACCACAGTGGGAGTGTTGCATACACGACCATGAGATGATGTCTCAGAGGAAGTGCAGGCGAGGGTATCATTATCGCATCCCATTCTTGCATTAACAAGAGTACTTAAGACATGATTATTGTACTACCTTATCATTACTGCTTAATTGAATTGATAACATGTTAACCTTTGCCTTATAGCTCCACTGAGTTGATCACTCACTCCCACTCTGGGATGATATTTTAAAACACCAACCAGACTCTGTTGTAGTTTCAGATGATGGCGAGGCTTATGAGTTGGAGCCGGCCTTTTATGACGACGAGGAGGAGTTCTCCTATCTGAAACTCTCTGGCGGGTCTATGTAGACCTAGAGTTACATCATAGGGATCGCAAGGATATGAACTAGTTGAACATTACACTTATCATTTTATAAATTTTGGCGTTATACATGTAATTATTTAACTTGGTGACGTTCATACTCTGGGAACTTACAATCACTTATATGCTCTATATACTTATCACAGTCTTCCGCTTATATAATTTAACTATCTCTAGAGTATGATATGCTGATTTAGTGTAATCTCATTCATGTTTAATGTACTTATATGAACAACATTCAATCATCATTAACTATGTTGCATGAGTGATGCGGTGGAAGGTGGGAGTTGAACTTCTGCTCGACCCCCAATTTTCAGGGTGTTACAAGTTAGTATCAGAACATAATTTGGATTAAAGTAGACATTGGTTATGATAACACGACGCACACTGACATGCTTTAACTTAGGAGGGTGCGTTAAAATGTAGAAATGATCATATGTAAGTGTTATAGTTTATAGCCCCTTGTTATTGTCAAATTTATGGTGACAAAGACACTACTTTGAAGTATGTATATGTGGTTCAAGAAGCTTTCTAGATCTTAGAAGTATTCAAATTTAAGAAGCTTTCAAGATCTCAAAAGTGTTCAAGTTCAAGAAGCCTTCAAGTTCAAAGATCTCAGGCTTTATTATACTCAAAGGTCACTTGTCTTCAAGTTTCAATGTCCTTGCTTCACTATTGAGGTAAGATTGACCTTAGGTTGACCTTTAGAGTAGGAAATTTTGGATACATAATCCATATATGTTATATACAAAAATTTGGTCTATTCTAAGACTAGTCATGGACCTTGTTCGACTAGTCCTAGCACTGGTTAGACCAGTCTAAGAAATTTCATGACCAGTCTTAAGTTGTTGAGGATTTTTGGAATTTTTTGGTTACTCTACGACTAGTCCTGGTGATTATTCGACCAGTCGTAGGAACAGTGTTGACTGGTTCTTCGACCAGTCGTAGACCTTCGACTCAAAATCTAGCAATGAAATTCATATGTCTACTACCAGTTGTGTGGAACCTACGATCGGTCGAAGGTGACCTACGACCTGTCGTAGGGTACCCACGATCGGTCGTAAAACCGTCTTATCTTATCCCGTTCTAAATTTTAAATTTCTGTTGGTTCTAAGACCAGTCGTAGGGGTCTTAAAACTAGTCGAAGACGTGATTTGCTCGCTTATAAATTGAACACGAATTTTAGAGGTTTGAAAAGTAATTCAAGTATATCCAAAGCTCCACTTTGAGATAAGTTAGTGTGCATAATTTCTATTCTCTTTTGTTTGCTTTCATTATTTGATTTTGTTCCTGAATTCCAATCTAATTTGAAAAGAGGAATTGTTGTATTCCTTCTTCTTAGAATAAAAATCAAATAGAGCTACCCCCAATTGATTTAATTTAAAATTAATTAGAACTAGAACCATTGTAATGTGAGTTTGGACATTGAACTTGGACATTCAATCATCTACTCTGACTTGGTTCTTCTGGACTACTACAACGAAGGAGATATTCAGGTATTTTACATTTAATTATGAATTCCTTTTTGTTTTTTATTTTGTTTGAGATTTGTCAGAAAAATCTCATTGTATTGGTTATCTGAGGAGAGCCAGGAAAACTCAGAAGTGGAGTTTTTTTAATTGTGTAAGCCCATATAAAAAGATACAATTGTAAGGTTTTGGGTGAACCTGTAAAAACCTAACTTGATAGTTAACGCTAATATCCCTTGTGTGAGGATATTAGGAGTGGAGTAGCATTCTGTGTGGCTATTATTAAACAGTTGATGAACACACAAGCAAACCACTATAATCTCTTGTGTCTCATGGTTGAATGGTTTATATTTCATATCTTTTATTATTCATTTGCGGGATGTATATGTGGATGTGAATGCTGTAATCATTTATTTCAAGCATTGTGGGAATGTTGTAATAATTCAGCAATTATTTCTTTCGATTCCTTTTTCAGCATTCTTATTTGTTCTAGTAAGGTTGCCCTGCCATTTCTATGGTGCATGGTTGTCCTTAGAACAATATATAATTGATTGCAGTTTATTCTTCAATACAGTTTGCATTTAATTTTCTTTTCCTCTTCGATTTGAAATTTGATACAAAGACCTTTCTAGAAATAAGGTTATCCTACCATAAACTCTGGTTTTTGGTGTAAGGTTGTCCTTAAAATAACATTTGTATCAACCTCTCAAGATCTGAATTTTGAGATTGCTTTACATTCTTTACATTCCTACATTGGGATTGATTTACTTTAATTGTTGTCTATCGTATTTGTTTAATTTCCGTTGTTATAAATTTTATTTGGCATTGTCCTATTCACCCCCCCTAGGACATATAGCTAGGCCTTTTCATCATAGGATTCAAGTTTCACCCGATGGTGATCATATGACCGTTAAAGCGGAACTGACCATAGAAATGGGACTCGTAGGCATCTGTGGTCATGAGAGGTGACCCCAATCCTTTTCCATACCGTCAATCGATGAGTTTAGACGATGATTCAGTATATTCCACACTCAAATAACCCTAAAAGCGTGAATATACGCTAGATGGAACCTCGAAATGCACCAACAGACTCATGGGCCCAAATGGCCTAAATCAGGGGGGACCAAAGTGGTCCCCGCACACATATCCCCCCCCCCCCCCTTGGGGGGGGGGGGGGGGGGGGGGCATACCATCGCCCTTGGTCTAGCGAACTGCGATGGCATCGTGCCACCCGCGAGGTCTCGCGGTCCAGTTCATCCGAGCCTGTTAGGTTGCAGCTGGCTGGTCGGGCTAGCCCTTATACACACCTATGGGGCCAGGAAATCACGTGGGGACCCCTATAACTCGCCCCTCCCCCATTTGCTTTATTTCCTCCTCTCACACCCCTCCAAGCTTGCCAATCTCCCAAAAATCCCATTTTTCTCTCTCAAATCCTTCTTCCATTCTCATATCTTTCCCATTTTCTTCATTACATACCCACCTCCCACCATTCCTTTCAAACTCATCTCTTATCTCCCTCATTTCCTCCCATTTGAGCACACAAACCCTCCTTGCTGTCTAAAAAATCTCAAGGTCCAACAACCTATCCTATCCCTCCATTTTATTTCACTTTCAAGGCTCTTTTTGAGCTCGTGGCGGCCATATTTTCATTTTCCACACTCTTTCTCTCATGGGGAAGAAGAGGGCTTCCATGGATGAAGTCAGGCCTAGCCACCCTACCCGTTCAAGGAGGCAGAAAGACGCCGAGTCTAGCACAAATGTCGATTGGGAAATAAGGATAAAGTGAGAGCTCGATCCCCAGCTTCCTCTCGAAAGAGCTCTACTGGCAGATATGGCACATGGAAGGTTTCAAGGCCGTAGAGTCCTCTTTGAAGCACATGTAGATGAGAAACTATTTGGGCTTTATCCGACGATGGATCTCCTGTTGGACGCCGATTGGGGTCCCATATTTGAGGGTAAGTCTCATGCGAATGAGGGCACTGTCCAAGCCTTTTATGCGCATATACGAGTGCCACTGCTGGAGCCTTTATAGTTCTCTATCCCCGTGGGAAGGAGGGAAGCCATTGTCAATGTGGACTTGATAGCCCGAATCATGGGGATGCCACGTGGAGAGGTACATGCTAGTGAGAGAAATCTAAGGAGTGTGCGTGAAAGAGATCACCGCACGTGATTTCTTTGTGGCCGACTAGTGCACTGGAATCGAGGTAACTGCCTCTCAGTGACCAAGAAGACTCATGACTTCCTCCTACTGAACCACATCTTCACACAACGTGTATCCTAGGTGGAGCAATCGCAATGAATGCACACATCTGATGGTAGATTTCCTATACCGAGCTGGGCAAGGAGACAAGCTGTGTCTGCCTACGTATGTACTACTACAGATAGTTCAGACTACACACTCTCCTAGGACAGACTTCTCGCTCCCATTCAGCCGACTTATATGCAAGCTTGCTCGTGAATTCGACTACAGACTTGGCTCAGAAAGGTTTACGCCGATCCATTTCATCAACGACACTACTCTCAACAACATGAATATTGGGCTACGATAACGTCAAGCCTAACTCGATGAGAGTGAGGATGAGACACAAAGTGAAGAGAAAGAGAGTGATGAAGAAGGCGAAGATGAGATAGAGGAAGAAAGTGAGGAAGGGGAAGAGAAGGAAGAGGAAGAAGAGGAGGCCCAAGACTCTGATAAGGGCTCTCCACGTGCTACACATGAACACCACCATGATCAGGCTACTTTAGAGGCCCGCTTGGCTCAACTTGAGGAGGGCCAGGTCACTCTGCAACAGGAGGTCAGTGAGACCCAGGCCAAACTTGAAGAGAATAGGGCCTTCATGAAATAAAAATTCAAGAAGGTGTCTCGCACTTTGAAGGCTATCCTGTACTTTATGCAGGGCAAGGGTGCTCCTCCTCTGTAAGACCCATATCTTAGTCCGTACCTTTCCGTACACTCCCGCGGTCTTACCGGTCAAATTCCGGTGACCTTCGACCCTTAAACGATATCGACGCGCGACCCTGATTTATGTGCCGACAACCCGAGTCGACTCAACCCGAGACCAATACCATAGTGACTTACAGCGACTCGTGCGCCGAGGCGATATCCTGATCAAGAGATGTGGGCCAACGTTCGGTGCGAGAAAACACCGCGCGTTGCGAAAACCAAGATAATCTCTACGATGTGTCACATCAATCACATCAATCCCATCAATCAATCACCCATCAATCCATCACATGTCAAGTACACATCACTTCCATCCCTTTTCCCAAGCAACCACAAAAGTCTTCACCACCCATACCTCTCTTACACAAAAAGCCACAAAAGTCTTCATCTCCCATACTTCTCTTACACAAAAGCCTCAAAAGTCAAGTTTTTCTTACACAACCATCACTCACCCATCCATCCATCACTCTCTCTCTCTCCCTTACATCACTCTCTCTCCTTCTCTCTTTCTCATTTCAAATTTCCAAGCAACAAATGAGCTCTAAGAGACTCCATACGTATGAAATTTCTCCAAGCTCCCTAAACTCCAAGTGGCCCACCTTCCTACCCCATCATCTCCCATCTCAGCCCTCCATTCTTCATCTTAACCATTGAAGTTGAAGCCAAGGTGCCAAGGAACCTCTAGGAGCAAGAAGATCGGACGGTGGGTGCCTCTATAGGATAGATTTACTTGTTTTTATGGTGGACCAAGTGAGGCCCACCGATCAATGCTGTGGATCTCACTTGGGACCCTAAAATAAGGCCGATGGCCTACTCGGATCATCATGATCATTCCATGATGGGGCCATTCTCCATGGACCCCATCATGATGTTTATTTCATTTAGAAAGGGTCATCTAGACCGTCCATATCGGTGGGGAATGGATCTCCACCGTTGATTTACATTTTGATGGTCCCATGTTTAACGGGATCCGTATGTTGTACGATTTATTGCAAGGGAGGGCCCATAATGACGGGGTCCCTCCATCACAAGCCGTGTCCCACTCTCTATCTCTCTCTCTCTCTTTTATTTCTCTTGTTTTATCTTATTTTATTTTAGTTTAATTTTATGCTATATGATTGTGTGGCCCACTTGAATGGAACCCACCTTGATTTTTTTCAAATGGGGCCCACCATATACATTGTACCTATATCATTCATCCGTGGTGGCCCACTCCATCAGGGCCCACCACACTGCAATTATAGAGCAAGACCGTCCAGCGTCTGGGACGCTGGACGTCTCAAAGGAAATGAGAAAAAGGAAAAGAAGATGTAAGGGACTTGGGTGGTCCCCTTGCATAGGCCCCACCCTGAGGTTTATATTCGATCCAAGCCGTCCATCCTCTTATCCATGGTATTTTAGCCGTTGGGTAGAATTTTGGAACTGATCCAATCACCTGGTGGGCCATAGTGTCATAAATTCCATCCTCACCTTACAAATACATTTATTTTATTTTATTTCATTTTCTTTCATCAAAAAAATTTCAACTCTAGACTCATTTGGACGGCGTCGAGCCACTGAACGCAATGGCTAGGGCGGATTTCACTTTAGCGGGCCCCACACGCGAAAAACTCTGGAAAAAACTGATTTTCTAAAATTTCTAAAAGGCAGAGCCTCTGCATTTTTTGGCAAAGAGCAGCGCTGCACGTTGCTGCGTGCAGCCGTGGAACGGCGGGCGGGCGGGTTGCCGTGCAGCCACCCACGGCTGTTGTCATGGGCCCCACATGATGTATATGTTTTATCTACACCGTCCATTAGGTGGGTCCCCTTCTCAGGTGGGCCCCCCTCCGAATTTCAGGTCGATCCAAAACTCAGGTGGCCCACACCATAGGAAACAGTGTGAATAAACATCTACCATTGAAACTCTTCCTAGGGCCCATAGAAGTTTCGAATCAAGCTGAAATTTATGTTTTTTCCGTTCATACAGGTTTGAGTGAGCTTATGAACGGGTTGGATTTCAAATAAACATCACGGTGGGCCCTACGTGGGACCCACCTCTGTTTGGTCAGAGAAGAAAAAGAAAGGAAAGAAAAAGAAAGAAAGGAAAAAAAATAATAATAAAAATAAAATAAAAGCAAGGGCCACGTGCCCTCCTCTCTCTACATCTCTCTCTCCCTCTATATTTCTCTCTCCCTCTATATCTCTCTCTCTGTCTCTCTCTCTCTGGCGTTAGTAGGCCGTGGACCCCACATCATGTATGTGTTCCGGGCCATGCCGTCCATCTGTTTTGATGGTGGGGTCCACTGTCATCTGATGCCAGCGAGTTCTGTGGGACCCACCATTACATATATATATATATATTATATTATATATTTTATGTTATATATATTTATGTATGCTATATAGTTTAAATGTATATTTTATAATATGAAAATTGTAGTGGGCCCTAGACCATGTGTCCCTATGAATAATTTGGATGGAAATAAATGTTTTGTAAGGCCCATGAGTCGAGACCCATTTAAATTCAAAAGGGCTATGGGCTAGGCCCATTTGATTTATAAAATGCTTATGGGCTAGGCCCATTTGATTCATATAAGGCCTATGGACTTAGGCCCATTCGATGTGTTGCAAGTCCATGGGACTAGGCCCATTTGATGTACTTCAAGGCCCATGTAATTGGACCCTTTTTGTTGAAATTTAATGCCCATGGGAGTGAACCCATTTGATTATAAAAAGGGTCAATGGGATTAGGCCCACTGGACTTATTTGAGACCCATGAGTTAGGCCCATTTTATTTGATTAAGGCCTAGGGGTTTAGACCCATTTGACTCATGTTAGGTCTATGGGTTGAGGCCCACTTGATCTACATGTGGGGCCCAATTGGTGTGACCCATTGGTCACATGTTAGATGCATGAGACTAAGCTCATTTGATGCAATCCTAGGCCCACGGGTTTGACCCATTGCAATGCACATATGACCCATTGGTGTGGCCCATTTATGTGGCCCATCTGATGAATAAAAGGCCCATAGGATGTGGCCATTTGATATATATAGATATGAAAATCCCAATGGGGTGAACCTAAGGTCCATTGCAATGTATAATCCTATACCGATTACGTAGCGAAGTTTAAGAAGATCGTGCCTTGGGAGCAATGTTGGTTTGATGTCCACATTGCGAGTGTAATGTTTGTTGGATGTCCACAGTACGACTTTCCTTAGGGCCCATTACGGGGCTGTACTTGCTGTGTATAGGCGGTCTAGGCCCATCTGCATCATATGAATGGTTCATCACTCATTTACATGTTTAGTATAGTTTCATGACCCATGATCATATGCATCATATGTATGCTTGACGTGAGGATTGTCTGATCATAGCATTTGTCTTTGGGCAGGTTGTTTATGGGCCCCCGGTTAGGCGGTGTTGCCCTACACGAGCGCACGATATGCGCAGGATTGGTTGCATGGCTGGATAGCGTGATTCATGCATTCCGCATTTGTGTGACATGGTTATTGTACGCCCTAGCGACATCGGGGCCGTAGCCTCCATAGACAGATCGTGGTTGGCAGGATTGGATACCGAAAATCTTGTTCTACATGGGGTACTATAGATATCCCTGGGTGAAAGTCTCTAAACTCTTATGGTACCAAGAGGTTGCTCCAACGTCTAGACCGAGTGGGTAGATGAGCACTGAATGCCGAATACCAGTTGGATGTGCTCTCTACTGTGTCGTAGTCGGTTGGAAGGGGGTGCGGCCTTACCCGTCCGAGTGTAGGGGGCAATGCTAGGCTGAGTCTGACCAGCTCGAGGAATGAGTCCGCTATCGACGAGTCGTGCCCGATATTGGCAGACGGATAGTGAGGTCTCTTCCACTTACCTTATTGCGCGCGATGTGGCGGCAATCTGGTTTAGAGTGTACTAGACCCTAGTGACATCCCATATTTTGAGCTGTATTGATGTGTGGACATAGATGAGGACCTGTATGCTTGAGCTGCATTGCACATCGCATAACCTTGTTACGGCTCATGATATTATAGATCCATCTGCACATTCCGCTTTACTCTGACATTGCATGTTCATATTACTACCTTGCGCACACACTTTCACCACCCTCTAAGCTTTCTGTAAGCTTATGCACGACCGTTGCGTGCAGGTGACGTTGGATCGCTGCAGCGCTGAGGCAGGAGCACGTTGCAGAGTGTTTTTGAGTTTTGTTCTACACTACTGTATTTCCCTTTATGCTCATTGTACTTGTAAAGTTTTTGATCATAGTGGAAATGTAATGGAGTTCTTGGTTGTTGTTTGTGGGTTATGCCTTTGGTTATGCTTATTATGAATCAAACTGACATTGAAAATCCTCCTCGTAGCATCCTAGGATCGGAACCTAGCGAATGGGAGCTAGGAGCCGAGAATGGGGTTCTACGGAGGCTGTCGGCGCCGGATTCGGCGATCGAAAATTCTGTGAGCCCGGTTTTCGAGTTTGGGCCGTGACATCCTCCATCACTAGATTCTGACGACTAGTCCCATGTTGTAGCCGTCTTTGGGTTTTCTTTGCTTTCATGTTTCCTATGTTATAGCCTTTATAGGCTTAGTAATATTGTAGAGTGGTTGGTATGCTTTAATGTTTGAAACTTTGCTTAAATTAGCTCACATGCATCTTTTGTCATGATCCATGTAATACTACACCTCATGTATTATGACAATTTTGGTTACATGAAATGCATGTAGCTCCTTATTTATGAGATGTGTAAAATGCTTGAGAAATTGGGTGTTGTATACTAAATCTTACATGGGTTGCACCCTATGTTGTATATAGGGAATGTCACCTAAGGTCACGCGGAGTATGGCACGTCTTACACTTGGCGACTCGATTGACAGGGCGCCTCCCTTAAGTGATGGCCAGACAGACCCTAGTTTGGGCCTGACTCACGAGACTATGCCGGATTCTCAGCCGGCCATTGGCCCCACCAATTGTCACCCGCCAAACCCAAAAATCAGATTCACAGGAATCCCGATCGCTGAACCCGATGCTGACAGCCTCCGTAGTACCCCATTCTCGGCTTTCAGCATTCATACGCCTGGTTTCGATCCTAGGATCCTACAAGGAGGATTTTCTAAAGTATATTTGTCTCATAAGAAGCATAATCACAAGTATACCCAAATCATAAAGGCAACATCATCATCACATATCCACTAATATAATCATTTGAATACAATGCTAAAAGGGAAATACATATATCAAAATTAAAGCTCCAGAAGACAGCTGCACACTCTAAGTTCAACGCTACTGCAAGCTAACGCCACCTGTACACATCTATCGTGCACATGCTTATAGAAAGCTTAAAGGGTAGTGAAAGTGTGTGTGCAAGATAAGTGCCAAGTATACCATAAAGCCCATAAATCATACATCATCGGGATAAGTGAAAATACTGACAAGATCATGAATCATACAATATTAGAGTAATTAGAGTAAGCAAAAATATACTGGTAAGTTCATGAGTCATAAAATATCAAAATACGCAATACAGATCAACAATGCAAATGAGGAGTCATAGAGAGCCATATATCAGATGCAGAGTATACAATGCAGTATGTAAATCTTGCTAGGTCCGTCTAGGCCATATAAGTATAGAAAATATAACGACCCAAAATGTCATGTGAATGCGGATGCAATATGCGATGCGAATGAAATGACCAAGCTGGAGTATGAGGTTGGGGTGATAGTACGTAATATTGTAGGCTACAGGGTCCATCACAAGGGACTTCTATCCAGGCCAGTCTCATACCTAAATTTGGATAGTCTAACTCAATGTGGTAAACTCCTGGTCTCAGGTTAGTCGCGCGCCCAACTAAAATCCTGGTCATGAGAAGGTACACGTAACAAATAGTTACACACTACCAGCTTGAGTGGATCATGAATGAATGAATGAATGAATATGCAATTCCTGCTCAATAAATCCACATATCAGTACGATTCCTCTCTAGGATCATCACTGGGGTCTAGTACACTCCACGCCACTTGCCGCCCCATCAAGCACACGACTGGGTAAATGGAAGAGACCTCACTATTCGCCTGGTCAGTAGTCTGCCAATTCCTACCCGGCTTGTCCGTAGTGGACCCATTCCTCGAGCTGGTCAAACTCAGCCTAACTATGCCTACTCCCTCTGGCGGGTAAGGCCACACCCCCTCCTAACTAACTATGTCACAGTGGGTGGGAGACGGGACCTCCTAGTATTCGGCACTCGGGTGCTCATGTGTATCCACTCAGTCTCGACTTTGGGGCGTCCTCTAGTACCAAGAGGGTTTTAAAATTTTTTACTTAGGGCCATCTATGGAAGCCCGATGTTCAAACCAAATATTTTCGGTGTCCCATCTAGCTATCCACGATATGCCTGTGGAGGCTATAGCCCTGATGTCACTAGGGCGTACAGTAATCACAACACACAATGCAAGATGCATGAGTCATATAATCTAATCATGCATCAATCCTGCGGATACTATGTGCTCATGTGAGATAACCTCCGCCTATCAGGGAATCTCATAACAACCTGCCCAATGACATATGCAATGGTCAACTGCATCTCATAACAAACATGTAAATGATGCGTATGGGTATGTATCATGATGCTATGCGATCACATACTCATAATCGGTATCGAAAATCAACCTCGACAATGTGGACATTTAACAAACATTGCCCCCCAAGAAATGACCCATATAGAGCCTAACATACAGTGGACTCATGGCCTCACACAAGGGCCAAATATACAACACTATGGGCCTCACTCAAGAACTTAATATACATCACAATGGGCTTCACTCATGGGCCACATATACATCAAGTGGGTCGCATCTCACGGGTCTAATATACATCGCAATGGGCTGCTCATACGGGCCTAATATACATCAAGTCGGGCCTCATCATATGTGCTGAAAATATATCACAATGGGCCACCTCACATGGGACTCAAATACATTATAATTGGCTTCGACAATCGGAATCGGCCTCAACAATCGGCCTTGACAATCGGTATCGATAATCAGCATCGATAATCGACACTGACAATCAGCATATAAACAAGGCGGGGTCCATAGATGGACAGCTGATCAACCATAATATAAAGATCGGCCCATGACCATGGTTATATCAAATATGATAGCACGGAGCCATCCATCTATGGAGAATGGGGCCTACTTATTTGGGTTAACCCATGAAGAGAATGGGCCTAACAAGGCTTAAGAAAATGTCACAATGCGGACATTTAACCGTCATTTCCCATCAATGTGGATATTTAACTAACATTACTCCCAAGGAATGACCTACATAGGGCTAAACATATAGTGGGCCCATGGCCTCACATACAATCACGATGGGCCTCATTTATGTCACATCGGCCTCGTCATATGGGCCAACATACATCATATCGGGCCTTAAATATACGACAGGTGGGCCTTGCATCAGGGCCTTGAATATACGACAGGTGGGCCTTGCATCAGGGCCTCAAATATATCAAGTGGGTTGTATCGATGGGCTGCACCAAGGGGTCAATATACATCGAGTGGGCCGTATTAATAGGCCGCACCAATAGGCCTCATATACGATAAGTGGGCCTCAAATATACATTACAGGTGGGCTCTGCACATGGGCCTCATACACATCAAGTGGGTTGTATTAATGAGCCACAAGGAGAGTTATAATGTGGACATTTAACCAACATTATTCTCACAATGTGGGCGTCAAACCATCATTGCTCCCAAGGCACGACCTGCCATTAACATCATTACATAAACATGGTGGAATCATACATTGCAATGGGCCTTTTAAATATCAAGGTGGGCCTCAACAACGGGCCACAAATACATCAAGATAGGCCGTATCACATGCCCCGAAAGAATCATATTGAAAGATCATTTGGGCCATACCACAAATAGAAATGGAGATAACAACTTTCACTGTTAAACAATTCATAAGGCTCACTATAAAGTTTATTTTCCAACCAATCTAATCATAAGGTCATAAAGACCTGGATTAAGAGGGAAAACAAATTCCCTATTGATCCAGAACTTCTATAAGCCAAATGGATTTCCATGATAGGCATTCAATCCTCCACTATTATATGGTGTGGTCCACCTGATCAATGGTTGGATACATCAAGGTGTGGCCGACCTTAATGTATTAGAGATCCAACTTATTCATAAACTAACATAGTGATAGATGAAGTGGAAACACATATCAGCTTAATAAGAAAGTACTATGGCCCTTAAAAATTTTTAATGGTGGATGTCACTGTCCCCATTAGTGCAATGGTGGGGTCCACTTGAACTATGGATTTGACTCATTCTTAGTCACAAGCCTGTAAGACAAGCTTGCCCAATGGTTTGACAGTTGGGATGCAACACATGCATCATGGTGGGTCCCATAAGGATGGACGATGTGGAGATGACACATACATCATTTGGGGGGGGGGGGGGGGGGGGGGGGGGTCCCACAGTTGGTGCAGACAAAACACATACACCATGGTGGGTTCCACCATCCACTGCCGTGGATGATGTGAGTAAAACACATACATCATTGTGGGTCCCACGTGGGGCCCATCATAACGTTTGTTTGCCATCCAATCTATTGATAAGGTCACACGGACCTAGATGAATAGGATAAACGAATTTCATAATGGATCCAAAGCTTCTAGGATACCCAAAAGGGTTTCAATAATAGTCCTTCAAACCCACTATTCCCTATGATGTGGGCCACCTGAGTTATGTATATGGCCGATCTTCGGAGGGGCCACCAATTGCACGGTGTTGATGTCCCACACACCTCACGTGGGGCCCACGGTTGGGACCCGTGGCCCCTGGCCTGCCGTTACACGCAGGAGGATGTCGCTGGTGTCCTCTGACGGTCAGTCCTTGCCGCAGCTGCGGCTACCTTATTATTATTTTTTTTGAAAAATGAGGTTTCTATGGTTTTTCATAAGTGGGGCCCGCATCAGGTGGATCCACTCCATCCATTGGACTTCATGGCCCGAGACGGACCAAACAAGCCCAATATCTAATATTTTTTTGGTGTATAGAAGTATCAGGGAGTATTTCAATGGTAAAGACATTGTTTGTTATGCTATGGCCCACCAGAAAATCGAATTAGCTTCATTTTTTGGCTCAACACCTAAAATGATTTGGAAAATGGGAAAAATGGCGTGGATTGGACCTATACATCAAGGTGGGGCCTACATGAATGGTCCACTCAAAAGCTTATTGAATCAAGCTTATATTTAGTTTCATTTCACGTCCAGCGTCTCTGGATGCTAGACGGCTTGGCCATAACACATGCATTTACGGTGGGCCTTGCTCAGGTGGGCCACCAAATGCACAGATGGTGTGGATACAACACATATATGAAGTGGGTCCCACCTACAAATGGCTTGGATCAAATACATGCTTCATGGTGGGGTCCATCCGGGTGGGCCACACAACTACATCATCACATAAAAGAAAGACAGAGAGAGAGAGAGAGAGAGAGATCGAGTGATGGAGGGTCCCCGGCACTATGGGCCCTCCCTTCTGTACATCACAACATACATCAAGTGGGTCTCATTACATGTGGACCTACCGATCAAAATCAACGGTGGAGATCCTCTCTCCACCAAAATAGAAGGTTTAGATGACCTTATTCATATGAGGAAAATAAACATCATGATGGGGTCCATGGAAAATAGCCCCATCATGAAATAATCACGAGGATCAATGTCAAACCTTAAACTCAGAAACCGGGCTCAAAAAATTTTCGATCGTCAAATTCAGTACCGACAGTCTCCGTAGTACCCCATTCTCGACTCCCAGCGTCCATATGCCAGATTTCAATCCTAGGATCCTACAAGGAGGATTTTTTTTTCTCAATATACATTTAACTTGTAATAAGCATAACCACAAGTTTACCCAAATCATAAAGGCAACATCATCATCACATATCCACTAATATAAATATTTGAGTACAATACCAAAAAGGGAAAGGCATGTATCAAAATCAAAGCTCCAAAAGACCGATGCACGCTCCAAGCTCAATGCTGTTGCAACCTACTGTCAATTGCACACATTTATCGTGTATAAGCTTATAGAAAGCTTAGAGGGTGGTGTAAGTGTGTGTATGAGGTAAGTGTCAAGCACACAAATATCAGAGTAAGCAAAAATACTGACAAGTTCATGAGTTATATAATATCAGAGTAAATAAAAGTACTGACAAGTTCATGAATCATACGATATCAAAGTAAATAGAAGCACTGACAAGTTCATGAGTTATATAATATCAGAGTATACAATACAGATCAATTATACAAAGGAGGAGTCATGGAGAGCCAAATATCAGATGCCAAGGGTACAATGCAATATGTAAATCCTAATAAGTCTTTCTGGGACATATAAGTATAGAAAACATAACAACCCAAAACGTCATTTGCATGCAGATGCAATATGCGATGCGAATGAAATGACCAAGCTAGAGTGTGAGGTCAGGATGATAGTATGCAGTATCGTAGGCTACGGGGTCCATCACAAGGGACTTTTATCCAAATCAGTGTCATACCTAAATTTGGATAGTCAGACTCAATATGGTAAACTCTTGGTCTCCGGTTAGTAGTGCACCTAACCGAAATCCTGACCATGGGAAGGTCCACGTAACAAATAGTTACACACCACCAGCCCTAGTAGATAGTGAATGAATGAATGAATATGCAATTTCTACTTAATAAGTCCACATATCAGTATGGTTCCTCTCTAGGGAATCATCGGGGTCTATTACACTCCAAACCAGATTGTGGCCCCATCGCACGCAACAAGGTGAGAGGAAGAGACCTCACTATCTGCCTGCCAATATCGCGCCCAGCTCGTCGATAGCGGACCCATTCCTAGAGCTGGTTAGACTCAGCCTAGGATTGTCCCCTCCTCTCGAGTAGGTAAGGTCGTACCCCTTCCAACCGACCACGACACAGTGGGAGATGCGACTTAACGGTGTACGGCCTTCATACGCTCATACATCCACTCGGTCTAGACATTGGAGAAATCTCTGAAACCAAAGGGTTCTGGGACTTTCACCCAAAGATATCTATAACACCCCATGTAGAATAAATTTTCGGTGTCCCATCTGGCCATCCATGAAATACCTGTGGAGGTTACGACCCTGATATCGTTAGGGCGTACGGTGGTCATGTCATACAATGCGAGATGTATGAGTCACACAGTCTAATCATACATCAATCTTGTGCATGTCGTGCTCTCATATGGGGTAACTCCACCTATCAGGGAGCCCCATGAACAACCTATCCTATGGCATATGCAATGGTCAATCACATCTCATAACAAACATGCAGATGATGCGAATGGACATGTATTATGATGTTATGCTATCACATACTCATAATCGGTATCAATAACGGGCATCAACAAGCGACCTCGACAATGTGGACATTTAACCAACATTATCCCTAAGGAATGGTACATAAAGCCAAACATATAATGGGTCCACAGCCTCACACAAAGGCCTTATATACAACCCAACGGGCCTTACTCAAAGGCCATATATACACAACCGGTGGACCCTGCTCTTAGGCATAATACATATCACAATGGGCCTTGCCTATTGGCCATGAATACATCACAATGGGCCTTACCCATGGGCCATGAATACATCACAATGGGCCTTGACCATGGGCCATGAATACATGACATGTGGGGCCTACACATGGGTCTTGAATACATCAAATGGGCCATGTATCATGGGCCTAATACGTGTCATAATGGGCCTTAACTACAGGTCGCATGTACATCAAATAGGTCTCGATAATTGGTCATGGCAATCGAAATCGGCCTTGACAATCGAGGTTGGCCTCAACAATCAGAATCGATATTTAAAATTGGCCTCGATACTCGGCCTCAATAATCGAAATTGGCCTATACAATCGGTCTCGACAAATCAGAATCGACGTCGATAATCAGAATCAGAATTGGCCTCAACAATCAGCCTTGATAATCGGAGTTGGAATTAACAATCGACATCGACATCAATAATCGGCCTCAACAATCAGAATCGACAAATCGACCAAGTTAATCGGAATTGACAATCGACCATGATAATCACAATCGATCGATAATCAAAATCGATAAATCGATCACGTCAATCGGAATTGGCAATCGGCCACAACAATCGGCACCAATAATCAGCATCGATAATTGACACCGATACTTAGGGTCCATAATCAAGGTCAGCCTCGATAATCAACACTGATAATTAGTAGATAAATAAAGTGGGGTCCATAGATGATCAGCTGATCAACCATAGTATATAGATCGACAATCAGTTGTGGTTATATCAAATCTGATAGCACGGAGCCATCTGTCTACGGTGAATGGGGCCCACTTATTTGGGTTAACCTACTAAGGGAATGATGAGAATGGGCCTAACAAGGCCTAAGGGTAGGTCACAATGTGGACATCTAACCATCATTGCCCATCAATGTGGACATCTAACCAACATTGCTCCCAAGGAGTGGCCTACATAAGGAATTCATATACAATGTAATGGCCACACATACATCACATTGAGCCTTGCTCATGAGCCTCACATATATCGCATCGGGCTGATTGAATGGGCCAATCAAATGGGCCGATTCGAATGGGCCGACCAAGTGGGCCGAATCAAATGGGCCGAATCAAAATGGGCCGATTCAAACGGGTCAAATCAATGGGCCGAATTAAATGGGCCGATTCAAATGGGTTGATCAAATGGGCCGAGTCGATGGGTCGAATCGAATGGGCCGAGTCGATGGGCCGAATCGAATGGGCCGAGTTAATGAGCCGAATCGAATTGGCCGAGTCGATGTGCCTCATGAATAGCAAATCGGGCCCACCCTTATGTATTTTTGAGATCCGACCTATTCAAAAGTTACAATAGAGATAGATGAAATGAAAACAATTACCAACTTAATTGGAAACTACCGTGGCTCTTAGGAGTTTGAACGGTGGATGTCACGGTCCACTATTTAAATGGTGGGGTCCACTTGACTTTAGATCAGACTCACCCATTTTTCCATGCTGTAAAATGATCTCACAAATGGTTGGACAACATGGATACAACACATGCATCATGGTGGGCCCCACCGCCCAAACAGTGGATGGTGTAGATAAAGCACATACATCATCGGGGCCCACACCACCGGGATGGAGCACATACATATTGTAACACCCCGTATTATTTTTTTTTACTCGGGTGTTACCATGAAGATCCATCTTGACCATGAAATGAGACCATTCGCACAATCGACCTCAAGATTTACCATTCATCTCCCAAATTACAAAGTAGCCAACACTAAACCATCAAAGGACTGAATGATGACAATTAAATCACACTGAAGTTTCACATAATGCCTTATTATATCAAGTGAACCATACATCGTTAGTTTCGGGACCAAATCCGTCTTTATAACCCCATTGGACAAGTCAACCATTAGAGGTTGTCATTAGTGCATTTTCTAGTTAATTCAACCGTTGGATCATTTGAATTGTCAAGAAGTCGAGATTTAGTAACTAAACATTCATGTGTTATGGCCCACTAAATAGTTAAAATACTTTAAGAACTAAGCCCACGACTCATAGACATTAACCGACCACAAGGGCGGCTATGTTTAGAAGTAGACTCTACAATTTTAAAATAATAATAATAAATTTTTTTTTTATTAAAAGTATCATAATAATTATAAATACGTATTGAGTCATCTGATCCCTAATTTAGCAACTGATTACTAGTTAAGTGTTCCCTTAGACCTTTTTCTTTTTTTTAACCCTTGATATTTGAATTAGAATCAATCCGACCACTAGATCAATGCAAATCCACAAATAAGAGTCAAAGGTTAAAAAGTAGGGCCCACCTAAGCATATGAATTGCCTAAAAAAATGGTCAGATGCCCTAACAGGACATGTGGATTCAAACAAACGGCGTGGATCACACTGATCATCACGTGGAACCCCCATTTAATAAGTGCATGTACACGGATAATTTACTCACGCCGTGCACGGAACTCACCATCGGGTCAAACCGTTGTTGACCCGATGAAATCCCAAATTTTTAAAGAATTTCAAATGAAATCCATTCCCACCGTCGTTGGCTCAAAACTAACCGTCCATATGACGGTGCAAATGACCACCATCCGAATACGAAGGTGAGATCAAGACCGTTCATCCAAAGGATAGGGTCCCACCTACCCTAAACCTGGTGTCTCCTGGGATTGAAAGCTCCCTATGCCAACGTGGTCAACATCCAATCTTATATTGAAGAGGGACACTGATGAAGGAGATAAAGCCACGTTCACCTCCACTCTAGCAGATCCGACCGTTGGAAACAATTGGACGGGATCACGCATGCAACCAGCGCCTCATCAGCCTTACCGTTTCTTAAAATACCCACCTACACGTCGAAAAGCGGAAAGAATCTTTCCACTTATAGTAACAGCGCATCTCGTTCTTTCATTGGTGCCTAGAAGCTTCTTTCAGGCAATCCTAGACGTCCGAAATAGGGTTAGCAGATATTTTCTTAGCACCGAGAGAATGACGAGAAATTGTAACAGAACCACGATTTTCGGCTACAACGGGTTGTCTTAATCAACGACGCTTCCTTATGAAAGTGCACCTACTAAGTGCCCTGGTTTGTCAATTACGGTGTAAGTTGAGTCAGTCGGACAATAGCACCTAACAGGAAGATCAAGTCAAGTGTCTGCCTCAACTGGATGTGTAGAAGCTTGTCATAGGTAAATCAAGCCTCACATCCCATGTCCCAAAACACCAGGTGATTAAAACCCTTAAAATAAGTAAAACATCTTAGGGTTTTGGGTTAAGAAAACTTTGTACCAAATAGGAAAATCTTTAAGTTTCTCTTACCCTGTCGATTATATCGATTCCCTTTTTGATATGATCGACCTACTCTGTCGATGTCCTCGGTATATCAATCGATACAATCGAGTGAGGACAAAAAGTGTCCAGCAATCAAACATTCATCTGGATGATTTATCGATATATCGACGGTTCAGTCGATATCATCGATATTCAAATATCGATCCTATCGAAAGTGGATCGATATAATCGACAGACAGTTTTTCGGCACCCCTATTTTTCTAAAGAAAATTAGTATAAGCTTCGATATATCAATGACTGTCCGATTCAATCTGAACTCAAATATCGATCATATCGGAAGTCAGTCGATCATATCGATTGTGGGCGCATGTTTTCTCCAACATGAATTTCGGGTTATTTTAATGTTGATCGGGGCGCCAGTCGATAAATCGATATTCATATCTCGATCATATCGAGACACGGTCGATTGGATCGAGTTCGGACACAGATTGTCCAGCAAGCTTATAGGTAAATCTATACGATTTATCGATCCGATCGACAATGTCTCCGATATCATCGATATACAAATTTCGATGACATCGACTGTTCCCCGATCATATCTGTAAAACCTAAAATTTTTCAAGACGTATCTCTCTTGTTTTCACCTGTCGATAGATCGGTGTGTCTCTCGAAGGAATCGGAGTTCGAAATCCGATAACATTGATGGATGTCTCGATCCCATCGACCAGTTGGTGAAAGGTTTTCAAAAGTGAAATGACAATTGAGTTTGTATCATCGAGAGGTCTGTCGATACAATCGAGAGTATACGATCGATCATATCGACGATTGCTCGATGATATCAAACTATGTCATAAATATGACCGTTTATATCCGTTGAAACCTTTTGCCTATATATAGAGAGATTAGTCTTTATTGTAGTGAGAGAAAGTAGAGAGTGCTTTTGAGTGTTTTAAACTTCATATCTTTTATCTTAAGCCCTTTCTCTCAGAAATCCTCCAATCCACCCTCATCATTGATATTTCATAGAGTGGATTGGGGAATGAACTTTCGCATTCAAGGATCCTCCATCTACTACCTTAATAGCAAATCATTAAGCTGTGATGCCTTTAATGCATAGATGATTGGAACCACTCTATCTTTCTTATAGGAAAATCTTTAGAGAGTGGTATTCCATCATAACCTTGACCTAACCTAAAGCCTAGTATAGGTACATCTTTGTGTTGCGGATCAAGGGAGTTAAAGACTCTTCATCAACAAGAAGGAGATCTTCATTACTGCGCTAAAAGGGACTCATCAACTTATCTGTAAGTACTAAGAGTTCAGAGGGCATTTATGATCATTCCTTTTTAGGATTGGGTCGTAGGTGTTGCTCACCATTTGAAGTCCTCAAAGGAGGCCTTCGACGGGAGTGTACGTGCGGGGTGCGTTGTGTGGACCCTTGCTCTGTGGAGAGCATAAACATCTAGTTAGGAGTATGCCAGCAAAACTCTAGAGTTAGAGGTGAACCGAGTAGAAACCTCTGGGTGCATTGTGTGGACCCTTGCTCTGTATGGGCATAAACATCTAGTTAGGAGTATGCCAACAAAACTCCAGGGTTTGAGGTGAACCGAGTAGAAACCTCTGTAAAGGTTGAAGGTGAACCTAATTTAAAACCTTATGTTTGAGGTGAACCATGGGAAACCTCCTTAGTAAAATCCGATCACTCAAGAGTTGAGTGTGGAAGCCGGTAGTGGAGTAGACAAGTAGTCGAACCACTATAAAATGACTGTGTTTGAGATTGATATTGTCTTTCATTTATGTGATTGCTTTATATGTCTTTATATATGATTATCTGAAATCACATCTTGTGCACACACAGTCATATCCATCACAATCTAATTCATAAAGTTGTTTATCTTACAAGTAGTTTATGATTGGATCCTCTATCAGGCTTGGAAGCCAGTAGAGTTAATTTTTGAGTATTCCTAATTTGTACTCTGTGATAGGATTAGTGTGATAGGATTGAAATATAACATATAAATCTTTAAAAAGTCCTATTCACCCCCTCTAGGACATATTGACATATGCCTACTTCAACTCAAGCGATCTTCACCGCTATTTTAATTGGTATTAGAGCGGGTCCCTCTTTAAGGGCTTCACCGCCTAGAGAGTGATCTTGACTGAAGTAGAAATATGGCCAAAGGAGAGGGCTCATCTGTCACTAGACCTCCAGTATTTGATGGTTCAAATTATGCGTACTGGAAGGGTAGAATGCATTACTTCCTAAGATCTTTAGATCATGAAGTTTGGGATGTAGTTGAAAAATGATATGTGGTACCATCTGAACAAATTGTACTTGAAAATGAAACCACAATCACTAAACCCAAACCTAATGAGAAGTGGATGGCGTTTGATAAAGAACAGCGAAATGATGAAGCAAAAGAATGAACGTCATCTACTGTGTCGTGTCCCAAGACATTTTCAATCAGATAAGTATGTGTGGGACCTTTAAAGAAGCATGAGACTTATTGGAAACAACCCATGAAGGCACAAGCACTGTGAAGAGATCTAAACTACAACTCTTAATTTCACAGTTTGAAAATCTCAGGATGGAAGAGCATGAGACATTTATGGAGTTTTTCACTAAATTAAATATCATTTGTAACTCCATGGGTGGATTGGGTGAGAAGATTCCGGCACCTAAAATATGTAGAAAAATCTTAAGATCCTTACCGGAACGGTTCAATCCCAAAGTAACAACAATTGAGGAGTGTAGGAATATTGATGAGATGAAAATAGAAGAACTAGTAGGTTCCCTATGAACTTTTGAACTACACTTCACACAACCTCAAAGATCCAAAAATACTATCCTAAAAACTTTTAAGAAACCAAAACATGAGGACAGTGAGAGTGAAAAGGAAGATGAAGATGAGAAAGTGGCTTTACTGGCACAAAAATTCAGAAGATTCTTTCAGAAGAATTGCGGCCGCCCCTCTAGAGGTAGAAAGGTGGATGACAAACCTCCTACAGGAAAATTTGGAAAAAGAAACAAAGAACCACAATGTTTTGCGAAAAATCTTAAGATCCTTACTGGAACGGTTCAATCCCAAGGTAACAACAATTGAGGAGTGTAGGAATATTGATGAGATGAAAATAGAAAAACTAGTAGGTTCCCTACAAACTTTTGAACTACACTTCACACAACCCCAAAAATCTAAAAATACTATCCTAAAAACTTCTAAGAAACCAAAACATGAGGACAGTGAGAGTGAAAAGGAAGATGAAGATGAGGAAGTGGCTTTACTGGCACAAAAATTCAGAAGATTTTTTCAGAAGAATTGCGGCCGCCCCTCTAGAGGTAGAAAGGTGGATGAAAAACCTCCTACAGGCAAATTTGGGAAAAGAAACAAAAAACCACAATGTTATGCCTGTCATGAGTATGGACACCTATCTATTGGATGCCCAAATAGAAAAACCAAGGGCAAAGCAATGGCCGCCACATGGGATGATACGGAAGAGTCAAACTCAGAAACATGTGACTCAGAGAATGATGATGGCCAAAAACCTTTAAAAATTCTTATGGTCTCCATCACTCCAATTATTCCCATGGAATCTGAAAGAAAAGAGAACAGCAAGCTACTGAATCATTTTCATCTGACAATGAGAAAATTGAAGAAGAAGAAGATAAAGAGCAAAATGAATTACAAAACGCTTACAATCAACTTTACATCCATATCGTTAATATTGTCAAGAGACTTGGAATAGTTGAAAATAAAAAGGAATTGCTGCAAATAGATCTGGATAAAGCTTCAAATATTAATACTCATTTAATCACTGATTTACAACAATGCCACTCAGACAATGATAGACTTAAAAGAACTAACAATTCATTGAAATCTGAGTTAGAGAAATTAAAGGAACAAGTCAAAGAACTAAATGAGAAAAACCTGATTCTTCAGAATAAAAATTATACACTTCAAAATGATCTAGAAGAATCTAGAAAAATTACCAAAATAAACTGTAAATTTTTTCAGATTGGTGAAAAATTAGAAAAACTGTTAGGAATGAGAAAATTTGGAGAGGACAAAAAGAGATTAGGTTATGGAAAGGCTAGAACAAAAACTAATGCACAACCATTTGAAAAATCTGTTGCATCCAGTAGTAACACCAAACCTATCCCAGCTCATTACAAAAATGAGGAGTCAGTTTATAAGTTAAATAAAAGAAGTATACAATCATCACCACTTGAGATAGTTGACAGGATGAAGGAGCAGTTAAGTCATGTGGACAAATCAGATAATATCACAAGTAAAACTCCTGTCACAAAGTGGGTGATTAAGGAAAAGACAAATTGCCTTGTTACTCAATAAGATCATTTATCAGGAATTACGGCTAAATGGTACCTGAACAGTGGTTGCTCAAGACACGTCACAGGTGACAAGTCTCTCCTTTCAAACTATAAGGATCTTCACAAAGGGATAGTCACCTACGGAGATGGAACCACTGCTAAAGTAATTAGATAGGAAATTATAGAAGGAATTAATTTGTGTAAGAATGAGAATGCTTTTTGCATAAAAGGATTGACACATAACTTACTGAGCATCTCTCAAATCTGTGATAATGGGCATGTGGTAAATTTCAACAAAGAAGAATGCGAGATTCTAGATCAATCAGGAAAATCAATTATGAAAGGTCTTCGCACAAATAACCACTGCTACATTATAGTAGGAAAAGGAAGGAGTGATATTGAGAAACACTGAGAGTAAAGAAATTGGTCTAGGTTATGCATCAAAACCTGGATATTCGTTGAAATGATGCAATTTTATAGAGCCTTCAATATAAAATCTAAGGTTGGAGACTTTGAATTTTCGTATATAAACATGATCATATTTGTACAGAACTAGTGAATTTTTTTTT
Source organism: Magnolia kwangsiensis (assembly GCA_037074715.1). NCBI lineage: Eukaryota > Viridiplantae > Streptophyta > Magnoliopsida > Magnoliales > Magnoliaceae > Magnolia > Magnolia kwangsiensis. Next base: position 70,304,759 of record CM073582.1, on the reverse strand, counting down.
TTTGACATATACTGATTAAGTCAAGAAATATACGATAGTGTGTCAAAATTGGAAAAATTCTGAATAACACATACTTTCGATACAAGTGACGGTCTTCTTCGATTTCATCGACTGAGGATCGATACAATCGATGGCTATTCAGAATATGAAAAGTCATGTGACCATGGATAACATCATGGGCTGTCTCGATAGCATCGATCGACAACTTCTCAATACAATCAATATGTTGGCCAATATGATCGACAGATGGCGCCCAAATAAAAGGCTGATCAAATTTTTTTTCTTTTTCAAATGCTAGTCCTATCTCTCTTCCCTGATCAGTTCCTTTAGTTGATCTGCTCGAAGTCCAAATGAAATATCAGCACCCAAGTGACACAAGAAAGATGACTAAAGGAAAAGGTAAGACTCTCTCATCTACAAATCTTCCAAGAATAAGAAAGAGGAATATTCTACACCACCTCAAAACCAGTCAGACTGGGAATAAGTCAGAATAGTCGATCGTACTATTCTCATTAGTACTATCAAACTCTATGGGGTGGATCTCATGATGGAAACCATTGGATAGAAGAATATGTGTAATATGGGCAGGCCATATCAGTTTGAAATGATCCAGCAGTTCTTCAACTGTTGTCGTGTTGTCCAAGATTACCCACCTTGCATATATCTGAAATTCATACAACACACCAAGCACATTACTCCATCAGTCCTTGGTCATGTTCTAAACATTGAAGTGACGCAAATCCCTGTCACTAGTAGAAATCTAAACGATTTGAGTAGATGGGTGGAAATTACACAAGCATTGTGCCAGGGTATGACAATTCCTGGAAATGATAGCAATATTCTTCCAGTAAAATACCTAGAAATCTTGTTCCGACTTCTTCACAGTATTTTTAGCACGAATGTTTACCCATGTGATGCAAATGACACATATCTGAGTCCCATTGCACTCAACATTTTGTATGATGTCTATCAAGAGATCCCTGTATGCTTACCGACTTTCATATTAGACCAGCTAATAAAGGTAATCAGAAGTGACCATCTTGAATTTCTGCCTTTTTCATCTCTTATCTGCAAGCTCGCACACTGGGCAGGTCTGCCGGAAACAACTGATAAGGTATATCCTGAAGTTTGGTACAACCATGATGCAACACAACAAGTGTATATCTCTGTCTCATCACATACTAAGATTCCCCCGCCTGCTGAAGATTGTGATCACATACCTAATAAAGAAACTCTCTGGGGATCCAATAGAACTCCTGAATTTAGTCATGCTTCTGTCACAAATCGTCAACGTCATGTGCTTGAGCGTTAATTTTTGAACAACCTCACTGGAATTGATGAGTGACTTCAACACTGCGAACAACGACTATCAGGAGTAGAAAATAGGATGGAAGCTCTCCAACACTCTGTGCAGCAGATTCTTGAGTTACTAACCACTGGCGGGCCTTCTATGTGCTAAAAAGGAGAAAGTTATGATGAAATTGTGTGTCTAGCCATAAAATACCTATTTTTGCATCCATCTTTGCTTACTTGTTTTGGGTATCCCTACATTTCTGGACAATGAACTCTTTTTGTTGATATGGCTGAACTAAATTCTCATTTTACTGAGATTCCTATTTGCTTATACAATGTCTGTGTTGATTGCCTTATCACTGATGCATCTCTATTTGTTTCTCCCATATTCTTCAATCTTCAGTCAATATCACGTTTTATGCCTTTGCAAATGACTGATAAAAAGGGAGAGAACAATTCAAACACGCCGAGCAGAAAATTACATATCTGTGTTGCAGGTGTTAGGGGGAGCAGTCGCAACAATAAAGGGAGAGTTTTTGAATTAAGGGGGAGAATTTATTGGGTGTGTACATGGGTGATTAGAATTTGTAAAATTGTGTTAATGCATGTACACACAATTTAGGATGTATCTGTCTAGATATTTTAGTAGGGTGTTTTGGATATTTTATCACGTAATTGACAAAGGGGGAGATTGAAAGTGCACCTACTAAGTGCCCTGGTTTGTCAATTACGGTGTAAGTTGAGTCAGTCGGACAACAGCACCTAACAGGAAGATCAAGTCAAGTGTCTTCCTCAACTGGATGTGTGGAAGCTCACCATAGGTAAATCATAGCCTCACATCCCATGTCCCAAAACACCAGGTGATTAAAACCCTTAAAATAAGTAAAACATCTTAGGGTTTTGGGTTAAGAAAACTTTGTACCAAATAGAAAAATCTTTAAGTTTCTCTTACCCTGTCGATTATATCGATTCCCTTTTCGATATGATCGACCTGCTCTGTGATGTCCTTGGCATATCAATCGATACAATCGAGTGAGGACAAAAAGCGTTCAACAATCAAACATTCATCTGTACGATTTATCGATATATCGACGGTTCAGTCGATATCATCGATATTCGAATATCGATCCTATCGAAAGTGGATCAATATAATCGACAGGAAGTTTTTCGACGCCCCTGTTTTTCTAAAGAAAACTAACATAAGATTCGATATATCGATGACTGTCCGATTCAATCTGAACTCAAATATCGATCATATTGGAAGTCAGTCGATCATATCGATTGTGGGCGCATGTTTTCTCCAGCATAAATTTCAGGTTATTTTTAATGTTGATCGGGGCGCCAGACGATAAATCGATATTCAGATCTCAATCATATCGAGACACGGTCGATTGGATCGAGTTCGGACACAGATCGTCCAGCAAGCTTATAGGTAAATCTATACGATTTATCGATCCGATCGACAATGTCTCCGATATCATCGATATACAAATTTCGATAACATCGACTGTTCCCCAATCTTATCTGTAAAACCTGAAATTTTTCAAGGCGTATCTCTCTTGTTTTCACTTGTCAATAGATCGGTGTGTCTCTCGATGGAATCAAAGTTTGAAATCTGTTAACATCGATGGATGTCTCGATCCCATCGACCAGTTGGCGAAAGGTTTCTAAAAGTGAAATGACAATTGAGTTTGTATCATCAAGAGGTCCGTCGATAAAATCGAGAGTATATGCTCGATCATATCGACAATTGCTCGATGATATTGAACTCTGTCATAAATATAACCTTTTATATCTGTTGGAACCTTTTGCCTATATATTGAGAGATTACTCTTTATTGCAGTGAGAGAAAGTAGAGAGTGCTTTTGAGTGTTTTAAACTTCATATCCTTTATCCTAAGCCATTTCTCTCAGGAAGTTCATCCTCCAATCCACCCTTATCATTGATATTTCATAGAGTGGATTGGGGAATGAACTTCCACATTCAAGGATCCTCCAGCTACTACCTTAATGGCAAATCATTAAGCTGGGATGCCTTGGATGCATAGATCATTGGAACCACTCTATCTTCCTTATAAGAAAATATTTAGAGAGTGGTATTCCATCATAACCTTGACCCAACCTAAAGCCTAGTATAGGTACATCTTTGTGTTGCAGATTAAGGGAGCTGAATACTCTTCATCAACAAGAAGGAGATCTTCATCATTGTGCTAAAAGGGACTCATCAATTTATCTGTAAGTACTAAGAGTCCAGAGGACATTTATGATCATTCCTTTTTAGGATTGGGTCGTAGGTATTGCTCACCATTTGAAGTCCTCAAAAGAGGCCTCCGAAGGGAGTGTACGGGTGGGGTGCTTTTTGTGGACCCTTGCTCTGTGGAGAGCATAAACATCTGGTTAGGAGTATGCCAGCAAAACTCCAGGGTTAGAGGTGAACCGAGTAAAAACCTCTAGGTGCGTTGTGTAGACCCTTGCTCTGTGTGGGCATAAACATCTGGTTAGGAGTATGCCAGAAAAACTCCAGGGTTTGATGTGAACTGAGTAGAAACCTCTGGGTGCGTTGTGTGAACCCTTGCTCTGTGTGGGCATAAACATCTGGTTAAGAGTACGCAAGCAAAACTCTAGGGTTTGAGGTGAATCGAGTAAAAACCTTTGTAAAGGTTGAAGGTGAACCTGATTTAAAACCTTAGGTTTGAGGTGAACTATGAAAAACCTCCTTAGTGAAATTCGGTCACTCAAGGGTTGAGTGTGGAAGCCGGTAGTGAAGTAGACAAGTAGTCGAACCACTATAAAATGACTGTGTTTGAGATTGATAGTCTTTCATTTATGTGATTTCTTTATATGTCTTTATATATAATTATCTGAAATCACATCTTGTGCACACACAGTCATATCCATCACAATCTGATTCATAAAGTTGTTTATCTTACAAGTAGTTTGTGATTGGATCCTCTATCAGGCTTGGAAGCCAGTAGAGTTAATTTTTGAGTATTCCTAATCTGTACTCTGTGATAGGATTAGTGTGATAAGATTGAAATATAACATATAAATCTTTAAAAAGTCCTATTCACCTCCCTCTAGGATATATTGACATATTCCTACTTCAACTCAAGCGGTCTTCACCACTATTTCACCTTACACTGTGATATGGACCCCACATTACTTTTAGGCCATATCAGGACCGTCCAAATGGCCCTGATCTATGGATCAACCACCCATATGAAAAACACCATTATCATCCCTCATCTTCCTCAAATTGACTATGGAACCCACATTCTGCAAAATCGGATCCATTCACTGATTTGGTCCATTCATCGTGTGGCCCACCACATTTAATGTCCATCAGGGACAATCAAATGAACCCATGCACGAGATCTAACACATTAGGTGACCCTAGTGTCAGACCATTTGGATTAACTTAAGCAATATCCGCACTAATCCTTGTGATTAGCTGAGGAGATTTCTAGAAATGGAAACGGCGCTGTTTGGGGCGAGTTGCAAGCTTTGTGACAACTCGACTCGGTTTGGGTCATCCCTACTAAGAAAGGAAGAAGGAAAGAGAGATAAAGATAGAGGGAGAAGTTAGAAAGGGGAGAAATCAAGGAGTCTGAGGGAGGACGCAGTTGCTGGAACCAGTTTTCAGCTGTTGTTTCCGCACACACCAAGTTTGTCGAGTTCACCCTCCAACCACCGTCCCACTGTCTCATCTGCTGTGGTGCCAGTCGTTCCAAACCATCTATCAGCAACTGAACAGTATCCCGAGTCAGGTATATTCTTGTTGCTTCCCCTCTGTTAATGGCAAACTCGTCAGCTCGACTGACTGAGTTCACAGCCACCCCAACCCAGTTTCGGATGGAGTGACTCAACTACCCATCCCAAGGTGAAGACCTTAATCCGACTCCATGGCTGTGGTCGGTTTTCCTAGAGCTGGGACTAGCACTGCAAACTGAGTTCTGGTTTGTCAGGTGCAGGTGATTGAAGTGCCATTCACACTTGAGTCCGTACCGAGTTAGCAACTCGGGTTCAGCGCAGGTGAGTTGATCCCAACTCAGTTGGGCCTAGGGAGCTGATCACCCTAATGGAAACCAGTCAGGGACAACCACGACTCACCCAAGTAAAGGCTGACCCAGTCGTTTCCCAGCTAAGCCAACCCTGTGCACAATGGCGGGCTGACTCGACCAAGCTATCGGACTGAGTCAACTCTGTTCTCATGAACGAGCTGACTTGATTAGTTTTTCTGACTAAATCAGGGAACTCCAATCACCTGTGTATTATCCTAACAATGTTGGATAAATTGTATCGGGCCTTGTAGTAGATGAAATCCTTGTAGCTAACCCAACTCGTTGTTGGTTAAAAACCCTGACCGAGTCAACTCGGTCGTAACTCACTGAGGTCTTGAAATGCTTCATCCAGGTTCAACCAACAACTGATTTCCTTGGAAGACCCTCCATCCTTCGACCAATCCAAATCAGTAAGTAGAAGTTAGATTCTATGCAACTATTAAGTTAAAATGTGAGTTAAAGATTAGGAATTAGAACTTACACATGTTTGGATTTTAGGATCATCACTCACCACTTAGGAGCATTGAAAATCAGAGAAAATACCCCTAAAATGAGGAGCATCTTCCATAGCTTCTTCCATTCACTAATTTCCATGTGGATTAACTCTTTAATATAGAGTATTTCAGAGAAATATTAATTCCTACTTATCTTGACTTTACGAAGAAATTATTTTAATGTCATGTTTCCTTATAATTATGTGTATTGTCGTGAAAATTCCATGCCACATTTATAATCATTTGCCTATGTGTATATCCCCATTAGATGTTATAAGAAAAGAAAGCTTTCATGCTAAATTATTTGTGAATTGTGTAGTGAGACATTACCTACATGATTTTCTATATTTTTAATCTCTAATTTTATAGGTACTATCTTGTGAATAGTTCTTACAATATAGAAAATGAGAATTTGTTTACACGCAGTGTACTAATGGATGGACTCTTAATTAATGATGTGACCTCACTTGAAAATTTACATGATACTTAGTGTGCCCTCCTTTGAATGTAAAGAAATCATAGAAGTTCATGTGGAATGCATAGTTAGATATTTCCTATTTGAAAGTTGAAGGTCATTACTATTCTATCAAAGTAATGTATATATGTGTCATGGTGCATCACATCCATGCATGACATGTGAGCTTTTTCGAGTGTTCACTGTAAGTCACATCTTGTTGGGTTGTGCAAGGTTCTATTACCTAAGTCCAACCATCAGGTTTATGCACTTGTACACTCTGGGCCACTCTTTCTTTACATGAGGCTTTTTCAGGATTTTATACCTCCTCAGGCATACCCCGAGTATTTTTTCAGGAGGTCGTCGTTGGGCACACTCACCTTCATGGCCTTTTCCAAGTAGTCAATATACCGCGGGTGGTATATATGGTCTTTTCCAGGTAGTCTACTACCGCGGGTGACCCTTTATTCTAACAGCTGGATGTGCATCCCTAGATCTGTGACTTAAGCATACATTCATACATTCATGCAAACACATTGTTAGTGCATTGCCCTATGAATTATATATGAAATGTTAACCCGTTTTGGAATGATGTGTCATGGTTGAATCTATGAGGGAAATTTTCACTGAGATTTCACTCACCCATCATGGTTGCACCAAATAGATGCAGGATTGATGACAGGTGAAGACCCTTATGACAGGATTACAGGGACAACTGCGGTGGATTGTGGCGAGAAAGAGTTCTATGTACATGTTGTTGAGCCGTTGGAGATCAAATGATAGTTTAGGTTTACAACATTTTAGACTTGTGTTTCACTTGAATTGTAATAAAAATTCCCCTTCTGAGGGATTTCATTTTGTTGTCGCTTACTTGTATTGAAATGATTAGTTGTTACTTATGATTTTCTCAGTTTACGCAATAGTTGCCTTACTTCATGTTGGGAAATATGTTGCCATTTAGATGTATGTTAGTCCACTTCATAGCGTAATCCTCGGGTTCTCATACTCGAGCGACTATCATCAAGTTTCGAGAACCATGGTTTTACACATATGGAGCCGGTCCCACCGTCAAATAGACAGCGTGGGATACAAAATATACATCAAAGGTGGGCCTGCGGGCTGCTGACATCCAGAGGGCAGCTATATAACCGCTACACGTGCGGCATTGCTGCTTTACAAAGGGAGAGGTGAGTCCCACGGACCCCACCAACATATACATATATATATGTATATCTATATATATGTATATATATATATATATATATATATATATATATATATATATATATATATATATATATATATATATAATGCAACACAGCAGCTTTGTGCATTAAAGAGGGGCAGAGGTGAGGTGGGTAGTACACGTAGGGCCCACCCTCTCACATGTAATATATATATATATATATATATATATATATATATATATATATATATATATATATATATATATATATAACATAAAACATATGTGTAAGCTGACGTCCAGGCCCTTGGCCGGCCTGAACAGTCACATAGCTCAAGGAGGGCCCCACACATGGGTGTGTCCCACCATCAGATGGATGGTGGACACAATACATGCAACACGGTGGGGCCATCTTAAACGGATGGACGGTGTGGATGGGTCCCACGGACCCCACAGTTTATTCACACTTCACTGATAGCCACCCACACTAGGGAATCGTACCAAGACCTCAGCGTTGGAATGAGGCATCTTTCACTCAGCTTACCACGTGAGCTATGGAGTTGGGTGGGTCCTAGCATTGAAACGAGGTATCTTTAACTCAGCCCACCACTGGAGCTATGGACCAAGGTGATAGATGCATCAAGGAGGGCCCCACATGGACGTGGTCCCACCGCCCAGAGACGGTGGACGGTTTGGATAGAACACATACACCATGGTGTGGCCCCACACGTGGGGTGGAGGGTGTGGATGGGTCCCATGGACCCCACTGTCCATACACACTCCACTATTAGCTACTCCCACTGTTAGCCACCCACATCAGTCCACACTCACTATCAGTTAACACTTCACTGTTAGCCACCTCCATTGATGGACGGTGTGGTATGCCTCATCAAGGTGGGTCCCGCATGGCCCACCTATTTGAATCAACGTACTATTGGTGTTCTCATCATCCGGCCCACTAGATGGCCAGGATAAAATAGATGGATGATGCCGATTAAAAGGTAAGATCAAGGTAGGCCACACCGTTTTGGATGGGTGGACGGGGTGGATGATATCATGTATCAAGGTGGGCCACAAGCCATCATAGGAATCATACACAAGAGAGAGAGAGAGAGAGACAAGTGAGAAGGAAAGGGACCCCGCCACTATGGGCCCTCCCTATACAATACATACATCAAGTGAGTCCTGCAATAAGTAGGCCCTTAGAAATTGAAATCAACGGTGGATCACCCACCTATTAGCCTCTTTCTTGGTCTGATGGAACGCCAATCTCCTTGGCTTCAATTTTAACAAAAGATTATGAAGAATGGAGGGTTGATATGGGAGATGAGAGGGTAGGAAGTGGGCCGCACATAAAGTTCTCTTGGAGGAGAAAGAGATTGGACGTGGGATTTTCTTGCTTGCTTGGGAAAGTGAGTTGAGAAATGAGAGAGAGGGTTGTAGAGAGAGAGAGAGAGATGGGTGATGGAGTGATGGATGTGGTGTGTGATGTGTGTAAGAGCTTTTTGACTTTGGAGTTGCTTGGTGTAAGAAAAGTATGGGCTTGTAAGAAACGTTTTGACTTTAGGAGTTACTTGGGGATGGGTGTGAGGTGATGTGTACTTGACATGATGGGATTGATTGATTGATTGATTGATTGATGTGACAAGTCATAGAGACTCTCTCAGAACTCGCACGCGTGACGTTTTCCTCACACCGAACTTGGGCCCACATCTCCTGACCAGGGCATCGCCTCGCGGGTGAGTCGCGACATCGGAACCACGGCGATGGTACGGTCACTAGGGTACAAGTCTAGGGTTGAGCTAACTCTGGTTGACGGCATGCGTCTCGGGGTCACGCGTAAATGTCAGATAAAGGTCGAAGGTTGCTGAAATTCGACTGAGAAGACCGCAGAAGCCTATGGAATGGTACGATCTAGGATACGGGTCTTATAATCAAGGTGAGTCATCGGTCATACCTAAGGTCCAAAGTGAGATCCATACCATCAATCTATAGGACTCACTTGGCCCATCATCAAAGCATTAAATCTAGGTCTATGAAGCACCCATCGTTCAATCTTCTTTCTCCCTTAGCTTCCTTTGCTCCTTATCTTTAATTCCAACGGAAGATGATAAAGAATGAAGGGTTGAGATGAGAGATGAGAGGGTTAGGAAGTGGGCCACACACAAAATTCTCTCATATAGATTTGGGGGAGCTTGGATGTATGGTTTTTTTGGTGTTTTAGGTTTCTTGGAAAAGAAGGGAGAAATAAGAGAGAGAGAGAGAGAGAGAGAAGATGGGATGGAGTGATGGATGGGAGAGACAAGGATGGGTGGTGTAAAAGTTTGTTGACCTTAGGGGTAGGTTGTATAAGAATGGGTATGGGCTTGTGTAAGAACTTTTAACTATTGGGGTTGCTTGGGGAAGGGTGTGGGGTGATGTACTTGACATGTACATGGCATGATGGGATTGATTGATTGATGGATGTGACATTGGGTAGAGATTCTCTTAGGTTTTGCAATGCGCGGTGTTTTCCTCTAACTCAACGTGAGGCTACATCTCCTGACCTAGGTATCGCCTCGATGCACGAGACGTGACATCAAAATCTCAACGATGGTACGGTTGAAATGGTACAAGTCTCGGATTAAGTCGACTCAGATTTATGGGATACGACTTAAGGTCACATGCAAATGTCAATTATAAGTCGCGGGTTACCGAAATTCGTCGAGAATGATTATCGAAGTTGAAGGAACAGTACGGACTAGGATACGAGCCTTACACAAATGGGCCGACACCTTTTGCACCATTGGTTTCGGAGCAGAACCATGCATCCTCCTCGATGCCCCACATGTAACAGGCTCCTCCTCCTCATAGGCTGGAGAAAATGATGCTCCTTATGCAGCAACAGCAACAGATATGGACCACTATCGCAGGGTCCCTTGCCCAGAACATGAGAGCGGCTCCACCTGCACCACCTGTGCACCCTGCTGGAAACGTGGGTGCTAGTGGCTTGTTTAAGCGATTTCAGCATTCTGACCTCTTACATTTGTGGGTACTCATAGATCCGAGGAGGCCGAGTATTGGCTTGACCGCATTCTAAGATGCTAAAGTCACTGCACTGTACTGAGACAGAGCAGGTAAAGTTAGTCACCTACATGTTTGAGAAGAAGGCCAGTCTTTAGTGGGACAACATCCTTAGGACCGTTGCTCCTAGTTACATGTGGTTGTGGGAGGCTTTTGATACACGCTTCCATGGGAAGTATTTTCCTCTCACCTATCGTAACGAGGAGGGAGAGTTTCTTCACCTCCGGTAGGGAGGAATGACAGTAGCAGTGTACGAGAATAGGTTTACAGAGCTGGCCAGTATGCTCCCTTGACATTAGCGAATGAGCCGATACGTATGCGGTGATTTTCTGAGGGTCTGTGACCCAAGATATGCTCGAAGATGTATTGCACTAGCATACCCAACTATGTTGAGCTAGTGAATATGTCTTTACGAGCTGAGCAGGATGGGGATAGACTATCCCGTACGCGCGTGCCCATGGGTCAGAGGCCACGACCAGATCTGCCGAGTAGACCATTCCTCAGCAAGACACCACGTGCAGATTCTCCTACTTGGCTTACGATTCTATCAACACAGCCGAGGCAACCTGATATATGGTGCACCTACTGCAAGAGGTTGGGCCATACTGACACTTACTATTTCACTAGGATGAGGGACAATGGATTTATGCATCCTCAGAAGATCAACCGACAGATGTCACCAGCTATCTCGACTCCACTTCTATGTTCTGTACTACCTGCACAGCCTTCTTACAGGCCACCTACACCTCAATTTAGGCTGCCTCAATGGCCTATGGTACCACTGCTGAACCATTCTTAACAAGCTCGGGTGCACTCACTTGCAACTGAGGCATCCGAGACAGCAAACGCAGCACCACTGGCCTTTGAAGTCATGACACATGTTCAAGGTACACTAGTCTTCTTATTGGTGGACACAGGTCCACTATCTCTATAATATCCTGCGTAGCAGTCAAGCGACTAGGGTTGAAAACTAGTTTTATGGTTGGGATGAGACTCCTTACCATCACGGGGACCTTCTCAGATACTACTAAGATGTGTAAGGGTTGTTCGATAGACTTAGGGAGCAGAACAGTATTCGTCGACCTGATTATTGCCCCTCTATGTCATTACGATGTGATCCTCGGTATGGATTGGCTCACTAAGATGAAGGCAGAAATCAATTACGATACTAGGGTGGTGACAGCTAATGGACCTGAGGGCACGACCTTTACATTCCCGATTCAGGTCAGTTGATACGCTACCTTGTTAGAGCATGTTGATGGTCTGACTTTGGGAAACACGCCAGTAGTTCAGGATTTCGTGTACGTGTTTAGGAAGATTCCTGGGTTACCAACTCAGCATGAGATTGATTTTACCATTAATCTAGTGCTTGGTGCGACACTTATATCTCTTCTGACTTATTGCATGCCTCCATATGAGATGGAGGAACTGAGGAAACATATTGATGATCTGTTGGATGCGAGCTTCATACGATTGAGTGTATCTCCTTGAGGAGCACCCATGTTGTTTGTGAAGAAGAAGGATGGATCACTACGATTGTATATTGATTATCGCAGGTTGAACTAAGTGATGGTGAAGAACAAGTATCCTTTGCCTAAGATAAATGATCTGTTCGACCAGTTGAAGGGGGCACAGTATTTCTCAAAGATTGACTTGCAGTCAAGGTATCACCAGTTGCACGTCAGGGATGAGGACGTGTAGAAGACAGCGTTCAGAACTAGTTTTGGACACTACGAGTTCTTATGATGTCGTTTGGACTCACAAACGCACCAACCGTGTTAATGGACCTGATGAACAGGGTGTTTCGACTGTACTTATATCGATTCATCATCGTATTTATAGATGACATCCTGATATACTTTGAGAGTCGGGTAGATCATGAGGAGCACCACCGAGCAGTCTTTGATATGCTCAGAAAGAATCAGTTGTTTGCTCAGTACAAGAAGTGTGACTTCTGGAAGTAAGAAGTCAAGTTCCTGGGACATGTGATGCCTAAGGAAGGAATATCGATAGACCTTATTAAGGTGACCGCAGTGCAGGACTAGGAGCAGCCCAGATCAGTTATAAGGTGAGGAGTTTTTTGAGACTTGATGACTACTATCGTCAATTCATTAGGGGCTTTTCCAAGATAGCCAGACCGTTGTCTCAGCTAATTCGGAAGGATCTTAAGTTTTCCTGGAATGAGAAGGCAGAAGCCGCTTTTAAGGAACTGAAGGACAAGTTGATGTCTGCCCCTATGCTAATATTGCTAGAGCAAGGGGTCAAGTATACAATATACACCAATGCATCTCGTGTTGGTTTGGGTTGTGTCCTTATGCAGAAAGACAGGATGATTGCCTATGCATCGCAACAGTTGAGGAAACATGAGGAAAACTACTCTACACATGACTTAGAGTTAGCGGTCATCATCTTTACATTAAAGCTCTAAAGACATTACCTCTACGGAGAGGAGTTCGAGTTCTTTTGCGACCACAAGAGCCTCAGATACATATTCACATAGAGGGACTTGAATATGAGGCAGCGGCGATGGATGGAAACCTTGAAAGACTTCAAATTCGAGGTCTCCTACTATCCTGGCAAGGCCAACCTTGTGGCAGACGCGTTGAACTGCAAGAAGACTATAGCATTTGCGGCTCCGCGGATGATAGAGGAGTGGAATATGGTCGAATTTGTGTGAAATTTTGAGCAAAATCTTACGGTAGAGGAATCGTTTAAGAGCATCGTACATATTGCAACCACTTACGGATGATCGAATCATAGTGGCTCAGGGGGAAGATGAATGGCTAGTGAAGATGAGGAAATGAGCTAGTGATGATGAAGACTCTGAATGGAGAGTTGGTTCGGATGGGGGTTTATGTTATCGTGGCCACCTATGGGACCCAAATCGACATGACTTGAGAAAAGAAGTTCTTGAAGCTACTCATAATTCGAAGAAGATAATGCATCCTAGTGGTATGAAGATGTATCGGGACATGAAGCGTTCGTACTGGTGGGACAACATGAAGGCCCACATAGCAGACTGTATCTCACGTTGCCTCACGTGCCAGCAGGTCAAGGCCAAACATCACCAACTTCCTAGTTTACTTCAGCCCATGCCTATAGCCGAGTGGAAATGGGATTTCATCTCTATAGATTTCATTTCATGGTTACCGAAGACGAGGAAGGGGCATGACTCCATTTGGGTGATTGTGGATCGATTGATGAAATCAGCTCATTTTCTCCCTATTAGAGTTTCAAACTTGGCAGATGATTTGGTCAGGCTGTACATCAAGGAGATAGTACATCTGCATGGAGTGCCTATGGAGATCTTGTCAGATCGAGACACACGATTGACATCTATCTTCTGGACTCATATCTAGGAAGCAATGGGTGTGAAACTGAAGTTCAGTACCACGTTCCACCCACAGACTGACAAGTAGACGAAATGGGTAAATCAAGTATTAGAAGATATGTTGCAAGCTTATGTGCTTGAATTCGAGGACAGTTGGGATGACTGTCTTCCTTATGTAGAGTTTGCTTATAATAACAGCTTTCAGGCGAGCATTGGCATGGCTCCCTATGAAGCACTGTATGGGCACCCATGTAAAACACCGCATTGTTGGCAGAGGTTGTCGAGAAGAGTTTGATTAGCCCAGAGTTAGTGCAGGTGACCTCAGAGAAGATCGACATTATCAGGCGTCGACTTCTGGCAGCACAGAGCAGACAGAAGAGTTACGCCGATATGAGACGGCGACCCCCAAAGTTCGTAGTCGGGGACCATGTGTATCTTAAGGTTTTCCCCATGAAAAGAGTCCTTCAGTTTGGCAAGAAGAGAAAACTCACACCATGGTTTATTGTTCCATTTCAGATTTTAGATCGAGTGGGTGTGGTAGCATACCACCTTGCTTTACCCACACCACTCGTAGTTGGCACAACGTATTTCATGTATCGATGCTAAAGAAATACATTCCTGACTCTTCCCACATTATCAAATAGGAGCAGGTACAATTTAGTGAGGATGCTACTTATGTACTATGACAGACGCGGATTCTGGATAAGAAGGAGCAGGTGTTGTGCAGTAAAGTGATTCCACTTGTGAAGGTATTATAGATGCATCACACTTAAGAAGAGGCTACTTGGGAAACAAAAGCCGAGGTCCACAAGAACTGCCCTCATATTCTCGAGGAGTACGAAAATGTATTAATTTTGAGGACAAAATTTTTCTTTAAGGGGGGTAAATTATAACGTCTCAGAAAAATCCGTATAAAGACCCGAGTATCACCTCAGGCAGAAATCGCTAAGGATCAAATTATGTAAAAATTATACAAAAATTAATTAAGTACTAAACTGAATTAACTAGTAGATTAGCTTAAAACGCTTTCTGTACAAACTGCAAGACCCAAACCTAGTAGAATCGTTAACTCTATATTACCTAAAAACCTAGGATCCATCTCAAAACTCAGTAGCTTGCGGGAGCATCACGAAACTCCGTATCGGATCTGGACCTCACGTCAAAAGTTCGATTACTACGAAACTATATGGTTATGACTGCCTTGCTAGGCTTGACAACCATCTCGAAAATCAATTCTAAATAGTATCCAAAAATACACAACTTGAGCCCGGAGTGAAGTGTGTGAGAAATACGAATATCTTTAGAAAATGAACTCAAACTTAAGTGATTTGGGCTGTTTTCTTACAGGCCAAATCTAAGGTTTCAGACCATCAGATTATGACCCAACTACACCCTTGGATTAGGAAAATTTTCCTACACAGGTCAATGTACTTGTGGCCCTGATCAAGTGACGATAGTCGTTGAACTGAAACAGGTCCTCCACAGTTAATCCACAAATTCAATCAGACTGAAATCTTAACCTGGCCTAGATCCAATGTCAGGAAATTTTTCTCAGACTGTATGTAGGCAAGAGCTCTGTTGGCCCGAAACAGTCGACTTTTGGCTATAACCTAAGTATACCATGGCCTTAGGGCCATTTACAGTAGTTCTGGACCTATATAAGGGCCTTAACCCACCCTTCTCTCATTCCATACGAATTTCAAAACCCTAATAGAGAGAAGAGGGAAAAGAGAAGGAAAGAGTGAGGAGAAGAGAGAGAGAGAGAGAGAGAGAGAGAGAGAGAGAGAGTAAGAGATAGTTGCTGGGATTTGATCCCGCTGCTCCACGTGCCGAATCATCCTACCTGTATCGCTACACCGGTGAATCCAAATCCATTTGTAGGTAAGAAATCCTAACCCTAATCTGTTTTAGGGATTCAAATAGAGGAATTGGAGAAATAGCTAAACTATTTCATTGATTCAGTTAGCCATTGTGCCGTAGTCAAAGAAGCAGGATTCAAACTGAGTTCGATACGAGTTTACCGACGAAAGGTGTGGACTATAAACGCTTAGGTTATGGTTTTCAAGGCGTTCAATGTCAGTTAATGATTTATGACTGACTAGATTGCAGTCACATGTGCTTAGATGCGATGGTTTTCATGTATTACACACACACACACACCCACACACCCACACATATATATGAACTATGTTGATTTTAATGCATTCCATGTGTTTATTGAAATGTATGAATGAATATGGAATTATGATTGATGCCTGCCATGTCTATTGATTGAGAACACATGATTGTTGTATGTGTGACAAGTCCTTTGTGAAACGATTTGTCATAATATATGTTATAACTACTTCATTATATTTATGTTGATATGTGTAGTCTAAGTGTTTGATAAAATTCCTGAACGAGAAAATGCTTGTTGAAATGTATTTAATGAGGCCTTGAAGATAGGATTCTCAACTACCTTGTCTATGGCTACAGTTTCTTGCTTGTAATCTATCTCGCTACTACATGATTTATGGATGAATGTCTATGTATAATAACATGTGCACTATGTGTTTGTTAAAATGCTCAAATGAGATTTATATTTGAATTGATTGTTACATATTGTTCTGACTATCACATATGAATATATGTTGTGTTTGAGTATGATTGAAATTAATACATAGTCCAGGCAATTGGTAATGGTTTACGATTAGTGGTCGAACCAGTTTCGCCACAACGGATACGTTCGATGAATCGGAGTCGTACGGTGATTATCGGTAGTGGTTAGGCCACGAGGAGTGCGTATGCACACCATTTTGATCAATTTAATGTATGCTCGTACCAGTCAAGCTTGTCAAGTAACCCGATTGGCCCAATGTATATTCACCATGTATGGACGCTACTACTTGAATCTAAGGTACCACTTACCAATGTAAGGCCCATTTCAACCTTGGTACCACGATCCTCTAAGACTCTTGAGTTGGGCATAGTGGTGTATGGGACACTGTGGTCGAGTTGTCGGCTTACTTTAGGGTGACGAGCCTCCCCATAGTGACCAGTGAGCAACCCAAACTCATGAGCTGAATATGGTGGTGTATGGGACACCATATTCAAGCTGTCAACCTACAATCAGGTGACGAGCCTCTCGTAGTGTCCTCGAGTACACATTAAGACTACGCTAAAGTGATGAGCCTCTCCGCAGTGACTTGGGATTGCCCATCGTATGCGACTAGCTAGGATTGACGACCCTAGATGGATCATTATTTGGGCAAATGATACAAAGGGAGGTGCCTTAACTTCTCAAACCTTCTGTATTAATAAGTCTAATTAAGAACTTGGGTAATCACGCACATGCTCCGCATTACATGTGCCTTTGGCGTTGGAGTTGAGCACAGCAGGAGTGTTGCATGTGCGACCATGAGATGATGTCGCAGAGGGAGTGCAGGCGAGAGCATACATCATTATCGAATCTCATTCTTGCATTATCAAGAGTACTTAGGACATGATTGTTGTACTGCCTTCTCATTACTACTTGATTGAATTGATAACATGTTAACCTTTGCCTTATAGCTCCACTAAGTTGATCACTCACTCTCACTCCGGGACGGTGTTTTAAAACACCAACCAGATTATGTTGTAGTTTCAGATGACGACGAGGCTTACGAGTTGGAGCCGGCCTTTTATAACGATGAGGAGTTCTCCTATCTGCAACTCTCTGGTGGGTCTATGTAGACCTAGAGTTACGTCGCAGGGATCATAGGGATATAGACTAGTTGAACATTACACCTTATCATTTTGTAAATTTTGGAGTTATACATGTAATTATTTAACCTGGTGACGTTCATACTCTAGAGACTTACAATCACTTATATGCTCTATATACTTATCACAGTCTTCTGCTTACGTAATTTAACTGTTTGTGAAGTATAATATGTTGATTTAGTGTAATCCCATTCATGTTTAATGTACTAATACAGACAACATTCAATCATCATTAACTATGTTGCATAAGTGATGCGTTGGAACTCAAGAGCTGGCTTCTGCTCGACCTCTAATTTTCAGGGTGTTACAATCTTCATCTAAGGGTAGTCTATAATAATGAGGATGTAATAATAAAAGAAGAAAGGGCATGAAGAAAATGAAATAACTAGAGATTTTATATTCTTTAGATAATTAAAAGGAGTTAGGTTAAGGAACCTGCATATTTCTCAAAGTTAGACTAGTATCACCGAGCACCTAAGTATATTGGATCATAACTATTCTAAATTTTGATTAGGTCTCTGAACTCAAGGATGTAATGGATTAGGAAATTGAGATTACAACTAACTTCAGACTTAGGACAAGTGTTGCTTTGTTTTGGAATTCATGTAATGAATGGAGGCAAAATTGTATAAATTTCTGAATTTTGAACTATTTTTCATGTTTTCAATGTTTATGGGTAACATTTTTAGAAATCCTCACGAGACTATAACTTGTCCACTAGGAGAAACTTAAGAGTTTAAAGGCTTGTTGCATATGCTAAATGTAATCAAGATTACTTACGATAATGATATAGTTAGAATTTTTATTTTCATTTTAATTTGTCTAGAATTAGTTTTTATTTTTATTTTTATTTTTTCTGCTTATTTTGCTCGAGACTAGTAAAATGCTGCTTGGGGATGTGTTGAGTGTCAAATATTGCATATTTTCTTCTATTTATATCTTGGTTTTATGAACATGATTATGCTTAATGGTAAATTTTATACATGTTTGTGTCACAAGGTGAATCTGAGAGCTTGAATTGAAAAGAAGGCTAAAAGCATGGATTTAATGCTCAAGAATCACCAAGGCAAGGGATGGATCTTAGGAGACCAAGATTGAAGAATTCACATGTCAAAGATCAAAGGAAACCAAGTGATGAAGGAAAATAATCGAAGATTTGAAGTGAAGAAAAGGAATCTTGGAAATTGTCTTGAAAACAGATTCCGGGACCAGAAAAGTATGGTTCTGAAAAATTGCAAAATCACCTTCGATCATATCGAAAGACCTTCGATGCATTGAAGATCATATCGAAGGTACATAGATGTATTGAAGGTGGAATAAAAAATTGTAGGATTTTTAAGCCAAACTCGCTGACAGTTTTGGAACAGTGTCAATGATATCGAAAGACCTTCGATGCATCGAAGCTTATATTGAATATCGTATCGAAATACCTTCGATGCATTGAAGTTGTTTATGCGGAGTGAGAAAATTTGAGGCGATTTTTGAAATTTTCAAACTAGTTTGAAGGAGGGAGTTCCTCACTTATAAATAGGGCTTCCTAGGGCATTTCTAAGGATCATTCAGAATATTCAAGAGCAAGATTTAGGGTTTTTAGAGAGTTTTCAATTTTATTAAAGTTTTATAAATTATTTTTTTTCTTTTAGATATTTTCTATTTGCATTTATTTTTTTCTTGTTACTTTTTTATTTTTACAATTTAGTTATGTTTTTCTTGTTTCCTCTAACCCAAACTAGAAGGGAAGTATATTGGTTTAATGATTTCATAATTTATGATGACTGATTGTTTTAAATGATGAGATGAATGGTGTATGCATGTTATCAAGTATCTAGGTTTAGGTTTTTTTATTTTCATATGAGATCCATATCGATGGATAGGATAAACCTGGAGTAATTAGATTTCCTAGATGGAAGATATTTTCAACCTGCTACATTTCTTTTATTTATTATATCAAGGATATTGAATATTTAAAATCCTTAGCGCTTGGGAATACATATCAATGATGCTAATCCATGATTTTCTAATCTTTTATATCATTTATTCAAAATATTTAAACTGCTTTATTTTTCGATTAGGCCTTCCACAGTGCTCAGATCCAAGTTGTGTTTTCAAAGTTATCATGACTTATGGAACATTAACGTATGTGTGGAACTTTGAAACTTGGGTGTTGTTTTCAAATGAATTGAATTTCATACATTCAAAACCTTCAAAATCAAATCATCCGTTTAGTTTCCATTACTTAGTTAGTTTTGCATTTAATTTTTTCATTCTAATAAATTATCTCCCTTTAGGATTGACCCTGTATTCACAGAATATTACTTACAAACCTCTGCACTTGGAGGCAAATAATTCATTGACGGTCTTATATATGTTATGATTTTTACTCGACCTAATATTCCTTTTGCAATAGGTAAATTGAGTAAGTTCACAAGTAATCCAAGTTTAGATCATTAGAATGTTGTCTCTAGAGTACTCAGATACTTGAGAAAAATAATTAACTATGATTTACATTTTTCTGGTTACCCTGGTATACTTAAAGGCTATAATGATGCAAGTTGAGTCACTGATTCTAATGAATTCAAGTCTACCAGTGAATGGATTTTTACACTTGGAGGAGCTGTCATTTCTTGGGGATCAAAGAAGTAAACTTGCATATCTCACTCTATTATGGAATCTGAATTCATAACTTTAGCGGCGAGTAGTAAAGAGACAAAATGGTTAAGAAACCTATTAATAGAAATACCATTATTGGTAAGGTCTTTACCACCGATCTCTATCTACTGTGATAGTAAAGTGACACTATCAAAGGCATATAACAAGATTTATAATAGAAAATCCAGACATATCAGTTTAAGGCATGGTTTTGTGCGATAACTACTTGGTGATAGTGTTATAACAATATAGTATGTACGATCTATGCAAAATCTAGCGGACATATTCACTAAGGGACTAACAAGGGATATTGTCAATAGAACATCAAGGGGAATGAGACTTGAGTCAATTTCACAGACACCAGATGAAGGAAACCCAACCTAAGTTAATAGGTTTAATAGGCAAAGTACCTCATAGGAAGTGTCTGAAGCAGCTCTATACATTTTTCATCTGTCTCATTTTAGATGTATGTATAATGTTAGGTACCTATAATGATAAAGAGGAAGATGGGTTACTGCTCTTAATGAGTTCTTTCAAGGGTGTTATAGTTACAGGGGCATTTGTAAAGACTCACCGATATGAGTATTGGAAGTGCGATTGCTTCCTGATGTTTGAGAGTTTGGGATACTCTCATGAACTCATGAATCCATGAAAGAGCACAAGGTCGTTAATGGGATATAATTTTAGAACACTTAACAATTGAAATATATTTGTGTGTAACATGTCTAGTTGTGTCATATAGAATACTTAGTTCAAGACCATAGTAAGTAAGGATTTTGATTCAACTTTGATTTGTTTACATTAAGTGAAGGTTCAAGTCTATAAGACACCTTCTCCTATGCATATTTTTTTCGCACATACCCTGAACTCTGTATTTTGAAAAATAGTGGGAGATTATTGGGTTTTTTCAAAATAAGAAGAAAATAAATTTTAATTTATAAAAGAAATTGAGAAAAGGGTTGTGGCTTTTGGTGTTGTTAGTGACCATTCATTTGTGAATGGTGGTGCATCTTGGTAAATGAAGCATTATTTAGATTTGAAATGGAGGGATGTCATTGTTGAAAAGATACCACCATTGTTGAAAAGACACCATGAAAGAAGATGTCTTTTCATGAAAAGAGTCTTAAGCATCTCTTGTGATTCTATATAAACCCATTTTTGGGTCAATCTAATATCACAATTCCAACGATCACCTCTCCATCTTCTTCTTCTTCACCATTTTCGCTTTTGAAAAGATACAATTTTCAGGCACTAAACTGTAAATAATTTTTAGGTAGTAAATTGCAAACAGTTTTTAGGGGGTAAATTGTAACAGGATAAATTCAGGGGTGTATGTTATAAAAGTGCGTTTGAGGTGCGATTTTTCGATTTTGCAGGCCGAAACTCACATTTCTCTAGTCTTGGTGAAGAGGCTTATTGTATCTTAGAAGCGGATTTGTTGTGACCCTCTTGCGAATTGGTTTAATCACCAGTAGGGTGCAAATATTGCCTTAAAGATAGCGACATCGTAACGCACCTTAAGCCCATCTTTAAGTGATTTATTTTCTATTTTTCTGCCTCAACCATAACATACATGATCATATGAACGGGTTGGATGGTAAATAAAGAAAGTAGATTAAGTGAGACTTTGAATCCACCGAGGTAGGTGGGACCCTAACTGTGGGGTCCACTGTAATGTATGTGACTACATTAAAAACTTCTTGTGAGTGATAAAAGCTTTGGATCAAGATGATATTTGTGTGGTCTCTTCATCTTGGTGTTTGTTACCTTATCCACAGGTTCGATGGCAAATAAACGTTTAAGTGAAATCCATGAAGTTTTTAATGGTGTAGATTCAAGCACAACTATTTCCATGGTGTGATCCACTTAACAATTGAGTCAGCTTCATCTTTTAGATCATGTCTTAAAATAAGCTTTCAAAACAGTTGGACCATGTTGATTTAAGGCACATACATCACTGTGAGCCCCACAGTCAAGGATCCCACCCACCTGATTGTATCGAGGTCTCACCTAATCTACTCCCGTAAATAAACGTGAAGGTTATCCCTAAGAAGGTTTCAACGGTGGCTGTTAATATCACCGCTGATTACTATAGTGTAGTCTGAGCTTTGGATCTGTCTCATTTTCACACTCATGCCATAAAATGATATGGAAAATTAGATGAACAACGTGGATAAAACACATTTATCATGGTGGCCCATAGAGCCTCTGCCTAGATGGATTATTGTCCTGGACGCGGAATCGGACTGTGTACTGAGTAACGCAGTACACTAAGGGGTACGGAGTTGACATTTCACGACCTTATTGGCTCTAAGATGTGGGGGCCACTTCCCTTCCAACAGTATAAGCTTCTCTCTCTCTCTTCCGTGCAAGGAGGAAACATAGAAGGATCTACCGCTGCTTAGAGAGGTTTCAATGGTACTAAGTAAACTCTGTTGAGCCCACTGTAAATGGATGTAGTCTATCCACACCATCCATCCATTTTTCAATAGCATTTTAATGGTTGAGACCAAAATTGAATCATTTCCAATGCTCAAGTGGACCGTGGAACATGAAACATTAGGAATAATAATTTCCACCGTTGAAACATCACAGTGGCCCTTAGAAAGGTTTCAACGGTGGATGTCATTATCACTGCTGCTTCCTTTGGTGTGGTCCAAGATACGAATCTGCTTAATTATCACCGGTACTTAATTTACTTAATTTTTCGGATCATGTGGTAAAATTATCTGAGAAAAGCTACATGAAAACCACATAACTATCTCTGGAAAGTAATAGAAGAATCGCAACCATACATCCGCCGGATCTCTTATGTGTCAAAGTTCAAGACTCCGGAGCTTCCTTTTTTTTTTTTTTTTTAGGGGGGGGGGGGGGGGGGGGGGGGGGGGGGCGGGTGGGTTAGCTTGTTAGTACACACCCATGTCTACACACACACTCCATGTAGCCACCCCCACTAGGGATCGATACCAAGACCTCTGTTGAAACGAGGTAAGACTCCTTAGCAATTGAAACCATTAATGTTATATATATATATATAGAGAGAGAGAGAGGAATACTCACCTGCGAACCGGTTCGTACGTACTACGTACGAACTTTTTTGAGAACCCATCATAGGTGATGTGGATCCTAAATTTGAACCGTTCATGTGAAGCAGCACCTCGTGAAACCCCCAAGGCTGAAGTTTTTTTCAAAAATGCTGGTGGGCCATAGTAAAGAGAAATGCAAATCAAGGGAGGAAACTGTTTTCATATTTCATGGCCCATCAAGTTTTGGATCAAATTAAAACTTCGGCCAGAGGGGTTTCACGGGGTGCTGCTTCACATGAACGGTTCAGATTTAGGATCCACATCACCTATGATGGGTTCTCAAAAAAGTTCGTACGTAGTACGTACGAACCGGTTCGCAGGTGAGCGTTCCTCTATATATATATATATATATATATATTTTGCGTGGACCGTTGAGCACTTGACATCTACTTTGTTTTTTTAATGCTTCTAACAGATGATTATGATCATCCCAACTTATGTGTGGAATATTTCAGACCATCTGCCATATGTAACAAAGGCAACAGAATGAACGGTCACCGATGATAAGTCACACTCCATGTTTACTCAGCTATCCGTTGTAGCCCGCGCGATACACCCGAAGGTCGTGCAGGTTGGTCGGTTAAGACAGCTGGAAAGTGGGTCCAGTCAAACAATAAAAGTAGTGGGTGCGGCGGTGGGACCCTGTCTGTGAGGCCCACCTTGATATATGTGGTCCTTCTGTATTGAAACCCATTTTAAAGAATGATCCAAAGAAATGAGGTAGATCCAAATTTGAGATGGGCCGTAATATAGTAACTGGCCATTAAAAACTTCTCATGGGCCACAAAAGTTTTAGATCAAAATGATGCTTGTGTGGTCTCGTCATGTTGGGCTTTGTGACCCTACCAAGATGGAAAATAAATATTCCAATGGATTCTATGAAGCTTTTAATGGTGGAGATTCAGTCATGACTGTTTCATGTGGCGTGATCCACCTAAGATTTGAACATGCTTCATTTTTAGGATCATTGCCTACAATGAGCTTCAAAATGGTTAGACATCGTGGATTTAAGGCGTATACATCATGGAAGCTCCAAGGTCAGAGGTCCCACCCACCTTGGTGGATCCGGGGATCCACCGTAACCACGCCCGAAAACAGGGACGCGGATTGGCTACTCCCCGTGCCACGACCAATGGCTGTTGGTCGGTGCTCTGAGGGCCCCAACATGATTTATGTGTTTCATCCATGCCATCCATATATTTCTTCATATCATTTTATGATATGAGATCAAATCTGAGGTATATACCAATCTCAAGTGGACTCATTATACGGAACAGTGTTGAATGTGCATCAACCATTAAAAATCTTTTAGGGGCCATAAAAGTTTTAGATCAAGCTGGTATTTTTTTCCCTTCCTCTATGTCTATATGACCTAATTAAGAGATTGTATGTCAAATAAAAAGTGCAGTGGGCCTTAGGAGAATTTTAAGGGTGGATATCCAATCAATACTGTTTTGGTGTAGTGTGATCTAACTGAGATTTATACCCTTCTCAATTTTGGTATCAGCCTTAAAATATCCTTAAAAATGGATGAATAAAAAATGGATGAATAAGATGGGTGAAACAAATACATCATGATAGGAATCACGGAGCACCGACCACTGGCCTCGGGACTGGTTGCAGGGGAAGCAGCCAATCGTTTCCCCAAAAACAGCTGTGCAGTATGCAGTGAGGTGGCTCCACTTGTACAGCAGCAAAATCATGCAACGTTGGGAATTTGTCAGTTTCCAGTGTTGTCTTGCTGTCGGACGCGACTTGGTTGGGAAACGGATTGGCTACACCCCCTGCCATCAGCCAATGGCTGATGGTCGGTCTTCTGTGGGCCTCAGCATGATGAAGGTGCTTCATCCATGCCGTCCATATATTTTTTCAGATCATTTTATAATATCAAACCAAAAACGAGGTATATCAAAATCTCAAGTGGAGCACGTTACAGTAAACAGTGATGAATGAGCGTAGACAAAGAAACCTTATGGGGGCGATAAAAGTGTTGGATCAAGCTGATTTTTGTTTTTTTCCCATCATCTGGACCTGTATAACCTAATTAATAGATTAGATGTTAAATAAACAGTACAGTGGGCGTTAGGAGAATTTTAATTGTGGATATCCAATCAATTTTTTTTTCCGGTGGTGTGGTCCACCTGAGATTTATATCTCTCTTGTTTTATGAAAAAAGCCTTAAAATGATATGTAAAAATGGATGAACAAAATAGATGAAATACATGCATTATGGTGGGGCTCACAGGGCACCGACTACAGTTTTCCCTTGTATCTTAAAATGAACTCACAAAACAGATGGACGGGATGGATTTCTCATAAACATCGCAGTGGGCCCCACCTGTGTTACCAGCGCAGGGACTTCCTGCTCAAGGCTATTGCAGGAAATGTGCGTCCGCTGTAACTGGGTGACTTCGTTTCGACAGTGACTGCTCCAGTGTGACCTCCGTGTGGGGCCCGCAGTGGAAAAGCTATGTGGACCCACCATGATGCATGTATTTTATCCAGCTAATTTAAGGGCGTCGTTATCACACTGCTTGTTACGGTGTCGTCCACATAAGATTTGGATCCACCTGATTTTTCAGATATTATTATTTAAATAAGATGACAAGATGGACGGGGAGTAGATAATGATGGGTGCCACCGATCTTTTCTGGCACTGGTCGCTATCGTGTCCGAGTTTCATGTGGGCCCCGCGACAATGTTTGTGTTATATCCACTTGTCTATCCCTTTCGTTGGCTCATTTTAAGGGCCTATTTGAGTTAGTGATTACGTCAATCATGTTCTATAAAGTGGTAATCAGAAATATAACAGTTGCTGATCATATTTTTGATATACATGTGTCTATCTACATCATCCATCCATTTTGCAGTATTGTTCCAGGACATCAACTAAAAGCTGAAAAAGATCCAATGGACCACACCACAAAAAGTAGTGGGACAATGCTGCTCACCGTTGAAACTTTCTTGCAGACCACTGGCGCATGGATGGACGTGATGAGGTTGAGCGCCATATTCCACGAGAGGATAACTATTCTGAATCCATGGAATTTATCTAGACCCCTCACAAAAGACTTTTCTAATCCATGAGAAAGAAAACAAGTAAAATATAAAATAAATTCTATAAAATTTGAAATTAATTAATGAATGAAATAAACAAGTTCACAACCCTTTAAATAAGGATACCCAGCAATGTGGGAGAAATCAGAAGCAAACTATAACTAAAACTCTTAGGATTTGCAACTTACTATAAATAGTAAACTTGCTATTTATAGGTGGTCGTAATGTCTACTAGTGCGCAAGGTTTTCGGCCAAAAATAGTGCGTGTCCTCTTTGGCTTCACCAAGTTGTTCTCCTAATTATTCAAAGCTCTTTTCACGTTGGGCACAACTCCTAAAGCCCGACGGATGAAAAGTTATAAGCAAAATAAAACTTATTATTTATAGTAAAAATGGAATTAAAATAGGGAAACGACCGTCGATCTGAGGGTATTTCGCAAATCTGGCTTGTGCAACCCAGCATGGCACAGTTAGGTGGCTAAAGTAGCTCGTTATACCCCAAAATCATAGTTTACTCCCGATAACTCATTCCAGATTGTGAGATACGCCCAATCTAAGGTCCGATGGTCCAGATCACTTTTATCGCCAACCGGGCCTTTTCTGATCCATCTTGACCATGAAACTGTCTGTGACTCGCTCTACATCAGTCCCCTCTACTTCAAAAGAACTCGTCCTGCTCTGGTTTATGATTCTCGGTCAGGTCCGCAATATCGAAAGTTCATGAGATCGTCATATCATTCAGAAGATCAACAACATAAACATTATCATTGATCTTTCGAATGATTGGTACAGGTCCAATATTCTTATTCTTTAACTTGTTGTAAGTCTCGGTTGGAAATCTCTCTTTACGCAGATAGACCATAACGTGGTTCCCACATCATGTACCAATTGCGGCCAGTAATACCTTTCTTCTACAAGAGCTCACGTCTTGTCTCGCCTAAGGTGTCCACCGAGGACACCTCCATGTAGCTCCTGAATAATTTATTTTCTCAAAAAACTTTGGGGGATGCATAATTGATTCCCTTTAAAGAGAAAACCATTATGTATATAAAGGTTAATGGGGTGACCTTTTTGACACTTCATCTAAGAATCCTTGAAGTCCTCATCCTCGGCATACAGCTCCTTGAGACAGTCGAAACGACCACCTTGTTGCTTATCGTAACAAGTAGTAATGCATAACGACTAAGTGCATCAACCACCTTGTTCTACTGCCTTGACTTGTGCTTCAAAAAGAACATAAATTCCTGTATACGATTCACGTTAGTCTGACTATTAACAAAATTTAATGCTTGATGGTCAGTGTACATAACAAACTCTCTTTGAATCAGATAATGCTGCCAATGTCGCAACGTCTGAACAACTGTATATAACTCAAGTTCATACGTCGACCACTTCTTTCAGGCTTCGTTGAGCTTTTTTCTCTAAAAGGCTACTGACCTGCTTCCTGTGATAATACTCCTCCAATTCTGATATATGAAGCATCACACTAAACCTCAAACAACTTGTCGAAATTAGAAAGAACCAAAACTGGTGTTGTAGACAAACGATAATTGATCTCATGAAAGCTCTTGTCAGTTTCATTGGTCCACTAAAATAGTCATTTTTCATGCAATCTGTAATAAGCTTGACTATTGTCCTGAAATTTCGCACAAATCGACGATAAAAGGTCACTAACCCGTGAAAACTCCTCACCTCATTAATGTTTGTAGGGATCGGTCATTCCCTAATGGCTCACACTTATTCATCGTCCACACAGATGTCAGTAAACATTATAACAAATCTTATGAACAACAGGTTGTCCGTTAAAAAGCTACACTTCTTCACGTTGAGGTACAACTTATTAATTTGTAGGACCTGCAGCACCCGCCTGAGATGCTTCCTATGCTTCGTCTCATCCTACCTATATATCAGTATGTCATCTAAATATACTACCACAAATCAACCAGTGAATGATTTTAGTACTTAATTAATCAAATTTATAAAAGTACTTGGTGTGTTCGATAAATCGAAGGGCATGACCAGCCACTCATACAACTCTTGGTCTTGAATGTTGCTTTCCACACATCGCTGGGTTGGATACGAATTTGATGGTACCCGCTTCTAAGGTCTACTTTATAGAACATGTAAGACCCGTATCCTAGTTCGTACTGTTCCGTCGACTCCCATGATCCTTCCGGTCGAATTCGGCAATCCTCGACCACTTTCTGATGTTTGCGCACGAACCTAAGCTGTGACCTGTATGCCAAATATGGCTAAAATTGAAACCTATACCTTAGCGACCGCGCCGTCGCCGCAGTTCTAACGCTGCGACTCGCACACCGACCCGATACCCAGTCTAAAAGATGTCAGTCTGTGTTCAATTCGAAGAAAACACCGCGCGTTACGAATTACGAGGGAATCTCTACGAGATGTCCCATCAATCAATCAATCACTCATGTCAAAGTATAACCATACCTCAAGTACAAGCCCCATCCCTTCTTTTTTTCTCAAGTCAACTCTCTTTCCACCTCACCATCTCACTTTACAAAAATTTCAACCATAACCATCCCTCTTTTAACCATTTTTCAAACTAACCCATACTTCATTAATTACACCCATCACTCCAACTATATCTTTTATTATTCTCTCTCATTTCTTAAAATCTCCCAAGCAAAAAAATTTCCATACGTCCAAGCCTCCCAACTCTCTCCCAAATCACAAGTGTGGCCCACTCTCTCATCTCTCATCCTCACCATCAAAGGTCCATCATCCACCGTCCAAAGCAAAGGCAATGAGCTAAGGAGGCTAAGAGAGTAAGAAGGAAGCCAAGAGGTGGGTGATCCACCGTTGAATTCTTTTTAGGGACCACTTGTTTGTGGGACCCATTTTTGATGTATGATTTGCATTATGTGGAGCCCATAGTGGCGGGGCCCCACCATCACCGTCTTTTGTTCTCTCTTTCTCTCTCTCTCTCTCTTTTTCTCTCCTTATCCTTCCCCTAAAATGAAGTGGGCCCCACCGATTCATGATAAATCTACTCCATCCATCAAATGGTGTGGCCCACTACATCTTAGATAAATGATATATATATATATATATATATATATATGTACATGCAAGGTGGGCCATGATCATGTGGGACCCACCTTGGTGAACGTGAACCACGTGCATGTGGGACCCACCATGATGTAGTGTTTATCCAGGCCGTCCAGCGTCCAGAGACGCTGGACGAGCGTGGTGTGCATATAGCGTGTGTACTGACATGGAGGGTACTAACGAACTGACAAAAGAAAGAAAAAGGAAAAGTAAATGGTGGGCCACTGATGCAGGCCCCACGTTGATGTATGTGCTTGATCTAAGTCGTCCACCACCTTCCTCGGACTATTTTAGGCGTTGAGCCAAAGTTTGGGACCAATCTGATTCTCAGGTGGGCCATACCATCTAAAATCATGTTGAGACATGCCTGATCATATAAAAGTACTTGGTGGGGCCTACCTGAAATTTGGATGCATCTTAAACTTGGACTGAACGGTCCACCACGTGGGACACACATATTAGACGTTTTGGATCATCTTATTGTGGGCCCCATATTAAAAAAAAAAAAAAAAAAAAAAAAAAAAAAAAAAAAAGAGAGAAAGAAAAGGGAAAGGAAATGGTGGGGTGCTCCAACAAGGCCCCACCTTGATGTATATATTTAATCCAAGTCATCCATTCTATTCTCGGGATCATTTTTGGCGTTGAGCCGAAAAATGAGACCGATCCAATTATCTGGCAGGCCGTGGCATTGAGAATGCTAGTATTTTCCTTTAAAACTTGAAAAAATGATTGCTGGGGTCCACCAGAAGCTGCGACCCACCTGAAACTTGTTTTAGACCTCTATTTTTGTGGGACACATGCAATGGACGGGGTAGATCTGGTTAATGTAGGTCCCACCTAGGATAAATATATATATATATATATATATATATATATATATATATATATATATATATATATATATATATATATATATATATATATTGGCATGACTTTGTGCATGACGTCCAGAGACGTCCAGGTGAAAAGGAGGGCCCCACCTTAGCCCTACTTGTAGACTCCACCATGATGTATGTTTTACATCTATACCGTTCATTTAATAGGTCCCCTTGAACGGTGTGTTGACTCCAAAAATTATCCACAAACTGAACTCGGGTGAGCTATACCATCCAAATCATGTGAAGACATGCCTAAATTATATAAAAACACTTGGTGGGGCCTACCTGAATTTTGAATGTGGCTAAAACTTGGTGTGGACCCTTAATTTTGTGGGGCATACATAATGGACAGGTTGGATTGTAAATAAACACTTTGGTGGGCCCTACATGGGACCCACTGTGGTATGTGTGGCTTACCACACCGTCCACAACAGTGGGTGGTGACACCCACTGTGAGGTAAGTATTTCAATCACGCCGTCCGTCCACGGCAGTGGATGGTGGCCCCCACTTGATGTATGTATTGTGTCCACGCTGTCCATCACGTGGGTCCCTAGCCACGTGAGGTTATGAATAGGTTTGGATGGCAATAAACATTACAGTGGGCCATAGGCCATGTGATTCTATGAACAGTTTGGATGCAAATAAATAGTACAGTGGGCCCAGGTTGGGTAGAAAATATACATTACGGTGGGCCCTGGGTCTATATGACCTTATCAACAGGTTTGAATGGAAAATAAACATTTTGGTGGGCCCCTTGCTACATGGCCTTATCAACAGGTGGGATGTAAAATAAACATTTTGGTGGGCCCCTTGCCACACGGCCTTAACAACAGGTTGGGTGGCAAATAAGCATTTCAGTGGGCCCAGGATTGGATGGAAAATAAATGTTATAGTGGGCCCACATGGGAGTCTACCATGATGCATGAGTTTCATCCAAACCGTCCAACCATTTGAGATCATTTTAAGGCCATTGTTGAGGCCCATCTTAATGTATTTGTGGCCCGCCCGCTAAGGCTCACTTTGTTATACATGGGCCCATGTGTGTAGGCCCATTTGATGTATTTGTGGCCCATTGTTGAGGCCCACCTTGGTATATATAAGGCCTATGTGATTAAGCCCATTTGATGTTTATAAAACTCATGTGATTGGGCTCATTTTAATGAATTCTAAGGCTCATGGGTTATAACCCATTGCAAAGGACCTAAAGCCCATTGGTGAGGCTCATTAAGGTGATCCATTTGATGAATGTAAGGCCCATATGATACGGCCCAATTGATGTACTTAAGGCCCAATTGAGTGCAACTAGGTCCATTGCAATGCGTGATCCCTCCATGGCATATAACGATATTTATAGTAAGTAATGCCTTGGGAACAATGATGGTTAGACGTTCACATTGTAGGTACAATGTTGGTTAAATGTCCACATTGTAACACTCCCTAAGGCCCACTAATAGGCCCATACTTGTAGTAAGTAGGCCGTCTAGGCCCATCTCAGTTATACACAGAGTCCATCTCTATATACACGTTTAGTATAGATCCATGATTCATTATCATACGCATCATATGTATGACTGATATGAGAAGTGACTAATCATAGCATATGCCTTCGAGCGAACTGTTTATGGGCTCCCTGGTAGGCGGAGTTGCCCTAGTGCATGGTACACGTAGGACTGTTGCATGACTGGTAGTGTGACTCATGCACTTGCATTTGTATGATTGTGATTATTGTATGCCCTAGCGACATCAGGGCCATAGCCTCCACAGATGCATCGTAGGTGGCTGGATTGGATACCGAAAATGTTTGGTTCTAGCATACGGCCGCCATAGATGTCCCTGGGTGAAAATCCCTAAGCCCGATGGACCAGAGAATGACTCCAATGTCGAGACCGAATGGATACACGAGTGCGCGATGGCCGTATACCAGTAGGCCGCGTCTCCCACTGTGTCATGGTCGGTTGGAAAGGGGTGTGACCTTACCCGCCTGAGTGAGGGGGCAACTTCTAGGTTGAGTTTGACCAGCTTGAGGAATCGTTCCGCTATCGACGGGCCGGGCCCAATATTGACAGGCAGATAGTGTGGTCTCTTCTGCTCTCCCAGTTGTGAGTTTGGATAGGGACGACAAGCTGGCGTAGAGTGTACTAGACCCCAATGATTATCCAGAATGAGAACTGTACTGATATATGATGAGGATTGGCATGCTTGATTTGCATCTCGCATTACATGGTCTGGATATGGCCGATCGCATTCATATCTTGCACTGCATAGCCTTGGTATGGTTGATTGCATCCTTGTATTCATCAGCATGATTTCACATTACTCTAACCCTGCATTCTGAGCACGCTTATATTGCGCACACACTTACACCACCCTCTAAGCTTTCTATAAGCTTATGCACGATTGATGCGTGCAGGTGACGTCAGGATGCAGCCGTAGCATAGTAGCAGTAGGAGCGTGCAGTCGAGCTTTTGGAATTTTGTTATTAGCACTATCTTGTATTTCCCTTTATACACCTTGTACTCAAAGTTTTTGATCATAGTGGATTTTGTGATGGTGTTCTTGTGGTTATTGTTCGTGGGTTATGCTTATGGTTATGATCATTACGAATTAAATGGATAGTAGAAATCTTCCTTGTAGCATTCCAAGATCGGAACCTGGTATATGGGTGCCGGGAGTCGAGAATGGGGTACTACGGAGGCTGTCAGCGCCAGATTCGGCGATCAGAAATTTTGTGAGCCCGGTTTCCGAGTTTGGGGCGTGACAGAACACCTTGACCCCTTTTAGTATTTTGTAATGCTCCGAAAATCGACACCCGAGTACATAGACTTCAATCCCGAGTTCCCGGGTGTTAACCAAATGAAAACGCACATATGACCTCGTTCAGATTCACATTTATTTCACATACTAGCAATCAGAGTAGCGTAATTTAATTTAGCGGATCCAAAGCAAGATAGAAATAATAAAAATCAGAAATATAGGGCTAACAGTAAAAATATATTTCTAATAGTGGTGATCGCCCAAAATGAAAATTATACAAGCCATAATGAACATATCTAAGACGATTAAAGTGTAAAGTTTTCAGTTTTCGCCCAATCCTCCAAAACATGACGGAGATGACACAAGTTGATATAAGCTTACCTGTATGAGGTCTCGCAAGTACCTGCATCAATAATATGACTAGTTGATATTTTAAAACACCATCCCAGGTGGGAGTGAGTAGCTAACTCAGTGGTTTCATTAGTTCTAAGTAACACATGTTATCGACTCAATCAGCATAGTTAATGATAAAACAAGAAATCAAACACTTATTAGATACTCTTGTTAAATGCATGAGGGAGATTATGAAATGACACATGCACCTCACAATCCAACACTCCCTTACAAGCTACTTCAATCCCTATTTCGCAAATGCCAACACTCCCTTACAAGTGACTTCAACACCTATTTCGCAAATGTCAAAACTCTCTCACGCGCGACTCCAATGTCAAATCACCATATTCTATCTAATGCAATGCGATTGATGTATATGTTAGCTGAGTAATTATAATATTCCATTCATCTATCATATTGGCGAAGATAGGATACCAACGTTATATCACAAATCCTTATTCGGATCACGTGGCTCGTTACCGTATGTAGCGGCTTCTTACCAGTGTCCCTTGATCCAACTTTAGATATCACCCATTTATCTTACCAATCAATAATTTTAAAGGTACAACATGATACTCAAATGTATGAGGATCAACTCGGTATGGGTTGTCATCCAAACACCAAGTAAGATCACTCAGTTTTGAGGTACGACCTTGTCACATACAATCAAACCACCATAAATAAAATGGCTTGTCACTCAATTCCATTCACCGCCGAATCGTTCGAACGGTACTCTGACACATAACCATCGGCTGGGTAATTTGACATGGGTCGTTTGAACAATGGTCTATCACCTCCATTAGTGTTCATTGGTCACTATGGGAAGGCTCGTCACCCCAGCGTATGCCGACAGCTCGGACACGGTGTCCCATAGCACCATGCTCGACTCATAAGTCTTAGGGGGATCATATTGCACTAACGGTTATGAATGGACTCATCCATTGAGAATGAGATATCATAAATTTCATTTAGTCGTATCATACATTGTGAACATACATGATCAGACGGCTAGTGGACTAATTTGATTGACTAAGGAAAACTACGACACAACCGGCATTGGATGCAAGCATCTCGTGTAGTCCAATTACTGTCGGTCATCTGTGTTCAACCCAAGTCAATCAAACAAGCTTAAGGTGGCCTCCCAAATTCGGGTCACTCACTTAATTATGGCGGTTAGCCAACTGACCCAACATTATAAGTAACCTAAGCATCACTACAAACTTAGCAATTCGTCATGCTATCAACATATAATCAACGACACAACCACATAGGCATTTTAACAAATATGAGAGCTTTCATACAACGCTCATCTAATCACCTAAACATTTTATCAAATATATGAGCCTATATGGAATAACACATTCACTAGAATATTTAATCAAATATATAAGCATCAACAAATCAACACATTCAATCAAGCATTCAACCAAACATGCGAGCATCATTAGAATAATGTATTTAATCATGTAGGCATTTTATCAAACATATAAGCATCCATATCCAACCAATAATATATATTATAGAAAAATCAAAATGTTAACATATTAGCACATACAAATTCATCTATAAGCATTTAATTATTAACTTAGACTCTCAAGGGTTGATAAATGAAAACTTATGCATAATAGTCCGCACCTTGTGACGATTCGCCCAACTCATGGTGCTCATAGGGTTGAGATATTAGGGAAAGATCGTTAAAAAGTCTAAACAAGCATACAAGTTTGTGAGATTAGGGATAAACAACTATTGAACCCTTTATTACAAGCGAGATTCAACATTTACCTCAATCGTTGTCGGGAAAGCTCCAACGATGGCTTCAATTACGATGAAGCGACTATAGAGAGGATGAGAGGGAGGATGTGCACTAACACTCACACCCCAAGCTCTCTCTCTTCTCCTTTCTCCACTTTCTCTTCTCCATTTCTCTACTTTTCTCTTTCTCTAAGGTATGAAATTCGTATGGGAGGAGGGGGTGCCCAAATGAAGGTTTTATATAGTGCCAAATTTGGTATAAATGGCCTTAAGGGCTACATTTTTACTATACTAGATCTAAGGGAGTGTTTTTCTACCCTTTGGGGGCCACTATAGAGTGTAGGAGTCGACACTCACCGTTGGATAGTTAGCCCTAGTGATGATCTATGCACAGACATAATCAACCTGTCAGTTGCACATGTCGATCGACGGGTATGATCAGAAGTCTGTTCGATGATCACCAATGGTCGATCGGGGCCTCGACTATACAGATATGTGTGGGAAAATATCGTTAATCAGTACTCCAATTTTGACCATGAATTGACGGTCCAAAAGTCACAACTTCGTAGAAGAACAAAGTGACTAGTTTCACTTAAGTTTCAAATTTTCACTTAAAGCATTCACATATCTCATGCACTTGGTTTACGGGTCCAATTTGAGTAATTCGAGATGCAACCTCGGCTCGATGTCTCATGATGAACGTCAAGCCCACTAAGACAAATGTCTTTCTATAATCTCGGGTTTAATGGCCCACTAATGAGCAATCTAGAGCTTATTTGGATAATCAAGGCATTTCTGGAATAAATTATGTATCAAGATTTCATGTGCACAATGATTAGGCCTTAGATTATCTAAGTTCATAGTGTAACCTATTCGCTGCTAGCAAAAATAATGATTCGAACATAATCACCATAAACTGTTGGTTCGTAGGCTAAATGAGTAGTTTGTTTGATTTGATTTGTTAATTAAGATCTGACCTCTACCTTTTTTGACTTTAGGTAGGTTTTTATTCAGTTAAAGTTGTCTCGATTAGTCAGTGATAGGTTGGCTAAATCTGAACCCTAGATGAATAAATCACAAGGCTATATTTGAGATTTACGTGATCGGGCAGATTTGTTAGCTTCCTATGGCTGATTAATTGGGTTTATATGGTTCTTTACTAGTACCACCCGCATATAAACTAACATTGAGTGTTAATGGTTAGTAAATGATAATATAAGTTAATTATATTAAAAATTTTCAAGGATTTTTGAAAATCCAAAACAGTAAAAATATACGATGTTACACATGTTAAGCATGTCGTTTAACTATGGTATTGGGAATTGATATTTAATGGTAATTTTATTGATTGTCCGGCTATTGACACACATATGCCAGCTTCAATCTTTTTTAACGTTAATAATGCTGGTACGGCACATGAGCTCATGCTCTCTCTCAAGAGACCCTTATAGATTAATTCCTCTATTTACCCCTGAAGTATCTTACACTCCTCTGGACTCATTCGATAATGAGGGTGGTTGGGCAGGCTAGCCCCAGGAACGAGGTCTATGTAATATTGGATGTCCCTTATGGGGGCAATTCATCAGGTAAATCTTTATGCTAGACTTCTTTAAATTCGTTTAACAATAGTCTTAAATTTGGAGGAATATTGTTTAAGGGTTCCGATTCCTCACCCTTCACCACTACGGTGTATACCTTACCGGTATCCTTGGATTCCTCCATGAAATCCCGAGTGGTGAAGAGGGAACTCTCCTCTACTTTAGAGGCTTCCAGGTAGTTCTCTGGTGTCACAAGGGCAAGGATTATTTTTTGACTATCCTTGACGAATATGTAAATATCGTCTCGTCCTTGATGGGTCGCATCATGATCCGACTGCCAGGGTCGACCGAGTAACGTATGACATGCTTCCATATCAACCACATCATAAAATATTTGATCCTTATAATTTTTGCCAATTGAAAATAAGATAATGCACTGTTCAGTTACCTTTGTCTTGTTTACCTTTTTTATCCATGTAGCGTCCCGATTTCCACGTAGCCAATTACACTCACGCCTATACATGTACATCCACTTCACGAGGGATAAAGCAAAATACTAAACATAATGGATCAATACAAGTGGAACAAATAAATAAATTTCAGAGATAAAATTTTGTTTAGGGGGGTAAATTGTAACACCCCAAACTTTTTAATACCCGAGTATTGAAAGTCCTCAAGTGTTACCATGAATTTAGCTTATTATGTATACGTGTACGGTACCAATCTAGCTAACCTAACCCTACATCCATCCTCTAACGTGAATCTGACTGATTAAGAATGATCTTCATTTATAAATCAAGTCGTCTAACTGTTGATCATGTGGTCTGATATATGTACCTTCTCATGACTAAAAAGGTGAATAGCTCTTTATCTATAATGATTCAGATGTAAGTTCTTTTGTAATAATTGTTTAGAAATGGGCAAATAACCATGCAAAACTATTAGATTTCACAAAACTCTTAGATCAGCAGTAATTATGAAAATGCCACTAACATATACCCATGAATTCTAGATCGCATGTTTTTCACTATGCGTTTAAAGTGAAATTTCATACCATGCTTAATTATTATAAATTAACCATACACGTCAAATTTTATCCCTTAGATAATAGTAAATTAGCTACTTGACCTCTACATCCGTCCGTACACTTATCAAATCAAGATTCCGATCTGGTCATCTTGTTCACCCCATATGAATATGCTTAACCCACCATTAGAATTATAATATGAGGAACTTACACCTGTACAAGTCACTCGACCCTAATGATACACACATCCTACCCCTAATCACTCTAGAAACTCACTTTATGTCTATCTGTTTATGAAATTGATCGTACATATACCTGTATGCACTGTTAGAGTACCAACCATCAAGTTTTTATATTTTTAGCATGTCATCTGACTACCCATCGCATTTAGATCTCCCAAACAGGTCATCAAAATATTAGGATAATCCAGTCATTTTGAAGATCTTACGTTTTATGTCCAAACCACTGGGTAATGTTTCAACTAGATATGTGTAACCTCAGTCCTGAAGCACGAAGTGTGTTAGCCATTTAAACGAACATTTTGGACATCCTTGGAAGATCGAGACCCAAACTGGACCGGTGAAAAGAGCATGAAAAACGGTGGATATCTGCCAAATTTCAAGGCGTTTGGACAGTGTACTCTTACATAATTGATGTCAAAAGATGATTGAGGAATTAATGGTAATTTTGTAAATAAAACTAGCGCCATGCATGACACTATTCAACCAGTACTAAAGATTTAACTGAGTGTCAATTCCCACTTATTTAGATGGTGCAGCCCACCTGATTTACGAAACTTCCTCATCTTTTACCCCGTGTCCTAACATAGTGGGACAAATATGATGAACGGAGTGGATTGCTCACCAAACATCACAGTGTACCCCACATGATGCCATGACCAATATGTATCAATGTTACGTTGCCTCAACAGGCACGTTAGAGCGGAGGTACAGTCCGATTGTCAAATGTGTTGTGGCCCACCTAAGACTTAGATTTGTCCCATATTTGACGCCATAGCTGGGCATGACCTTGCAAAGATGATGGATGGAGTGGATTTCTAAGAAGGTCATCAAAAGTGGACGCCACCTATCAACATCCAGACCGGAATAGAGTTCTTTTGTACACAGTAATAGCACTCGCGAAAAACCATGAGCATTGGAGGAAACTCATGCCAAAATGTCAGTGTTTTCTTGACCTATCCCTGATTTGGACCGTCCAATCTCCAAAGGAGGGAATTTTGACCCTTCCCAACTCGAAAAGGAGATGGACTTCAAGGAAAAACATGACGTTCCGCCAATACTTAAGTGGCACAGCCGCATCGCGCGAAACTATTTTGAAACCCATCCTGAACTTGAATGTGCCTCATACTTTAGCTCTTAGGACAACACGTCATGCTAGAGCTAATGAAGGGACTGGATCTTCCAAATGACTGTGATTGTGGACCCCACCACTAACGTGGAAACAATCTATCTGCAGCAGACGCAAACAATAGGAGTCCCAGAACAACCCGGACATTTTGCACGTTGAATGGCCCAGCAGTGGATCATCTAGACCGTTAAAACCCAGGTAGAGGGAATCTCGACCACTTCCAAGAAGTTGAATCGAAAGAATAAGGTTAATACTCACTCCAATTCCAATCACACGCAAATATCCTCCTATTCTCATTGCGTAGGAAATAAGGCCGTAAACGAGACTTGTAAGAATGTTCGCAAGAAGAGTTTGAAAGACTCATTGCATCAATATAAATAAGCACTTCATTCCTCGTTGGAGGAAGCACTGTAAGAGAGAATGAGAAAGAAAAGAAATAAAGAAAGAAAAGAAAAGAAAAGAAAAGAAAAGAAGGGAGAAAGAAGGAAGGAAAGAAGGAGGTCAGCCAATCGTTGAGTCATCAAGCCAAGCTAGGCCAGCAACGCTCCCCCCTAGCTTTCTCTTTCCTTTCCAACTATTCAATACGAAACATCTCAAGTTAAGTTAAGAAGAGTCGACTCAGCCTGGAGGTTCGAATGTAGACTCGAATTAAGGTGAGCTGAGGTTAAGCCTCTCATTCTCACAATCATAACCGTAACATACACACCAGCCTAAGACAAGTTACTGAAGAAGCTAACCATTTATCATTGTTAAAAACCCTAGGTTAAGAATCCAACCCTACATCGCGTACTCACTCTCAAGGAAGACACGCATAATAAAGGTAAGGATTTTATCCTTTAAGCTTACATTAATTTAAGTTGATATATTTATCCTACCCTTTTATGCCTTCATGCTATTTTACCGTACATTTTATGTACCTTTTGTCTTAATTGAGTTGATGTTTTTTATCTTTCCTTTACACTTGTCCTTTACATGCCTTTTATCTATCCTCAGATTTTCATTACTTTCCCTCTTTTTTCATTTTAACTTTATGCCCTCTGATATATTTATCCTGCCCTTTTATGCCTTCATGCTATTTTACCATACATTTTATGTACCTTTTGTCTTAATTGAGTTGATGCTTTTTATCTTTCCTTTACACTTGTCCTTTACATGCCTTTTATCTATCCTCAGATTTCCATTACTTTTCCTTTGTTTTCATTTTAACTTTATGCCCTCTGATATATTTATCCTGCCCTTTTATGCCTTCATGCTATTTTACCGTACATTTTATGTACCTTTTGTCTTAATTGAGTTGATGCTTTTTATCTTTCCTTTACACTTGTCCTTTACATGCCTTTTATCTGTCCTTAGATTTCCATTACTTTCCCTCTATTTTCATTTTAACTTGTTATCATTAATTAATGGCCCTTTTGAGATTTTTACATAATATCCGTTGTATAGAGCTTTCCTGGATTCATGAGAGACTATGGATACAAGCCTTACTCTTTCCTTACCATTGATTTGACTCCACCACTCTCCATATCCAAGAATCGACGGTGGTTGCTCTTCTACTTATGGAGTTAGCCAATGCCACCCTTCTTAAAGAATTGTGTTGAGGGTCAAATATTGCATATTAAACCCTAGTTATTACCTAATTTTACAAATATGATATTGTTTAATGACCTATTTTAATCATGTTTGTGCTGTAAGGTGAATTTAAGAGCTTGGACTGAAAAAGAGTACTAAAAGCATGGATTTAATGCTCTAAAGTCACCAAGGCAAGGGATGGACCCTAAGAGACTGAGATCGAAGAATTTACACGCTAGAGATCCGAGAAAATCAAGTCATTTACGTTAAAGAGGTCCGAAAATCAACCAAAATGCAAGATCATAGGGTTCCTACCATGTGTTCGGCTCGAAACTTTATATAGGGCCTGAGGACCATAAATTAAACATACACGTCAAATTTCAGTAATTGGATCCTTGTAGAAGTGGCCCAACGGACAGATTAGCCCATAAATCAGTAATCTGAGGCCCACCTGATATCTGGATGTGCTTCAATTTTAGTCTTAACCTCTTAAATTAGATGAGGAAGTAGGTGGACAGAGCGGATCTTACATAAACATCACTGTGGGCCCCACACAAAGTGATGCACGTGCACCACAGGGGTGCGCTCGCAGTGCACCATACGTAAGGTTGGGTCAAATGCCATTTGTCTCGACAGGAATTCAAATTTGAGAGGGAATCTCCCTCCTCTCTTGCACAGGTGCGGACGAACGTCCACTGTGTTATGTTGTGATCCACCACCATCATCCTGATGGATGATCCAAATCGTCCATTATGATCAGAGGCTTAAAACGACTGTACCCTGGTCTCTCCATGTGCTTCCGAGCCGTCACGTGTACCTTGTTTTAAATGTAAACAAATGGGCTGCGGTGGGATGACTTACAGCCAGCGTAGATGGGCCGCATCAAAGGCAATCCAAAATTGTCCCTCTCCGACAGAAATTCCACTGCGCATCCAATGGATGGAGTGGATTTATCCATCAACTCCGATCATGGACCCCACCAAGCGTTAGCGCAAGAGCATTCTGCAGCTAGTGCACGTCCGTGAAAGCCGGACGTTTCGGCCCATTGTGTGATCTTAGTTTGCGTCGGACCAATAATCCGAACTGTTAAGATGGAAGCCAAGTAAAAACCGTCTGCAGGGACGTCATCTCTTCACAAAAACGCAACTGTGTGTGAATACCATGCCCAACGCAAGATGGGTTATGTTTTCCTTTTTCTGCGAAAGGAGTGCGTAAGGTTTCGCACTCCACCAACTCCCAACCAACCGCCTCTTGTCCACACATGCAACCGACTACCCGTATGCCTATGAAAGAAGAAGAAAGAGAGGGAGAGAGAGGAATCCAAGCTTAGACATATGGGACAGTCGTGGAGGCGTGGGGCGGGCCGACATTTAGAGCTTTTCCTTCTCATTTTTATTTTTTTAGTTTTGAATTTTTTTTTCTTTACTTACCTTGATCATGTCTACGTCTGGCTAAGCCTCTTAGCTAGGGTTAAGAGGTGAAGCTTGTAATGAGATGAGAGACTTTTCTTTATACCTTTGATCTAAATTTAACTGATGTTGATTCTAGTTTGATTATATGGAATCCCTTTAGTTTTTAATGGTTTGTTGTGACTTAAATTACAATGGATCTGCGATATCTTCTTGTATTTCTATGCATGAATAGAGGTTATGGTCGTAGGAGCCCTGTTGTTTACCATCATCTTACGGGCATGGTTAGATGATGAAATCCTTCCCTACATTCATAACTCTCTAAGATTGGATGTGGATTGGTTAAATTATGTTGTATACTTTGTCTCCAGGGCATGGTCTTGTGATGGAATCAAGTCTAATTCCCATACTTCTCATCTCTTGAAAACTGGATCAAAGGATGTTCATAGTTGATTATACTTTCCATCTGGATGAAGATAGGACTATGAGTCCAGATATGTTCTTGAATAAAGCATAGATCTTCCTAATCTCTACAAGTGGATCCTCTGAAACCCTAGTTTCCTACCCTTAAATTTTATAGATTTTAATTAAAGTGTTTCACCATTATCCTCTTAATTCTCTTAATTTAGATTACATCTTAGTATAGTCTAGTTCGAGTTACTTTCAGATTACGTACAAGGTTCAGTCCCTGTGAATTCGACCTCGGTTTTACTGAGATTATTACTACATCACAACCCTATACTTGGGGTATGAACAGGTTTTTGGCGTCGTTGCTGGGGATTGACGGTTACATTTTTTAAAATTAACTGGTTTTAGAATTAGGTTAAGATTAGAGTTTTCTAACTTTAGGTTTAGGTTGATTTTTAGAAACTAACCTAACTTTCATGTTTTGTAGGACCCTGAGATAGACTTCTAAATTAGTAATCTCTTTTTAATTTTCTATTTTTATGATTAGGTTTTATTTT
The DNA here is from genome assembly GCA_037074715.1 of Magnolia kwangsiensis. Classification (NCBI taxonomy): domain Eukaryota; kingdom Viridiplantae; phylum Streptophyta; class Magnoliopsida; order Magnoliales; family Magnoliaceae; genus Magnolia; species Magnolia kwangsiensis. The sequence goes on along the minus strand of CM073582.1, from coordinate 70,261,617 downwards.
CTATTTTTAGAAACTTTCTAGTTCTAGGATTTCTTTTTCTTACTTTCTAATTTTAGGTTTAGAAACTTTCCTTTTTTAGAAACTAACTTGTTTTTAGAAAATTTCTATTTTTAGAATTTATTTTTAGGAACTAGTTTATTCTTAAAAACTTTCTAATTTTTGGTCTTCTTTTTAGAAACTAACCCATCTTTCTATTTTTTTAGAACTTTCTAACTTTAGGATTTCTATTTGTAAAAACTAATTTCTTTTATTTCATTTTGCAGGATTTTAACATAGGAACTCCAATCCGATAACTTCTTTCTAACTTCTCTTATTTTCCATACTGTTGTAGGATTTTTTCTTTTATTTTTCTTAGAATTAAATTTAGAGTTTGGGTTTCACCATGGAAGAGTAGGTATGTCAATATGCTGAGATGGATAAGAGATATATTGGGGAGGGATGTGTAATGGCTATAATGTAATTTAACCTATATCTCAAGATTTTTCTGAAACTATCATCGAGAACCAACTGGAATATTATACTTCATCAGTTAATAAGTCCTTACGCAATCATAATTATGGAAATGAGGACTATTAGCAACCATCATATTCTCGCACATATGATCCATATGACTATAACTAATGGAAACATCAAAATTGGGAAGACGAACCAACAACATGTTCTAATGATTATTTTCATAGATACCTTACCTTTGAGATCCAACCAGAAACAATCCAAGAGGATTCATTTCAGCATAACATGGACTATCTTGCGGAAATTAAAAAAAAAGGTTGGAAGCGCTTAATTCGCACCTCGATAAGATAGTGGAGACTCGTTCATCCCAACCCCAATCTAGAAATATAATGCGAGAAAAGTGATCTTAACTCGCTTTTGAAGAACTCTGAAATTTAGAATGAAGAGTTGGATTATGTTAATGAGCATATGGTTCAATTTTTCGAAGAGTCGATCTCGATGACGGTTCAAAAGAATGATCAAGAGACGTGGGTGTCTTTCAAATATAATGATGATGACACACTTGACTCACATGACACACTAAGTTTCAATGATGAGGGAGAGGTTAGTTTATTTGAACCTCAACCCAATTTAGAAAGAGAATGTGATGAAAGCGATCCCATCCCAAGAGTGTATTGTACTGAATTGGAAGATGATGTGTATTGGGATAACAATTATGAATGTGCAGCCCAAATTATCTTAGAATCAATCTCAAGTTTGGTTCAGGTCAATGATCAAGAAGTACGCGAAGTGGTCAGTCATAATGAGCTACTCCACTCACCTGACATGCCTGATTTAAAAGTAGAAGATGAGCTCCTTACAACCAACCCTTCTAACTCTTATAAGACATGTTTGGACCACTCCCCTGAATTGAATGATGATATGATTCGGGAGAGATGAGTAGCTCGATATGACTCTAAAATTTGAAACCACCTAGTTAAGGCCACCATCTGAGCTTTCAAGTTTTGACGATTCAATGCCTCTTCTAAGTAGTATCAATGAACAAGTCCTCACATTAATACTTCGTCTACTAACCCTCAATCTATCTGTGCAGAGCTGGAGCAAGAGAGCGTACCACTATCTACTTATAAAGATGATGGAGTTCTTGAGCATCTCATTACAGATTTCAATGTGAAATTTTCTAACTCTTTGGATAATTGCTTGGCACACTTTGCAGATTCAAACGATCCTATGATAAAAAAAAATAGTGGATGCCTTACAAGACAATACCTCGATGGTTATTACAAATCGAGGGAACCTATACTCTAAAATCCTTCCCTCCATAGATCTTGAATGCTTACTATTAAAGGAGGAGGAGCTGGAAATTGAACTAAAGTCTGAAACTTCAGACTGTGTTAAGACTACATTACTTTGTGAAAATTTTTCTAAATTTTATTTACTTGTAATCTCTGATTTACCATGGGATACTAACGTTGAAACTTTTTCTGTCACAGGTGAATTATATATACTTTGGATACATCAAGCGATTGAACGACTAATTTTTGCTGAGGTACATAAGTTTCTTAGACAGTCATGCTCCAGGGCATTTAAGCCTATTGCAAAAAGGACTTTTGGATGATCCTGTTGAAAAATCTACTGAGAAATTTATCCAAATATTGGCCGGAAGAGGAACCTTGGGACATGAGACTAAGTAGCTTTTCCCTCTGCTTTCAAAGGACTAGGGTAGTTTGCTTTATGCCATTCTAGGATAGTCAGCTTTATGTCGTTAGGTTAGTTTGCTTTCTAAGTTGTTTTGGGAGAGGTTTCTTTCATTGGTTTCACTCTTGTACCGACCCGCTCTTATGTTGATGTCTCTTCGGAAAGGTCATTCAATTTTCTCATCAGGTACTATCTTTCCATCACTTCTCTTTTACTTACGTTGTCTCATGTGCATTATATGCTTATTTCTTTTATATTGAGGATAATGTAGATTTCAGGTTGGGGATGGGAGATTAGGTTACCTAATCAGTGTTTACTCAGTCTTGAGTAAAAAATTGTGAAATTTTTTTTGAAAATTCTTGTGATTTTGACGGTCATCTTTGATTTAGAATTATAAGATACTTAATATTAATAATTTATGACTCTTGGATTCGGTCATCTGTTAGATTTAACAGTTAAGTTTGAATTGTTAATTCATTATTAGAAGTTTTAAACATTGATTGAGTCATGATTTCACATGTCACACCTAGCTTACACATTATAGCTTCAGTTCGATATTGAATTATTAACTGGGTAATCACTAGACATGGAAGGAGCCAACTTGAGGAATTTGTCCATCATGTTCATTCAAAAAAAAAAGTTATCCTTAGAAAGGGTTGGGCGAATGATCTTCACCATAGGTCTACTCCCTATAGGTGAGGGATCGATTCCCCAAAGTTAACACGGCGTGAAAGCCGCTGATAACAAAGAAATTGAACTATAAGACAAGTTTTGGTTTTAGTTCAGTTATCCGGAGTGTTCCTTTTAGATATCAATGTTATTATGAAAATTGACGATTAGACCTTTAATAGTGATAAGTCAAGCGGCACTATACACCCATGGAACTGAATTATTCTAATTGATGGATCAATACTTTAAACTTGACTATGAAGTTTACTGTGCGCTTGAGGCTGAGAGAGAGTAATGCCCAATATTCATGAATCTTAGAATTCTATTGACTAGATTGTTTTTCAAAATTCACTCGAGTTTATAGAAATTATCCCGTAATTCTTAAAATATTTTTCATATACTTTGCTCAGGACTAACAAAATGTTAGTTGTGGATTGTGTTCAAGGTCAAATATTGCATATTAGACCCTATTTATTACCTGATTTTACGAACATAATACTGTTTAACGACCTATTTTAATCGTGTTTGTGCTGTAAGGTGAATTTAGGAGCCTGAACTGAAAGTGTACTAAAAGTATGGATTTAATGCTCTAAAGTTATCAAGGCAAGGGACGGACCCTAGGAGACCAAGATCGAAGAATTTACATGTCAGAGATCCGAGAAAATCAAGCCATTTACGTCAAAGAGGCCCGAAAATCATCCAAAATGTAAGATCACATAGTTTCCACCACCCGTTCGGCTCGAAACTTTATATATGGCCTGAGGACCATAAAATAACCGTACAAGTCAAATTACAGCCATTGGATCCTTGTAGAAGTGGCCCAACGGATAGATCGGCCCATAAATTAGCAATCTGGGGCCCACCCGATATCTGGATATACTTCAAGTTTGGTCTCAACCCCTTAAATTAGATGAGGAAGAAGGTGGACGGAGCAGATCTTACATAAACATCATTGTGGGCCCCACACAAAGTGTTGCACGTGCACCATAGGGGTGCGCTCGCAGTGCACCATACGTAAGGTTGGGTCAAACGCCATTTGACTCAACAGGAATTCAAATTTGAGAGGGAATCTCCCTCCTCTCTCATGCAGATGCAGACGAACGTCCACTGTGTTATGTTGTGACCCACCACCATCATCTTGATAGATGATCTAAACCGTTCATTATGATCAGAGGCCTAAAACGACCGGACCCTAGGTCTCTGCACGTGCTTTCGAGTTGTTATGTGGACCCTATTTTAAATGAAAAAAGATGGGTTGCAGTGGGATGACTTGCAGCCAACGTAGATGGGTCGCATCAAAAGTAATCCAAAATTGTCCCTCTCCGATAGAAATTCCACCGCGCATCCAATGAACATAGTGGATTTATCCATCAACTTTGATCATGGACCCCACTAAGCATCAGCACAAGAGCATTTTTCAACCATTGCACATCCGTGAAAGCCAGACATTTCAGCCCATTGTGTGATCTCAGTCTCCGTCGGACCAATAATCCGAACCGTTCAGATGGGAGCCAAGAAAAAACCATCCGCAAGGACGTCATCTCTTTACAAAAATGCACCTGTGTACAAATACCAGGCCCAACGCAAGATGGGTTGTGTTTTCCTTTCACTGCAAAAGGAGTGTGTAAGGTTACGCACTCCACCGACTCCCAGCCGACCACCTCTTGTCCACACATGCAACCAAATACCTGTATGCCTATAAAAGGAGAAGAAAGAGAAGGAGAGAGGAATCCAAGCTTGGACGAGTGGGGCAGCCGTGGAGGCGTGGGGCAGACCGACGATCAGAGTTTTTCCTTCTCCTTTTTATTCTTTTAGTTTTCTTTTTTTTTCTTTACTTAGCTTGATCATGTCTACGTCTGGCTAAACATCTTAGCTAGGGCTAAGAGGTGAAGCTTGTAGTGAGATGGGAGACTTTTCTTTATGCCTTTGATTTAAATTTAACTAATGTTGATTCTAGTTTAATTATATGGAATGCCTTTAGTTTTGAATGATTTATTATGACTCAAATTACAATGGATTTGTGATATCTTCTAGTATTTTCTATGCATGAATAGAGGTTATTGTCATAGGAGCCCTGTTGTTTACCATCGTCTCACAGACATGGTTAGATGATGGAATCCTTCCCTATGTTCATAACTCTCTAAGATTGGATGTGGATTGGTTAAATTTTATTGTATACTTCACATGGTCTTGTAATGGAATCAAGTCTAATTCTCATACCTCGCATCTTTTGAAAACTGGATCAAAGGATATTCATAATTGATTTTTAATATTATACTTTCCATTTGGATAAAGATAGGACTCTGAGTCCAGATGTGTTCTTGAATAAAGCATAGATCTTCCTGATCTCTACAATTAGATCGTCTGAAACCCTAGTTTCCTACCCTTAAATTTTACAGATTTTAATTAAAGTATTTCACCATTATCCTCTTAATTCTCCTAATTTAGATTACATCTTAGTCTAGTTCTAGTTTAAGTTACTTTCAGATTACGTACAAGGTTCAATCCCTGTGGATTCGACCTAGGTCTTACCGAGATTATTACTACATCACAACCCTATACTTGGGGTGTGAACAAATCGGTCGTGCCGCTCTTCTATTTATTAAGTTTGCTTTAACCACTCTCCTCATATTCGAGTTTACCTCCATCACTTGCATCTTATCCGAGCTGGTTATTGTCATTCGCCTCTTTTTCCTTTCGGGCTGGATAGATATCTTAATATTCTTAACCTTCTTAGATTAAGGAATTCTCTCTTGGTATAAGTATTATGTTGGGTATCCCTCCTCTAGCGATCGATTAAATATCATGGACGTAATATGTTTTCGGTAACATCCTTATGGCGACTTGTAATTTCATGTTTCTCGGGTTGATGATGCCCTAGTTGGTGTACACGAGCCGTTCTGTATACGTAGTACATCAATTCCTTTATATGGGGGGGAGAGGTTGGTTGTTGCAAATAGCCGCTCCAATCTCTAGGGGCGTATTCACTCGGTCATGTGTTGTAGTCATCTTGGGATAACCGCATAAATCCATGTTAAAAGTGAGGACACGCTGGCGAATCTCTGTAGTATGGGATGCGGGACGAGTCAGATAACTATAGTCATTATCCACATTGTGGCAATCGTTAAGGGTGATACACCACATATACTTTGCTAGTCATGCATCTCATATAGATTGCTTGTGCAATGATACCTCTTGTAGTGTGGAGTACTTGACATATCAGAACCTTTACATTGTCTTTATAAATTTTTTGAATTACTGCTAATCGTAAAAGATAACCATCACTATGAGTAGGGCATTGACCCTCTCCCAACCATACAGATGATGTAAGTAATGTACAGGCCGAGGACCCAGAAGACCAGACCCTGACAGAGGACTTTACTGAATAGACTAGAAGAATTAGTTTATAGTTTTATTACTTTATATTTCCGCTACGCAAATCAGAACTTGTAATAAGCTCCCATTATGTGAGCATTTGACTATTTATTTGATTATGGAATAATGATATAGTTAACTTTATTCTTGTAAATGTTACCTTCTTGAATGTATCTGGATGTGATCTATAACGATGATGAGATGTGATCTCCAAAGCATCCAAGTTTTACATGATTAACACCCGATTCTCTCGGGCACAATTATAAACTCTGGCCATGAAAACTCAAGATATTACAATCCAACTAATTGAGTACGGGGAATGATGTTTTGTGGTTGGTAGCTACAACTTGTTTACCATCACTCTTGAGATGATGTTCTTATTACTACCACTGTCTATGATCATATTACAGACCTTTCAGTTGACAGTGCAACACATATGGAATATATTGTGTCACTGTGGATGAAATTCCTTTCGTGGGGTATACAATAATTGCCTCAAACGCCTCACAACTAGAGATTCATCATGATCCTCATCCATCAATTTATTGTCATCTAATATTTCCATAGTGACTTGTTCATATTCATCAAAGATATGGTCTTCTTCTGCGGTCCCACATTTAGTGCCCCATTCATTTATGGTTAAGTGTGTTGCGGGATGTTGAGGACATGTGTTTGATAAGTGGCCCGGTTGGCCACAACGGTAACAATTGTTCAACCTTGGCCAAACATAAGGATTTAAAATTCTACTCAGGCCCGCTATTGTAGGTGCTACACATTGAGGCTTAGATGAGCCGCTCACTGTATCACAGTTCGCAGTTGTAGGAGGTTGAGGACATTCTCCTACTGGTTCTTTTCCTCATGCTAGCATTGGATCCTGGGCGATACCCGTTATAGGAGTTCGAGTTAAAGGATAAGGTCGATTCGAAACTCTTGCAAGTTACGTTTTTGCCCTACTTGCCAACTGAACCGCTTCATCCACGATCTCGACTGGGTGCATCTGAACTCGATCTTGAATTATCGATCGTAAACCTCCTATAAATCGTGCCACCTTCTGTGACTCAAATTCTAACATATCGTTTCATGTTACCAACCGCTGGAATTCTTTTGTGTAATATGTAACGGTTCGATTTTCTTGTCAGCAATTCTGGTATTGTTGGAATAATATCTGCTCATAATCACTGGGGAAAAATCATGATCGAAGAAGACATCTCATCCATGGCCATGATGAGATGGGCGCTTTATTCTAGCGAGCTCATGAGAGTTGTAATTGCTCCCACCATACAGAAGCACCGGATTTTATTTAAACACTACCAAGTTTACCTTTTTATGATCTGACAAGTCCATGTAATCAAAATATTTCTCTACTTCATCTAGTCAATCGAGGAAATCTTCTATGCATAATAAACCATTAAAACTAAGAAGTTCAGCGTTACCTCGATAGTCTCTTTCAGCACGATTTATATGATCGCCTACATGGATTGGTCATCGGGAAAAGCCTTCATTAAGATTTTGTCGTTAGAACTTGAATAATCTGGTGTAGCCCTACGGTTTGCCACTAGTAGTGCTCTACATAAATCAAGGTTGTGTCGTACAGTAACAACAAACGGTGGAGCATTGCCTAGGGCTCGGGGCGGAGGTAGCGCATCCGCCAGACAGTCGAGGGTTGCCTACAGCCCTTGCATGGTCAACTGACTCTCCCAGTGGAAAGCTTCCATTCTTCCCGCAAAATAACAAATCTTTGGATCATCGTCCACAGGATTTTGGCTCATACATTCGTTGTTTATCATCGGCCCGAGAAAAATCCTTGCTCTAATACCAATTGATGCAGGGATGAACATGATAAGGTCAAGCATCGTCTTTCTTAAGAGGATAACTATTTTGAATCCATGAAATTTCTCTGGACTCCTCATAAAGACTCCTCGAATTCACAAGAAAGAAAGCAAGCAAAATACAAAATAAATTCTATAAAATTTGAAATTGATTAACGAATGAAATAAACAAGTTCACAACCCTTTAAATAGAGATACCAAGCAATGTGAGAGAAATCAGAAGCAAACTACAACTCCTAGATTTCGCGACTATAAATAGTAAACGTACTATTTATAGATGGTCGTGATGTCTACTAGTGTGCAAGGTTTTCGGCCAAAAATAGTAAGTGTCCTATTTGGCTTCACCAAGCTATCCTCCTAATTATTCTAAGCTCTTTTCATGTTGGGCACAACTCCTAAAGCCCGACAGATGAAGAGTTATAAGCAAACTAAAAATTACTATTTATAGTAAACAATGAATTAAAATAGGGAAACAACTGTCTTTCCGGGGGTATTTCATAAATCCGGCTTGCGCAACCCGGCATAGCGGGGTTGGGTGGCTAAAGTAGCTCATTCTACCCCAAAGTCATATATTTTATGCTCGATAACCCATTCTGAATTGTGAGATACACCCGATCTAAGGTCCAACGGTCTGGATCACTTCTGTCATTGACCGAGCCTTTGTGATCCATCTTTGCCATGAAACTGTCCGTGATCCGCTCTACATCACCCACCTGGATGTTTGTTTGTCATCCTACCTGTTCATAATGTTACACAGGCCTGAATGAAGCCAAAACACAAATATCTAATTCATTCCGTGGACTCCGAGAAGTTTTCAGTATCCAGGCATTCAATCTCCACTGCTTTATGTGGTGTGGTCCATTTCCGATCTTGGATCTGCTTCTTCTTTTCTTTTCTTTTTTACTTTTTTTTTTTTTTTTGTTTTTATTTTCTTTTTTAAATCTCATTGCATGAAACGATCTCGCAGGATGGTCAGCGTGGATATAATACATAAATTATGATGGGCCCACAGAACTATGCCTCCGTCCATCCAAGTCTCTATAATTTGGAAAGATTACCGTGATTTGACAGTTAGTCGTATCCAGTCAGCTGGTCATACATCACCCTTCTCAATAATCAGTTTGATCAAATAATTAGATGGGCCACCCTTACATGTCGTGTCAAGACCGTTGATTGGCAAGGGAGACATGCCTGCATGCCGGCATTCCAGTGATGGGTTCTCTCGAGCAAGGACTTCTCACATTCCATATCAGTGACCTCTTTTTAAGACACTGAGCTTGCTTAAATGCCTTGAAATTTAAAAGAGAATTTATTTTTATTTTTTACTTGAAATAACGTTTTAAAGATAATTAATGGAAATGATACGCCATTTTCAGCATTTGTGTTTTGACCAATTTTCTCAAGGAGAGAATGGTTTAATTTTTCATGCTTGTTGTTAGGCAGTCTACTTCATTTCTATGGAAGATTTAGGATTAGGTATACACATCAATAAATGTCCCTGGACAATGGCTTATATGTCATACATGTTTGAAGTTAGATAGGATCAAGTAACTACGGTAACTCACAAAGTTAACATCATGTGACGATGGGCCCTTGTCTAAATGCATGGAGTTGGGATCAACTAATGACGGACCCCACATACACATAGTTAAGATCATCCATCGACATAGTTGGGATCAACTAACAATGCCCCATGTGAAATCAGAAATAGTTGAGATGGACTAACAATGGACCTCACATGGTTAAGATCATCTATCGATGAGCCGTAATACACATGGTTAAGATCATCTAATGGTGGGCCTCACATCAAGGTATTCTGTCACGGTAATGATAATCATAATGGCCACCACTGTTACCTTAATTATATAGGGGTCTTTCTTTATTAAAAAGAAAAAGTATATATATCCAAAAACCTATATCCATTGCGTAACAGACTATTACGAGGCCATTACGGGAGGCCATAATGGCAATTACAAGTCATTTTTTTCCATGACGACTGTTAGACCTCGTAATGTGTAATGGTTGTCACCATTAACTTTATGTAACAACCTTTATAGCCCCATAATGGCCGTTATAGCACACCATGCCCTGTGTTGTTAAGGTCATTTAACGAAAGACCCAATATGAATATTCACATGGACATGATCCAGTAACGATGGGCCCATCATGGTTAAGATCATCTAATGATGGTCTTAACATGGAAATACAAATGGGCACGATCAACTAACAAAGGTCACACGATTTAAGATAATCTAATGAGGGGTCTAAGATGGAAATGCACATTGTTATTATTAATTAAAAATGGGCCAAATGTGGTTAAGATTCACTAGCTATTGCCCCATGTGGAAATACAAATGTTTAGGATTGACTATAGGCCCACCTGGTTGAGATCTTCTCATGATATGCTCCATGTGGAAACATGGTTTGTTAGTATTAATGATGTGTCCTCATGGTTAAGATTATCAAAATGGTGAAGGAGAGAGTAGGGTTGACAAGGGAAAGAGAAGGGAAATTAATTTTCCTCTCAAACAACGAATTTGTATTAATTAGATACTTAAAATGGAAATTAAAAATGGTCATTTGCCTTTAAAAATTGGAAATTGATTTCTATAGAACTTTTGAAAAACAGAAAATAGAGTGGAAATCTTATTTCCAAGTAAATCAAATTCCATGTTCCATTTCATTGAATCCAAAATGTTGTAAAGAGCATTTTTTTTTTATTTAAGGAATCCAGATCCTCCGCTTGACACAAGCAGGGATTTACTACTTGTTGCAATGTGATTAGTCCATGTCATCACTGATGCTGTCAGCACAACTGCATCAAATGCAGTTGTTAATGATGTGGCTCAATCACATTACAATAAGCAGGAAATTCCTTTTTAAGTTGTACAGAAAAAAAAAAAAAAAAACTGCTCGTTGATCAAGCTAATTATTGCACCTGCTTTCTTTGGGTAAAAACGTAGTTAGCAAAACCTCCATACAATAAAAAAAACAGTTTAGGAAATGTTTCTGTTTACTTCAATCTCAGTTGTTAAAAAGACAGTAAAAAATACAGTCAAAGAGGGAAAAAAAAAGGCCAAATTTTTTGAGAATGAAAGGTTCATATTTAATCCTGTTTCAGTTCAGAAAAGACGCCAAAAACATGCATATATGCGTGTTGTATAGAAATAAGATAAAATATGGAACCTTTTTTTTTTTTTTTTTTACACATGGACACACACCCCACACACTCACGCTAGTGGAATTTCACCACCAATGCGTACTCGAACCCTTGACCAGGAGTTGAAACTCTTGAGACTCTACCACCTGGAACTTCGATTAAACTGGAAAGATTTTTAGATGCATGAGTATACGTAGTTAATCAAATGGCTGAGTTGAATCATTCTTTGTGTCTCTCATATCGTACATTTCAAGTTTATATATATCTAGCAGAACGCTCACCTGCGAACCGGTTCATACGTACGTAGTACGAACTTTTTTGAAAACCCATCATACGTGATTTGGATCCAAAATCTGAACCGTTCATGTGAAACAGCACCTCGTAAAACCCCCCAGGCCGAAGTTTTACTTTGATCTAAAAGTTGATGGGCCATGAAAAATGAAAACAGTTTCCTCCCTTGATTTGCATTTCTCTTTGCTCTGGCCCGCCAGAATTTTAGATTGGGGTGAAAATTTGTCACATGGGTTTCATGGAATTCCGCATCACATGAATCATTCAGATTAGACACCCATGGCACGTGTGCAAAGGTACGCACGTGCATAGGTGCGCAGGGGAGCATGACTCTCTCTCTCTCTCTCTCTCTCTCTCTCTCTCTCTCTCTCTATATATATATATATATATGCTTCTTATTTGTGACAACACTGGGGCACTTGCACAGTTATGTAAACCCTATGATAACTATAGGATATCCATGAACATGTTTACTATCATGTGAGGGCTTTTAAGAATTGTATCCTTATTTTTAAAAAAATTTAAAATACGGATCCTGGTGGTATCCAAATGCTGCTGAGATTTCTCTATTTCGAAATGCATTGAAGATTTGGGTAGCAAAGAAAAAGCGGGATGTTGTATTTCCTGGATTCGATTTCAGATTCAATGAACCTCAGTAAAAAAGTAGGTTTTCTAGCCATAGGCCCAGAAAAAGTTAAAAGGATCAGTGATCTCGTCTATTGTTTTACAGATCCTCTACTTGATGCTAAAGGAAGTCTTCAATGGACATGCATTTTCTTGTGACTAAATCTTGAGCATGATTTGCTTCAAGGTAAATGGGAGGCCGTTGGTTTTGCGTGCCTGAAAAGTCAATATAACTATGACCATGGATCTAGATAATCACCTATGTTTCAAATAGGTTTTAAATATCATATTCAATGAGTAAGAACTTTAATGTTTTGTTATCAAATGGGTTGAGAGCAATTTTTATGTGTCCACGAAGAAGATGAGAATGGATTCTGGCATACGGTTTTTAAGCACACTAAATAGCCATAATCACTTAAACAAGTTTGAGCAACTTGTGATCATGTTTTATGGTCATCCTGTATAATGACTAATGAGAACCGATGATGAATTAGGATGGATAGTCTTCACCGTTGGGTCTTTAGTACCTTTCCCTACCTTACGTGGGAGGTGTTTGTCCATCATGTTTGAGGGTAGTGTTTAGGCACGATTGGACACTTGCATTGAAGGATCTCAACAAGTCTTTAATATGGGAGGGCCATCATGTCCAAATTTACTATCCTACTCATATACTAGCTTTGACTAATCCTTCTACCAAAGGACATGTAACAATTTTGGAGGTCTTGTCGTTGTGTTCTTTGGCTCACTTTGTGAGATACAATTTTGGATGACAAATGGGTGTGGTTCGGCCCATACATTTAAGATGGGGTTAAAATTTTAGGTGTATGTGATACTTTGACATTATCGCCAACACCATCCCATGTCTAGTAACGTGAAAAATTAGAAATTTAGTTTCTTTCCAAGATTTCTATATATTTAGATCTAATTAGGGAGTGGTTTCGACCACTCTTTAATTTTCGCGAATCAAATCCCTCAATTTAGGATAAAAATTGGGAAGAGGAAAACATGCATAAATATTGTGAAAATTAGAATATATATATATATATATATATATGAAAAAAAAAAAAATTCTTTACAAAAAAAAGAAAGGATCTAGTTGGGGAGCGGATTTTGACCATTCCTTTCTAATTTTTGTGAATCAAATCCCTCAATTTGGGAAAATTTTGAGAAGGGAGAAAATGTGCAAAATATTGTGAAAATTGGAAAAGATTTTTTTTTAAAAAAAAAAATAAATTAAGATGAACTTGTTAGAGAGTAGATTTTGATCAACTCCAAATATCAAATCCACCAATTTGGGAGAAAAATTGGGAAGGGGGAAAAATGAGTGTAAATACTACAAAATTTAGAAAAATAAAAATAAAAAGAATTATTTATTTTTTGACTTTTTTTTTTTTTTTTGGGAATGGGGGGGGGGGGGGGGGAGATCTGATTGGGCACTGGATTTCGACCACTCAATCTTCAATTTTTAGGAATATATATATATATATATATATATATATATATATATATATATATATATATATATATATATATAAAATTTTGAAAATGCAAAAAAAAAAAAGAAGAAGAAGAAGAGAGAGAGAGAGAGAGAGAGAGAGAGAGAGAGAGGAAGAAGAAGTCTTATTTGTAAAAAAAATAATGACATTGTTTCGTGAAAAACTTTTTAATTTTTTTTCCTATTTACAGATGGATTTTAATGAGCAATGTGTTGTATTTTTAATAAAAACTTATTTTTCGGGGTTTTAAAATTATGATAAAATATTTTATTTTATTTTATTTTTAAATGTCTTCTTTAAAAAAATATAAAAAAATATTTGTATTATTTTCATAATTACGTATACATGTATGATATATTTACGAGTGGATAATTGATGGATCGATGAATGGAAGTATCACACATAACTGGATAGATAGGTGTGCATGAACCCATGAATGCATGCATGTATATGCAAATGGATGGATGGATGGATGGTTGGTTGGTTAGAAGGGTGATGGATGATCTGTGTATATATGTATGTATGATAAGTTATAGTTACTATTGCACTTGTTTTCTATAAAAACAAATCATCTAAAGCTCCTATAAAACGAAAATTATGTACGGGTCTTTTTTGCAATTCTTTGCTTCTTTTTTTTGGGTTCCTAAATATGTAAACATGATCTTTTAGCATCTCCTAAAGTTTCAATGAAAAATTACACATTTTTCACAATGTTTCCCTAATGCTTCTCCTCAATCAACAATACTTTTCCTGACATCAGCGATAATATCGATAGATATTTCCCATCCCCAGTAAACAATACATGCAATGAAAAGGATACCATGAACAGTGTGTGACACATGCAGCACATGCAAGGGAATTTAACTTGTATGGTGGCACACAGGTTTAACTAATGAGAAACACATTCTCTTTCTAATGTGGTAAAATGCCTCGAGAGGGGAAAATTTTTGCCAAGGGAAAAAAATAAAAAGAAAAATAAAAATAAAATAAAATAATAAAAAATAAAAAAAATTTGTTGATTTTCCATTAAAATGAGGAAGATGGAACCACATTTGCATAAAAAGGGAAAATAAATAAATAATAAACACACTTCCCCAAACAACGGACAGTTAGATGGGAAATGGTATTTCATTTCCCTCTATTTCCAAAAACCCAAACAAGCCGGAGAAAAAGTTTTGAAGCTATATATTGATGTAAAGCTGGCTCTAATGTTTCAACTGAGGAGAAAAAGTTTTGAAGCAATATATTGATGTAAAGCTGGCTCTAATGTTTCAACAAGGGAAATGATACAGTCAGGCACCCTATCGATGCCACACAATCAGCGACATACGATAAAGCCCATTCAAAAGAAAAGAAAACATCTAAGAGGCCGACCAGCTGTAGGACACCCATCACTGACCATTCCAGCATGTGGAAATCCCCCTTTCAACACAGCTCTTGCCCAAAACGAAAGAGGAAAAAAAAAATCATCTAACCCACACCATTAGAATTTCATGCCAAAAATATAGACACATTTGCATATGTAAGAATCCTAAAACAACCAAAAGAAAAATATACACAGGAATGCCGACAGGATTTGACACATGCATTGATACACATGAAATATATTGCCATTGCCTTGCTCCTATTTTTTCATGTTCTTCGATGACTTTATATTCAGCAAAATATCACTCAAGATCCATGGAAAGCTCAAGAAATTATTAGTACCTGAACCATAATCTGGGTGGTATGTCACATGATACCATGCAGAAGCCATCTTCATCCGCTCATGATCCTTGCACCCGCTCCTAAACCACCCTAGAGCCTCCTTGTGCAAGCTCCTGACCGCAACCACAATCCGATCCTTCATTTCTCCATATCTTTTCTTATCTCTATGCAAGTGAATTGCCCTTTTACGCAAATTACCCGTTAATATCTCCTCTTCGGTCTCTGCGCCATAATAATTCATTAATGTGCTCAACTTCTCTGTATACTGATTCTTGTAACTTTCCGCAGCTTCTTGAAAGGCCTCAAAACCACTCACTACAAGATCGTAATCATAGGCGGCCTGCGCGACAGTTTCAGACCACATGACTTCTGGGTTTTGATCATTGGCCCGATCGATTGTAGCACGGTAGAGTTTTCCTAATATGCCAGGGGAGGTGTACATGGGTCTGTCTCCCCTCTCTAGGAAATCTGGATACTCTTTGGGTTTTAGCATCCTCGGCATTTCCGCTGGAGCTCCTGTCTTTGCGAAGTCGACAGCCATGGAATGAAGGCTTGCCAATTGTAGGCATTTGGTGCTCCGGCATTTACTTGGTTCACGGTCAGCATGCACCACATGAGCGGTCGAGATAATACCGAGTGTATCATTAATCATGTAATTGACAAAGAATTTTTGAATTTCCTGCAGTTTCATGCAGATTGGGAGTGAGCAAAATGAGAAGATATCAACCACTAAGATCCAAGGTTGCATGGAAAAAATGATAATGAGAAGCTCTAATATGAACTCCATTCAGCAAACCAATGATTGCTGGTGGTAACACATTACAAAATGAAAACAAAGCCTTCAGGATATCAACTAAAGGAATTAAAATTCTAATTGAGAAGGTGCTTCTTAAAAGAAATAAGCCATTAAAGAGGTAGGTATTGATGTCTTTATATTTATGACATGAGATGAAAAACAACAGGTATTGCCATAATGCGAGCTTTCATGTAAGAAAGCCAATTACATAACCCAACCACCAAATAAGTAAGACCTGTCTGGTGATTGAGACCATTGAGCTAGAGGGCCCCTAACAAAAGATGGTCCATGGTGCAAAAATCATGATCATGCAAGCCATCCAATCGGCATCCTATAAACAAGGTCATATCAGTCACCAATGACTGATTTCTGCACCATGGCCCATTTAGGTTTTAGTGGTCTTAATCAATATAGTGGGCCACATGCATGACAAAGATTATGATGGATCATGTGTAACATGTAAAAAATGAAGTGTAAGTTGAAGCAGGAAAGGATAAAGGTGTGCAAGTGGAGAAGCCTCATATTTTAAAACATTAGCAAGTGCATATGCCTAGAAAATGGGAGCAAGAGCAAAAAAGTTTTCTCACAGGCTTGTATACTGGGAAAACTATGGCTGAATGAGATTTACCAAATGTGATTACAAGGGTCAAAATCCATGACAAGGAGAATTGGCATTGTTTTCTCCCTCATTCATAGGAGGGCTAATGGCATGGCCGATAATGCAGCTGCCAGTAGCTTTTAGAAGTGACCCTTGGGCCAAGCACCCATTTATAATCCCTCTTTATTCATTAGAAAATCTTCATTTACCAAAAAAATAAGAAAAAAAATTGATCAGGATGTGTATGGTTGCACCAAATATCATGAAATTTCATGATATCTCATGATTAATCAGTCTAATTTGGTGCAAGGTCTCATGATTATTCATGAAAATTGGTACAACCAAACACACCACAGTGTTATTTGATTCACAGACATGTCTTTTCCTCTTCTAGTAATTGTTCAAACTTTCCAACGGAACCACATAGCACCTGTTTCTCTCAATATTAACTGAACCTACCTCCCGTTTTTTAAAACGTTTTGGCCTTGAAAGTAAACGATATTTCAAGGGAAAAATTAGAAACAAAAATTCCAAACCCGCAAAGAAATTATTGTAGCATTAAAAGAGGAAAAAAGAAAAAGAAGAAGAAGTTGCAGTGCAAAACCAGTTACAGGTAATCTTTCATTAGAAATACAAGATGCTAAAGGGAATAGACGAGAGAAAAAAAAGAAAAAGGTATCAACATGCATATTTGAAGAGGACAAACTCCATTCATGAGCCAGTACAACCTTAGCCATTTCAAGAGGCCAGGTTCCTTTGTGGAGTTTCATTGCATCAGACGAAAAAAGGAAAAAGAAAGAAAAAAGATATAACAATTATATAGATCTCATTCTAGTATCCCTAATAGAACTGAAATTTCATCCACAATACCTCTAGTGTCACTTCATGATCCATAAGACGTGGCCTCCGCCCGATATAGTCCATTGGTGAATCAGTATTTGATGGGATAAGATTTTCATCCCAACATACAAAATAAAGGTCGCCGTCCAAATCACCACCGGAGCATTCATTTGGATGAGGCCTATGTAAACATGCGTTTGTTATGACACAATTGATACAAGTACATGCCACTAATTAATTTAAGTTGAACCAAAAAGCAGAAGATTGCGTTATGTGAACAGAAATTACAAAACATAGAAGAAGTGTTTTAAATAGTAAGTAGCACCTAGCATAGCATTCACCCCTCTAAAGCATTAGGCACATACTACATAGCGTGTAGTGTAAGAAACACGCTACTTCTAGATTGTTAATTAAGGTTGCGCTCAGCAGCTCAAGTGCACCAAATATCATTAAATTCATGACATTTTGCACCAAAGTAGACTAATTAGTAATGAAATTTCATGACACTTGATGCGATGAAGAACAACCTTAAATAATAAGAAAAAGAGGACAAAGATTAAGTATAAAGACAGCTAGTAATGGAACTGATCAATACTGTTACTTATATTATTTTACTAAAATCATTTAAAAGATTATAGATCAAGCGGATATTTGTATTTTCCCTTCATCTAGGTTTGTGAGACGTAATCAACAGGTTGGATGGCAAATAAACATTACAATGTAGCCTCGGAAGTTTTTAATGGTGGACATTCAATCACCACTGTTTCTAGTCGTATGATCCACCTGAGATTTGAATCTGCCTCATTTTTTGTCTCATGCCATAAAGTGAGCCCGCGAAATGGATGAATGCATAGAGAGAACATATACATCATGGTGGGTTTACGGAGCACTGTCCAATAGCAATTAGGCCATGCCCTGAAATTTTTTTTGGCTCATGCTAAAGCATATGGACAGCACATTGAGATGGACCCATGTTCAGGGTCTCATCTACAAGTGGTCCACCTAAGACTTGAATTTGCCTCATGGATATACAGCAAATGCATTGAGGTGGGCCCCACATTTAAGGCGTCACTCACTAGTGGTCCACCTGAGATTTAGATCTACCTGAATTTTGGATTGTGCCTTAAAATGAGTTTGAAAAACAGATCAGTGGCATGGATATACAAATACATCGAGGTGGCCCACCTAACCCACTAGTGGTCCACCTAAGATCTGGATCTGCCTCATTCTTTTACCATGCCCTAAAATAAGTTGGCAAAACGGTTGGAAGACATGGATATATAATACATACATTGAGTGGGCCCTACGTACATGGCCCTAAAAATTTGTACATTAAGTATATATCAACTCAAAATTAACCAATTAAATTTCGGGACCATTGTTGCTAAGTCACAGTCCCAAAATTAAATTGTTTGAACAATTTTGACCATTACTTTTACAAACACTTGTTTTTTGAAATAAGACCATTTGATATTTTTCATTCTTCACTGTCCAATAAATGTCCACCAATCCATTAGTGGGATAAGTGCCAAAAGATTGCATTAATTTGAGGCTGATTTAGGGCATCGAATGGTCCGTGAAATCAGCCCCAAATGGGCAACACTATTTACCCAATTTTAATTTTAATTTTTTTCTTGAGATCTATGGGGGGAAATGATATCAAATTGTTAGGTATATGAATTACATAATAGGACACAAACATTCTTTAACTCTGTATATTGAAATGAAATGTATGTGACTCAGAAGGTATGTAATACACCAATACTATAAATAATTGTAAAACCTGAAAATATGAGAAATTTTGGAAATATATTCATTATAGTAAATTTATATTGATATTTATATAGTTAGAAAATTAAATATAAAAGGTTTGCAGTCAATTCCAGGTTGTCACTTCCATGAGTCCATGAATCCATCAGACAACCCGATATAGCATTCTCACCAAAGATTGGACTATTACACTATTATAAATATGTTCAAAATTATAAATGAATGCATATTTGGAATATTTATAATTTTCTGAATATTTTTCTAGATTTTTTGGAGAAAATAAAAAATAAAAAATCAACTGATACAAGGGCGTATCACCCGTTACACCCCCCGTATGGCTTGTTACACCAATTTAGCATATCCTTAACGGTGGGCGCCCCTCATTACCACTATGGAACACCTTGATCTACACACAATTATGTCCAAAATCATATAACACAGATTTTTGGCCTAAATGAACTCTAATTCATATCGAAACGGTTCGCCCATCGCATATGACTTTCCGGGTATATTCAACCAAAAACTACATCTACACAACAAAACCAACATAAAAGAACAACTTTATACATCACCTCCTGAAAAAAAAATAAAATTTAATAATAATAATAATAATAATAATAATAAACATAAATAAATAAATAAATAAAAATCAGCAGGCCTTCATTACCTGTCAAGGTGTCTATGCTCCTCTCTTTTTTAGGTGTTTTCCTTCTATTTGAAGGACGTAGAAAACATGTTTTTTGCACACAAAAACAGCAACTTTCTTTCACTTAAAGCTCAATCAATCCCTTACATTTTTTAAAGATCCCCAAAGTTGAATCTAGCAACTTGGGAGTGGATTGGAGAAGATCATGGGGTTTAAACCACTTCTAACATGGCTCTTATACCATGTAGATTAGTATAGAGATTGAAAAAGAGGAGTAAGAAAGAGAAAAAGAAGAGAGAAGAGAAGAAAAGATGAAGCAAGAAAGGAATGGGTTACGGTTTCACGTCCCTACCCCCTTTTCTCTTTTGTTAAAGTAATAAAAAAACAAATACGACAAAAATACCCCTGTACAATAAACTTTATGTCCCACATATCACAAGACTAAAAACACTAAAAACCTGTTTGGAACACGGGATTAAATGGTATGGAATTGCATTAGATGGAAATAACACCGTTATCACACAATGATTGCATGTCTGGAAATACCATGGTAATTTGACCGGCCAATCCCAATGCCTTGGATCAAATTCTTCCTTTAGGAAAAACATTGTATTAGGTGAAACCTATGCATGGTGGATCATAGAATTGTAATCGATAGACCGGATTTCACAATTAATGCCCAGTCACATATATGCATATGCAACTTGAATGTCACATATGGATGGACAACGTGGACATGCATCAATGTGGGGCCCCACAAATGTAGTTGCCGGAAATCCCACCGTATCTACTGTTGGGACTGGATGATAAGATACCTGGATTAATCCAATCCTTTTCCTCATTTCCAAATGTTGAATGAAATTTGCATGCGACCAAATGCAACTCAATACCACCTAATCCCATGTTCCAAACCGTCCCTAAGAAACTTGAGGACCATAGGCCCATAACCAAAATCAAGAGGGCCAAGGGCCCATAGCGATCCGTTAATGGTTGGCCTTTGTGATACTTTGAGTCTTATGTGTGTAAATGTGTCGATAGCCATCTCCTGAAGTTCCACTAAAAAATTCCACCTTTTCGCAATTTTTCCCAACATTTTCCTCAGATAGTGAGACTCTATCGGGTATTCTATGATATTATCAATTTTTATTCTAGATGGTGTGAAATTATCGATACTATCGATACATGTTTTGTATCCCAAGTCATCAATACATGTAACGATCCAATACTGATAAAGAGTTTCATATCCACAATGCAGCGAATATGATCACTTGTTATCTCCTTTTGAAAGGAATCAACTATATTGCTTAAATAATTTCTTATAAAGCATTAAGAACAATGAAAGAATCTGAAAATGCAAGAGAAATGCGAAGGCTACTTGTGAGAGGAGGATGTAGAATCCCTCTCACACCAATGCCATTGTGGCATGTAGATGCAGGATCTAGGCCTTGCATCTGGTGGACCTGACCATGTGCCGTGACCTGAAAACTATTTTGATCAGGTAATCAGTGGAACACATCCCACAGCTATAAGAAACATGGACAAGTAAAAATTGGACCAACAGTCCATGTTCGGTGTTCATCTCAGACCTACCAAATGATTGTAGGTGCTTGATTTACAGGCCAGGGACATACAAGACAGAACCACCCAATGACCAGCATAGATCTGGAAGATGTGCTACATAGTCACTTCGCAGATAGCGTTTGCAGCCTTTAATCAACGTTTCACCTTCTCTTGGATCCTTACTCTTGCTCAGGTGGTAGACTCTCAGGAGTTTCAACACCCATTCAAGGGTTCGAGTATCCATAGGTGGTGAAATCCCACTATGGCGTGAGTGTGTGCGTGTGTAAAAAAAAAAAAAAAAGGTTACACCTCTTGAATTCCGAACAGATTACCATATTTTGATGTCATAATCCTCAAATTTTCCCATATTCATAAAGATTATATGATCAATTATAAAAATTCAAATGGAAGTATGACCCCACGAGGAGAAATGTATACACATCATTTGGATACTCTCAGATGCTCCAAAGAAAATGGCTTCTACGAGAAGATTAAAACCTCGATTTCAAAGATATAGAAGGAAATAGATTAAAGAAAGTTTATGAGAGTCTCTGCATACCTTTCTCCTTTCTGAGGGAAGACGATGCAGTCAATCAAACCCGTTTCCTCTAATGCCAGTTCATAGATGGCCTGCAGCACTCTAATGTCACCTGGATGGAGGCAAGGGTTTTTGCTAACTACCACTTGTCCTACTACTACCGAAGTTTTATCATCGACTGTTTGAAAGAAAGCTTGACCACTATTTTCCAATTCTGCCCTTGTCAGAGTCACACGGATATATGCCTGACCATAGTTTAGTGTGCCCGTTTCATCCAAGCAACCCAACAAGACCCGCCCTTTTGGCACAAAAATTCGGCATTTGCTTCTTATATCAGATAACTGAAATTCTCGGTGCGCCTTTAGCATCATCAAGAGGTATGGCTCAAGATTCGGTTCATAACCCTGCAGCAACATTTTAATTAAGGTCGTTCTCATATCACCTCCCACCATACCCTCCAAAACATTCAAAGCAACATCTCTATTCGTTAACATTTTGTCTAAACTATGCATTTGTTCAAGCTGCATTGACTCGAATTTCTTATCCTCAATACCCAATGTAGACAAGAGACAGACAATTTCGCGATTCAAATAGCAGGGCATAGATTCAGACCATTTAGTGACACATAGCATTGTGTTCTTTGAGTCAAACTTCTGCATGCTTCGGCGCAACGACAGCTTCGAGAAGGAAGTACGATCAACAGCTATAACACCTTTATAGCCACCGTATCTGATCTGGAAAGCCGAAGGTGTTTGATTCAAACCGCACTTCTGAGCAACTTGTCGAGCAAAAGAGAAAGAGACCTTCCCAATCCCATCTGAAAAACAATACTTTATACCATCAGTGACAACCTCGATGTCAGGAATAATATGAACATCTTGTGCCGGAATACTAAAAGTCTGCAAGGAAGAGCTGAACAATTGACCCATTCTTGCTGCACATTTGGATACACTGCGGATTTTGTTGAAACAACCCATCCACTCTCTAATGCTTTCTGCACTTACTTCATCGTTAGAAGCAAACATCCAAACAGAATTAGAGCGAAGTTGGCTTGCCGAGAAGGCTAGAAATTCAAACCTTTTGGATCCAATAACAATCCCATCTCGAAGAATAGATAATATCCGATAATATATCGGAGTTCTATAAGGGGTGGACAATAGACCATGCTCGATTCTTGTTGAGAGGGCATCTGAAGGAAGCCTATTCCAATCTTCTTCAACGAAAGAAACTCTGAGAAAGTCAGAAGCATATGCAGCATAATGCTTTACCACGTAATTAGAGGTTTCAAGCTCGGGACCCAAAAAGAAAACCTTGCATGGAGTCACAAGGACTCTGTGGCAACTCATTAGGTTCTCAGCAGGTAATGTGTTTTGGCAGAATGGTGGAGGATGCTTCTGAGTTCTCTTCATGCCGTTTAGCTGGTCTTGGAAAAACTGCACAGGATCATCACAAGTAGACTTCATCTTATGCAACTTCAGAAGGATCATATTAGCAGTTTCTACTGTCAAACCGCTTAGGATGTCCAACAGCTTGGTGCCCACTGACGTGCCACATATTTTTTGAGAATGAATGAGAGAATTGATTTGGAATATGATCTCATATGCCAAATTAGAATCAGATGGGCCATTTAGGATAGGAACTAGTTCGGATGCAGAACAAAACGGTTTCCCCTGTTTTATAACTAGGTCCCCATATTCTTCGTAATATGGGAAACTAGTAAGAACTTCTGTTGCTGATAATCCATCCGGAAGTTCCCAGCAGAAATAAGATGACTGCCCAATGGACTTCAATGATGAAAAATCTGTTGTGCGAACCCAAAGGAAGTCAAAATCTTCCTTACAGATATGGTACCGGTCACTACTGAACTTGGAAGCTAAAGTAGGCCCAGAAATTTTGTGGTAGATCTTTGGTGCGTACTTGAGCTGAAAAATTAGAGTTTTAGGTAAGATAATCTTCATGATAATCTTCATGAGATACCTTGTTCTTTGCACCAAGAAATGACTGTTAGATGACAGTAACAATCAATATGAAAGTAAAATCACCACAAGAAAATTTTCCACTCAATTAAGCATTTCCATAACAAATCAATGATAGAAAACAAGTACAAAAGAAGTGGAAACTTTTCACTACAAAGGGATTCAGGTGAACTGCATTTGTTCAGAGTACTGAGTTTCTTGAACCAGAAACAACAAGGTGTGAGGCGTATACATATTTAATTATCCGTCCTTTATTCTTTGGCATTTGTGTATATATTATGGGAACCTATTATTTTTAGCAAATTCAGGAATAACTTAGCACCTTCTGTTCTCAAGATAACATATAGGTTGGGGCAAGGTCAGACGTTTATACTTCTCTGCTTTTTCCTTCTACTTGTAATATTCTGTTTACTTTAGATATTCTTATTTACTTACGCCTTTTGCAATCTCTTTCTTTCACATTTGTGTAGGTTCAGAGAACTGCACACCTAGAAAATGCAAGCATGATTTTTTTTTTTTTTGTTTGTTAGCAAGTTAATAGAAACTATAGCTAGCTAATTTACACAAGCCTCAAGAAGAACATTACCACTTTCAGCCAAAACAGCAAAACCATATCAATTTGGTGACCATATTCAAGAGCTTTATCATTACTTTTGGTTCCAACATTGGCTAATCACTAATCACTTTGGTCAAGCCCAAACATTTGAAGTTTGGATTAATTTCTTAATGTTTGACGACCACCACCACGGTTTGTAGACAAAAGAGCTCAGTTTTCATGGGCAAAATGAACTTGTGTTCAATTAGTGTTGGAAGGGTTGTTCTCAATGATGTTGCTATGTCCGATAAATATGCCAACCCTTACTGAATTCCACAATAGCAACGATGGAGACTCTCAAATAGGGATGAGATGTATGGTTTGTTTACTTCAGCATCAAGGTCTAAAGTCTTGGTACAGGTTGTGGGGAGGCCTCCCACTTGAAAAATGCCCTACTGGCTAAGTATGGTTTGCCTCCTAACAACTGAGATGTTAACCTTGCTTCTGCTAACTCTTTCTTGGGCCGTGGCTTTTTGCATGAAGTTTTCCATTTCACAATCAGTAATGATGATAAGGTGAGATTCTAGGAAAATATGTGGTGCTCTGAAGCCTCCCTCCCCCCCCCCAAATTTTTTTTTTTTTAAACCACAACCACAACTAATCTATTGAAATAAATGTGACTAAGAAATACAAGTCTATAGGAATATCAAACGGGCCGCACAAGGCGTCGCCCGATAAAATTTATATAAGAAATGCCCAAAAGAAATGGTGTGCTAGATCCCTACTCAACAACCCATAAACAATCCGCACAATCCATAAGCTGGATGTAGGAATGCTCCTCTTCCTTATCCATGCTCACCTTGCTCGGCTTGTCGAGCTCCACCTCACCTGCATCTAGTAAAGGGTCTTGTAACGAACCGCTCGATTTACGGCACCCGTAGGGTTATGGTGTTAAGAAATCATCGCTGAGATGCCTTCAATCGTCGCCGAATCAACTCCAATGAAGGACAATGTTACTATAGAGGAGATGAGAGGGTGAAGGTGCACAAACCCTAATGCTTCCAAGCTCTCCCTTTCTCTTTCTCCTCTTTTTTCTTCCCTTTCTCTCTTTATCTCTTTCTTTCTTCTAGAGACTCTGAAGGCCCCCTTGCAAAGCTATTCAAAAATTTGTTTGGGATTGCTTTTAACAGTGGAGCTCTGGACAATTACTTCTAATAGTAGAGCTACGGGCAATAATTTCTTTCAGCGGGAGAGAGGTAAAGTGTTTCAGTGCGTCCTTTTTTTCCTTGAAATCTCAAAGAGGAAGAGTTGGAGTTCAGTGCAGTTCCTAGCAATTTTGTGTTCTTGCATATGTGCATTCGTGCATGAGTGTGTGTGTGTGTGTGTGTGTGTGTGTGTGTGTGTGTGTGTGTGCGCATTATAATCCTTCAAAGTACCATATGTTTTTGTTCCTCATAATATAAGTAGCGTGAATCATTTGGGGCTAACACAATAGTCTCTTTGCCCTAAACATTCTCCTCCTTTCTTTTCCCCTCTCTTCTCTCTCAATCACTTCTCCTTTCCCTTCTTTCTCCCTTAACCCTTTCTACTTGGTATCAGAGAGTACGTTCCAATGCTAATTGGACGTTTCATTGGTGGGGTCCACTACTAACATCATCACGCCATACAAGTGATGTTAACAATGTAATGTCAGATGGCCCCATGAAGAAGAAAAACACGGATCTAGAAGATAATGATTTTAGAAGAATTATGGTAACTTTTCCCGAATTTTTTGGAAAAGTATTTGGTAGTATTTTGCTTGAAACAGAAAAATCTTGGACAAGGGGTCTTATTTGGTTTTTTGTGTGTTGCTTTTCTGAAGGTCTTTTGTGGAACTTTTCCACATTGATTTGATGCAACTGACCAATTGCCACCTCTGGAAACAAAAATCATCTCATGTCGTTGAGATTTGAGAGATTGTTGATGACATTTGTGAAGTAATGTTGCCTCTATTCTCATGATAGATCTATTCACTTGGCTTTGTGACTGGTGGTTGTCGTAGACCTAGAGGGGATGGTGGTAAAGGTGGGTTAGATCATGGTGAGTGACCTGGAGCTTCTCGCTATAGTGTGGACCGTGGTGATGTAGCTTAGGTGTGGGCCATTCCACCCCTAGTCGTGGTAATGTGGGCCGGGACCATCCTGATCTTTGTCAAAGACGGATGTTATGAGAGGCAGTTATGCTGGTTTTCTTTAATAAAATTTCTCTATCATCCTTTAAAATAAAATAAAATAAAAGGAATCAAGTCTTGATATAGGAGAATCTATCAGACAGCTCTTGAAGCAAGACATGATGGCACACTACACATCAGACAGTAAAAATGACAGTGTTTGTAAAATCATGAATTCTCCTCCAGCTAGTGTATTGGCCATACATATTCTCTATCGTAATGTTAGGATCAAGAATCCAATGAGTTTTGCATGATATGTATTGAACTAGAGGATATTTTAAACCACAAATGAGAATAAGAGAGGGTCCCCCAATGTGATAGAATGATGAAACATATTGTTGTTGAATGGCATTCAACAGATTTTTCTATTTAGGGGCATTGTTTTCATTATTGTGTCCGTTTATGCTCCCCTCGCTGCTTTAATATTTGTTTCCTCATTCCATTTTTAGTTCATTATTTTCACATGATGCACTTCAAGACTGATTGTCAGCCCAGAATGGATTAGAAACTTTCATTATATCCAAATCTTGGTGAACATGTTCTCAACCATCCAAGGGGATCGGACCCCTTGTCTACCTAATGAGATTCTTTTTAATAAACAGGGCCATCCATCCATGTCTCTAGTTATGGTATCAGTTTCAAATGGTATAAGATATATTGTTTCGATCAGAGAAAAAGACGATAGAGCAAGGCCTGATGCTAAACTGCTAAGCCAACAGCTCCATACTCAAACTTAGAATTCCAAAAAGTTGAGATCAAAAGACAAGATAAAGACGAAATAAATTAATAACAGCTCAAATGACCATTGTTTTCATTCGAACCAATATTCAATAGAGATGGTGTCCACAATTTGGAATCCCAGCCATTTATCTGTTGGGTGTCCAAAGTGAACAGGTGACTCTACAGTGTATACACCATCAAATAATCATATCAACTTGACTGCTAGCCAGTAAGTGGGCAATTAAAAATGATATACAGCCACCCGTCCACTTGAAACTGGAAACACCCCATCGCTCATATGGCAGGGATTGCCCGACAGGCAAGATTTCTGTTCCATTTCCATCCACAGTGGGGCCTACAACTGAATAATTTGTATCAGCCCACACTGAGCCAAACAAAGCACTAGTGGTTCAGGCCATAGACTATACAATACATCAAATCATTCAAACACAAGTGGACCCAAGATTAGATTCCAAAAGCTAATGATAAAAGGGGATCACCCAATGTTTTGAATAGCGCCCATAGTGTCGTGGTAGCACCCGTAGCATAGTGGTGAGTAGCTTTGATGTTATTTCGAGTTAGCAAATAGTGTAAATCCCTACAGGGGTCGTAGCATATGTGTAGCGTATGTAGTGCATGAGTAGAGTTGGTAGCGTCATAGCATGCGCATAGCATATGTAGCATACGCTATGCGTTTTTTTAATAAACGGTAATTATATTTTGTATTTTTAAAAAGGTAATTATATTTTGAATTTTGTACTTAATACTCACAGCCTTTGGGATTTTAATTTCTTTTCGTACTTGTGACTAGTGGTTTCAATTAGACATTAATAATTATAGTTTGCTTCAACAGTTGTTGATGTGATAATAATTTGATTTGGTTTATGTATTTGAATTGGCTTCTTAATAAATGATGATTAATAACTTGTTTGAACAAGCTTATACTTGAAAATTTTAATCATTTTTTAGACTTTTTTATATTTTACATTTTTTCTTACTATTTTTCATATTTTTTCTATTTTTAAATTAAAAAATAGAATTATCATGTAGCTTACACTATACGCTTCAAAGGATTGAACGCTATGCGACATGCTACCGCTATTTAAAACAATGGGATCACCATTTATACACCAAAGATTCAAAATTCTTTTCTAATTTACTAACATAATTTACAAAAAAAAAAGAAAAAAAGAAAAAAGCAAAAAAAGAGTAGTAATGCATTAGTTAAAGTAGAAAGGATTGAATGCTTGTACGAATCAAGGCGACGTAGTTCAAGGTTTTGAGGAAAAAAAATGGATAGTCGCTCTCACACTGCATTATATGATTAGAAATGCCTATTAAATTACAGAATAACAGACTTAATTTGCCTACAATTTTTATTTTATTTTTTTTGCAGAATAGCCAGCGTGAAAGCTTAAGCTAATTGCCTCTCCTCTCTTGGTGGACAGGTTAGAGTAGTTGCTAAGGATTTTATATGTGAATCCATTGTTAGCTTTTACCCTAGTATGCTCTTTGACGAGGGGCGGGATTGCTTGAAAATTGATGATCCTCCTTTTGCCCGCATTTCTTTGGAAGAGGTTTCCCTCGAAGAGCCTATTCTAGAGGAAGAAGTTCAAGCGGCTGTTTTTGATCTCGGGAGGGATAAAGCACCCGGGCTGGACGATTTCCCTCTTGCCTTCTTCCAAACATTATGGGATTTGATCATGTTGGACCTCCTTGGTTTTGTGGAGGTCTTTGCCTAGACTAGGTGGCTTTCTGCTAAAATGGGCTGCTCGTTCTTAGCCCTCATCCTAAAGGCCTCTAGAGCCAAGAGCTTAAAAGATTTTTTACCTCTAACTCTTATAGGAAATCCTCACAAAATTCTGTAAAAAAATCCATAGCCAGAGGTTAAGAAAGGTGCTTCCAAGCATTATCTCATCCTCCCAAGGTGCCTTTATTTCCAGGAGGCAAATTTCCAATAGCCCTTTGGTAGTTCATGAATGTCTAGACTCATTCCATAAGGCAAGAAGAAAAAGGGTGCTCTGTAAGTTGGATTTGCAGAAAGCCTACAACCACGTTGATTGGTCTTTCCTAGATTACATGCTAGCCAGGCTTGGTCTTGGAGAGAAGTGAAGGAAGTGGATGCGAGCCTACAACTCCTCCACTAGATTCTCTATTTTGATCAATGGTTCCCCATTTGGGTACTTTAACGCTTTTAAGGGCCTGAGGCAAGGGGATCCCTCTCCCCATTCTTATTCCAGGTGATCTCAGAAGCCTAGAGTGATATGCTATCTAAGGGCCAGTCAGCCGGCTTGTTCAGTGGTTTTGAGGTGGTGAATTCCTCCAACGTATTAGTCATCTTCAATTTGCAGACGATACCCTTCTCCTTGTGAAGCAATTGACTCCATGGTCAACCATTTGTGATTATCTATTGGTTTCAGGTAGTCTTAGGTCTAAAAGTGAATCGGGCTAAAGTGAATCGGGCTAAGAATGAGGTCATTGGGGTTCATTTAGCCTAGCAGGAGGTCTCCCGGTTTGCTACCTTGTCTGGTTGTCAGGTTGGCTCCTTTTCAATGACTTATCATGGCTCTCGTTATGTATTAGCATCATTGAGAGGATGGAGAGGAAACTCTCCCTCGGAAGACTAAATTGTTATCTTTGGGGGAGAGAATCACTCTTATTAAAGCTTCCCTCTCCATCCTCCCAATCTACTTCATGTCCCTTTTCTGTTGCCCCAAATATGTCCTTCTTCACATCGAAAAGCTTTGTAGGGAGTTCCTTTGGCAAGGAGGTGCCTCCTCGAGGAAGTTCCATATGCTTAGTTGGAACAACGTTTGTAGACCTTGCTCTGATGGTAGTGCCAGGATCAAACGGTTGGACTTGGTCAACTCAACCCTTTTGGGCAAGTGGGTTTGGCAATTCAAGATGGAGGTCTATCATAGCTGTCAAATACGGGAACTCCAGGATGGGTTGGTGGACTAGGGAGTCGTCATGGTAGGGCATCCTTTCTTTGAAAGTCAATTGCCCCTGTGGCTCCGAAGGTCCATGCTGGCCTATCGTTTATTGTGGGTGATGGGATTAGGATTCGCTTCTGGGAGGACATTTGGTGCGATGATGTTCCCCTCCGCTCAGTCTTTCCAGCCCTTGCTAGCCTATGCCCTATTGACAGCATTTTGGTTGCGGATTGTTTTTCAATCCAGCCTTCACAAGGTATGCGGCTTACCTGTGCCATAGAAATATGCGGGACTCTTAAGGTGGATGACCTAGTCTATTTGCTCTCTCACCTGCAAGGTATCCAACCTATCCCGGGAATCAAAGACTCATTCTGCTGGCAGTTTGGTAAATAGGACTCCTATTCAATGCGTTCCGTATACTCCTTGTTGGCCCAGCCTGGTCCTCTGATGGTTGCAGGCACACAGCCCCAGTATGGCAGTATGGTGCTCCTCCAAATGTTGTTGTATTCACTTGGCTCGCTGGAAGAATAGAATGCTTACGATCGACAGTCTCCAACGAAGAGTTCCCATCCTGCCTAACATCTGCCTCCTATGTTTGCAAGACTGAATCTGTGGATCATCTCTTTATCCACTACATCTTCGTCTTAGAGGTCTGTTCTTTAACTTCTCGGCTGGTCTGAGGTTTCCTGGATAATGTCGGATTCCATCGGAGGCCTTTTTAATTTGTGGCATGATGGTGGAGGGTTAGTTGATCATCGTAAATGGAGAGTGGCCCTTTTAGTTGTGCTTTGGGCTATATGGGGCAAAAGGAATTCTCGGTGTTTGTGTAATAAGCTCAGGTCCTCTGTTGAGTTTTTCAATAAGGTCATGATGTATATAAGGGATTGGAACCCTTGATGCATTTTAGGTTTTGGGCCTTTGTCATGTCTTAAGGGTTTGTGGTCCTTGTTGGTTTTTGTTTTCTGTTTGGGTTCAGCTGGGTGTCTCTGGTTCAGTTGGGTGGGTTTGTAGCATCCCCTCTCATGCTGTTTAATTTTTGTTTCTTGTGTTTTTTGGTCTTTGGTCTTTGGTCTTTGGCCTTAATAAAAGTTTCATCATCTTTCAAAAAAAAAAAAAAGGAATAACAAACTTAAATTTCTCGATGACAGCCATTATATAGAGGAATAACAGCCATAATCTACACAAAACCTTCCTTCTAAATATAACTGCATTACATAATAGTAGGGATTTTCTAAGCCCACACATGCATATCAAGCACACCAGGTAAACAGCACACATGTATCAGCATAGCAGACAGCTTCACTAACCAACCCATCCATTAGGTGGGTCCCACTGTGTAGATGTTCTTGATCAAAACCAAATCTGATTCGCCAAACAGGTGGGCCAGAATATTAGAAATAGGTGTACAGGTTAGAAAACTTTATCCAAGTATTTCTCATCAATACATTGGTTTAGTAAACTGTGGCCCACCTAACAGATGAAATGACCTGATTCCTGAACCAGGGTATCTGCATAGTGGTATCCCTCTCTAGCTGGATTGGTCTTGCACCCGTTCGCCATGCCAACACATGTGTGGCGTGTACATAATCTGCATTGTGCACGCATGTGGGCTTAGCAAAGTTCCACTATGGTATATAACAGCGTTTCTCAGTAAGCAAAAGCCATTAGTTTCCCATGGTCTGATATCTTCTATCTCCCCCGCAAAAGCCATTAGTTTCCCATGGTCTGATATCTTCTCTCTCCCCCTTTTTCAACTTCATAACAGTGTTTCTCAGTAGGCAAAAACCATTAGTTTCCCATGGTCTGATATCTTCTATTTCCCCCTTTTTCAACTTCATAACAGCCATTACTGCCGTGATGACGTCATAATGCCAATTTTCAAACCACAGCATAGATATCAGTTTCCTGTCGTTTGGAACCTGGGAAAAGTACATTTGTGCTTGGAAGCTGCAAAAGGGGTGAAACAGGTTCCATCTGGAATCCAATTCTAGCGTAGGCCCTGTTTTGACTTCCTGGCTAAAACATGAGTTGCAAAATCCAAAGGAATGAATTATCTCCCAACGGTCACAAATTTGAATTTCTTTAATAGATACATGGCAATTCTTTCCCACCATCCACCAACAGTTTCTGCATTCCACAGCATTGAATTCCAGGTTTCCAAACGACCCATAAAAATATATATCAAAAAATTAAAATTAAAAAATTTAATTACTAAAAAGAATTACTAATTGAATTAACATAAGAAGAATACCTTTAAAAGAACCGCGTTCGATTCGAAATCCGCTCCTGCACCATCCAAACGGCACCTAAAAACCCCAATCAAATTCACAAACTGAATCTCCATCTTATACAACTCCTCCCCACCGCCGCCTCCTTCAATTCCCGGCACAACCACTGAAAACTCCACTCTCTTCCGCTCAGGCATCACCTCCGCTCTCACCCCAACCCTCCAAGACTCAACTGCGCCCATCCAACCGTTCCCTCCCAAGAACCCCACATGCAGAGCCCCTCCCTCCACCCGATTCCGTGCCTCAGTCGGCCGCACAACAATCTCCTCGAACGACGGCGAGATCTCAAGGCGGGTCCGCTGGAACTCGAGCTTTCCCTCGGTGGAGAGGAGGCGGGCCCGGGCCGCAGACTCGGGGGCATCGAACTGGACACGCCCAACGCCTCGGGATTTCCAGTTACTGCGATCGGTGGCGATCTCGCAGGCGAAGACAGTGGATTCTCCGATCAAGGATTCAAAGAAGGCAAAGAGCTCGGAGGCGATTGCAGATAAAGGTATGTTGGAGACTCTTATGGTGCATCTCTCTCTGCTGTTGGTGATGGTCATGACCAGAGAGAGTGAGAGAGAGGGATTTTGGCGGGGCCTAGGGTTTAACAGGGGTCTGAGGACTCTGGACTAGGGCTGTCAATGGGCCGGATTAGGGCCGGGCCGAACTAAGCCTGCGCAGTAAGTTTGAACGGACCACAAATCACACCAAGCTCGACTCTAGTCCCATAAGCCCGAGACCTAAATATCTCCACGGATAAATGATATTTTGCTGTGTTTCATGTCTGAGAAAGAACGAAAGAACGAAATAAAAGGGAAATTTTAAGTTTATAAAAGATCTATCGTGCTGGGCAGGATTTATGGGCCTTAGGGTGCTAATTTGGAGCTTGGCCCAATTTACAATTAGGCTCCTAATAGGATACTTGATCCGCACACGTGTCAGGTTGGCATGTAGTGCAGCATCTATTAGGGTGTAGACACGCCACCTTGAATAAGGCTAAATGGATTCTTAGACCTTAGTTCATTATACCCTATTCATGCCATTCCAGCTAGAGCCGGTTTGGGAGTTCCCTCACATAATTTCATCAGAGCTGCATTTTGAGATATACGTAAATATTCCATGAAAATTTTTGGGTGATATGATTGGCGTCTATCGATTGATGCCATATTATCTACAAAGCAAAGATGGTCTAACGGAACATGGTCGAGTTGATAAAGAAGTTTGGAATGGCTATGACAACTGTCAAAACTTCAGAAGCATCTAGATGTTCAGTTTAAGACTATAGATAACAAGGAAATTCAATTAAAAAAAAAAAAAAATGCGTCTCATGCCAACCTTTAGATACCCCACCCAGGCTTGTAACTTGATAAAGCATAGATAATTATTAAGAATTAAACCTAAACCCTGAACCTTACATAAAACCTTAGCTGTTTCCAAGCTTAAGCCCAAAATCTAACCGAACTCAAGTCATTATCTAAGTTAAGCCATTACTTGAGCCGAGCCATACCCAAGCCACTACCTAAGTCATTCCATACCTGAGTCGTTTCCAAGCCAAAGCCCCAAACCCAAACCTTTGGTCACCCTCCAGAAACAGACTAACCAGCTGGCTAAATTGTGAAAGTGATTAGTAAATGGCGGTAAGTAGATTACCACCCCCTCTGGGAAAATATGCCCCAAGCTATAGCTATTGTTCCCCTAAAAGTCAACTATGTTGGGACCTACTTAACCCCAAAATTCCTACTATTTACCATTTTAATGAGCCTTTAACCCATAAGGAAGTGCCATATGGCATCTCCATTCCCTCCACCAATCATTTGCTACCATATCATCGATCACCCTCCATAAACCTTAGAATTACCCAAAATCCATCCCAATGGGCTATAAATACCCACATCTTCTCTTCATTTCACACCAACCAACCCCCATAATTCTTACTAATTACCATTTTACTGAATCATTTAACCATAAGAAAGTGTCACATAACATCTCCATTCCCTCCACCAATCATTTACTACCATATCATCGTTTATCCTCCATAAACCCTAAAATTACCCAAAAATCATCCCAATGGGCTATAAGTATCCCCATCCTCTCTTCATTTCATACCAACCAACAACCAAGCAAGTCCCACAAAGATAGAGAGAGAGAGAGAGAGAGAGAGAGAGAGAGAGAGAGAGAGAGAGAGGGAGTGGTTGAGTTTTCAAGGTCCCATCTTCTTCAACCCCCTCTAGCATCATCCAACCCCCCCTCTTAGCCTCTTAGTCGTACTTAAGTCAACATTTCCAACCACGGTATACCCAAACCTCCAAGTCTTTTCGAGTGCAAGCCAACAATCATGCCATCATCACTAACATTTATACTCCAGTCTAGGTTATAGCTTGTCATGAGCGAGGGATCTAACATAATGTTACACATTCCTTAAATCATTAGTGCGCAAGAACTAATCTTAATCCTCAATAATTCATTTGATCTTGTGAAGTGGAGACTATAAATTTGTTCGGGTAGAGCGGGTGTCTAACCCCTTCTATCTCTATAACCATAGTCCCCTACTTAGAATCTTCAGTTGTAGATCAAGGAGTCATTTTAGGATAGGGAATCCCTGAATTCTCTATCCTAACATTTTTACAGGATTTAGTTGACTGTGTAATCGGATTAATTGGCTAGTAGTGACTTCAGTTAAACATAACCCTTTCTATCACATTTAAATGTCCACCAGCCCATGAGCGTGATCCACCGAGGATCAGGTATCTATAGAATGACAACTCCACTAGAGATTTTTTAGTTCTGCTAGTCGTGATCCAACTTGAAAAATAGGACTACAAACTTTTAGGGATTATAGTTCTTGTGCACAACATTTGGATCAATATCTAACATTCATCCCAATCTATAAAAAAGCGGAAAAAAAAAAAAAAAAAAAAAACTACCATAACGTTCCACCGCAGCCCAATACAAACTCGACTAGAACAACCCTGGTGAACTATGAGGAAGAAACTCTTCCTTCCCTTGAAATACCCAAAGCCTCGCCTCTGCGGACAAATCCAGTAGAACTATTGTTAGTCTCTTGCATCCAAGAACTTACCTAAAATATGAGGATCATGTAAGAAATGCTTCTCCAACTAGTGCAAGACAAATATCCACAGATTCCCACAGCTAACACCCAAGTTGGCCCCATACAATGGCAACAACCACAAGCTTTCTCACTTCTTCCAGCCTCCATTTGGTCCAACCGCGGCCATCAGGATCCACACAAGACTTTCGATACCCTCCCAGTGGAAACCCTTAGCTAGAACAACCCTTCACCTCATGACGTTTCTTCAATTATCACCTACAAACGGGAGCCATTTCCAAACACATTGCGCAGCTAAGATTTCCAATCAATTGCAACATCCTCTCCTTAACTGGAATTCCAATCAATTGCTATATCCTCATACAGCTAGTGTTTCTTTGCAATATCATTTTTCAATCCCAGTCCAACAAACTCCTATAATGGAAGCAATCACTAGGTCTAATATCCTCCAATTAGGAGTCCTAAGGGCATCAACAATGCTAATTATTATGAGAGGGATGTAATTCAAGGATGACATGGAATAAAACTCTCTTTTATGATCCATCTGAAATCGAACAAATCTGAGAGCAATTGCAAGAGATGAAGATGAAGCTACAGAAGCAGCATGGGGTGGATCTTCCATCCACCAAGTTTAGAGACCTCTGTTCATTTCTTGATGTAAAGTTACCTCTAGACTTTAAGGGTATCAAATTTTAAAAGATATAATGGTATCAAGTGTTCTATAGACCACCCAAGAGTAATCTATGGAGAGTTCGATGCCATGGTAAGTAATGACCGAGCGTTGGTCCGTCTGTTTCAGAAGTCCCTAAGGGCATGTTTGGCCGAACAGATCCCATGGGATGAGGAGGGATGGGATGGGTTTTAAGGTAATGATGGTAGTGTTAGTGGACATTTGGATGTCCAATGGGATTCTTATATCCCGGGACCAAAGCCGCCCCCCCCCCCCCCCCCCCCCCCCCCCCCCCTCACGTGATCCCATTTCGATGTAGATGGGATTGGATATGAAACTAACTGCAATTCCACCTTGTGCGTTTGGACATCTGAGTGGTCACATGCAGACTGTGGGATCAGTCGTTCGCACATACGTCTTTGACTGGTCGAAACCAAGTTGGCTACCACACCCAAACCAATCCATTGTAGCTAGTGGTCGGTGCTCTATGAGACCCACAATGATGTATTTGTTTCATCCGAACCATCCATATGTTTTACTGGATCATTTGCGGCCACACCACATGATCTCATCCATACACAACATTCGGTATGAAATTTGTGCATACGTGTGGAAGTACTATGTCAAATTTGTATGAATGATTGTGATATCAGCTAATACTGTAGCACCTACCTGACTATACTAATGTCTTAAAATCATCCAAATTAAATAAGTTGTTCAAAGTGTCAGTTTCAATAAAACATTCCCAAGAATATCTATAATTTAATCATAATATATACAATGCAAAAAAAAAAAAAAAAAAAAACCCATAATTCTAATCGGGAGTGCCAAAAATCTCTCTACGGCTGAAGGGGGGAGATCATCAGTAGACGTGGGCCTAGAAATAGTGGCCCGGGCTATTTGTTGGATAGATAGCGTTGCAGAATGATGGACATCAACTGCGTCCACTAATGTGGCCACATCTCTCGAGGGAGATCCATGTCCATGCGTCGGCGGTGCACTCGCCAGACAAAAAAAACTATCCCAGCATGCCGTAGCCTCTCTCCAATTCTTGAACGCTCGATGGTGGCCCCCACTGTATCCCTCCACCTCGACTCGCGCATCATCCCATGTAAGATAAATTCCTGGCTGACGCCCAACCAGGACAACATAGTATTTTTCCTTCGCCATCTGCAAAGAGAGGTCCATTATCGCAATGAATAATAATAAATTGAAAGTCATATGCATTTACAAAGAAAGAGGCACATCCAATCGTATGAAAAATATATAATCTAATAAAACCATTTGACATATGTTTGGGGAGCGTACCTTTTCTCCATGCGAAGTGTGTGGTCCTATCAGGAAAAAAGTTACATAACAAAAGTAATTGATCTAGAATTAGATTAAATAATTACATATCAAGGATATCATCTCAAGAACGGTCCAAGGCCAATGTATAACGCTGTCCCTACCAGATATGAGGAATGCAAAAATAGAAGCCATAACAAAAAATATATGAAAGTTATTACGTGC
Organism: Magnolia kwangsiensis; assembly: GCA_037074715.1. NCBI lineage: Eukaryota > Viridiplantae > Streptophyta > Magnoliopsida > Magnoliales > Magnoliaceae > Magnolia > Magnolia kwangsiensis. Next base: position 70,223,672 of record CM073582.1, on the reverse strand, counting down.
CCAAAAAAAAAAGTTTCTTATAATAAATGTTCAACCACCTGAATTACTATATAAATTGTACCCAACTTTCAAAGTTTTGAAATCCCAAAGATCAGCAACCATCAAACAGAACCACCACAATCATTACTCTTCAGATCGGATAGAGTTTTCTAAGTCAATCAACACGATGTTCCGACTGTAGAGCAACAAAAAAGGATACAAGCTTTTCATCCATATTCAAGAGCTGACCAACCTCAATAAACTCAGCATTGGTTGGCCCTTGAACCTCTTCCAGTATGTCTAAGACCCTACTTGTTCGGTTGACCTCCTTTCTAAGTATGAAGTTACTTGTGAGAGACATGCCTGCAACATCACAGGGTTGAGCAGGTCGCATCCTTTTTGTTGTTGCACTCCCACCACGGCTACTATCAGATTCGGTTCTACGATTGGGACTGTCCTGAAATGGCCTATTTTCCCTTGTTTGACTATCAGTTGACTGGCCATAATTGCTAGGTGATTCATAGAGATTTTCCTCAGAGAGGTCCACGGTAGCATCTGTGTCATCGTCCAGCTCTCTCCATGACTCATTCAGGTCTCTATAAACACGAGTTGAGGATGTCGTAATGTTCCTACTTCCTTGCGCATATATGCCCGTAGCCTGGTCAGACCCGACAATCACCCCTAAATCATCCATCCTAGCGGATGAGACTATAAACATACGATAATTTCAAAAATCAGTAAATGTTAGTTGACATCAGTTTTTTATACAACAAAAACTACAGGTTATGTTACCTTTAAATACTCTTCCCAAACATCGTCTGGGGCCATCACAACCATGCGCTCATTGTCCCAACTGAAGCCACTGGCAGCTAACATGTCCTTTACATCATTGTAAGACCCGTATCTTGGTCCGTATCGTTCCGTAGACTTCCGCGGTCTTACCGGTCGAATTCCGGCAACCTTCGACCCTTAAACGATATCGACGCGCGACCCTGATTCATGTGCCGACAACCCGAGTTGACTCAACCCGAGACCAATACCATAGCGACCGCGCCGTCGTTGTGGTTCCGATGCCGCGACTCGCGCGCCGAGGCGATACCCTGGTCAAGAGTTGTGCGCCAACGTTCGGTGTGAGAAAATGCCGTGCGTTGCGAAACCCAAGGGAATCTCAACGATGTGTCATATCAATCACATCAATCCCATCAATCAATCACCCATCAAGCCATCACAAGTCAAGTACACATCACTTTATTCTTTTTTCCCAAGCAACCACAAAAGTCTCTCAAACCCATACCTCTTTTACACAAAAAGCCACAAAAGTCTTCACCACTCATACCTCTCTTACACAAAAGCCTCAAAAGTCAAGCTTTTCTTACACAACCATCATTCATTCATCCATCCATCTCTCTACATCACTCTCTCTCTTTCTCATTTTTCTCATCTCAATTCCAAGCAACAAAGAGATCCCACGTATGAAATTTTGCAAGGATTCCTAAACTCCAAGTGGCCCACCTTCCTACCCCATCATCTCCCATCTCAACCTTTCATTCTTCATATCATCCATTGAAGTTGAAGCCAAGGTGCCAAGGGACTCCTAGGAGCAAAAAGATCGGACGGTGGGTGCTAGATCATACTAGTTTTTCTTATTTTTATGATGGGCCAAGTGAGGCCCACCGATCAATGGTGTGGATCTCACTTGGGACCCTAAAATGTGGCCGATGGACCACTTGGATCATCATGATCGTTCCATGATGGGGCCATTCTCCATGGACCCCATTATGATGTTTATTTCATTGCAAAAGGTCATCTAGATCGTCCATATCGGTGGGGAATGAATCTCCACCGTTGATTTACATTTTTGATGGTCCTATGATCAAAGGGATCAGTTATTTTGTATGATTCATTACAAGGGAGGGCCCATAATGTCGGGGTCCCTCCATCACAAGCCGTGTCCCACTCTCCATGTCTCTCTCTCTCTCTTTTATTTATTTTATTTTATTTTATTTTATTTTTATGCAAAGGGGTTGTGTGGCTCACTTGAATGGATCCCACCTTGACATTATTTTTTTTAGATTTATTCAAGTGGGGCCCACCATATGTGTTGTACACTCATCACCCATCTGTGGTGGCCCACTTCATCAGGGCCCACCACTCTCAAAAAAAATAAAAAAATATTAAAATCGTCCAGCGTCTGGGACGCTGGACGTTTCAAAGGAAAGAAGAGAAAAAGGAAAGAAGTAAGGGGCTTTGGTAGTCCACTTGGTTAGGCCCCATCATGATGTATATGTTCGATCCAAGCCGTCCATCCTCTTACCAACGATATTTTAGCCGTTGGGTAGAAGTTTGGAGCTGATCCAATCACCTGGTAGGCCATAGCGCCAAATATTGCGTCCTCACCATTTAAACACTAATTTCTTATTTTATTTCACTTCCTAAGTATATAAAAATTCAAACTCTGGGCTCATTTGGACTGCCTCGAGCCGCTGATCGCTATGGCTGGGACGGATTTTAGCGCAGCGGGCCCCATGTGCGAAAAACCCCAAAAAAAAGGGTTTTTGCCTTTTTCTAAAAATCTCATGGCAGAGGCTTAGCCTCTGCCTACTCGTCAGCTGGCAGGCTACACGCTGCTGCATGCAGCCGTGCGGGCGGCGGTCGTACGTAGGGGGCCCACGGCCCTACGTGTGGGCCCCACTATAATGTTTATTTGTCATCCAACTTACTCATGAGGTGGGCCACCCCAATGGTGGGCCCTCCTCCAAAAATGAAACAGATCCAAAACTCAGGTGGCCCACACCACGTGAAACAGTGTGAATTGAATTTTACCATTGAAAAATTTTTTGGGCCCACAGAAGTTTTGAATCAAGCTGAAATTTATGTTGTCCCTTCATCCAGGCCCGAGGGACCTTATGAATGGCTTGGATGACAAATAAACATTTCTATGGGCCCCACATGGGACCCACCATGATGCATGCGTTTTAGCCCACCGTCTAGTGGACGGTGGCGCCCACCTTGCTGCTGCATTACCTCCACCGTCCAGCGGACGGTGGAGCCCTCCTTGATGCACACGCCACCCCCGCTGTCCAGCGGCAATGGGACCCACCCATGATACATGGGCTGCCTCCAAACCGTCCATTCATTTTAAGGACCTGTTTTATGTCATAGGCCTAAAGAATGAGTTAGATCCTTAGCTCATATGGACCCCACCTTGGCCTGTTTTGAGGACCATCCTAATGCAGTTACAGTAGTTCATTGGGGCCCACTTCGATTTATGTAAGGCCATGGGATTGGGCCCAAATTGAAATGTTCTAAGGCCATAAGACTAGGCCATTTGATATATATTGTAAGGCCCATGGGACTAAACCCATTTGATTATAAAAAGGGTCCATGGGCTTAGGCCCACTTTGTTATGCATGCAAGGCCTATGGGTTAGGCCCATTTGGACTATTTAAGGCCTATGGGCTAGGCCCATTTGCTTTGTAAAAGGCCTATGGGTTTAGGCCCACTTGTTATGTTCTAAGTCCATTGGACTAGGCCCTTTTGATGTATTCCAAGGCCATTGAAATTGGACCCATTTGTTGCATTTTTGAGCCCATGGGATCAGGCCCATTTGATTGTTACGGGTTTAGGCCCATTTGATGTACCATAAGGCCTAGGGGTTTAGGCCCATTGAACTCATATAATGCCTAAGGGTTAAGGCCCATTTGGCGTTCATATGGGACTCAATTGGTGTGACACATTCGACCCATGAGTTAAGCTCATTTAATGCAATCCAAGGCCCACGGGTTTTGACCCATTGCAATGCACATAAGACCCATTGGTGTGACCCATTTATGTGGCCCATCTGATAATAAAAGGCCCATAAGATATGACCCATTTGATATACATGTAAGGCCCAATGGGAGGAACCTACGGTCCATTGCAATGTGTAATTTCCATACAGATTAACTAGCAATGTTTACGAGAATCGTACCTTGGGAGCAATGTTGGTTTGACGTCCACATTGCGAGTGTAATGTTGGTTGGATGTCCACATTACGACTCTCTTTAGGGCCCATTACTGGGCCGTACTTATCGTGTATAGGCCGTCCAGGCCCATTTGCGCTGTAAGAATGATTCATCACTCATTTACATGTTTAGTATAGTTTCATGACCCATGATCATACGCATCATATGTATGCTTGATATGAGGATTGACTGATCATAGCATATGCCTTCGGGCAGGTTGTTTATGGGCTCCCAGTTAGGTGGCGTTGCCCTACATGAGCGCACGATATGCGCAGGATTTGTTTCATGACTGGATAGCGTGAATCAAGCATTTCGCATTTGTGTGACATGATTATTGTACGCCCTAGCGACATCAGGGTCGTAACTTCCACAGATGTATCGTGGTTGGCAGGATTGGATACTGGAAATCTTGTTCTACATAGGGTATTATAGATATCCCTGGGTGAAAGTTCCTAAACCCTTATGGTACTAAGAGGTTGCTCCAACGTCTAGACTGAGTGGGTAGATGAGCATTGAGTGCCGATTACTAGACGGTTACGCTCTCCACTGTGTCGTGGTCGGTTGGAAGGGGGTGCGGCCTTACCCGCCCGAGAGTAGGGGGCAATGCTAGGCTGAGTTTGACCAGCTCGAGGAATGGGTCCGCTATCGACGAGTCGCGCCCGATATTGGCAGACGGATAGTATGGTCTCTTCCACTTACCTTATTGCACGCGATGTGGCGACAATCTAGTTTAGAGTGTACTAGACCCTAGTGATATCCCATATTTTGAGCTGTATTGATGTATGAACATAGATGAGGATCTGTATGCTTGAGTTGCATTGCACATCACATGGCCTTGGGATGGCCGATACCATTCATGTCTTGCATCGCATAAGCCTTAGTACAGCTCATGATATTATGGTTCCATCTGCATATTCCGCATTACTCAGGCATTGCATGTTCATATTACTACCTTGCGCACACACTTTCACCACCCTCTAAGCTTTCTGTAAGCTTATGCACGACCGTTGCATGCAGGTGATGTTGAATCGCAGCAGCGCTGAGGCAGGAGCACGTTGCTGAGCGTTTTGGAGTTTTTGTTCTTTACCATTGTATTTCCCTTTATGCTCATTGTACTTGTAAAGTTTTTGATCATAGTGGAAATGTAATGGAGTGCTTGGTTGTTGTTTGTGGGTTATGCCTTTGGTTATGCTTATTACGAATCAAACTGACGTTGAAAATCCTCCTCGTAGCATCCCAGGATCGGAACCTAGCGAATGGGAGCTAGGAGCCGAGAATGGGGTTCTACGGAGGCTGTCAGCGCCGGATTCGGCGATCAGGAATTTTGTGAGCCCAGTTTTTGAGTTTGGGGCGTGACAATCACCGTACTCCCTCTTGTGATACCTCAATCTATTTTGAAAATTTTACTAGGTGACAAGAATCTGTGTAGGTTTATACACCTCATCGGTGACCGCTTGATATGCTTCTCGTTTGAAGCCATTATCTACCTTTCGACCTAGCATAATTTGCTCAATCAAGGTGTCGAACAAAACTTAATATATACTTTCAGTCCATTTGATCTTGGCAGCGTGAGAGGAAGGCTTTGCCAGGGATTTTACAGACTTCTCATGTGGTGAGCAACGTGTTGGTAGAACCGGGCTACACAGCGGCGACTTCGTCGGAGTCAGTGTGGAACCTCTCAAATTGGCCGACATATCACCTATATATAAATGGGAAGGCAGTTACACAAGGAGAATCATGCGGATACAGTATGTATCAATTAGAAGATTTTTCAACATTACAGGTAGATAAATAAATAGTTGTTGATGTTTATAGAAAATTTTTTTGTAACAAGTTGTACAAATAGGAAAAACTAATATTTCAAACTTGTATAAAAAACTCGATGTATCCATTAGTTCAGCCATCCAGTATGTCATTATTATCACAAAAACTGACTAGGTCTATCGAATCTTGCTATTGTTTTGGGCGTCTGCCCACATGCACTCCGCAATCCTATCACGAGTTCTGATCCACTCATCCTTCGCTCGTTGAGTGACTTGGACTAGTCATTGCCTTTCATCAATTGTTGATACCTCATTTAGGGTGGGATCAACGTCACCTACTGGTACACCTATGTCACGTAAGTCTTAGTCCGATCCATCTTCTCTCTGTATGAAATTATGTAGCACACAATCGGCAATGATAATTTTAACCTATATATTAAAAGGATATTGCATAGCCATATTTTAAATTGGAAATCCCCCCTTCACCACACCGAAACATCGCTCAATTACGTTTCGTAATTGTATATGTCGATAGTTAAATAATTCTTTCATATTCATGGGTGATCTCCCGATCCAATACTCTTGCAGATGGTATTAAACTCTATGATAAGGGGTCGTGAACCCTGGTGAATAAGCGTAACTAGCGTCGACGACGAAGTATTTTCCTACACAATTGCAAGAATGATTCTTTCAGTCATGAATGAAGACAAAATACACACCAATTAACCCGTGAATGATAATGAATATTAGTTACCATGGGGCACAATAAGAAGATTGTTAGTTCGCGTCAAGGCATTATGTAGGACCCTCGCATCCGACGCTGAACCTTCCCATCCAGCTAACATGTACAATATTGACATATCAAAGGAACAAGCAGCAAGTACATTCTACAAAAAGATACCCTTTCGGTTGTGGAAGCTTTCATGTTCTGATGCTGCTATGTGTGCTGGAATATGTGTCCCGTCGATTGTACCTACACAATCCAATAGTGGAAGAGTTTTCGAGCCTATATGATTAGTATTAAATGATATATATTTTTACGTTTAGATTAATGAATGATCAATTGGTCTATAATGATACCTGAAAATAACTGGTCCAATGTGTATTTTCCTTAATCTTAATCGGTGTTTGTCCGCCTGCTTACTTAACATACTCAGGGTACGGGGAAACAATCGCATCTAGAAATCGATGAAAGTAATGGCTTATAGTTTCACCAGAACGATAAAATTTATGTCCTATTCACACGATTTCGGACGTTGTAGCCTACTGTATGTAGGAACATGACTAGTTGTTCCTCCAAACTCACGTGTATCACGTAGGGTCTTCTTATCACGCACTACTTCACATAAATGGAAAAATGCATCCTGCTTCATCCTAAGTTGAGTAATGCAATCCCTATCACCTATTCGAATAATGGAATTGATAAATCTGGTAGCGCATCATCCCCTATTTGAGCCGGTTCTCTAAACATATAGTGTTGACAATATTCCCCATCAGTTGCAACACATGCAACTATTGCAAGAAACATAATGGAATTAACCATCTCTTCCTCATCTTCATCATCCATCACCTATCACCCACCTACATATACAGGTGGAAGTAAAGGACTTTAAAATTAGCGTAAACCTCCCAATTAAAATTACATTTTTTTCAAATCATATTGTGAAATTGTTTCCCTTAGTGCTGCCCACCTGAAAAATAGATGGGTATATTTTTGAGCACCAGGTCTAACTTTTGATGTGAAATCTAAAGAGAACACACAAAGACTATGGATCATGTACAAACAAGGGTTTCATCCCCTTCTCAACTGCTTAATTCCCTTGAAGTGTGCTCACTTGAATCACACATTCACCTGGTTTTTTGAACCTGTATGGGCTAATATGGGTCATGCACTTAAAAGTGAATTGCAGGAAATTTAGAACCACACCATGGAAGAGCCCACCTGAAGCCCAAACCCTTTACTTGCTTGCAGGAGGCCATCAATATTTTATGTAAGCACTCTTAAGGAAGGCCACGTGCCATGTTAGGGTCAGCCTAAGCTCCAACCCAGTTATTACTTGGGAAGTAGGGCCAAGCCTAGCTCAGTTAATAATCAGGCCTTTGATTTTAGCCCCATTGTGTGTGTTTCAATCTTGGCCTCCTGCGATTCGCAGGAGGCAGAAACATGAAAACATCTTGCAGATTATAATTAATCTGCTTTCAAGATACAATAAGCTAACCTGTCTAAATAAAGAGTGTGTGGAATTTCAGTTTTAAGATGAAAGCAACACTCCAAACAACATGAGATATAAACATGAAGTTGGCCTTAGGTGACCATGCCAAGTAAGACCCTAGAATTACTTTGATTTTCATAAAAATAAAATTTGAAATTTCAACACATGGTCCAAACCTTTAAAAAATCATTTACTTTATTTTTGAAAACCCAATCAACAGAAGATGCATGCATACAAACTTGTAATTGGTGGCATCTGTTTATAAATTTCTGATTGCGAGGAAGTAAAAAATAATAATAATAATAAATTCAGTATCAAAGGGGTATGCACATGAATTTCACATATTGCCCATGCACATTATCAACCTAACAGTGTCGAAATTGAGTAGAATGTATGAGAACATACCGGGACTACGTGTTGCAGGTATATGAACGTTTTGTCGCTATAGGCGAATGTCTCACTGTAATCTGCAAAAAAGTCAATCAAAAATATTGAAACATTAACAGTGTTAAAACCAGTTGACCATCAAAATATATCTCAAAGTAAAATCAGAGCATTCACAATATCTATTTGAAGATGTAGCACTAATTCTCCCAGTCAATGCATACATACCTGCATTGCTAACTAACTTAAAGCGCAAGATCAAATACAAATATGCCCATCCTACTCATTGGTCTACTTTTTGGATTGGATGAAATCACTTCAACAATCTCAGACAGTGGTTCTGTGATTGCTGTATCAATACAAGTTTTCATATAGGTTCCCATACGAAACGTGCATCGAAATAGATTGTTAAAATAAAATCCCCAAATGACACAAACATCTATTTTGCATCTACATGAGCTGTAAGGGGAGGAATACCCACTTTTGACATAATTAAAGAACTCATAAATCAAACTCTACTATGAGTTGTAAACTATTAAAACTCACATCAAATCCTTCCCATCCATAGAAGGACGAGAATCTCAAAAATAGTCCTAATATAGTATTCAACAAAGATTCAAGCCTCTAATCATCCTAGCTCCAACCCCCTAATCCTAAATGAAACATGCACCACGTGCATATTAAGAAGGCTATCCTGTACAACTGGTAATCATAATAATGAGAACTAAGAGACCTTCAAACAAATTTCAATGTCTAAGCCATCTATAAAAACCATCTCCAGATCCAATTCCACGTATTAAAATAGATAATTGGTGCTGGTAATAGAGAGCAGCTATCAAAACATTTTCACCCACAAAAAAAAAACAAATTAAAAAGACTTATATGGAACATCTATCGAGTTTAAGTTCTAACACATGTCCTTGGCCCTTCATGAAAACCATATTGTTCGGTTATGTGACAGCAGGACAAAACTAGAAGACACAAATAGTGATTAAGTAATCTTTGAAAACTAACTATATAAAAATAAAAAAAAATAAAAATAAAAAGGAAGCTTTTTTGCTTCCTAATTAAACCAAATCCATTTTAAGGCACCACCATGTCCATCCGTGAGGTATACACCATAAATTTTTGCATCATGCAAGAAACCGAGCTTAACAACACCCACTGATATGGTATGAAATACCAACAGACAAAACAATTATGTGTAGAAGCCCTTTATGATGGATTTCATGCCCAAATCCGTTTCCTATCCAAGTCCTCCTCTTAGCTAAAAGAGGCCTTTAATGTGCATGCATGCTAAGCTACAGCTCCAACGACCGTAGTTTCACATTGCAATGCATGTGGGTGTCGAATGGATTTTTAGAACTTAACTCCTCTCAATCAAACATGAAATTCATTCCAAACATGAATTCATGAGAGGCTTACAAGTTTTGAAAAGGGACGGCATCCGATCCAAGTTAAGATAACAATAGAAAGTCCTGAAACGGCCAATCCATATCCAAGAGACAGATTGGGGGAAAATCAAGGTATAAGGAGACATACCTCAATCACGAATGGCAACCCTCTTCGAGAGGTTGGACCTTACCTTCTCCCCTTGCTTCGATCAATGAAGCTCCATAACATGCATCCATGGCTATATAACCGAAGATGGTCATCACTAACGAAAGCCCTTACTAGAGATCATTCATCTCTGCCTTGTATAGATTTGAAAGCAGGGACGGGCTGCTACAAGCGGCATCACCGTTTCATATCTCCGTATGGGCAAAAAATCCAGTAAGAGATCGCAGGTAGCAATCCAGTAGGATTTGGATGGTGGGCTCGAGGAGACGAGAGAGACGGGATGGGATTTCTCATCCTTATCCCATCGTACGCGAGTAATAACCATGGGATAAAGATAGGTTGTCTGGATCCCGGCCAAAACAAACGTGTGTGTGGGATGGGCATGTGTAAAGTCTCAAAAAAATTTGTACAAAGACCCGAGTGCCACCTCAGGCAGAAATCACTAGGGACCAAATCCTTTAGAAATTAGACGTAAATTAACTAAATGTTAAACTAGATTATCTATAAAATTAGCACTAATCACTTTAAATACAATTTGTAAGATCTAAAATGAGTAGAACCATTAACGCTACATTACCTAAAAACTTAGGATCCATCTCAAAACCCAGTCGCTCTCGGGAGCACCATGAAACTCCGTATCAAACCTAGACCACGTGTCAAAATTCCGATTACCCCAAAACTATACGATTATGACCATCTTGCTGGACTTGACAACCACCTCAGAAATCAAGTCCAAATGATATCCCGAAATGCACAACTTGAGCCCGGAGCGAAGTGTGTGTTAAACGCAAATATTTTTCAGAAATGAAATGAAACTTAAGTGAATTGAGTCATTTTCTTGCACGCCAAATCTAAGGATTCAGATCATCAGGATCTGACCCAATTACACTCTCAGATCAAGAAAATTTTTTAACACATGTCAGTGTACTTGTGGCCCTGATCAAGTACTGGTGACCGTTGAACTGAAATTGGTCCCCCGCGGTCGATCCATTGATCCAATCGGTCCGAGATCTTAACCTGACCTAGATCGAATGTCAGGAAGCTTAAGTCCAACCACATGTAGAAAAGGGGCCTCCAGAACAGCTCCGTTGGATCGAAACGGCCAGTCTTTGGCTATAACCTAAGTATACCATGGCCTTGGGGTCATTCCCATCAGTTTTAAGCCTATATAAGAGCCTTAAACCCTCTATCTCCCTTCACATACGAAATTTCAACCCTAGGAGAGAGAAGAGAGTAAAGAGAGAGAAAGTGTGAGAAAAAGTTAGAGAGTGTTCCTGAGATTCAATCCCATCACTCCACATGCTAAATCAGTCCGTCTGTATAACTATCCCAGCGATTCCGACTCCATTCTTGGGTAAGAAATCCTAACTCTAATCTTTTTTAGATATTTAAATCGAATAAATAGTAAAATAGCTAACCTATTTCATGTTATAGGTTGTCGTCGTGCTATAGACAAAGACTTAATGTTTAAACTGATTTCGTTACAAGTCTACCGGTGAAAGGTGTGGATTATAAATATTTAGGTTATAGTTTTCAAGGCTTTCAATGTCAGTTAATGATTTATGACTAACTTAATTTTTGTCACATGTATGTAGATACAGCGGTTTCCATATACTATATATATGTGTGTAGATTATGTTGATTTTAATGCATTCCACGTGTTTGTTGAAATGATTGAATGACTATGGAATTATGATTTATGCTTGCCATATTTATTGACTAATAATACATGATTGGTGTATGTATGGTGAACCCCTTGTAAAGGGATTTGCTATAATACCTGTTATAACTATTGTATTACATGTATATGATATGTGTAGCTTAAGTGTTTGATAAAATGCCTGAACGTAAAAATGCTTGTTTAAATACATGAAATGAGGGTGTTGAGATAAGATTCTTAACTCCATTTATGGTTATAGTATCCTTTATATAACCTATCTTACTACTATGTGAGTTGAGGATGAAATGGCCATGTATGGTAATATGTGTAGTATGTGTTTTGTCGAATTTCTCAAGTAAGATTTATATTTGATTTTAGTTGTCACATGCTTGTCTTTGGCTACTACATGCGTATATTATTTCTTAGAGTGTGTTTGGGGCTACGACGTAGTCTAGGTGATCGGTAATGATTTCTAAGTTAGTGGCTGAGATCGTTTCGCCACACTAGATAGGTTTAAAGAATCCAAGTCGTACGCTGCTAGTCAACAGTAGTTAGGCCACACAGAGTGCTTATGCGCTCCATGTTGATCAACTCGATGTACGCTCATACCAGTCGAGCTTGTCAAGCAATCCGATTGACCTAATGTATGTTCATCATGTATAGACGTTACTGCTTGAATCTAAGGTACCAACTTACCAATGTAAAGACCGTTTAACCTTGGTACCCCGATTCGCTAAGACTCATGAGACGGGCATAGTGGTATGGGACACCATGGTTGTGCTGTTGGCCTACACTGGGGTGACAAGCCTCCCCGTAGTGTCCAGTGAGCAACCCGGACTCGTGAGCCGAATACGGTGGTATGGGACACTGTATTCGAGTTGTCAGCCTACGATCAGGTGACGAGCCCATAGTGACCTTGAGTATACACTTGAAACTATGTTGAGGTGACGAGCCTTTCCATAGTAGACTAGAGTATTAAACCAGGCCTGTCCGAGGTGACGAGCCTCTCCGTAGTAACATGAAAACTGCCTATCGTATGTAACTACTAGGAGTGACGACCTTAGATGGATCAATGTTTGGGTATATGATATAAAGGGAGTGCCTTAGTTTCTTAATCGTATTGTATGAATATGTCTAATTAAGAACTTGGTTAATCATGCACGTGCACCACATTTGCATGTGCCTTTGGCGTTGGAGTTCAGAACAGAGGAAGGGGTGCATGCCGCGATCGTAAGATGTTGTCGGAGAGGGATTGTAGGCAAGGGCATGCATCATTATTACATATCATCCTTGTATTAATAAGAGTATTTAGGACTTGATTGTTGTATTGTTTTATCATTACTGCTTGACTGAATTGATAACATGTTAACCTTTGCTTCATAGTTTCACTGAGTTGATCACTCACTCCCATGTTATGGGACAATATTTTAAACACCAACCAGACCCTGTTGTAGATGCGGATTATGAAGATGCTTGGAGGTAGAGTCGGACTTCTGCAATGATGAGGAGGAGTTCTTATACATGCAGTTATCAGGCGGGTTTATATAGACTGAAAGTACCCTTGCAAGTGTCCTGATTTGTCAATTAGCGTGTATGTTGAGTCAGTCGAACTGCAGAACCTCACAGGAAGATCAATTCAAGAGTCTGCCTCAAACCGAATGTGTTGAAGCTCGCCATAGGTAAATCTAAGCCTCACATCTCATGTCCTAAAACACCAGGTGAATGAAACCCTTAAAACAAGATAGACATCATAGGATTTTTAAGTAAGAAAACTTCTTTCAACAATCAGAAAAATCTCTAAGTTTTCTTGCTCTGTCGATTATATCGATACACATCTTGATATGATTGACTTGCGTTGTTGATGTCCTCGGAAGACCAATCGATAAAATCGAATGAGGACTTAATATGTCCAACAACCACATACATATCTGGACAGAATTATCGATGTATCGACACATGTCTCGATATCATCGATATTTGAATCTCGAGTCTATCAAAAGTGGCTTGATAATATTGACAGGCAAATATCCGGTGCCCCTGTTTTACTTAAGAAAATCATATATGCTTCGATATATCGGAGCTCCTCTCGATACCATCGGTGTTCAAATCTCGATGATATCGAAAGGCTCTCTATGATATCGGTCATGGGCGCATAGTCTTCCAGCAACATTTTTCAGGTATTTTTTTAATTCTGATCAGGGGTCATTCGATAGAATCAATATTCAAATATCGATGATATCGAGGCCGGATCGATTATATCGAGAATGGACATAACTGTCTAATAAGCTCAATGATTAAATCCTTATATTTATCGATGACATTGACACGACCTTCGATATTATTGGTATTCAAATTCTAATGATATCAAGTATCCCCCGATCATATCTAATGACCTAAAAAAATTTCATGCAAGTCTCTCTCATGTTTCAAATGTCGAGGACTCAATCTTTGTATCGATAATATCGGAGTTCGAAATCTGATGGCATCAACACGAGTCTCGATTTCCTTAACCAGCTGGCAAAAGGTCTTCAAAAGCGTATGACATTGAGTTTGTGTCATCGAGCGGACCATCGATACAATCGAGAGTATACGCTCGATGATATCAAACCCACTCGATGATATTGAATTCTGTCATAAATGTGACCGTTTTATATCCGTTGGAACCTTTTACCTATATAAAAAGAGCTTGTCTGTTGTTGCTGGTAGAGAAAGAAGAGAGTACTTTTGAGTGTTTAACCTTAGATCATATACCCTAAGCCCTTTCTCTCATGGGAGTTCATCCTCCAATCCACCTCCATCATTGATATTTAATAGAGTGGATTAGGGAATGAACTTCTGCATTCAAGGATCCTTCAGTTACCTCCTTAATGACAATCATTAAGCTGGGATGCCTTGAATGCATAGATGATTGGAATCGCTCTACCTTCATTATAGGAAAACATTTATATAGTAGGATTCCATCATAACCTTGACCTAACCTGTCATCATATATTGGTACATCATTTGTGTTGCGGATCAAGGGAGCAGAAGATTCTTCATCAATAAGGAGGAGATCTTCGCCATTGTGCTGAATGAGATTCATCAACTTATCTGTAAGTATCTAGAGTCCAGAGGACCCATTTGATCATTCCTTTGTAGGATTGGGTCTAATGTGTTTCTCACCCTTTGAAGTCCTCAAGGAGGCCTCACGGGAGTGTATGTAGTGGGTGCGTTGTGTGGACCCTTGCTTTGTGAAGAGTATAAACATCTGGTTAGGGGTGAACCAGTAAAACCATGGGTTTGAGGCGAACCGTGTAAAACCTCGGGTTTAAGGTGAACCGTGTAGAAACTTCTGTTAGGGTCTTATGGAAGATCCTTGGCTAGTGTGCCTAAAAGTGGGTGCGTTGTGTTGACCCTTGCTCGTGAGAGTATAAATAGTCAGCCTCAATATAGGTTGTAAAATTTGAAGGTGAACCTGATTTAAAACCTTAGGTTAGAGGTGAACCATGTGAAACCTCTTGAGTGAAATCTAGTACACTCAAGGGTGAGTGCGGTTACCGAGAGTGGAGTAGACAAGTAGTCAAACCACTATAAAAATAACTGTGTTTGCGATTGCTATCCTCTTGTGTGTGTGATTTATTTCAATGCCTTCACATTATTATATCTGAGATCACACCTCACACACATACATAGTCATATCCATCATAAACTAGGTTGTATTTTGTTAATTCGTGAATAGTTTGTGATTGGATCCTCTACCGAGCTTGGAAGCCAGTAGAGTTACATTTGAGTAATCCTAATGATTGCATATTCATAGGATTTGTGTAATAGAATTTTTAAATACATTGTAAAAACTTTAAAAAGTCCTATTCACCCCCCTCTAGGACATATTGGCATATTCCTACTTTAACTTCAAGAGGTCTTCACCACTACTTCAATTAGTATCAGAGTGCGTCTCTCTTTAAGGGCTTCACCGCCTAGAGAGTGATCTTGACTGAAGTTGGGAATATGACCAAAGGAGAGGGCTCATCGGCCTCTAGACGTCCAGTATTTAATGGTTCAAATTATGCTTATTGGATGTCTAGGATGCACTGTTTGGATCATGATGTTTGGATATTGTTGAAACTGGATATGTGCCACCGGGTGATTAAATTATTCCTGAAAATGACACAACGATCTCCAAACCTAAATCCAACAAAATGTGTACTGCATTCGAGAAAGAAAAAAAAACGTCTGAAGCAAAAGCAATGAATGCAATCTACTGTGTTATGACCTAAGAAGTATTTGTGTGACACATCTAAAGAAGCATGGGGTCTATTGGAAATAACCCATGAGGGAGCAAGCACAGTAAAAAGGTATTAGGTACAACTCTTAACCTTGAACACATCAGAATGGTGGATGATGAGGCCTTCATGGAATTTGTTACAAAACTGAATATCATTTGTAATTCCATGGGTGAATTAGGAAAGAAAAGTTCTGGTCTAAAAATTTACAGGAAAACTAAAGGATAAGCCATGACAGCTACTTGGGATGATACTGAAGAATCAAACACTGACTTCAGTGATTCAAAAAGTAAGAGAGACTGAAAATCATTGAAAATACTCATGACCTCCACATCCACAAACTTCGCAGTATTAAATGAGAAAATTGATAAACCTCAAATCAAAGAGTCATTTCCATCTAATGATGAGAAAGAAGAAGAAAAAGATGAGAAGGATAAACTGCAGGATGCCTATAATCAACCTTATAAACATAGCATTCATATCCTTAAAAAACTTGGAATGAGCAAAAATGAGAATAATTTGCGGTAAATAGATCTAGTTAAAACACTGAAAATTAATACACATGTGATCAACAATATGCAGCCTTACCACTTTAAAAATGACAAGATGGAAAAAATGAATCTATTCCTAAAATCTAAATCAATGAAATTGATCAAACAGATTGAACTACTGAAAGAATGAAAATCATACACTTAAATTTGATGAAGAACAATCTAGAAAATCTGTTGAGCTAAACTACAAATTTTTCCAGAGTAGTGACAAATTAGAAAAACTTTTAGGGATGGAAAGACCTAGTAAAGACAAGAGTGGGTTGGATATGTAAAAGGTAAACCAAGCTCCAAAAATGTAGCACAAACACTTGAGAAATCAGCTGCATTAACAAGTAGAACTAGGGCCACTCTTGTTTGTCATTTTTATGGATACTCAGGCCACTACAAATTTGAATGCATTACAACTGGAAGGACTCAAGAAAAATATCAAGAGTCCATCAAAGTACATAGCAGGAGGTAAGAAACATCCGTCTCCACCAAGAATGTCAAAGAGAATGGATGAGCTATTGAATCAAGTGGCCCAACTGAATATAAAAACAAAAAAAAAAAAAAAAAAAAAAAAAAAAAAACCATGATCAATTAAGGGAATGTGGTTTAGTTACCAAATGTGTCCAGATAAACCCATAGTGAGGTAAAAACAACGTCTTCAAGAAAAACTATAACAAAAAGGGGTAGTGAAAAATAAAAAAATTACCTTGTGACTCACTCATTTTCAAAAACAGGCAATAATGCTAAGGGGTTCCTCGATAATGGTTGCCCAAGACATGTAACAGGTGACAAATCTCTTCTCGCAAATTATTCAAATATTGATGATGAGATGGTCACATTTGGAGACGGAAGCACCACTAAGGTAATGGGGTATGAGACTCTTGTTGGATTAGAAATGCTCAAAAATAAAGATGCTCTCTTAGTAGAAGTGTTGACACACAACCTTTTAAGCATTTCTCAAATATTTGACAACAAGCATAAGGTTACATTCGACAAGCTAAAGTGCAAGATCCTAGACTTATCATAAAAACCAGTTATGAAGAGTCTTCGCACCAGTGATCACTGCTATGTCATCAAAAATGATGATCCATATGCCAGTAACAATTGAGCATGGAAAATAAGTCCAAGTCATGGCTTCAAGATCTGGATAGATGTGAGAAATGATGCATTTTTAGCAATTATCATAAGATATCTGAGGTTTCTATGCCTCAAAAACTTTTTTGTGCATAAACATTCTGATGTTTATAATTGTGGATGGTACAACTATTTTTGTATACTAAAGCTAACATGAAAATATTTAAAGATATACATGTATGGAAGATTATCGAAGACTGGAGATAACTTGTCCCATCTTTCCTCTCGATAAATGAATCATTGGATCGAATGAATCATCTACACAAAATCAATCCCATCAATGACCTGTCGAGAATCTGAAACATCGGGTTGATTGGTTTGCCCTCGAACTTATCATTGATAACATCAATTAAGGGCATATTGATAGAAGTCGGGCGAGCGTGGCGTTTCGTCTTCCAGAGCATATTTCTTCTCTTGGTTAGCTATTTTTCCTTCAAAGTTTCAATGTCTAAAGACAAGAGTCTTGCCCTCATATAAAGTGCCTCAACTAGAAATAAGCAAGGTAAGAAAAATGTAACTGCCTCATATTCATTTTTAGATCTAGAAATCGTGGCAGAACGAGCAGTTCATAGTAAATGTGTTGAACCCGTTGGGATCATCAATCTCTTGGAACTAATTGAATGGGGCAATATTGTGAATGTTGGAGGGGAATTTCAACATAATCTCTTATGCATCGGTTTTTGAACTTAATCTATAATGTTGAAAATAATCCTCCATTCATTTTAGTTGTTGTCAATAAATAGGACTAAGCACATCACTCCCAGAATGATAAGTCATCTGGTTGGTGTAGAAGTTACTAGGATACCCGTGTCGGAATGTAATATGAATGGTTTTGGTGTATGGGGAAAAGTTACTCAATGGAGCTACGATTGCCAGAAATGCAGAGAATGTTCTTCATGTCAAATATCTCAATCCTGCATACAAAATTCTTCACAGCATTTTCAGTACAAATGTCTATCCCTGTGAAGTCTCTGGGAACAAGCTGTTTCCATACATTCTAAATGTGTTGTATAATATTTATCTCGGTATTCACGTCTGCCTACCCACTCTCATTCTTCAACAATTAATCTGGGTGTTTCAGATGAATCCATTACAACACTTCCATTCCTGTGTCTTGTGACCAAGCTATCACGTCAATTTGGGCTGCCTCCTACTAACGATCTCCCACACCCACGTATTTGGTATAATCAAGAAGACATTTGCAATATCATTGCCCATGCGCGTCATGGTGGAGTCAATTCATGCTCAGACAAAGACTATTCTATTCACAGCCCTATCTCTAACAAAAATATTTAGGCTGTCATCAATCAAAACACTATACAAGATCTGCTTGATAGACAATCCTACATGATGAAATGGCTGGATAAGTGTGAAGTCCGTCTACTAGAGATCAAAACCATGCTGGCCACTCTACAACATGATACACAACAAATTCTAAATGTCTTACCAGCACAGTAAAGGTTGTTGATTGTCTAATAAAGTGTCCAATGCATCACAGACCTGGATTCTCATTGAAATGTTGAGGGCATTAATATTTGTTTAAATGCTCTTCGCTCATGTATAGGTGTGATGCATTACTAAAGATCAAATTTTTTTATATAAAAAATCTCTGAGCAAAGAAGACTTAGTCTTTTGATGATTTTCTGTTCTTCTACTGTTGTCTGGGGCAATATGAGTGTTGGATATTTTATTGAATGTGGCTGAATGTAATTCTCATCTTTTCTGCCAATCTGATATATGATCCCCTGGTTTTTCTTGTTTTTGATATGGTGTGCATATGGTTTTAATGATTATTTTATCTGCTTTTATAACTACTTTATTTGATCTGATATGCATCCACACCCTCAGAAAATGATGTATGCTTTAAACTGATCTAATCCTTTTACATCTATATCTGTTGGTTCTCCCACATGTCTTTAAAACTTCAGTCAATATCAACTGCAATATCTTTGTCAATGACTGACGAAAAGGGGGAGAACAGTTCAAAAACCCTAAACGAAAAATTATATATCTGTTTTGAATGGTGTTGCAGGTGTTAGGGGGAACAACTGCACTAAGAATGGAGGAGTTTGATAGTAAGGGGGAGCAGATATTGGGTTGTGTACATTGGTTCTTTAGAAATTACAAAATTGTGTAAAATGCATGTACACACAATTTAGGATGTGTTTGTCTAGTTACTGTCCTAGTGTGTTTTGGATATTCTGTCACGTAATTGACAAAGGGGGAGATTGAAAGTGCCCTTGCAAGTGTCCTGGTTTGTCAATTAGCGTGTATGTTGAGTCAGTCGGACTGCAGAACCTCACAAGAAGATCAATTCAAGAGTCTGCCTCAAACCGGATGTGTGGAAGCTCGCCATAGGTAAATCTAAGCCTCACATCCCATGTCCCAAAACACCAGGTGAATGAAACCCTTAAAACAAGATAGACATCATAGGGTTTTTAAGTGAGAAAACTTCTTTCAATAATCAGAAAAATCTCTAAGTTTTCTTGCTCTGTCGATTATATCGATACACATCTCGATATGATCGACCTGCACTGTTAATGTCCTCGGAAAACCAATTGATAAAATTGAATGAGGACTTAATGTGTCCAGCAACTGCATACATATCTGGATGGAATTATTGATGTATCGACACATGTATCGATATCATCGATATTTGAATGTCGAGCCCATCGAAAGTGGCTTGATAATATCGACAGGTAGATATCTGGCGCCCCTATTTTTACTTAAGAAAATCATATATGCTTCGATATATCGGAGCTCCACTTGATACCATCGGTGTTTAAATCTCGATAATATTGGAAGGCTCTCTATGATATCGGTCATGGGCGCATAGTCTTCCAGCAACATTTTTCAAGTGATTTTTCAATTCTGATCGGGGGTCACTCGATTGAATCGATATTCAAATATCGATGGTATCGAGGTCAGATTAATTGCATCAAGAATGACTGTCCAGCAAGCTCAAATGATTAAATCCTTAGATTTATCGATGACATCGACACGACCTTCGATATCATCGGTATTCAAAATTCCGATGATATCGAGTATGCCCCAATCATATCTAATGACCTGAAAAAATTTCATGCAAGTCTCTCTCATTTTTCAAGTGTCAAGGACTCAATCCTTGTATCGATAATATCGGAGTTCGAAATCCGATGGCATCGACACGAGTCTCAATTCCCTCGACCTGCTAACAAAAGGTCTTCAAAAGCATATGACATTGAGTTTGCGTCATCAAGTGGACCACCAATACAATTGAGAGTATACGTTTGATGATATCGAACCCGCTCGATGATATCAAACTCTATCATAAATGTGACCATTTTATATCTGTTGGAACCTTTTTCCTATATAAAGAGAGCTTGTCTATTGTTGCTGGTAGAGAAAGAAGAGAGTGCTTTTGAGTTTTTAACCTTAGATCATATACCCTAAGCCCTTTCTCTCATGGGAGTTCATCTTTCAATCCACCCTCTTCATTGATATTCAATCGAGTGGATTGGGGAATGAACTTATGTATTCAAGGATCCTTTAGCTACCTCCTTAATGACAATCATTAAGTTGGGATGCCTTAAATGCATAGATGATTGGAATCGCTCTACCTTCCTTATAGGAAAACATTTATAGATTAGGATTCCATCATAACCTTGACCCAACCCGTCACCACATATTGGTATATCATTTGTGTTGTGAATCAAGGGAGCAGAAGATTCTTCATTAACAAGGAGGAGATCTTCACCACCGTGCTGAATGAGACTCATAAATTTATCTTTAAGTATCTAGAGTCCGGAGGACTCCTTTGATCATTCCTTTGTAGTATTGGGTCTAAGGTGTTTCTCACCCTTTAAAGTCTTCAAGGAGGCCTCCGACGGGAGTGTACATGGTGGGTACGTTGTGTGGACCCTTGCTCTGTGGAGAGCATAAACATTTGGTTAGAGGTGAACCAGTAAAACCTTGGGTTTGAGGTGAACTGTGTAAAACCTTAGGTTTGAGGTGAACCGTGTAAAAACCTCCGTTAGGGTCTTATGGAAGATCCTTGGTCAGTGTGCCTAAAAGTGGGTGCATTATGTTAACCCTTACTCTTGAGAGCATAAACAGTCAGCCTCAGTGCAGGTTGTAAAGGTTATCAGGAGTGGAGTAGACAAGTAGTCGAACCACTATAAAAATGATCGTGTTTGCGATTGTTATCCTCTTGTGCATATGATTTATTTCAATGCCTTCATATCATTATATCTAAGATCACACCTCACACACATACATAGTCATATCCATCATAAACTAGGTTGTATTTTATTAATTCGTGAATAGTTTGTGATTGGATCCTCTACCGGGCTTGGAAGCCAGTAGAGTTACATTTGAGTAATCCTGATGATTACATATTCATACGATTAGTGTAATGAGATTTTTAAATACATTCTAAAAACTTTAAAAAGTCCTATTCACCCCCTTCTAAGACATATTGGCATATTCCTACTTCAACTTGAAGAGGTCTTCACCGCTATTTCATAGACCGCTTTAATCGATGGGGTTACATGGATGCTAATTAAACCCGATTACACTTGTTATTTTTGCACTTTTAGGCCACCCATGTATATTTATTTTGTTCATTATTGGAGTATACATGTATATGCTTAACCTGGTAATGTGTTCACACTCTGGAGACCTACATTAGTTTATATATTTTATATATCTATCACAGTCTTCTATTTGTGAAATTTAACTATCTCTAGAGTATGATATGCTGTTTGGTATAATCTCACTCATGTTTAAAGCACTAATACAGACAACTTTTAATCATCATTATTCATGTTGCATAAGTGATGTGTTGGAACTTGGGAGTTGGGCTCCTGCTTGACCCCTGATTTTCAGGGCGTTACAGCACGTGGGATCACGTGATCCCATCCCTCGTAATCCATCCTAATCCGTTTTGCCCAAACACGCCTAAAAAGGTGATATATTAAATTGGTACATTTCACTAAACTCCCATTGAATCAAGACTTGAGAAAAACTTTCTCAAGCATTTGTTGATGGTGTTATTTAAAATCTTAACTTAGCACTTGTTCACAACCCCAAGTGTAGGGTCGCAATGTAGTAATAATCTCAGTAAGGCCGAGGTCGAATCCACATGGACTGATCTTGTATGTTTCTGAAATTAACTAGAAGTAGAACTAGAAGAAGATGTAAAACCAATTCTGAAGTGATTACGAGAGTAATTGTGAATTAAGTATTTAAAACTAAGAATTTAAAGGTAGGAACTAAGGTACCAAGATCCACTTGTAGTGATCAAGGAGCCCTCTAGCTTGATTCAAGTAACATAATTAGAATTGGAGTCATATCCTATCCAATTAAAAAATATATCAATAAAACTAAATCAGAACTTTCATTAGTCTAATTTTTAATGAAGGAGAACTATGATAATTGGTAAGGATTCCATCACCATACCATGCCCGGGAGACAATGGTAAACAACAGGATTTACCAATCCCATAATCTAAAAGCAGGAGAATATTAAAGATTAGGAAGGATTCCATCACCCTACCATGCCCAAGGGACGATAGTGAACAATAGGACTTACTAATTTCACAATCTCAAATCAGAAAAATAAGATACTTAAAGCTATTGCAGATCTATTATAATTTAGAGTCACAATAAAACATTAAAAACTGAAAGTATTCCTTTAAAGTCAAATTAGAATCAAAGAAGGTTTAACATAAACATGAATTAAAGTAAGAGAAATATCCCATTACGCTACAAGCTTCACCTCTTAGCCCTAGCTAAGAGGTTTAGCCAACCATAGACATAATTGGACCAAAGTCTCTTAAGAAAAATATGAAAACAACTAAAGAAGAAGAAGAAAACTCTTAACAACAGCTTCTCCACCCTTTTGCTCCACTCCTTAAACCCTAGAAGATGCCTAAGAACATCCTAGGGAGTCATTAGGGAGTCATATTTATAGTTGTGGAACTCCAACTTTCACACCAAAACTTAAACTAAACTTGTCTTATAGTTCATCTTTTAGTTCCCTCATTTATTCCTCCAGCTTTTGATTTTTCCATTGATGACTTTCACGCTACGTCAACCTTTTTAAAGATTTTTAATATGTAGCCCTTTTCAACGACAACTGTTTTTTAGCTAGGTATTTTCTTTTCTTCCTTTTCAATTCTTCCCATTGAACATGTTGGACAAATTTTCCAGGTTGGTTCCTTCCATGCTTAATAATCATTAAGTTAATAATTCAAATCAAACCGACACTTTAATGTATAAGCTGGATGTGACATGTGAAATTATGACTCAATCAATGTTTAAAACTTCTAATCAAGGATCAATGACTTAATTTTGAGATCTCCCAAGTGACTAAAATCTAAGAGACATAAGGCATCGACATTAAGTATCTTGTAATTTTAATTTATGGATTAACTTTGAGATCACTTAAATTTGCAGAGTTTCAGAAAATTTTCTCAATTTTTCATAACTTCGCCCAAAGACTAAGAAAACAACTGATTAACCTGCTTAATCCACACCCCAACCTAAAATCTACATTGTTCACAATATAAAAAAGAGACAAACATTCAATGCAAGTGAGGCAACGAAAAGAAAAGGGGAAGTGGTGGAAAGGTACTACCTGAAGAAGGAATTCTGAGGTTTTTTTTTTCAAAATATTTCAATATGAAGATGGGTTAGCACAAGAATTAAATCATCAGAAAGCAAACTTTCCTAAATAGCAAAAAGCTAACTATCCTAAATGGCAAAAAGCAAACTATTCTAAACGGCGAAAAATAAACTATCTTAATGTTAAATTCTTTAAAGGTAATAAACCTAACTAGGAAAATAGGAGAAAGCTTGTAACGCCTTGAAAATCGGGGGTTGAGCAGAAGCTTAGCTCCTGAGTTTTAACGTATCACTTATGCAACATAAATAATAATGATTGAATGTTGTTCATATTAGTGCATTAAAAAATCAAGGGTGTTACAAAGCTACTTAGTCATGTCGTAAGGTTCTTCCTCTGGCCAGTATCTTGATAATTTTCTCAGTAGGATTCGTAACAAGATCATCTAAAAGTCCTTTTTACAATAGGCTTAGATGCCCTGGAACATGATTTTTCAGATAAATTTGTGGACCTCAGTATTAAGTTTCCTTTTAATATCCTAAGGTGTCCAAAGTACATATGATTCACCTAAGACAAAGAAAGTTTCAGAGTTAATACAACATGGTGAATCAAATACTATAAATAGATAAAATTCAGAGAAATTCTCAATAGGTGATGTAGTCTCAATATATTTCTAAGTTTCAGGCTTTGGTTCAACGTTCAACTCCTCCTCCCTTAATGGAAAACATTCAAGATTTGTGGAATGAGAGGCTTCAGAATAAGGGTTCTCTCGGTCAATAAAAACCACTGAGGAATTGTTTTGTAAGGTATCCATTATTTCTTTTATAATGGGATCATTTGAATCTACAAAATATGTCAAGCGATCTTCCAAAGAGTGGAAAGATTCAGTTGAGAGGGGATCATTTTCCACATTGAGGTCTGCGATAATATGCCCAATTACTCTTTCATTATCTTCGAGAATTGAGTGAAGCGTGCTCTCTTGCCCTTCTTCTTGGTGAGAATACATCATCACCGAATGTATCTTGCCTTGCCTTGTATAGACAGATTGTGGATCAATAGGCGCATTGATATGATGACTATGTTCATTTATACTAATCAATAAAGGCTTTTTATTATCAAGGTGTAAGACTTAAATCCTAGTCCGTACCATTCTGTTGGCTTCCACGGTCCTATCGGTCAAATTTCGACAACCCTCAACCCATATCCGACGTTTGCGCGTGATCCTAAGACGGGTCCCGCATACCGAAGTCGGCTCAAACAGAAACCTTTATCATAGCGACCGTGCCGTTGCCGCGGTTCTAACGCCGTGACTTGCGCATCGATCCGATACCCAAGGTAGAAGATGTCGGCCTACGTTTGTTTCGAAGAAACGCCGCGCGTTGCGAATCTCGAGGGAACTCTACAAAATGTTCTAACAATCAACCATAAATGCATCCCTTACTCAAGTACAACCACCCCACTCCTCCTTTTCCCATAAGTCAAACCTCTCTCTCCCTCACCATCCATTTCTTTAACAATTTCAAACTAAACCATCCCTCTTTTACCCATTTTTCAAATCACACCATACCATCCATTTTTTTTCTTATTTTATTCTTTTATTCCATTTTCTTAAAGCTCTCTCCCAAGCAACACAAGACACTCCATATGTCCAAGCTTCCCTCTCCCTCCCAAGTGTGGTCCACCTTCTCATCTTCCATCTATCATCTCAACCATCCAAACCCCATCATCCACTGTCCAAGGGGAAGGCAAGGAGCATTGGAGGCCAAGGGAGTAAGGAGAAGGCCTAGAGGTGAGTGATCGTTGAATTTTTACCGCTGATTTCATGATTTATGCGGGGCCCAATTTGATGTATGTGTTGCAATCATATGAGGGACCCATAGTGGCGGGGTCCCTCTATCTATACCGCTCATTTCTCTCCTTTTCTCTCTCTCTCTCTCTCTCTCTCTCTCTCTCTCTCTCTCTCCCTCTTTTATGTTAGGTGTGGCCCACCAGATCCATGCCGATCGTGGACCCACCATGACGGATGCATTTTATTAGTGCCATTCATCTATATCATCCAGGCCATTTAGTGGGCCTAAATGGCTTGGATGATGAGAAAACACAAATATCACGGTGATCCGAATGGGGTGGGTCGCGTACATGTGGGACCCACCATGAGGTCCATGTTTATCCAAGCCGTCCAGCATCTCTGGACGTTGGACGTAGGCGGCTAACATGGAGTGTGTGCGCTGGCATAGGAGTGTACAAACGAGCTACCAAAATAAAGAAAAGGGAAGGAAATGGTGGGCCACTCATGCAGGCCCCACCTTGATGTATGTACTTAATTCAAGCCGTCCATCCCTTTCTTCAGGCCATTTTAGGCATTAAGTTGAAAAATGAGGCCAATTGGGTAATCAAGTGGGCTGTACCATAAGAAATAATGTTGTTACCGTTAAAACCCACCTAGATTCTTCTATTCACCAAAAATACATCGTATATTGGTCTCATTTGGTCGATCATGGGCCGTAGAATCCAATGGCTGGGTTGGATTTTCCTAAGGTGGGCCCCACCTACCAAAAACCATGGGATTTTTCGTTTTTTAAAAAAAAGAAAGTAGGGCAGCAACACCTGTTGCTACCACTGTCAGTGGGCAGGCGAACGGATGGGCTGGCCCTCACGGCCCTAGCTGTGGGTCCCACCGTGATGCGTTTCGAACATCAACATCGTCCATTGTGGGCCCCCCCTTCTAAAAATGTCTTGCCCCAAAAATCAGCCGTATATGGAACTCAAATGGGCCATACCATCTAAAATCATAGGGAGACATGCCTAAAACATATAAAATCACCTGGTGGGGCCTACCTGAAATTTAGGTGCGGCTGAAACTTGGTTTGAACCCTCAGCCAAGTGGAACACTCATAATGGGTGGGCTGGATTTGCGAACCATATTACCGTGGGCCCCCTGAACAAATTGGATGCAAATAAACATTATGGTGGGCCCTGGTCCACGTGACCTTATGAACAGATTGGATGTAAATAAACATCACAGTGGGCCCAGGTTGGGTGGAAAATAAACATTACTGTGGGCCCCGGGTCTGAGTGACCTTATCAATGGGTTAGATGGAAAATAAACATTATAGTAGGCCCCACATGGGACCCACCATGATGCATGTGCTGCATCCAAACCGTTCAACCATTTTGGAAGCCCGTTTTATGGCAGGGGCTAAAGACTGAGTTAGATCCATTGTTCAAGTGGACCCCACCTTAGTATATGTATGAGGCCCATCTTGATTTATTTGTGGCCGTCCATTGAGGCCCACCTTGGTATGTATATAAGGCCCAAGTGACTAAGCCCATCTTGACGTATTTGTGGATCGCTGTTATGGCCCACCTTAATTTACATGTGGCCCATACGATCAAGCCCATCTTGAAATAATTGTGGCCCATTATTGAGGCCCATCTTAGTTTATATAAGGCCCGTTGTTGAGGCCTGCCTTAATAGATATAAGGCCCATGTTATGAGGCCCATCGTGACGTATGCAAGGCCCATGTGATTAGGTACAACTTGATGTATTTGTGGCCCGCCTACTGAGTCCCACTTTGATATATATGGGACCCATGATATGAGGCCCATTTGACGTATTGGATGCCCATGGGTAGAGGCCCAATGAGAAGTACATAAGGCCCGGTGTTGTATGATTCCACCATGGCATATGTTTTAACCTTTATAGCGGGCCATGCCTTAGGAGCAACGATGGTTTGACGTCCACGTTGTAAGGATGATGTTAGTTAAATGTTCACATTGTCACTCTCCCTAGGGCCCATTGATAGGCCTATACCTGTAGTGTGTAGACCGTCTAGGCCCATCTTCGTTTTAATCAGAGCCCATACCACATAACATGTATAGTATAGATCCAAGATTCATGACCATACGCATCATATGTATGCCTGATATGAGAAGTGACTGATCATAGCATATGCCTTCAGGTAAATCGTTCATGGGCTCCCTGATAGGCGAAGTTGCCCTACATGAGCTCACGATATGCATAGGATTGTTGCATGTCTGGTAGTATGATTCATGCACTAGCATTTGTGTGAGTGTGATTATTGTATGCCCTAGCGACATCAGGACCATAGCCTCCACAGACACACGTGGGTGGCTGGATTGGATACCGAAAATATTGTTACTAAGCATCGGGGCTCCATAGATGTCCCTGGGTGAAAATTTCTAAACCCAATGGTACCAGAGGATGACTCTAACATCGAGACCGAGTGGATATATGAGCGCACGAGGGCCGAATACCGAGAGGCCGCATCTCCCACTGTGTCGTGGTCGGTTGGAAAGGGGTGTGACCTTACTCGCTCGAGGGTAGGGGGCAATACTAGGCTGAGTTTGACCAGCTCGTGAATGAGTTCGCTATCGACGTGCTAGTAGGTATTGACAGACTAATGGCCAGGTGGATAGTAAGGTTTCTTACGCTCACTTGGACTGTGCGGCTGGAAGAGCGGTAGTGCCATTTGGAGTGTACTATCTCCCGGTGATTATCCAGAATGAGAACTGTACTGATATAAGGATTGACATGCTTGAGTTGCATCTCGCATCGCATGGTCGTGTTATGACTAATAGCATTCATATCTTGCACCACATAGCCTTGTTACGGCTAATTGCATTCATGTACTCATCAGCATGTTTCCTCATTACTCTGACCTTCCATTCTATGCACACTAATATTGCGCACACACTTACACAGCTCTCTAAGCTGTCTATAAGCTTATGCACGATTGATGTGTGCAGGTGACGCCAGGATGCAGCCGTAGCATAGTAGTAGCAGGGGCGTGCAGTCGAGCTTTTGGAGTTTCCATTATTTTCATTATATTGTATTTCCCTTTCATACGCCTTGTACTCAAAGTTTTTTATCATAGTGGATTTTGTGTTGTTCCTGTGGTTATTGTTCGTGGGTTACGCTCATTACAAATTAAATTGATGATTCGAAATCCTCCTTATAGCATCCCAGGATCGGAACCTAATGTATGGGCGTTGGGAGTCGAGAATGGGGTACTACCAAGGCTGTCGGTACCGGATTCGTCGATCGAAAATTTTGTGAGCCCGGTTTCCGAGTTCGGGGCATGACAGAAGTTGGTATCAGAACATAACTTGAGAATAACCAAGAACAACATCATATGTTTGTTATGAGTTTAGGATGATTAGGTTTGGAGTGCGTAACCTTCTGATTAAGTTCCCTAGCGTGCGATTCTCAAGGTTGATTGGCGTCATTTTTCTTTCCTATACGACATGCCGCCCAGGAGAGTGACCCGATCGACTCCCGCCCCACCACCTGAGGCTCCAGCTTTACCACCTGCACCTCTAGTTCAACTGCCTGAGATCCCTGATCCCCTGCCTGAGGATGACATTCCTCTACCTAAGTCTGATGTGGAGCTGACTGTACTTGTGAGTGCCTCTCAGTTATAGCAGATGCTACAAGCTGTGACAGTCGCACTCCAGGGATAGGGCAGGCGCCTAGTTGTTTCACTAGCTCAGGCAGAGCAGGAGCGCAAGAGTGCCTTACTTCAAGAGTTTCGATAGCTTGACCCTCTGCGTTTTCAGGGAGAGCCAGATCCGACTACCGCTGAGAGATGACGCTCTAAAGTGGAGAAGATATTCGATACTATGACATGTACGACCTAGCAGTGAGTCAGGTTGGCTGTATTCCTTCTCCAGGGTGAGGCAGAGCATTGGTGGACCTCTGTTACTCGTGTCGCAGGACATGATTATATTTGGACATGGGAGAACTTTATTGATCCATTCGAGGAGTAGTACTTCCCTGACCACATCACCGTCAGAGAGCGTTAGAGTTTGAGACTCTAGTGTAGGGGGACATGACCGTGGCATAGTATGTGGCCTATTTTGTGGCACTATAGAGGTTTGCATCATATTTAGTTGATGATGAGGGGCGGAAGGCCCACCGTTTCGAGAACGGCTTACGTTACAGTCTTCGAGGCCGTGTGATTGGGCACGAGCTCCTGACTTTCTAGGCGGTAGTGCGAAGGGCTCAAATTTACGAGACTAAGTGGGCTGGCTCACAGAGCGATCGAGATCAGAGGAGAGGACAGAATTGGAAGAGGCAAGCCCCCTCTAGTAACTCTCAACAACATCGACGACCATAGAGGTACAGGAGCCACCCACCTGATAGAGCACCAGCGGCACCTCTAGCCTCACCCCAACAGCCATTCTCAGGGACCTGTTTTGGATGTGATGGGATAGGATACCGCATATCTGAGTGGCCCCGCCCTCATCTGCAGCAGCCGAGAGCACCACAACAGCCTCCAGCACAGCAGCGACCACGTCAGCAGCAACCCCATAAGAAGCGTCCACAGCCACCTCAGCCGCCGAGGCCCCAACAGCAGCAGAGACAACAGTATAGGCCACCGCAGAGGCAGTAGCAGCACCAGGGACCTCAGAGGGGATAGGCACCTCTCCAGCCAGCTCATGCTAGATTTTATGTAGCTCAGCAGGACTCACAGACCTCTGGAGGAGTCGTAAAGGGTATACTTTTAGTCTCTTCATGCATCGCACGTATACTGTTTGATTCCGGTGCTTCACACTCATTCATGTCTGAGGATTTTTGTCAATCGTCTGGATTGCCGACAGAGTCTTCTAGTGAGGGATTGACCGTATCGACACCCTTAGGAAAGACCACAGTATTGGGCAGTTTTTGTTCGTCTTACCCCGTGTTAGTGGGAGAGATTTTCTTGCCCGCTGACTTGTACATGTTCTCGATGTCAGATTATGACGTTATCTTGGGCATGGATTGGCTTGCTGAGTACTATGCCATCTTAGATTGCTCCACGAAGACAGTCATATTTTACATACCAGGCTTGCCGCAGTTTTATTTTTTTGTTGAGCCCAGAGGAGAGCCATTGTTATGCTTGATGTCCTACGCCTTTGAGGAGTCTGTTGTAGCATGTATTGACCAGTTGCCGGTTGTCTGTGACTTCCCCGACGTGTTTCAGGAGATTCTAGGATTGTCGTCGCGCCGTTATATTGAGTTTTAAATAGATCTTGTGCCTGGTACCGTGCCTATCTCGAAGGCATCATACCGTATGGCACTGATGGAATTACGTGAGCTGCAGCGCCAGTTGGACGAGTTGTGTGAGTTGAGATTTATTCGTCCGAGCAATTCACCTTGGGAAACACCAGTACTCTTCGTCAGGAAGAATGATGGCTCATTGAGGCTCTGTGTAGATTACCACGAGCTCAACCGGGTCATGATCAAGAACAAGTACCTGCTCTTAAGGATAGATGATTTGTTTGACCAGCTGCAGGGTGCACAGTTCTTTTCGAAGATTGACTTGTGTTCCGATTATCATCAGATTCGAGTCCGAGAGGAGGACATCCCGAAGATGGATTTCAGGACTCGTTATGGTCATTTTGACTTTCAGGTCATGTCCTTTGGACTGACCAATGCACCCGCGGTCTTCATGCAGTTGATGAATGAGGTCTTCCGTCCATATCTCGATTAGTTTGTTGTAGTTTTCATCATCGACATTCTGATATATTCGAGGACCCGTGAGGACCATATGCAGCATCTGGAGATCGCGTTGCAGACCCTCCGTGCCCACCAGCTATACGTGAAGCTAGAGAAGTGTGAGTTTTGACAGGAGGAGGTGAAATTCTTCGGTCACATGGTAATGAGGGAGGGTGTCGCAGTGGACCCCTCGAAGGTTAAGGAAGTGCGTCAGTGGGGCCAGCCTACGACTGCGTCTGAGATCCATAGTTTCCTTGGTTTAGTAGGATACTATCGGCGTTTCATTGAGGGTTTCTCTCGTATTGCAGCCCTGTTGACTAGGTTGACTCAGAAGGGCGTAGATTTTGTTTGGACTGACACATGTGAGTAGGCATTCGTGGAGCTGAAGGACTGTCTGACATCCGCTCTTGTCCTCACTCTTCCCTCTAGGAGTGATGGATTTTTTATATTTACCGATGCCTCACATATTGGATTGGGCGTTGTTCTGATGCAGCACGAGAGACTAGTGGCTTATGCGTCTCCTCAGCTCAAGGTCCATAAGCTGAACTACCCCACACACAATTTGGAGCTGACAGCAGTCGTCTTCGTACTAAAGGTGTGGAGACACTATCTCTATGGGGTTAAGTTCGAGCTCTTCTCTGACCACAAGAGTTTAAAGTATTTATTCTCTCAGTCCGAACTGAACATGAGACAGAGACGTTGGATGGAACTCCTGAAGGACTATAATTTCGACCTCCAGTACCACCTAGACAAGGCGAATGTGGTGGCGGATGCTCTCAGCCGTCAGCCACGAGGCCTGGTGGCACACATGATGATTCGGGAGTGGAGGATGCTCGAGGATATAAAAGAATACGACTTCGATTTTGGTCTGCAGTCTTCTATCGTTCAGCTATCGAGCCTGTTGATTCAACCCTCTCTTGTCACAAGGGTGATCGAGGCTCAGCAGACAGATGAGTCGTTACAGGATTATTGAGCAGAGGCAGCATCTGAGATTCAGACAAATTGGCAGATTGGTTTTAATGGTGGACTTCTCTTCAGAGGTCAATTATGTCCCAGATATTCCTGAGTTGCACAGAGATCTTATGACTGAGGCACATCGATCATAATTTTTTATCCACCCTGGCTCGAGAAGATGTACTGTGATATGATGAGAATATTTTTGGGCGAGGATGAAGCACCAGATCACCAATTTTGTTGCCGAGTGTGACACATGCCAGCATGTCAAGGCCGATCATCAGAGACCCCCTGGTCTATTACCGTTGAGCGTCCTAATGTGGAAGTGGGAGCACGTATCGATAGACTTTATCATGGGTTTGCTGAGGACTCAGCGCGGTCATGACGCTATCTGGGTTGTCGTGAACCATCTGACGAAGTCAGCACATTTTCTTACGATCCATGAGACTTGGCATACGGACCGGCTCGCCAGGCTATTTGTTGAGGAGATAGTGAGACTGCACAGCGTTCTAGTCTCGATCATTTCTGACCGAGATCCGAGGTTCACATCTCAGTTTTGGAGGAGCTTTTAGAGAGCGATGGGCACTGATCTATAACTCAGTACTGCGTATCATCCACAGACCGATGGTCAGACCGAGAGGGTCAATCAGATACTTGAGGATATGCTTCGGGCCTGTGCTATTGATTTCGGAGGTAGCTGGGATGAGCATCTACGATTGGCTAAGTTCGCATACAACAACTGTTATCAGGTGACCATTGGCATGACTCCTTTTGAGGCATTGTATGGAAAACCATGCAGATCTCTAAATTGTTGGACTGAGGATGGAGAGTAGCGTCTCCTAGGTCCTGAGCTTGTGCAGCAGACATCAGAGGCTATCGATATCATCAGGCAGAAGATGCGCACAGCTCAGATTCGGCAGAAGAGTTTTGCTGATTGCATGCGTCGTCCTTTGGAGTTTACTGTTAGGGATAAAGTGTATCTCAAGGTCTTGCCCATGAAGGGCGTAATTCGGTTTGAACCGAAGGGTAAGCTTGTCCCGAGATTTATAGGACCTTTTGAGATCACTGGGCGTGTTGGCGTTGTGGCCTATCGGCTTGCCTTACCATCTGAGTTGTGTGGTGTCCACAACATTTTTCATGTCTCTATGCTGAGGAAGTGTGGGTCAGACATCATTCCAGTTATTGATTGGCAGCCGTTAGAGGTTCGTGAGGACGCTTCTTACATTAAACAGCCAGTTCGTATCCTTGATCGGAAGGAGCAGATCCTCCGGACCATGGTCATTCATTTGGTGAAAGTTCAGTGGTGTCACCATTCTGTTGATGAGGCATCTTAGGAGCGTGAGGCTGAGATTCGAGAGCGCTATTCTAATCTCTTTGATGATTGATTTTATGTTGTATTTTGTAAACTATCTCCGATTTCTTGTGATGATGCAATGTTCCTTCTTCCTTATGAGTTATATCTGGTTGCGATGATTGTGTAAATTTCAAGGATGAAATTTTTATATGGAGGGGAGAGTTGTAAGACCCACATCCTAATCCATACCATTCCATTGGCTTCCGCAGTTCTTCCGGTTGAATTCTGGCAACCCTCGACCCGTGCCAGCGCAGATCATTTTTGCACGATCCTAAGACAGGTCCCGCATACCGAAGTTAGTTCGAATCAAAACCTGTATCATAGCGACCACACTGTCCCCGCGGTTCTAACGCCGTGACTCGCGCACCGATCCGATACCCAGGGTAGAGATATCGGCCTGCGTTTGATTCGAAGAAATGTCACGCATTGCGAATCTCGAGGAAATCTCTACAAAAAGTCCCAACAATCAACCATAAATGAATCCCTTACCCAAGTACAACCACCCCACTCCTCTTTTTCCCACAAGTCAAACCTCTCTCTCCCTCACCATCCCTTTCTTTAAAAATTTCAAACTAAACCATCCCTCTTTTACCCATTTTTCAAACCACACCATACCATCCATTATTTTTCTTATTTTATTCCTTTATTCCATTTTCTTAAAGCTCTCTTCCAAGCAACCCAAGATACTCCATACGTCCAAGCTTCCCTCTCCCTCCCAAGTGTGGTCCACCTTCTCATCTTCCATCTACACCTTCTCATCTCTCATCTCAAACATCCAAACCCCATCATCCACCGTCCAAGGCGAAGGCAAGGAGCATTGGAGGCCAATGGAGCAAGGAGAAGGCCTAGAGGTGGGTGATCGTTGAATTTCTACCACTGATTTCATGATTTATGTGGGGCCCAATTTGATGTATGTGTTGAAATCATATGAGGGACCCATAGTGGCGGGGTCCCTCTATCTATGCCACTCATTTCTCTCCTTTCCTCTCTCTCTGTCTCTCTCTCTCTCTCTCTCTCTCTCCCTCTTTTATGTTAGGTGTGGCCCACCAGATCCACACCGATCGTGGACCCACCATGACAGATGCATTTTATTAATGCCATTCATTTGTATCATCTGGGCCATTTAGTGGGCTTGGATGATGAGAAAACATAAATATCACGTTGATCCGAATGGGGTGGGCCGCGTACATGTGGGATCCACCATGAGGTCCATGTTTATCTAAGCCGTCCAACGTCTCTGGACGCTGGATGTAGGTGGCTAACATGGAGTGTGTGTGCTGACATGGGAGTGTACTAACGAGCTACCAAAAAAAAAGGGAAGGAAATGGTGGGCTACTCATGCAGGCCCCACCTTGATGTATGTATTCAATCCAAGCCATCCATCCCTTTCTTCAGGCCATTTTAGGTATTGACAGACTATTGGCCAGGCGGATAGTGAAGTTTCTTACGCTCACTTGGACTGTACGGTTGGGAGAGCGGCAGTGCCATTTGGAGTGTACTAAACCCCGATGATTATCCAGAATGAGAACTGTACTGATATATGATGAGGATTGGCATGCTTGAGTTGCATCTCGTATCGCATGGCTATGTTATGGCCGATAGCATTCATATCTTGCACCGTATAACCTTGGTATGGCTAATTGCATTCATGTACTCATCAGCATGTTTCCGCATTACTCTGACATTGCATTCTGAGCATGCTTATATTGCGCACACACTTACACCGCCCTCTAAGATTTATATAAGCTTATACACGATTGATGCGTGTAGGTGATGCAAGGACGCAGCCGTAATATAGTAGTAGTAGTAGCATGCAGTCGAGCTTTTGGAGTTTCTGTTATTTGCCTTATATTGTATTTCCCTTTCATACGCCTTGTACTCAAAGTTTTTTATCATAGTGGATTTTGTGATGGTGTTCTTTTAGTTATTCTTCCTAGGTTATAGTTTTGGTTATGCTCATTACAAATCAAATTGATGATTCAAAATCCTCCTTGTAGCATCCCAGGATCAGAACCTGATGTATGGGTGTCAGGAGCCGAGAATGGGGTACTACGGAGGTTGTTGGTGCCGAATTCTACGATTGAAAATTTTGTGAGCCCGGTTTCCGAGTTCGAGGTATGACACAAGGGATGATTGCTCAATTGGTGGCCTCTGTTAGGTAGTTTCAAATATCGGAGTCACATTAAGTGATTCATCCATCTTCCTAATCAAATCATCATCTAAATTAAGGAAGTAGTCTAAATACACCTCAAAAGAGTTAGAAGGGTCAATTGAAATGGGCTCATCCTCTACATTTAAATCAAACATGTAACATGAGTGGAGAAGATCATTATGGTCGACAACTTCTTGTATCTCTTGATCATTTACTTAGGCCAAACTTGAGATCGATTCCAGGGAAATTTGGGCTATAAATTCATGAGTATTGTAAGACCCGTATCCTAGCCCGTACCATTCCTTAGGCCTCCGTGGTCCTCCCGGTCAAATTTTGGCAACCCGCGATCTGTTATCGGCGTTTACGTGCGATCCTGAGTCGTGTCCTATATATTAAAGTCGGCTCGACCCGAAACTTATACGCTTACGACCATACCGTCGCCGTGATTTCGATGGCACATCTCACGCATCGAGGCGATACCCATGCCACGAGATGTGGGCTTGTGTTTAGTTCGAAGAAAATATCACATGTTGTAATTTTGAGAGAATCTCTACAAACGTCGCGTCAATCCATCAATCAATCAAAGTACAACCCATCACTCCATCCCATCCCCAAGTACAATGATATTTTAATTTAAACTAATCTAATTTAAATGATTTTTAAACTCGCAAGTATACGAATCAAATATAGATGCGGTACGTATTACGAGATAGTTTTCATGAGAACTGGTTGTCACAATTTGAACTTTAAGACTCTTTTTAACTAATCCAACAAATATTTGAGCTAGTAATTAAATAAACTTAACAAAAATCAATGGAAAAGTAACCGAAAGCAATAAGAAAAATTCAATCAAAGAGAAGACTAGGACTTTCGAATCAATGACTAATTATCATAACCCTTGTTTTACCTGTTGATTCACCCTAATTCAGATTGATATTAAAATAAATAAAGCACACTCTATGTCCTTGGTCGGGCACACAGAATGTATAATCCCTTAGAGCATTTGGATCACATGTTTTCATTCATGGTCGGGCATGGAGAGATGTAGATTCCTGTTTCTTCCTCTATAGGAAACCTGTTCATGGTCAGACACAAGCACCTAGATAAGATTTCAAACAACATCCATATCTAGACTCTGGTTAAACTCATAGAATGGAGAAGTACAGAAATTCTAGTTAAGCACACTAAAGAAAGAAATAAGTAAATCAGATTCAGATAAATTTAACACATAACAAGAACTATTCAAATTAGGGGCTTCATTTTAGCCCTAGCTACAAGATTAGTAATCCATAAAATCAAATAAAAAGAATGAACTATAAGATTTAAACAATAAAAACATCTCCCTTCTCTCTCTTCTTCCTTCCTCTCTCTGTGGCTCTCCCCAAGCTCTAGCTTCCCCTCATCTACATTTTGTAGCTCTTTTTATAGCTGCTGGAGTGGTGAAAATTGGATTTAAAAAGCTGTCGCACGCGCAGTGAAAGCCTTTTCACAGCCAAGTTCGGGGCTTCATAACTCTCGTGTTCCTTGCATTATGTCTATAAAATCAACGTCTTTTGCGATGTTTTTAACTGCTCTACACCATGGACGGCTTGGATCAGCCATATGATCAAAGATGGTGACCCACAACCGCATGGAAAAGTCAGTTTTCGCAGATGTGCGAAAGCTTTCGCACTCTTTCGCTGTCGTGATCCGTGGGCCCCACAAGCATTTTTGGAAAAATCCACCCCGTCCATTAGATTCAAGATGAAATTTCAATCAAGAATGGATGGTTTTGAACGTCCATTAAAGTGGCCCAGAGAAGAAATCATTCAAAAATCACTTTTAAACGTCACAGGGCAGTCCGTTTGTGGCCCCTGTATCACACAAGTGAGTATGCATGGGTGTGAAAGGTCAGCATGATTTTGTAGTGCTCGAAGCCATCTACAAGATGGACGGATTGGATCGGCCGTACGGGCCATAGCTGGGGCCCACAAGCATTCGTAAAATCGGCCAGCGTCAATTATGCAAAATGGAAACTTCTGCTTTTGGAAGTCGTTCGCGGGCGGGCGCGGGTCATTGTTCGCTGATCGCGTCCACGGATTTAGTGCACGGCATGCACTCACGTGCTCTATGCGCATGCCATGTATACAGGGTCCATCGTGATGTTTCTAAGAAATCTGCACCGACCATCCTTTTTCACGTATTATTTAAACCATCAAAACTAATTTTGAAGTATATCCAGGTAGCAGGCGGGCCCCAAATTAGAGATTTATGGGCTGATCTGTCTGTTGGACTACTTCTCAAGATCTTCAATGGCTGAAGTTTTACGTGTACGGTTAATTTATGACCCTCATCCCATATATGAAGTCTTGTGTTAATCCGATGGCAGGAACCTTGTGATCTTGCATTTTGGACCATTTTCGGGCCTCTTTAACATGAACAGCTTGATTTCCTCGGATCCCTAACGTGTAAATTCTTCAATCTTAGTCCTCTGGAGTCCGTCCCTTGCTCTGGTGACTTCAGAGCATCAAATTCACGCTTTTAGTACTCTTTTTCAGTCCACGCTCCTGATTACATCTTGCTATAAAAACACAAATAAAATATGACATTAAGCATTATCATGTACGTGAAATCAGGCAATAACTAGGGTCTGATATGCAATATTCGACCCTCATCACAACCCCCAAATAGCATTTTACTAGTCCCGAGCAAAACATGCGAAAAATAATTTTAGAAATAAAAGACAAATCCTGTAAACCTGAGTGAATTGTGAACAAATAATTGAGATGGGAAATTTCTAAGATTCATAAATGATTAGTATTTACTTTTGGAATCAAGCTCATGATAAATTTCATAATCAAGTTCAAAATATTAATCCATCAATTGGAACATTCTAAACATTGAGTTCCATGAGTGTATAGTGTAATCTCAGCTTATAATCATTAAGAGATCCAATTGTCAATTTCATGTTATCATTGGTAATTAACAACAGAATTCATGACAACCTAAACCAACACTTGCCTTAACTTTTCATTCTATCAGTCTTTGATTTTTTATATGAACAGTAACGCCAAGGAAGGAAATCAAATCCTTACCTATAGGTAGCAAACCTATGGCAAAGATTTTTCGCTTAACCCTTTCTTTTTTTATCAAATGTCAACCATAGGGGACAAAATCTACACTTATAGGGAGCAAACCTATGGTGAAGATTATTCAACTTACCCATTCAATTCTTCTTATTGAACTGATACTAAAAAATTTGTTTTTTAGGCTGGTTTCTTTCATGCTTAGTGATTACCAAGTTAATCATTCAATTATCGAACTGGAACCTTAATGTGTAAGCGAGATGTGATACGTGAAATCATGATTCAATCAATATTTAAAACTTCCAACCATGGGTTAACAATTCAAAATTAACTGTGAAATCTAACAGATGGCTGAATCCAAGAGTCATAAATTACCAACATTACATATCTTTTAATTCTAAATCCATGATGGTCGTCAAAATCACTTCAAATTCACAAGAAATTTCAAAAAAAAATAAAAATTTTCACAATTTTTGCTCAAGACCAAGAAAATACTGATTAGTTTACCTAATCTCTCATCCCTAACTTAAAATTTAAATTGTCCTCAATGTAAAAGAAATAAGCATGCAATGCACATGGGGCAACGAAAGTAAATGAAAAGTGATGGAAAGATAGTACTCGAATGAAGGGATCAAGAGAGATTTTTCAAGAGATCACTATGCGAGAGCAGGTCAGTGTGAGAGTGAAGACAGGAAAGTAACTATCCTAAAACAACATATGAAGCAAACTAACATAACGACATAAAACCGTCTATCCTAAAACAACATAAAGTAAATTACCCTAGTCTTAAGAAAGAAAGTAAAAACTACTCGATCATGCTGTAAGGTTCCTCTTCCAGCCAATATTTTGATAAGTTTCTCAGTAAGTTCCTCAACAGGATCATTCAAAGCCCTTTTTGCAATAAGTTTGGACGCCCTGGAACATGACTTTCCAGAGGACTTATGTACCTCATAAGAAATTTTCTATTGAATTGTTTGAGGTATCCAGAATATATACGATTCACCTGTGACAGAAGAAGTTTCAACGTTAGTATTCCATGGTGAATCAGAGACCACACGTAAATAAAATTTAAAAAACTTTTAAAAAAGTGTAGTCTCAACATATTCCGAAGTTTCACTCTTCGGTTTAATTTTCAGTTCCTCTTCCTTTAATGGTAAACATTGAGAGTCTGGGGAAGGAGGGGCTTCAAAATGAAGGTTCTCTTGGTCAGTGATAACTACCAAGGTATTGTCTTGCGAGGCAGTCACTATTTCTTTTATCATAGGTTCAATTGAATCTACAAAGTGTGCCAACCAATCATCCAAAAGAGTTGGGAAGTTCAACTGATCATGAATTATTTTCCACATTAGAGATTGTAGTGATCTGCCCAAGGAATCCATCATCTTTGAAAGTGGATGGAGGTATACTTTCTTGCTCCAATCCTGCACAAACAATCTCAAGGTCAAGAAACGATGTATTGATGTGAGGACTTTGTTCATTGATACTACTCAGAAGAGGCATCGAATCGCCAAAAGTGTATGACTCAGATGGTGGCCTCAACTGAGTGGTTTCAACTTCTAGAGTCATATCAAGCGGTTCATTTATTTCTCGAATCATATCATCATCCAATTCAGGGGGAGTGGCCCAAACATGTTTCACAAGAGTTAGAAGGGTCGGTTGTAATGAGCTCATCCTCCACTTTTAAATCAGATATGTTAGGTGAGAGGAGTGTCTCATTTTGAATGACCACTTCATAAACTTCTTGATCACTGACCTGGACCATACTTGAGATTGATTCTATGGGAATTTGGGCTGAACATTCATTATCATCATCCCAATACATATCATCATCTAATTCCTTGTCGTGTCCACCTGGGATGAGATTGCTTTCCTCACATTCTATTCCTAAATTGGGTTGAGGTTTGAATAAACTGACATCTTTCTCATCATTGAAATCCTGTGTGTCATGTAAGGAAGGTGTGTCATCATCACTGTATTTGAAAGATACCTACATCTCTTGACCATTTCTTTGAACCGTCATCGAGATCCGTTCATTTGGAAATTGAACCATATGCTCATTGACATAATTCAACTCTTCATCCGAAATTTCAGAGTGTTTCAAAAGTGAGTGAGGATTACCTTCCTCGCATTGTATTTCTGGATTGCGTTGTGGCTGAGATGAACTAGCTTCCATTAGCGCATTATAAGTAGGGAATCTAAAGGAATAATCAACAGGTTGTGGTCGGAATGAATTAGTCTCCATTGGCCTATTAATGTGTGATTAAAGTGCATCTAATAATTTCATCAAGTCAAAGTCTGTGTAACTCGGAGATGACTTCTCTTAGATCGTTTCTGGTGGATATTCAGAAGTAGGGAACCCAAGAGAATAATCATTATAACATGTTGTTGGTTCATTTTTCTAATTTTGATGTTTCTACTGATTATAGTCATACGGATCATAGGTGTGAGAATCTGATGGTTGATAATAGTCTTCACGCCTATAGTTATGATAATGTCAATACTCACATACTGTCTTATTAATTCGTGGGGTGTAATTATTCTCCCATATATGATTGAGTAAGGACTTCTTAACTAGTGGATCATTAGATTCCGATTGGTTCTCGATGATAGTTTCAGAAAAATGTTGAGACATAGGTTGATTTCTACCATAATTATTATCCCAATATAAATTTTTCTTCTCAGCATACTGACGTTCCCACTCATTCATATACATGGTGAAACCTTAATTCTAAATCTAATCCTAGGACCAGTTAATTTCAGAAAGCAATGTAGGAAAGAAAACTAAACTAAGAAGCAACTTAAGAGAAATAAAATTAAAACTAAAAATTATAAAATCCTAAAAAATAAGATAAAACTATATAAACAAGAATTGGAAGAAAGAACCCAGAAAAGGATATGATTGATGTCTGAAGATTTGGGAAGTTCCTCCTTTTGAAGATAATCTTATTTAACAGCTTCCTTTCTCAATTCCTGTTAATAAAATAAAAATAAAAACAAATTAAGTTTCCTAAAATAATGTTAGAAAATTTCTAGGGCTATGAATTATGATAAGAAAGAATCCTAAATCCAATTTGGACCGAAACAGTTCCTGGTAATGGTGCCAAAAACTTGATGTTTTAATTTAAACCAATCTGATTTAAATGATTTTTAAACTCGCATGTATACGAATCAGATGTAGATACGGTATGAATTACGAGATCGTTCCCACGAGGACTAGTTGTCACAATTCGAACTTCGAGACTCTTCTTAACTAATCCAACAAATATTTGAGCTAGTGATTAAATAAACTTAATAAAAATTAATGGAAAAGTAACCGAGAGCAATAGAGAAAATTCAATCAAAGAGAAGACTATGACTATTGAATCCACCTCTAATTACCCTGACCCTTGTTTCACCCTGATTCAGATTGATATAAATTTAGTAAATAAAGCAAACTCTATGTCCTTGATCGGGCACACAGAATGTATAATCTCTTAAATCATACAGATCACATCTTGTCTTCCATGGTCAGGCATGTAGAGATGTAGATTCCTATTTCTTTCTCTATAGGAAACCTGTTCATGGTTAAACATAACCAACTAGATAAGATTTCAAACAACATACATATTTAGACTCTAGTTAAACTCATAGAATGAAGAAGTACAGAAATTTCAATTAAGCACACTAAGAAAGAAACAAATAAATTAGATTCAGATAAATTCAACAAATAACAAGAACTATTCAAATTAGGGGCTTCATCTCAGCCTTAGCTACAAGATTAGCAATTCATAAAATCAAATAAAAAGAAGGAACTATAAAATTTAAATAATAAAAACATCTCTCTTCTCTCTCTTCTTCCTTCCTTTCTCTGTGGCTCTCCCCAAGCTCTGGCTCCCCCTCATCCATGTTTTGCAGCTCTTTTTATAGCTACTGGAGTGGCTGGAGTGGTGGAAATCGGATTTGAAAAGCTATCGCATGCACAGCGAAAGCCTTTTTGTAGGCAAGTTTGGAGCTTCATAACTCTCGTGTTCCTTACATTATGTCTGTAAAATCAACGTCTCTTGCGACGTTTTTGACTTCTCTATACGATGGACGGCTTGGATTGGCCATATGATCAAAGATGGTGACCTACAACGGCCTGAAAAAGCAAGTTTTCGTGGATGTGCAAAAGCTTTCTCACTCTTTCGCTGTCGTGATCGGTGGGCCCCACAAGCATTTTCGAAAAAA
Source organism: Magnolia kwangsiensis (assembly GCA_037074715.1). NCBI lineage: Eukaryota > Viridiplantae > Streptophyta > Magnoliopsida > Magnoliales > Magnoliaceae > Magnolia > Magnolia kwangsiensis. The sequence goes on along the minus strand of CM073582.1, from coordinate 70,180,338 downwards.
TTCACTCCGTCCATTAGATTTAAGACGAAATTTCAGTCAAGAATGGATGGTTTTGAATATCCATTGAAGCGGCCCAGAGAAGAAATCACGCAAAAATTACTTTTAAACATCGTAGGGCAGTCCGTTTGTGGCCCTTGTATTACACAAGTGAGTATGCATGGGCGTGAAACGTCAGTATGGTTTTGTAATGCTCGAAGCCATCTACAAGATGGACGAATTGGATTGGCCGTACGAGCTATGGCTGGGGCCCACAAGCATTTGCAAAATCGACCATCGTCGATTACCTAAAACAGAAACTTTCGCTTTTGGAAGTCGCTCGCGAGCGGGCGCGGGCCAGTGTTCGCTGACGGCATCAGCGGGTCTAGTGCACGGCATACACTCACGTGCTCTATGCGCACGCCATGTATACAGGGTCCATCGTGATGTTTATCAGAAATCTGTACCGACCAGCCTTTTCCACGTATTATTTAAACCGTCAAAACTAATTTTGAAGTATATACAGGTAGCAGGCGGGCCCCAAATTAGAGATTTATGGGCTAATGTGTCTGTTGGCCTACTTCTCGAGATCTTCAATGGTTGAAATTTTACATGTACGGTTAATTTATAACCCTCATCCCATGTATGAAGTCTTGTGTTATCGGATGGCAGGAACCTTATGATCTTGCATTTTAGATCATTTTCGGGCCTCTTTAACATGAACAGCTTGATTTCTCGGATCCCTGACGTGTAAATTCTTCAATCTTGGTCCTCTAGAGTCCATCCCTTGCTCTGGTGACTTCAGAGCGTTAAATCCACGCTTTTAGTACTCTTTTTCAGTCCACGCTCCTGATTACATTCTGCTATAAAAACACAATTAAAATATGATATTAAGCATTATCATGTACATGAAATCAAGCAATAACTGTGGTCTGATATGCAATATTCAACCCTCATCATACAATCACCCTCCCTAAATATCAACACTCTCTCTTACACAAGTACACATCCATCACTCACTCACCCATCACACCCCATCACTCACCTATCCCTCTCTCTCTTACACCTCTCTCTCTCTCTCTCTCTCTCTCTCTCTCTCTCTCTCTCTCTCTCTCATTTCCTCCTAAGCAACCTACGTCTAAGCAAGCTCCAAGAGAGAGCTTTATGTGGCCCACTTCCATTCTCCCATCCCCACCTTTTAAAACCCTATCTCGACCGTTAAATCAATCTCCTTGGAGCTCTAAGACTTATTGGAGAAAGGAAGAGTTCAAGATATAGAAGTGGGTGCATCTTTAGAGTAAATTTCTCCATTTTTTATATGTGGCCTACCAGACGATGTGTGGTAGATCCAGACCATCCAACGGTAAGGACGCCCCTGCAGTCCATGTTATTGGAAGTACGGTGGCCTTTCGGGACTGTTTGAAAGGAAGGCACAAATATCAGCTTGATTTGGGGTGGCCCACTCACGTGAACCCCACCTGTATGTGTTGTATTTGTACCATAACCCGTGGGCCAGCAAGGCCGACCATATGTGGACGCAGGGCCCACTGTAATGCATTTTATCCGGACGTGGATTTCCTGGGAAGCCTTTCGCAGGAACTTCCTGCTCAAGGATGCTGGGTTGGCCCACTGAAATGTACGTGAGAAATTCATTCCGTTCATACGTTTTCAAACTCATTTTAGAACGTTGAGACAAAAAATGAGATGGATACAAAACTAAGGGAGTCACACGAGAGGGGAAAATTGAGAAAATAAATTTCCACAGTTGAAACCTTCCTAGTTTCGATCTTGCTGTTTATATGCTATCCAAACCGTTTATAAGGTCGTTCCAAATGGGATTAAGTGAAAAAAACCGAAAATATAGACTGATACGGAACTTTCATGGCCACGAGAATGCTTCAACGGTACTCATCAGATGCCCAATATTTCCTCTCGTGTGGCCCACTTGAGTGTTGGATACACCTATTTTTCGGTAAAACATTATAAAATGAGATCTCAAAAGGGATGGCCAGGGTGGATTTCATACAAATATCTCCTTGGGCCCCACCCAGCATCCTTGCGCAGGAAGTTCCTGCAAATGGCTGTCGCAGGAAATCGGCGTCCATTCTATCCACTCTGTCCAGCAGCCGTGGGACCCATCTAATGTGCGCTAGGCGTCCACACCGCCCTGCAGCTGGGACCCACCTGATGTATATGTTTTGTCCCCACTGACCGCCTGCTGTATGCAGGGTCACTGCGATGTATCTTATCCAGACCATCCAGGTTATGAAGCTGGTGGGCTACCACGTGGAACCCATTATTTATGTATTTTATTCACGTCCAGTCCCGGGACATGGGGCCGCCTGATGTATCTGTTATATCCACACCATCTAGCAAGGGACGGTGATAGACGCACCTGCTATAAGGGGAACGTGGACCCCATCTGATATATATGTTGTATCTCCACACCGTCCAGATCCCTGGACGGTGAGACTACTAGTGTTGTATGTGTTGAATACACACCGTCCATTCTACATGTGTGGGCCCCACATGATGTATCTGTTTTATCCACGCCGTCCAGATGGTGGGCCTTGGTGTGATGCATGTATTGTGTCAGCACCGTCCAGACCTCTGGACGGTGGGACCTATAATGAAGTATGTGCTCTCCACACCGTCCAATGTGGGGTGGTACTGGACGCTAGAGTTGTATAAATCAATAACAACAACAACAATAATAATAATTTATATTATATTATATGTGGTGGCCCTATGTGGGACCCTCCTGAAATGAAAGTGGATTAACTGGAGTACCCTCACCAGCTATAAAGCTATATTGACGTCAGCAAGTCTGTGGGTTTGTGAGGTATGTGTATTACCCACCGTCCTCTGTCTGGGACGGTGGGACCCATCGCATGTGTTTCATCCTCACAGTCCATTTAGACGGATGGTGGGACTCCCACGTGATATATGTGTTTTATCCATACCGTCCAGGTGTTTGGGACAGTGGGCTGCTGTGATGTATGGGTCTTATTCATACCATCCAGCGCTTTGAATGGTGGGACCCACCTCATAAATGTATTGTATATTGATGCTATCCATCTGTATGGCCCACACTGACGTGGGGCCCACCAGATATGTGTTGTATATCCACCGTCCAAATAGGCTGGACGGTGGAGCCTGCAGTGATGTATGTGTTTTAATCCACACTGATGTGGACCCACCTGAATTGTGTGGGAGTGTGGGGTCGGCCCACCTCCTGGGGCAACCCATGTCCTTGTGGGACCCACCATGCATGTGCTTTATCAAGGCCATTCATTTATGGGAACGCCCAAGTGTGGCCAGCGATCCAGCAACCTGCTGGACCTTCCATGATGTATATGTTCATCCATGTCGTCCAGCCATTGGGTGGCCCACCAGGGTTTGGCCCACATCCCAGCTGGGCTGGCCCACTGATAAAGACCACCTTATGTATATGTTTCGTCTAGACTGCCACCCATCTGGAACGGCCAACAACAGAAATTTGCGTGGTTGTTGGCCCCACTCTGATGTATCTGTATAACTAATAGTCCACCTGATTGAGTGTTTGTTTTTGAGCTGGCCCACCTTCCTGAATGGCCCACGTGCCAGTGGGACCCACCATGAGGATGTGTTTCATCCAGACAGTCCATCCATAGGCCGTCCACTCAGGCCCAATTCTGGGCCAGGGCTGATCGTCCAGCACCTTGCTGGAATTACCGTGATGTTCATTTTTTATCCTTCCCATCCATCCGTTTTGAGGTCCACCTAGACAGGGCCCACCTTCTGGTGATCCAAGTCCAGATAGGACCTGATATGTACGTGCCATTATTCAGGCCATCTAAGTATTGGACGTCCAGCAGACCCAGCTAGGCTGGACGTTCAGCCAGTTGAGCGCAGCCGATGTATGTGTTGTCCATTTGGTGGGGCCCATCTGTAATGTGTAGGCCCACCAGAGGCATGTGTTTCATTTAGGCCATCCATCAGTGGGCCGCTCAGCTGGCCCAGCTGCTGGTGGGCTGGCCATCCAGCAGGCAGCCCACCAGGCAATGTATGTTGTACACCATGCTGCCCATTGCTATGGGGCCCATTGATACCGTGTGGGGCCCCCAACACCATGATGAATGTGAGTCATACACATTGTCCGTTCATTTTCTTAGGGTCATGGGCCCCATTGCCTCGAGTGGCCCACCCTGAATGTGGATTATATGTCTACTATTGGGGTTGTTCTATAAGGCCCACCATGACCCATGCGTTGTAGGTGCACCGTCCACCCATTTTATGGACCTCAGGCTGACTTGTAAGACCCACTATGATGTAAGTACGAGATGTCCATCCATTTTCTGGGCTATGGACCATCCCATGAGGCCCACCATGATGAATATGTTATATGTATCCTATCCAAACATTCCCTAGGCCGTGGGCTGCCACATGAGGCCCAATTGGGATATGTAGTCCACCATGATGAGTGTGGTGATGTTTATGATGCTCATCCATTTTCTTAGAGACTATGGGCCCCATTATAGGATAGGTTCTAAATGGGCCATGTCTTGGGAGCAATGATGGTTAAATGTCCCCATTGTAAGAGCAATGGTGGTTAAATGTCCACATTGTAATGCTCCCTAAGGTCCGTTAATTAGGCATATCCTCATCTCCTCTTAGTGGGTTAACCCAAATAGTTGGGCCCTCACCATTATTAGTATGATCTATCTCACCTTAATGGGCTATCCCAAATCATTGGGCCCCCATAATTATTAGGCCCATTCCCAACTTACTTTAGTGGGTTAACCCAAACTGTTGGGCCCCCATTATGGATTGTGCTTTCACCATGCCTTGTAGAACCCACCTCGCTCTTATTGGGCCCTTAGGAAGCTCAGTTTACTATGTGATGGAGAGGGAGAGGAAACCCATCGCTTGTCCTTAAATCCATTCTTGATATGAGCAGGCCACCTAGGCTCATTCTTAATATGATTAGGCCATATAGGCCCATCCTGGTTATGAGGAGAGTACAACATCACCGCTTGTTGTAGATGCAACGATCTGTGATATCAGATTTGGTATATCCACTGTTGAGGACCGATCTTCATGTTACGAATTAGATCTGTTGTCCTTCTATGGACCCCACCGTATATAGGCTGATTATTGACTGCGACTGAGTTAGTATACACACTATGTATGAATTAGCATAGCTTTATGATTATATGCGACCCATTATAATCATGTGAGGTTCATTGTGACCATGTGAGGTCCATTAAGACCATGTGAGGCCCATCATGATTATATGAGGCCCATTGTGACTATGTGAGGCCCATCGTGATTATATGAGGCTCATTGTGACATGTGAGGCCCATTGTGATTATATGAGGCCCATTGTGACCATGTGAGGCCCATTGTGATTGTATGAGGCTCATTGTAACTATATGAGGCCCATTGTGATTGTACGAGGCATGTTGTAATTGTATGAGGCCCATTGCGATTACATGATGCCCATTGTAACTATGTGAGGTCCCCTGAGATGTATGAGGCCCATTGTAACTATGTGAGGTCCCCTGAGATGTATGAGGCCCTTGTGTGAGGCCCATTATAAGGGTGAGGCCCAGTTGTGATATGTGAGGTCCGCCTTATGCGTGTTATTATATGCACACCACCTACTCATTATTATAGGCCATGGGCTGCCTTATACAAGCCTACTATGATGTATGTGATTATAATCATGCATAGTATACTTTATGACACATGTCTACACGCATCATCTGCATGCTTGTTATGAGGAGTGATTGAGCATATTATATGCCATTGGGCTGATTGTTTATAGGACTCCTTAATAGGTGGAGTTATCCCACATGAGCGTACAATATGCACGGGATTGATACATGATTAGACTACATGACTCATGCATCTTACATTATGTGATTGTGATTACTATAAACCCTAGCGACATCAGGGTTTTGACCTCCACAGGCATGTCGTGGATGACTAGATACAACACCAGAAACATTTGGTTCGAGCATCTGGGTAATTTAAATATCCATGGGTGAAAGTCCCTAAACCTCCGTGGCCAAGAGATGTCCCAATGTCTAGACTGAGTGGATACATGAGCGCCCGAGTGCTGAATACCAGTAGGCCGCGTCTCCCACTGTGTCGTGGTCAGTTGGGAGGTGGTGTGGCCTTATCTGCCCAAGTGAGGGGGCTGTAAGCTAGGCTGAGTTTGACCAGCTCCCAAATGGGTCCGCTATCGATGAGCTAGGTAGGCATTGGTATACTACTAGCAGGCGGGTAGTGAGATCTTTTCCACTCACTGGGCTACGCGGCCGGCTGGGACGGTAGCCAGCTTGGAATGTACTACATCCCGGTGATGATCCCAAAGATGTACGATGCTGATATGTAGACTTATTGAGTAGGAGTTGCATACTCATTCATTCATTCATTATTCACTCGGGCTGGTGGTGCGCAACTACTTATTACGTGTACCTTCGCAATGGCAAGGATTTTGGTTGGGACACACGACTAACCTGAAATCAGGAGTTTATAACATTGAGTTTGACTATCCAAATTTAGGTATAAGACTGTTTTAGATAGAAGTCCCTTGTGATGGATCCCATAGCTTACGATACTACGTACTATCATCCCGAATTCACTTTAGCTTGTTCATTTCATTCGCACCGTATATTGCATTGCATCCGCAATATTTAACATTTTGGGTTGCCATGTTTTTGCATTGATATGGCTGTTCACATTCATGTCTTACATCGCATAGCCTTGGTACAGCTGATGACACTCATAGACTTATTAGTATATTTCCGTTTACTTTGATATCGTATGATTTATGATCTTGTTAGTATTTCTGCTTATTTCGATATTGTATGATTTATGGCATTGTATTGCATACTCGACACTTATCTCGTGCACACACTTTCACTACCCACTAAGCTTTCTATAAGCTTATGCACGATAGATGCATGCAGGTGGCGTTAGGTTACAACAACGTGGTGCTTGAAGCGCGCAACGTCTTCTGGAGCTTTGATTTTCGATATATGTATTTCTCCTTTAGCATTGTATTCAAATGTTTATATTAGTAAATATGTGATGATGATGTTGCCTTTGTGATTTGGATATACTTGTGGTTATGCTTCTTATGAGACAAATGTACGTTGAAAAATCCTCCTTATAGGATTCGATGATCAGAACTTGCCGTATGGACCCTGGGACCCGAGAATGGGATACTACGGAGGCTGTTGGCATCGGATTCCGTAATCGAAAATTTTAAGAGCCCGATTTCCGAATTTGGAGCGTGACAACTATCATCCCAGTCTCATCATCTTCTAATTCAGTGTAGTCATGTAACGCCCGTGAAAAATTCATACTTGGGCGCGAGTACCAACTCGACCCGAAATTGCGTAGAATTAATTCCTATGGAAATTAAGCGTAAGTTAGCTAGCGCAACGCTGGAGTAGCTGGGAAATAGTCTCTGATCACTTTAAATACGTTCTACAAGACCCAAATCGAGTAGAACCAATGACTCTATAACACTCTATAACCTCGGACCAAACTCTAAGCAGGTTTGTTCTCTGGACCACTTTGAATCTTTGTATTAGATCTAGACCCCGCGTCGAAAGTCTGATACCTCCTATCTTAGACCGTTAGAACCGCCTAGCTGGACTTGACACTCATTTCGAAAATCAAGTCAAACCGATAATTACAGGCTATTTCATTGAGCCCAGACCGAAGAGAGTGCGAATAGGGACAGAATTGAAATTTCAAATTCAAATCTGGCACATGACTTGACGTGTCAGTATTGAGCGTTCTGACCATCAGAATTCATCCAGATTACACCTTCGGATCAGGAAAAATTTCTATTTTATATCATGAGAATTTCAACCCTGATCTATGTGCGGTGACCGCTAAACTGAAACTGGTCCGCCACGCACGATCTGCGAACCCTGCCGGACTGAAAACTTAATACGTGCTAGATCTAGTATGCATGAGCTTAAGTCCGATCGCATTCGACCAGGGGACCACTAGAAAGCATCTTTTGGACCGAAACAGCCCCGAAATGGATATGCACTAAGTAAACTTCGTTCCGGAGCCTGTTTTCTACGTTTTTAAGCTTATAAAAGGGGTTGAAACCCTCATTCCTCTCTCCCATCCGAAATTGCAAAACCCTAGCTTTGGGAGAGAGAAAAGGTGAGAGTTTGAGAGAGAGAGTAGAGGGATTTTTTCCTCCTTCGTGCCACCTGTTGCACGTGCTGTAGCAACTCATCCCAATCACCTGGCCGGTGATTCCTCCGCTTTTTCAGGTATGAAACAACCCTAGAAATTGCTGATTTAAGGTTTACTTAGATTCATAGCGTGTTAGCTAACGTAACTCGTAAATCAGGTTCCCTTACCGCCGTAGACGAAGCGTACACGCTCCGTTCGAAATCACGCATCCGTAAGAGATAAGGTGAGGATTCTAGACGCTTTGATTGACGGTTTACAACGCTTTCAATGTCGTTTAATAGTAGATTATTGACGGCATCGCCGTTTGACATGTACAACATGCTATCCGTTTCCTGTTTTGTAAATTAACGAAGAATATGAGATTTAGGGTATTTTAGTCATTTGTAGGAAGTACTGATTACATTCCTATTTCGCTGATGTGATTCACATGGCTTGTTGTCGCATTAGAAAGTTAGGAATGCGTGCATAATTAGTTTGGCGAAGAGATTAGCCTAATTGCGCACTTCGGGTCGACATACTATATGTAGACTTAAGTGTGTAGTGTATGTGTTTGTATAAATGCTTGTATTAGTATGTATTGAATTAAATGATGTTATGAATTAGTTTGAGATGGATTTCTCAATTTATATGCTGACATAAATGATTTCCTACATGTTGACTAAGTTCATGATTCCATACTATGCATGACATGTATGTGCTTGAAGAATTGTTTAAGTTGTATGTTATAACATGTGTTGACATGCTCACATGATCGTATTTCAATTCCAATACTCTTACATAAATTGCTGATGTGATTCCATAAGTGTTTGGGACTAGACTTAGTCCAGGCAGTCGGTAACCGAGTGAATACGTGGCTGGCTGGTCTTAGCCACGAACGACGCGTTGATGAACGCGAGTCGTGTTTGGAGTTGGCGGCAATGGTTAGGCCACGCGAAGTGTTTTACGCACTTCATGTCGTTCGACTTGAGAGGCGATCACACTAGTCGAGCCCGTCAAGTAACCCGACTGGCCGATGTATGTTCACCCTGTATGAGTCATAACTGATTGAACCTAGGGTACTGAACTTACCATTGTAAACCCTGTTAACCATGGTACCTTGATCCACGAAGACTCATGAGCCGGGCATGGTGGTATGGGACACCGTGGTTGAGCTGTCGGCCTACGCTGGGGCCACAAACTTCCCCGTAGTGACCAGTGAGCACCTAGTTTCGTGAGCAGATTATGGTGGTATGGGACACTATATTCTAGCTGTCGGCCTACACTGATCAGGCGACGAGTTCCTTGTAGTGACCGCGAGCGTATTCTGAGTCTACGGGAGGCGACGACCCTTCAGTAGCAGTAGAGTACAGTAGGCCTGTATTGACAAGGTGATGGGGGAGCGGTGCAACGAGTGCGAGCAACAGCCCTGGAAGCCCTTACAGCGACCTACAAAATATACATCGTATGAGATTACTAGGAGTGACGACCCTAGACAGGATCTGTGTTGGGATTGATACAAGGGAAGTACCTTAGTTTCCCAATCCTACTGTTTGAATGGACTAATAATAACTTGGAAATCATATCACCATGCCATTGCATGTGCCTGGAAGATGTGGAGCACTTGAGGGTGGATTGCATGCCACGGTCGTAAGATGGTGCCGTATAAGGGAGATCGTCGGTGAGGGCATACATCACGTCATATCATCTTACATTAACAACAGTATTAAGATTGTCTGATTTACTGCTTTACTATTATCGCATGATTGATTTGTGTATATGCTAATCTTTGCTCTATGATTCTACTGAGTTGATCACTCATTCCCATGTTACGGGATGGTGTTTGCAACACCCACCAGACCCTGTTGTAGATGCAGGTGAGGCTGAGATCCAGGAGGCAGAGCCAGACTTCGACGAGGACCAGGACGAGTTCTCGTACATGCAGTATCATGATGGCTTTGCGTAGGCGACCTGGATTGATGGGACTTCAGTGGGACTATTTTGAACATTACATTTTGTTCATGTACATGTATATGAGACTCAGAGATGTATTCATACCTTAGAGACAGATGAGATCTACTTTGTTTTTCCATAAAGTGATATATATATTGTTTAGTCTTCCGCTTGCTTTTATCACTGGATCTGAAGTATGAATTGCAGTTTCGGTATACTTTTACTCATGTGAATGCTTTAAATCAGACAACATTGAATCATAATCATTTTTGTTGCATAAGTGATGGTCTGGAACTCGGGAGTTGAGTTTATACACGATCCCCGATTTTCAGGGTGTTACAAGTCACAAGTAGGATGAGATCACTTTCCTCATATTCTGTTTCTAGGTTGGGTTGAGGCTCGAATAAACTAACCTCTTCCTCCTCATTGAAGCCAAGTGTATCATGTGAGTGAAGTGTACTAGTATCATTATATTTGAAAGATAACCATGTCTCTTGATCTTTACTTTGGATAGTCATCGAGATTGACTCTCCGGGAAATTAAACCATATGATCATTAACAGAATCCAACTCATTTTCAATTTCAATATTCTCCATAATCGCATCACATGAACCTAACTATTGTATATCTTTTATAAGTTCTTATAATATTTGGAGTGTGTTTTATTGGATGAGCTCTAAAGTTTATATGAAATTCTAAAGTGAATTCTCTTGGATCGTTTCTTGTTAGATCTTAGAGCATTACAATAAATTAGACTTTTTGCAACAATTTTTTTAACGACGAGACTAATTTCATTGCGAAATGTAATTTTTTACAACAATATTTCAAGTTGTTACAAAAAATAGATTATTTACGATGACAGTTTAAATCGTCGCTAATAGTTAACTTTTTTGCGATGAGCTTCAATTATCTTCGCAAAAAGTTTTCGTATGAATTTTTTACAGCGATCTTAACCAGTTGTCGCTAATAGCCAATTTTTATAACAAATTAGGTGTCATAAAAAATAATTTTACGAGGCATAAAAGTTATCGCAAATAGTAGCTTTTGCAACGACTAGTTCAATTCATTATAAAAAATATTGAATTATACTTTTTGCGACGAATGTAGTTTCATTGCGAAATATTAGAGTATTCGTAACAATATTGTAAATCATCACGAATAGTCAACTTTTTTACAACAAGTTATAATTATCATCGCTAAAACATTTTCCACCAATTTCTTCCAAGAAAATTACATGGCGGGAAAGATGTTTCGTTATACGTTTCTATGGTCATCGCTAATGTCAACTTTATACGACGAATTGAGTGTCGCGGTAAAATATTATTTTTTACAATGACACGAAAGTCGCTACAAATAGTCTGTTTTATTGACAACCAGGTTAACTCATTACGACAAATACAAATTGAAACTTTTTGCGACGAACATAGTTTCATTGCAAAATGTTAGAGTATATGCAAAAATATTGTAAATCATCACAAATAGTCGACATTTTTTCGACGAGCTATAATTATCATCACTAAAACATTTCCCACCAATTTCATCCAGAAAAATTACATGGCGAGAAAGACATTTCGCCACGTATTTCTATCGTCATTGCTAATGTCTATTTTATGCGACGAATTGAGTGTTGTGGCAAAATATTATTTATTACAATGACACAAAAGTTACTGCAAATAGTTTATTTTAGCGACGATTAAGTTAACTCGCTGTGATAAATACTAACTGAAACTTTTTGCGACGAATGTAGTTTCATGGCGAAATATTAGAGTATTTGCAATAACATTGTAAATCATCGCAAATAGTCAACATTTTTGCAACGAACCATAATTATTTTCACTAAAACATTTCCCACCAATTTCTTTCGAAAAATTACATGGAGAGAAATACATTTCGCCACGTGTTTCTATAGTTATCGCTAATGTCCACTTTATACGACAAATTGAGTGTTGTGGTAAAATATTATTTTTTTCAATGACACGAAAGTCGCTACAAATAGTTTGTTTTAGCGACGACTAGGTTAACTCGTTGCGACAAATTGTAATTAAAATTTTTTACGACGTATGTAGTTTCATGGCGAAATGTTAGACTATTTGCAACAACATTGTAAATCATTGCAAGTAGTTAATATTTTTGCGACGAGCTATAATTATCGTCGATAAAACGTTTCCCACTAATTTCTTTCAAAAAATTATATGGTGGGAAAGACGTTTCGTCATGCGTTTTCATGGTCATCGCTAATGTCCACTTTATGCAACGAATTGAGTGTTGTGAAAAAATATTATTTTTTACAATGACATAAAAGTTGTTGCAATTGGTTTATTTTAGCGATGACTAGGTTAACTTGTTACGATAATTACAAACTGAAGTTTTTTGTGACAAACATAATTTCATTGCGAAATGTTGGAGTATTTGTAACAATATTTTAAATCATCTCAAATAGTCGACGTTTTTGCGACAAGCTATAATTATCGTCGCTAAAACGTTTCTCACCAATTTATCTTGAGAAAATTACATAGCGGGAAAGACATTTCGCTATGCATTTCAATGATCATTGCTAATGTCCACTTTATGTGTCGAATTGAGTGTCGTGGCAAAATATTATTTTTTGCTATGATACGAAAGTCGCTGCAAATAGTCTGTTTTAGCGATGACCAAGTTAACTCGTTGCGATAAATACAAACTGAAACTTTATGCGACGAATATAATTTCATTACAAAATATTAGATTATTTACAACAACATTGTAAATCATCGCAAATAGTCGACATTTTTACGACATGATATAATTATCGTTGCTAAAACGTTTTCCACTAATTTCTCTCAAGAAAATTACATGGTAGGAAAGACGCTTTGTCATGGGTTTCCATGGTCATCGCTAGGGTCCACTTTATGCGATGAATTGAGTGTTGTGAAAAAAATATTATTTTTTGAAATGACACAAAAGTCATGCAAATGGTTTGTTTTAGCGACGACTAGGTTAACTCGTTGCGATAAATATAAACTAAAGCTTTTTTGTGACAAACATAGTTTCATTGTGAAATATTAGAGTATTTGCAACAATATTTTAAATCATTGCAAACAGTCGAATTTTTTACCAAGAGCTATAATTATCGTTGCTAAAACGTTTCCCACCAATTTCCCCTAAGAATATTGTAGTGGGAAAGATGTTTCGCCACACGTTTTCATTATCGTCGTTAATGTCCAGTTTATGCGACGAATTGAGTGGCTTAGCAAAGCATTATTTTTTGCAACGTCACAAAAGTCACTGTAAATAATTTATTTTAGCGACGACCAGGTTAACTCGTTGCAACAAATACCAAGTAATCTTTTTATGACGAATGTAGTTTCTTTACGAAAGGGTAGAGTATTTGCAATAACATCTTATATTATCTGCATGCGTACTTTTATAAATAGTTTTCCTTAATCTGTCTGTGTGCTCATCAATTAAACAGTGAAAACCAGCATATATTGCCTCATTAAGTTCTTGATCAGCGATCGAACAGTGCACACTACTGATGATCGGTCGATCAACTTCTTAATCAACAAATCGGACGACACGAAGTGTTGTTGAACATCTGATGAACCTCCAATTAATGATTGAATGGTACAAACTAACATAAATCTTGTTATATTTCCCTATTGACGATAGAATGGTGCACATCGACAATTGCTTGATCTACCTCTAATCAATAATCGAACGATATATAGAAAGTGTTGTTGACCATCCGATCAATCTCCAATCCTTTATCGAATGGTGAAAATCATTGTGCATCACTTCATTAAGTCTCCAATCAACAATCGAATGTTGCACATCACTGACAATCACAAGATCAATCATGTTTGATGGATAGATGGCATGGATGGATGGATGTTTTGATGATTAATGGGATTATTAACCATGTTTGATGAACGAGATGGTCGGATGTTGGATGGATGAATAGTATGGTTGGATGGATGGATGTTTGGATGACCAGATATATAAATGGATGGAATGGTTGGATAGATGGATTGATAGATGTTTAGATGATTTTATGAGATAAATGGATGGTTTGATGAGGGATGCAATGGTTGGATGGGGGATAAGATGAATGAGGCTCCGATAGGCCACTAAGGGGCCAACAAGATGTATGAATTCTATCCACACCGCCCGTCTTTACGTGACACGTATCTATACACCAGCTGCAGGCTATAACTTACAGCCTTTAAGCTGCTGCGAATCGAATTGCGTACCGAGTTACTTAGTAGTCAGTACGCTCTCATCATACTGAGTAAACTCAGTTGGGCCCACCTTGAATGTATGTAGTCTATCCATGGCATCCATCCGTTTTTCCATATAATTTAAGGGGTTGATCCTAAAATTGAAGCATATCCAATGATCAAGTGGATCATACCACTCGAAACAGTGGAGATAATGATTTCCATCGTTGAAACCTTTTTAGGCCCACAGTGATGTTTATTTGTTATCCAACTTATTCATAACATCATAAATACATGGATGAAGAGAAAACACAAATATAAGCTTGATCCCAAACTTCTGTGGCCCTCAAGAATTTTTCAATGGTAGATGCTTAATTTAACTGTTTGTTGTGGTGTGGTCCATTTGAATATTGGATATCTCTAATTTTTGGGCTCAAGCCCTAAAATTATTTTGTAAAATGAATGAATGGAGCGGATAAAATACATAAATCATGGTGGACCTCATAGACTTCACTCCGTATGCTAAGTGTAGTGAGTTGCTCACTACGTAATCTGCTTCCAAGCTGCTGAGCTGTGTTGATGACTTGACGTGCACATCACAAAATTTCTTAGTAGGCTCTTATTGTACTAAGTAAACTCTGTTGGGGCCTACCGTAAATGCATGTGGTTTATCCACGCTGTCCATTCATTTTTCTAGATCATTTTAGTGGTTGAACCCAAAATTGATGCATATCCAAAACTCAAGTGGACTATACCATAAGAAAAAGTAGTATTGATTTTCACTATTGATAAATTTATAAGGCCCCGGTGATGTTTATTTTTTATCCAACATATTCATAAGATAAATATATGTGATAAATATTCATAAGAATAACTTCGGAATAGATTGGATCGGTTTAGATCGGATCCATTCAATTCAGATAAGTTCGGATTAACCACGATCCGAACTCGATTCGATGAACGGTCAGATTTGACTGATCCAACTTGAACAACACTGATCTAGGCCTTCAGATCAGTTCAGATCGGGTTGGATCCGGTGGATCGAGTCGGTTTGTGCCCAGCTCTAATCAACATGTTAAATGTGCTAATGCATGTCCTACACTACATGACATTTCTTTTTCCAATATGTCACATTTGTCATCATCCATGTTTATTAGTTCCGAATATGCTACATGTGTTAATGATGTTAATGAGCATAAGTACTACATCTAACTTTAAGTGCTCAAATGTTAAATTTGTGATGCATATCTTACTCCACATGCGCCACCATACAATTTCAAGCAACTTACACATAAAATGTATGTAGCAATTTGGCTTCTTGTACCCACACATGACACTATGAAATGTCTGCTATTATTCATTTCCAAGCATTCTACATTAGATGAACAAAAAAAATTTATGGCGGATACGATCATAAGATGGATATACTAAAAAAAAAAAAAAACCATTCAAGATATCTAATTTCAAATGTTGCTAATTTGATGATCTGATCGACCTGATGTACGTTATAAACTTATAACTATGATGGGGTGTATAAGTTGGATGGTTGGATGTTATATACATTCCATGTGGCTTGACTAGTCTTAAACTTCACTACTTTTTAAATAAAAAAATAAAGGTAAAATAAAGATTCCTCAGAAATTTATGGTAAAAAATCCTTCATTTTCAGGGCTTTATTCGATTCTAGATCTTGCTTGAATAATCTTAAATTAAACTGACTAAATTATGGAGCCCAATTTACTAAGTTATAGAATAATTCGAGCATCTGATCCACACTTGTTCTGTGAAACAAGACCATTGGATATTTTTATTTTTTTATTATTTTTTTAACAGTCCAATCAATAATGTCCACCAATCTGACAATCAATAATTAACCATAAGTAGTGTTGTTTTCTTCTTCTTTGGCTACACTTAAACTTGTACCCTAAATCTGGACAGTTTAATTTGAATTATTTTTATGGCATTACAAAGAGAATGAGATAGATCTAAATTTCAAGTGGAACCACTATAGAAAACCATGGGAGCCGTCACACCCACCGTTGAAACATTTATAAGGCCCACAGTGATGTATTTTTAAGATCCATCATATTCATAAGTTAATATAGAGATGATGAAGTGAAAACAAAAATATCAGCTTTATCGGAAACTACTGTAGCCCCCATTCTCTTTGTAATTTCATAAATAGATCTTTAAAAATGGTTGGACGGTATGGATACAACATATGCATCATGGTGGGGTCCACAGAGATTGGTGACGTCACTTCAGTAGCGATTTGGCTACTAACCTGGTCAGTATCCAATCTGCGCCCATATATACGATAGAGAGGGGAAATGGATTGGCTACTCCCCCCGCCACCGGCCAATGGCTGGTGGTCGGTGCTCTGTGGGCCCCATTATGATGTACTTGTTTCATCTATGCCGTCCATCTATTTTTCCAGATAATTGTATACTATAAGACCAAAAATGAATTATATCCCAATCTCAATTGGACCACATTATAGGAAACAGAGCTAAATGAGCGTGGACCATTAAAAACCTTTTAGAGGCCATAAAAGTTTTGGATCAAGATGATCTTTGGTTTTTCCCCTCATTTGGTCCTCTATGACCTAATCAACAAATTGGTTGTCAAATAAATAGTACAGTGGGCCTTAGGAGGATTTTAATGGTGGATATCTAATCACCACTATTTTCCTGTGGTGTGGTCCACTTGAGATTTATATCCCTCTAATTTTTTGGTATAAAATTCTAAAATAATCCATAAAAAGGGATGAAAGGAATGGATGAAACACATACATCATAGTGGGCCCATGGAGCATCGACCACCAACCACCGAGCTGGTGGGAGGGAGTAGCCAATCCGTTTCTCACATATATGGGACGCAGATTTCCTGCGAAAGTCTTTCAAAGTGTACTAGTAAACTCTGTTGGGCCCACCGTGAATACATGTGGTTTATCCACACTGTCCATTTGTTTTTCCAAATAATTTTAGGGGTTCAACCCATAATTGATGCATGTACAGTGATCAAGTGGACCATACCATCGGAAAAAGTGGAATTATTTATTTTCACCATTGAAAACTTTCTAAGGCCCTAGTGATGTTTATTTGTCATCAAACCTGTTCATAAGATCATAAACACATGGATGAAAGGAAAACACAAATATCATCTTAATTTAAAACTTCAGTTGGCCCCAAGATTTTTTCAATGGTAAATGTTCAATTCACTCTGTTTCTAGTGGTGTGGTCCACTTAAGGTTTGGTTATGCTCCATTTTTGGGATAAATCCCTAAAATCATGTGGTAAAAGAGATGGACGGAGTGGATACAATACATGAATGACAGTGGGGACCACAGAGTTTACTCAATACGGTTAGCATAATGTATTACTCAGTACGCAATCCCCTTCCCCTAATATGGATGAGGATTTCCTGCGAAAGGCTTTCGTAGGAAGTTCCTGCGTTGGAAACTGAGGTGGAGCCCACCGTGATGTTTTTAAGGAATCCACTCCGTCCATCCATTTTTTGAGCTCATTTTCGGATGTCAAATGAAAATTGATCAGGATTCAAGACTCAAGTGGGCCGCACTAAAAGAGAAGGTGGTTAGGAAAATTCTTACCGTTGAAACCTTCCTGGGGATGTTTACATGCCATCAATACCGTTCATAACCTCATTCCTACCGGGATTAACTGAAAACACAAATATTAACATGATTCAAAACTTTCGTGGCCCCACGAATATTTCAACTGTGGACGTTCAATTCTCACGTCTTCGACCCACTTAAGCAATGGATCCAGTTCATTTTTTCCCTAATATTCTAAAATTAACACAAAAAATGGATGAACGGGGTGGATTTCTCATAAACATCACAGTAGGCCCCACCTGGGTTCCTAGCGCAGGAACTTCATGTGAAACGTTTTTGAAGGAAATCCGCGTCCCCTGATATCGTGGACGCGGATTGCGTCCTACCCCCACCTGGACGGGGCAGGGCTTTATGGGGCCCACAGTGATGTAAGTGTTTTATCCACGCTGTTAATCGCATTTCTCAGATCATTTTAAGGTATTAGCCAAAAAATGAGACAACTCCATGTCTTAAGTGGACCATAAAGTGGAGATTGAACGTCTACCATTAAAAACTTCTTGCGAGCTGGAGAAGTTTCAGATCAAGCTGATATTTCTGTTTCCACCTCATCCACGTCTACATAACCTTATGAATAGGTTGAATGGTAAAAAAAACATCACGGTTGCCCTTAGAAAGGCTTCAACAGTGGGTGCCATTAACACACCAGCTTCATCTGGTGTGGTCCATTGGAGTTGTGTCCTTGCCTCATTTTTTGGTTCTTATCTTAAAATGATTTGATAAAAGCGTTTAACGGTGTGGATAAAACACTTACATCATGGTGGGCCCCACAGATCCCTGACGTAATCTGTGTTCGTGCACTGCCAAATAGAGAAGCTCTAATGGAAAGAGCATTAATGGTAAGGCAAGAGACTCTTCCGCTTCCCAAGTTTCAGTAGACATTATTTCTTATACTTCCTAAATTTAAAAATATCCATCAACTCTCCATCCTCCCTAAAATTAAAAATATCCATCCAACTCTCCATCCTCCTGTAAAGAAGATAAGAAGCTTTGAACGGTAGAGTGCAAAGAGAAGGCAACATTAAAGCGGTGGTCAAGTTCAACTGGTGATCTCTATATGTGGTCCTCTTTTGAGTTATATCTATATTTTGAGGCAGGTATGTTTACAATGAACCCCACTATATGAGTGATTTGGCTCTTTTTTTCTTTTTTTAAGAGATACCAATTTCATATATATATATATATATATATATATATATATATATGAGAGCCAGTATCCTACGAACTGTACCGCACGTAATTTATGTGCGAGCCTTCATGTACACCATAGGATGAGGAGAGCGGCTGGGATTCCACTTTGTTGAGAGAGAGAGAGAGAGAGAGTCTTCGAAGAAAAGATTCTCTCCTACACTCACCGAGAGAAATTTGGAATTGTGACTGAAGAAAGCCTTTTGCATAAAGATCATGTGAAAGGATTTTGTGTGGGCCTACTATGATGTTTGTGATAAATGCAACCTGTCCATCCATTTTTTTAAATCATTTTAGGTTATGCGACCGAGAATTAGGAGGTTCCAAAATTAAATGGGCTACATGAGAGGAATAAACGGTGGGAATTTAGTGACCATGGTTGAAGTTTACGGTGTTGAGCCCATAATTGAAGCACATACATAGATCAATTGGATCATACACTTTATATGCTCCATAGTGATGTTTATTTATCATCCAACATGTTCATAAGATTATACAACATGGATGAAGGTAAAACATAAATATAAGCTTGATTCAAAACTTACTTGACTCTTAGGAATTTTTTGAAAGGTGGATATTCAATTCAACTGTTTCCAGTGGTGTGGTCAATTTGAACATTTATTATGCCCGGTTTTTTGTGTCAATCCCTAAAATTATCTAATAAAATGAATGGATGGAGAGGATAAAATAAATAAATCATGGTGGACCCACGGAGTTTATTCAATACACTAAGTGTAGGAGTCTGGATCCTCTGCAAAAGCACGACTCTTCGGGCGCAGATTAGATACTGAAAGGTTGAGAAGCGAGACTTGCTACCAAGTGACGTCACCAATTTCTGTGGGCCCCCCATGATGTATGTTTTGTATCCACACTTTTCATCCATTTGGAGAGATCATTAATCATTTTAGGGTAATATCCAGAGAATAAGTTAAATCAAAATATCTAGTGGATCCCAGAACAAAAAACATTGGGGATAGTGACGTGCCCCATTTAAAATTTCTAAAGGCCACGGAAGTTTTAGATCAAGCTGATATTTGTGTTTTCCCTTTTTTCATGTATTTTTTAACTTTTGAACAGGTTAGATTTCAAATAAACATTATGGTGGGCATTAGGATAGTTTCAACCGTGGGAATCACTTCCCCACTGTTTTCTGCGGTGGGTCCACTACAGCGTCCCGACTTTCATGCTGTTTTCCTCGTTTGCTGAATACTGATTGGTCCATCTCAATCACAGATGCAATTACACAATCACACAATCCAATTAAATTGTAACGATACGCAATTAGAGGATCCGTATTCTAAGCGTAATCCGCTTCCCACATTGGCAAATAGATTGGCTACTTCCCCTGCCATCAGCCAATGGCTGATGGTCGGTTCTCTGTGGGCCCCACCACGATGTGTGTTTCATCCATGCCGTCTATCTATTTTTTTAGATCATTTTATTGTATGAAATAAAAAACGAGGTATATCCCAATCTCAACTGGACCACATTACATGAAAGAGTGTTGAATGAGTGTTGACTGTTAAAAACTTTTTGGGGGCCATAAAAGTTTTAGATCAAGCTGATCTTTGTATTTTCCCTTCATTTGGGCTTGTATGACCTAATCAATAGATTGGATGTCTAATAAACGTTATAGATTGGATGAATAATAAACATTATGGTGGGCCCGGTTGGACACGGATTTCCTGCTAAAGGAGAAATGTACCACTGTACGACCCATTTACGGCCTATTTACCTGCTTAAGCCCACCCACCTTACCAAAATAAGCCCCATCTATACGGACAACTTGCCAAAGGTCAAAAATGCCCTTGCTTTTTTCCTTCAAGCGGATCGGCTAGTGCTTGAAGACGAGTGCTGACGCTCCTCGAACTTTGAGTTATACGAACGGTTCAAAAGAAATCAAAGTTACATGTCCCCACAGTTATGTATTTATTATATCCACAGCATTCATCCATATTTTGAGATCATTTCAGAGCATTATCAAAAAGAAAATCATATCCAAAGATCAACTGGACCACACCACAAAGAGCAGCAAAAAATTGATTTTCACCGTTGAAACTTTTGTAGGGCCCACCATAACATTTACTTTTCATCCAATCTATTCATAAGGTCACAAAGACTTGGATGAAGAGGAAAAACTATCCGGGGTGGGCATGCCGAACTAGCGGCTCCCATGCCAGTTGTTGGCCTATCCAATGGGGCCACGCTGATCTGACGAGGCCACGCCCATCTGGTGGCCACTATGCTTACGGATTATAATCGTAGCCATAGACGGACTGCCGTGACGACAGTCTATGTGAATTATTTTATTTTATTTTACATGGAGAACTTTATTCTACCTACAATTTTCTCAAACACATATTTATATAAATATGTATATATATACATATAAAATTTTTTTTCCTCTCTTTTTTTCATTTCTTTCTTTATTCATTTAAAAAATATATCTTCTAAACCAAAATTAGTTACTCGATGAACCCTATATGATTTTGGGGTAGGAGAACCTACTTTAGCCAACCAACCTAGTTATTTTCCAAGATTCCATAAAGTCAATGACTATGAAGTGCATGGAAATGACCGTGAAGTGAAGGGAATTAACCGTGAAGTGCATGGAAATGACTGTGAAATAAAATAGAATTGTTGGAAATGACTATGAAATGCACGGAAATGACTGTGAAGTGAAGCAAATTGATCGTGAAATGCATGGAAATGACCGTGAAGTGAAGGGAATTGACCGTGAAATGCATGCAAATGACTATGAAGTGAAACGGAATCGCAGGAAATGAAATGGAATCGCTAGAAATGACTGTGATAGAGAATTCCCTTTCATTTCACGGTCATTTGCGTGCATTTCATGATCAATTCCCTTTACTTCACAGTCATTTCTATGCATTTCACGGTCAATTCAGTTCACTTCACGGTCATTTCCATGCATTTCACAGTCAATCCCGGTGATTTCTTTTTGATTCACGGTCATTTCCATGCATTTCACGGTCAATTCCCTTCACCTCATGGTCATTTCCATGCATTTCATGGTTATTTTCCTACACTTCATGGTCATTTCCATGCATTTCACAGTCAATCTCGGCGATTCCGTTTTGATTCACGGTCATTTCCATGCATTTCACAATTAATTCCCTTCACTTCACAATCATTTTCATGCATTTCATGGTCAATTTGCTTCACTTCACGGTCATTTCCATGCATTTCGCGGTCAATCCCGGCGATTCTGTTTTGATTCACAGTCATTTTCATGCATTTCACGGTCAATTCCCTTCACTTCATGGTCATTTCCATGCATTTCATAGTCATTTCCGTACACTTCACGGTCATTTCAATGCATTTCACTGTCAATCTCGACGATTCTGTTTTGATTCACGGTCATTTCCATACATTTCATGGTCAAGTCCCTTCATTTCATTGTCATTTCCATGCATTTCACAGTCAATTTACTTCACCTCACGGTCATTTCCATGCATTTTACGGTCAATCCCGGCAATTCCGTTTTGATTCATGGTCATTTCCATACATTTCACGATCAATTCGCTTCACTTCATGGTCATTTCCATGCATTTCACTGTCAATCCCGACGATTCTGTTTCATTTCACGATCATTTCCATGCATTTCCTGATCACTTCCCTTCACTTCACGGTCATTTCCATGCATTTCACGGTCAATCCCGGTGATTCTGTTTCATTTCACGGTCATTTCCCTTCACTTCACGGTCATTTCCATGCATTTCACGATCAATCCCGGTGATTCCGTTTCATTTCACGGTCATTTCCCTTCACTTCACGGTCATTTACATGCATTTCACCGTCAATCCCAGTGATTCCGTTTCATTTCGAGGTCATTTCCATGCATTTCACGGTCATTTCCATGCATTTACCGGCGATTCTCGAGACCTCAACCCAAGCCTAACCCAAGTTTTATCAGGTTGGAGTTTACATGGCCCAACCCCAAGTTTTATCGAGATTTGACCGTGAAATGCATGAAAATCACCGTGAAATGAAATGGAATTGCTGGAATTGACCATGAAATGCATGGAAATGACCGTGAAGTGAAGGGAATTGACCGTGAAATGCATGAAAATGACCGTGAAGTGAAGGGAATTGACTGTGAAATGCATGAAAATGACTGTGAAGTGAAGGGAATTGACTTCACGAAGGGAATTGACTGTGAAATGCGTGGAAATGACCGTGAAATGCATGGAAATGACTGTGAAATGAAACGGAATCGCTAGAATTGACCATGAAATGCGTGGAAATGACTGTGAAGTGAAGGGAATTAACTGTGAAATGCATGGAAATGACTATGAATTGAAACGGAATCGCCAGAATTTACCGTGAAATGCATGGTAATGACCGTGAAGTGAAGGGAATTGACCGTGAAATGCATGGAATTGACCGTGAAGTGAAGGAAATTGACCGTGAAATGCATGCAAATGACCGTGAAGTGAAGGGGAATTGCCGGAATTGACCATAAAATGCATGAAATTGACCGTGAAGTGAAGGGAATTGATCATGAAATGCATGAAATTGACCGTAAAGTGAAGGGAATTGATCGTGAAATGCACGGAATTCATCGTGAAGTGAAGGGTATTGACCATGAAATGAATTGAGTTGACCATAAAGTGAATGAAATTGACCGCAAACTAATTGAAATTGACCATGAAGTGAATGAAACGTATTTTCAACCATTGACCTGATGGAATCTTGGAGAATAACCAGGTTAGTTGGCTAAAGTAGCTTCTCCTACCCCAAATCATATGTGGTATGTTAAGTAACTAATTTCGGTTTAGAAGATATTCTTATTAAATGAATAAAGAAAGAAATGAAAAAAAGAGAGAAATTTTTTTTATATGCTTATATACATATTTATATAAATATGTATTAGAGAAAAATGTAGGTAGAATAAAGTTCTCTAGGTAAAATAAAAAATAATTTTTTTTTAAAAAAAAAGAGAGAAAAATGTGCGTAGCACTAGGGTTATGGCTACAGTTATAATCCGTAGCTATAGGCCCAGCTCAAACCCGTCGACCTCGACTCGCTGTCCCCCCTCTTGCAATTGGCGGATTAATGCTGTGGTTATAATCTGTAACCAAAGGGAGCCCCGGCTTTTTCAAAAAGCTGAAAAGGCAGGGGCATTTTCGACCTTTGGAAAGTCGTCTGTACAACGGGGACTTATTCTGGTGAGGTAAAAAATGGTGGGCTTCACCATGTAAATGGGCCATAAATGGGTCATACAATGGTAAATTTCTCCTGCTAAGCCTTTGTAGGCGGGGTCCACCGTGATGCTTTTGATAAATCTATCCTGTCCATTCGTTTTCCGAGCTCATTTTATGACATGCTATCGAAAATGATATGGATTCAAAAGTCAAGTGGGCCATATAAGAGGGAAAAGTGGGTAAATAGTTTTCTATCGTTGAAACTTTCTTAAGATCTACCTTGATTTTTATATGCCATCCAAATGGTTTACGTCATCCAAATGGTTTACAAGATCATTCCCACTAGGATGAAGTGAAAACAATAAAAAATTAGGATGATAAGAAACTTTCGTGGCATTAAAAATATTTCAATGGTGGTGATTGAATCAAAATTGTTTCCTCTAGTGCGACACACTTGACTTTTGTATCCATTTGATTTTCTGTAGCATGTCTTAAAATGATCTTAGAAAATGGATGAACGGGTTGGATTTATCACAAACATCGTAGTAAGCTCCTCAAAGAATACTTGTGCAGGATCTTTATGTGAATGACTTTAACGTAAGACTCACCTTGAAGGTAGGAGAGATTCTTTTCTTCAGTGAAGTGGAATCTCAGCTGCTCTCCTAATCCTACAGTGTACATGAAGGATCGCACATAAATTAAGTGCGGTATGATTTGTAGGAGATCGGCTCTGATATATATATATATATATATATATATATATATATATATATATATATATATATATATATATATATATATATATAAAGAGATACCAGTGGGGAATGGAAATGCCCACCATTGATATTTGAAATCTTCATGGGGTCCAGTACATTGTCTTTATGACATTCACTCCATCGATCAATAGTGGGAGATAGAAATGCCCACTGTTGATACTTTGATGGGGCCGCCATGTTGGATCTAATCAAATCCACTCTGTTTATCAATGGGCTGTGACCTATAAAACAAAATGAGCTAGGGCTGAAACTCTAGTTATGGCCCACCATGTATTTGAGGTAGATTGAAAAGTTAAGTGGACCACCAGGAAGAAATAAAAATGTAGAGATTGAGTGGCCACTGTTAAAACATTTGGAGCCCACCATGATAATTTTGAGAAATTCACTTTATCCATCTATTTTACCACCAAATATTAGGATGTGACCTAAAAAATGAGGCGGATCCAAAAACTAAAGTGGACCACACAACTAAGAAATAGTGGAGATTTAACACCCATCATTGAAACACTCTTAGGGGCAAAGAAGGTATGGATCAGGTTAATATTTTTCATATTTTTGGTTCATCCAAGTGTGAATGACCTTATGACTAGTTTGGATGACATAGAGACATGATAATGGACATCAGGAAGGGTTGGTGCATGATTACAATAGAATGCGTGATCAGCCATTTCGGCTACAACGTGGAGCCCCGTTCCAACATTTGGATGGAACGTGTGATTAATCTGGGCCCTTCAATATTAGATCTAGAGACGTGCTTAGCCATTCCCTTTATTTAGATGATGAAAAGATTAGGGAGATGGACGCCTTGCTTGTTGCTACGCCGTTACTTGAAGTTAATCAATGGAGGCCACAATTTGAAAAATTGCGCCAAATCAATGTAATGCCTCTATCGTCTAGCCTCAAAGCACCGAAGCTTAACCTAGAACCTTTGCTCGCCAAACCAGTGTTCATTTTCACTCTTACTGAGCATAAAGGAACTCTTGGATGGTCGATTGTGGACCTCAAGGGAATTAACCCTTTGATTTGTATTCACCGCATCCATCTTGAGGATAATGCGAAAACCTCCCGAAAACCACTACGTCGACTCAATTCAAATATGAAAGAAGTGGTTAAGACTGAGGTAATTAAGTTGTTGGATGTGAGTATCATATATCCTATATCCGATAGTCAATGGGTGAGTCCAACTAAGGTAGTTCTTAAGAAGTCCGGAATCACCATCGTAGCCAATGTTGATAATAAACTCATTCCAACTAGAGTTATTACTGGTTAGAAAATGTGCATTGACTACAGGAAGTTGAATACCTTCATAAGGAAGGATCACTTTCATTTACCCTTCATTGATTAAATTTTGAAAAGGCTAGCCGGTCACTCTTACTATTGCTTCCTTGACGGATATTTGGGCTACAATCAGATAGAGATAATCCTTGAAGATCAAGAGAAGACAACATTTACATGTCCCTTTGGCACATTTACTTATCGAAGGATGTCATTCGGACTATGTAATGCCCTTGTTACTTTTCAGTGATACATGTTGAGTATTTTTTCTAACATGGTGGGATAATATTTAAAAGTCTTCATGGAAGACTTCTCTGTCTTTAATCCATCCTTCAATGAGGATTGAAAAATCTTAAATGTTTGTTGAAGCGATGTGAGGAAAAGAATTTGGTTTTAAATTGGAAGAAATATAATTTCATGGTTCCTAAGGGAATTGTGCTTGAACACATAATTTTGTCCAAGGAAATTGAGATAGACAAGTAAAAATTGATCTTATCTCTAACCTACCTCCGTCCAAGAGCGTACGTGACATGCAATCCTTTTTAGGACACGCCGGATTCTATAGATGATTCATAAAGGATTTTAGTCATCTTTCTCATACTTTATGCAATCTACTTCAAAAGGATGTACCATACAAGTGGATTGAACAATGCTAAGAAGCTTTCACTAAGCTCAAGGGCATGTTAACTGCCGCACCTATCATGCAACCACTCGATTGGAGGATCCCTTTTGAGATTATATGTCATGCATCTAACTATGCTATTGGGGTGGTGTTAGGTCAGAGAAAAAAAAAAGAAGTCCTATGTTATTCACTATGAAGTAGAACTCTAAATTCTACCCAAATAAACTACTCTACTACGGAGAAGGAACTCTTAGCCGTAGTGTTCACTTTGAAAAATTTTAGGTCCTACCTGATCAGATCTAAGATCACCATCTATAGGGACCATGTGGTGCTAAAGTATTTTCTTTCGAAGATTGATGCCAAGCCCTGCCTGATAAGATGGATCCTCTTACTCTAAGAATTTGATATTAAAATACGAGACAAAAAAGGAGTAGAAAATGTAGTGGCGGACCACCTATCTCGACTTGACCTCCCTAATTCCCTGACGAACAATTGTTTGAACTCTCCCAACTACCTTGGTTTGTTGTTATTGTAAATTATCTTACTAAAGGGTTCACGCCAACATATTGGACTGCGCAAGATATGAAAAAATTCTTTACCGAGGTACGTAAGTTTTTCTAGGATGATCCTTATTTGTTTAAATATTGTCCAGACCAAATTCTAAGGAGTTGTGTGCCAGAAATGAACATCAAAGTGTCATCTCCTTTTATCATTCTCCGGCCTATGGTGGTCACTTTTCTACTAAAAAGGCCACAACCAAAATTCTGTAGTGCGGCTTTTACTGGCCCATGATGTTCAGCGATACTCATGATTTTTGCAAAGCTTGTGAGTGTTGTTAGAAATTAGGAGTTGTCCTATCGAAATATGATGTCTCTAAACTCCACTCTTATCATTGAAGCATTTGATTGCTAGGCATCGATTTCATGGGACCATTCCCCTAATCCTTTATGAATATTTACATTTCGTTAGCAGTAAACTATGTCACTAAGTGGGTCGAAGCAATCTTGTGATGGAATAATGATCATAAAATGGTCATTCGATTCTTTAAAGAAAATATCATTTTCCAGTTCGGAACGCCTCGGACCATCATTAGTGACAGAGGTTTACACTTTTATAATAGGCCATTTGAGAACTTAATGAAGAAATATGACATTTCTCATAAAGTGAGCACTCCATACCACCCGTAGACAAGCGGGCAAGCCAAGATTTTCAATAGAAAATTAAACAAATTCTGGAAAAAATGGTTAACCTTGATCATAAAGATTCGTCAATCCGTTTGACCAATGTTTTATAGACTTACCGTACAGTTTTTAAAACCCTCATTGGAATGTCTCCCTTTAGACTCATCTATGCGAAAGCTCACCACTTGCCTGTGGAGCTGGAGCATAGAGCTTATTATGATATTAAAAATTTAAACTTTAACTTAGACAACACTGGCTTGCTGTGCAAGCTCCAACTAAATGAACTTGAGAAAATCCAGAACGATGCTTATGGAAAGTTAAGAATTTACAAGGATAAGATGAAGGTATTCCATGACAGGAATATCCTTCGAAAATCATTCATAACCGGTTAAAAAGTCCTTTTGTACAATTCTCGGTTACATATTTTTTCAGAAAAACTTCAATCTCGTTTGACCGGTCCTTTTACTGTTACTTATGTCTATCCTCATGTGGTTGTCGAGATAAAGAATCTGACAAATGGCAATGTTTTCAAAGTGAATGGATATCGTCTCAATCTAATTGTTGAGAAGTTTGATTCAGAGGACATGTTCATGCCTCTAACTGAATTTCTGTACCAAGATTGACCTCTTAGTCTAATGGAGGTGTAGTTAGGTTTATTGCTTTCATAGAATTTAGGATTAAGTTGAAAAAGCTTCAATTCTCCTTCTTCAGGTATTATGTTCCTATCACTTCCCATTTCTTTTCATTGTCTCATATGCATTACATGCTCATATCTTTTACATTGAGGATAATATACGTTTTAGGTTGGGGGTGTGTGGATTAGGTAAACTAATTAGTGTTTTTTTAGTTTTGAGCAAAATTTGTGAAAAATTTCAAATTCTTAAGTTAAAAACATGTTTGAAAAATGATAATTTGTGGAGCTAAGAATGTTTTGAGTATGACGATAAGATGGAGATTGAACTTTGAATTGTTGGAGTTTGATCAACCAAGTAGACTATTATCTAAATTTTTACATTTAATTGATTAAGAGAAAGTTTGAATATCATGTTAATCTAAGTCATAAGACACGTTCAATTTATTTTCTGTGAATAGTAGTAGAATTTCTGATTGTTAGTATGTATATCATTAAACGATATTACTAATTAATCTGGAGAATTTTATCCACCTTAAGAAGATGAAAAGAACCAGTTAAAAAATAGAGAGATCGATAAAAATGTCATGTATGATGAAAAGACCAGAAATAAATGAAAAGTCTTAAAAGAATGAATAAATAAAAGGGACCGTCGATATAAAATCAAAAACTGAAAAAAAGAAGGAAAGGTGATAAGTTCAGAATCAATACTTGATTATTCAATAAAACTTGAGGTGATGAGCATGGTTAACATTATGAAATAGTAGTATGTTATGGAAAGTAAATAAAATTCACTAAGCATATTGGAAAATTTTGATATATGAACTTATGCTCTTAAATGATTGATAAAAAAAACTTTTGATTGATTGCTCATGTGATTCAGCTCTAGGTTTTCAAAATTGCACTCTCACTTCTTTAGATTGTACTCATTCATACCTGATTATACAAAAGATTATTTTCTGAAAGTAATTTGAACATTGAAGATTGAAGATCACTTTAAGCATATTTGGCTTGGGACTAGCAAAATGCTGGTTGAGGGTGTGTTGAGTGTGAAATATTGCATATTATCTCCTATTTATACCTTGGTTTTATAAACATAATAGTGCTTAATCAATTTAATTGTGCATGTTTTCATGTGCGAGATGATTTCGAGAGTTAAAGGTGAAATTGATGCCAAAAGGAAGATTTATACTCAGAAGATTACTAAATGAAGATTTGAAAGTCATTAATGAAGACTTTACATGCTACAGATTCAAGAAAACTAAGTAAGGAATGAAGAGAATTAAAGGTTTGAAGTGAAGAAAAGGAATTCTGAAATTATCTTGAAAACAAACATATTCTTGAAATTATTCTGAAACGGCATATTCTGAAACTCCAAGTCTATTTTAAAAAACTACACAGAGTGCATAAATTTGAGATGGTTTAAAATCCAAGCATATTTTGAAAAACTGCGCAGAGTGCATAAATTTTTTACGGTTTCTAGATTTTTTTCAACTTGGTGTGAAAGTTGGAGTTTCACAACTATAAATAGAACTCCCTAGGGTGCTCTAAGGCACTTCTAGAGTTTAAAAAGGTCTCAAGAAGCATACACAAGAGTGGAGCAGCTACCAAAGAGTTTTTCTTCTTTCATAGTTTATTTTTCATTCTTTGTTTAAGAGATTTGGTGTCAATCATGTCTATGGTTTGTTAAACCTCTTACGTAGGGCTAAGAGGTGAAGCTTGTAGCATGTTTGGATGTTTTATTTTACTTTGATTCTTATTCTAATTAAACTTCATTGATTTCTAGTTTGAATTTAAGAAATATTTTTAGTTTTCTATGGTTTGTTGTGAGTCAAATTACAATAGATGCTGTGATAGCTTTGAGTATCTTCTTTTCCATTCTAAGATTATGAGATTGGTAAATCCTATTGTTCACCATCATCTCCTGGGCATGGTAGGGAGATGGAATCTCTTCCACTCATCACAATTCTCTTTCATTGAGAATTAAGTCAATGAAAGTTGAGATTTGATTTAAATTGTTTTATCTTCTAATTTGATAGGATAAGACTTCAATTCCAATTACGTTCCTTGAATCAAGTAAGGTAACATCTTAATAGCTACAAGTGGATCCTTGATACCCTAGTTCCCACCTTTAAATTCATAAGTTTTAATCAA
The DNA here is from genome assembly GCA_037074715.1 of Magnolia kwangsiensis. Taxonomy (NCBI): domain Eukaryota; kingdom Viridiplantae; phylum Streptophyta; class Magnoliopsida; order Magnoliales; family Magnoliaceae; genus Magnolia; species Magnolia kwangsiensis. The sequence continues at coordinate 70,149,397 of CM073582.1, read as the reverse complement.
CATTCTTCACCATTACTCTTAATTATTCAAATTTTAATTTAGATCTTTTTCTATTTCTAGTTTTAGTTATTTTTAGAATATGTACAAGTTTAGTCCATGTGGATTCGACCTCGTTCTTACCGAGTTATTACTACATCACGATGCTACACTTGGGGTTCTAAATAACTGAGTTGCCCAAAGAAGACTGAAGCAAGGGCCATGAATTACCCCTGATTAATAGGATCACGATCTTGACCCCACTTGAGCTAGATGAGCCAAAAGAGTTGTAATGCACCAGGAATGAGCTGGGAGAAATCACATCTGATACCGACTCAGGGCCTAGTCTCAAATTTATTATGACATTTAGGGACGATGGTGAGGGCCCGCCTACTAATTCTTCTGGCCTTGCCTCATGAGGGGAGGGAGTGAGGTAAGGCCAGAAGAATTAGTAGGTGGGCCCTCACCATTGTCCCTAAATGTCATAATATTGCATATTCTCCCTATTTATATCTTGGTTTTATGAAAATGAAATGTTTAATGGTATATTTTATACATGATTTGTGTTACACAGTAGATCTGAGAGCTTAGATTAAAAAGAATGCTAAAAGTATAGATTTAATGCTCAAGAATCACCAAGGCAAATGATGGATCTTAGGATACCAAGAATGAAGAGTTCATATATCAAAAATCTAAGGAAACCAAGTACAAAAGATGAAGAAAGGACTCGAAAGATCGCAGAATCTGGAGTAGAAAATAGACAGGTTCGATTCGACCGAACCCATGTTTGGTCCGACCGAAATCACACAAAATAGTCCAGCAGCTAAAGATGTAATTCAGAAGCTAATTCGGTTTGGCTAACAGACAATTCAGTCTGACCAAAAGGAGGACTTGTTGCGACCGAAAGTGCAAAAAATGCTCCAGCAAAGAACCATGAATTTTGGGAGTTAATTCGGTTTGACCGAAGATTAATTCGGTCCAACCGACGACTTAAGTTCGGTTCGACCAAACCCAGCTCGGTCCAATCGAAATCGGACAACTACTGAAACAGAATCATTTTCAAATCTAGACTTGACTTCAGATTCGACTTCGATCCGATCGAAGGTGACTTCAGTTTGACCGATGCGTAACGTGGCTACGGAAAATGAGGCAGTTTCATAATCAGATTGCTGAAATTCCAAGTCAGTCCGTAAGGTGGAGCTTCACAACTATAAATAGGAGTTGTAACGCCCTGACTTTTCAGGACTCGAGTATATGACCCGTGTCCCCAAAATCCAAGTGTTAACGTTAAAGGATGGTCAAATTCAAGTGTACATTTTTTTTCCTTCATCAGAGTAAGTAAATGAGCGTAATGTGGACAAATCAGCATAAAGAAAAAATTAAAATTTTATTTAAAATATACAAGAGATTTCTCATAATGACTTATACAAACCAATGTCTCCATTCTTACGAATACAAAATGAAATAACATTACATGTGAAACAAAGTAAATTTACAACAATCTTGAGTTGTGAAATCCTGTAGCATCCTTTAACAAATATAATCATGCACCCTTGTCAACCATAGCTTGCTCTTCACCAATATGAATGTGAACATCATCAGGGCCACCTGTGCTACTTGTACAGTTATATATTTGATGGATGAATGGTTAACTCCGTGTAAACTCCCCTCAAGATTACACACCACGGCATTAGGTAAGAAATAGTATAAAACACCCAAACAACCAAAAAAAAGTAAATGCAGTCTTATTATATGCATAGATGCGTGAATGCAATCATTGTCCCGAGTAAAACATCCAGATGGATATAGGGGTCATCACCCATGTAGTCATCGACCCGAGTAAAATATCCAGATGGCTTGTGCCTTAGGTAAAACATTCAGACAAGTAAATATGTACGATAATAACAGATGATGGTTGGTGCCTCGGGTAAAAAAACCAGATAGGTGAATTTGTATGTTACGTATGACAGCAATGTACGATAACAACGGATGATAGTTGATGCCTCGGGTAAAACATCTAGACAGGCGAATCTGTATGTTACGTATGACAACAATAGATGCTGGTCTGTACTATGCATGCATGATTAGCCAACTCATTATTAGTCTAATTACAACCAGCTAATTTAAATAAGCTCATGATCACTATGGGGAGCACATGGCCTAGCGTAGGCCAACGGCTCAGGCATAGTGTCTCATTACCATCATCCCCGGCCCATGAGGCTACCATCTTAGGATGTTTAATGAAAATCTATCGACTAGTGGCCAATCATATTACATTATATGGGGCTTACCATTACATGGTTGCACAGTATAAAACATCGGACCCATATAGAGAAAATATCAAAATAAAACCACGTAGGGCAAGTATCAAAATATGCCACATAGGGTGAATATCAAAACCATACGATAAAGACCATCCTAAAAAATCATTGGACATAACAACCCTGGATGGTATGCCCACATCAATGATCCATCTAGACCACCACTCAATAACCACTAGATTAAAGGTGTAAGACCCGTATCATAATCCATACTGTTCCGTCGCTTCCCGTGATGCTTCTCGTCAAATTCCAGTAATCCGCGACCTGTAGTTGACGTTGCGCACGACCGTAAGTCGTATCCTATTCATTTGAGCCGGCTTAATCTGAGACTTGTATCATTGTGACCGCACCGTCGCCGCGGTTCCAACGCCGCGACTCACTATCCGATCCGATACCTTGACTAAGAGATGTGGGTCGGCGTCTATTTCGAGAAAACACCGCGCGTTGTAAATTCCAAGAGAATCTTTATAAAGTGTCAAATCAATCCCATCAATCAATCACCCATCAATCACTTTATGTCAAGTACAAGAACCCATGCTTCCTTTCACCACAAGTCAAGCAACCACCCAAGTCAACTAACACATCACCTCACCCATCACTCACATCCATCAACCATCACCCCATCACCCCTCCTTACATCCCATCTCCATTTCTCATTTCTCAACACACCAACCCAGGCAAGGGAGCACTCCCACGTCCAAGCCTTCCCATGGAGAGAAGTGCATGTGTGAGGCCCACTTTTCACTCCCAAATCTCCCATCCTAGCCATCTATTTCCCATCTCCACCATCAAAGTGAATCTCTAGGAGATCGGCTATCCAACGGACCAAGAAGATTAAGTGGTGGGTGTTTCCATAAGCTAGATTTTCATATTTCTATGATGGGCCAAGTGAGGCCCACCGATCAATGGTGTGGATCTCATTTGGGACCCTAAGATGTGGCCAATGGCCCATCTTGATCATCAAATCATTCCATGATGGGGCCATTCTCCATGGACCCATCATGATGTTTACTTTCCTTGCATTAACAGGTCATATAGACCGTTCATCTTGAATGGAGAGGGATCTCCACCGTCGATCTTTTGGTTGAATGACCCATTGATGTATGATTGGATGGTTGAACGGAGGGCCCATAGTATTGGGGTCCCTCCATCACACATGTGTCCCACTTTTCTCTCTTTCTCTCCCTCTCTTTTTTTATTTATCTTTCTTGAATGTTGATGAGGCCATGAGGCCCACTTGGATGAGCCCCACATGAAATATGTATTTTTTTCTAAGCCATCCATGGGTGGGGCCCATCTTAAATGCATCATCCATCATGTGGTGGCCCACCTAAAGAGGGCCCACCTTGAATATATATGATAAACCCAACAAAAAAAAAAGAGAAACGTCCAGCATCTCTGGACGTTGCAGGATGAAAAAAAATAAAATATGAGGGGCCATTGGGGTGGGTCACTTGTACAGGAACCACCTTAATGCATGTATCCAATCCGTGCCGTCCATCCCTTTCCTCATATTATTTTAGGCATTGAGCCAAAATATGGAGCCGATCCAACTGTTTAGTGGGCCATGGTTTTAAAAGTATTACTATTACCATTAAAACCTTTCTAGATTTTTTGTACACACTGAATAAGGGCTGATATTGGTCTTAATGGATGAGTTATGAGCCATGGAATCCAACGGATGGACTGGATTCATCTGATGTGGGCCCCACATAATCAAAACCCCAGGGAGAAGGGTTTTTAAAAAAAAAATAATACAACACAGCAGCTGCTGCTGCTGTGTCAGACCATGCTGGCCGCGCCAGCGGCTGGCGGGCGGACATGGGCAGGGACCCACGGCCCCATGTACGGGCCCCACCATGATGCATATTTTGTATCTGCGCCGTCCATGAGGCGGACCATCCTCTGAGGTGGGTCCCCTCCAAAAATGGGATTGATCCAGACCTCAGGTGGCCCACACCATAAGGAACAGTGTGAAATGAACTCTACCATTGAAATCTTCTTTCAGGCCCACTGGAGTTTTGGATCAAGCTGAAATTTGTTTTTACCCTTCATTCGGGTCTGCGTGACCTAATGACGGGTCGGATGTCATGTAAACATAATGGTGGGCCCCACATGGGACCCACACTGAAATATGTATTTTGTTTCCACCGTCCGTACGGACGGTGGAGACCACATTGATGTTTGTATTTCCACGCCGTCCAGTAGACGGTCAGTGGGACCCCCACCATGGTACGTGTGTTTCATCCGCATCGTCCACACCCGCTAACGGTGGGACCCCATTGATGTATGTATTTTATCAACAACGTCCAGCCATTGGGCTTGGCGCTGTAAGGTTAGTGGACCCCCACCATGATGCATGAGTTGTATCCTAACCGTCCATCCATTTTAAGAGCTTAAATGAGGCAGATCTATGTTTCAAATGGGCCCACCTTGGTGTGTGTCTAGGGCCCACAATTCACTTAATTATGTCCATTCATTGAGGCCTACTTTGATACATATCTAAAGCCTATGGGACTAAGCCCATTTGACATATGCAAAGTCCAGGGGACTAAGCCCATTCGATACATAAAGAGCCCATGGGTTCAAGCCCATTTGATGTGCATGGGGCGCAAATGGAGTGGCCCATTTGATATATTTAAAGCTCATGTATGTAGGCTCATCTGACGTATTTAAGGCCCAAGTTGTGAGGCCACTTTGATGTATTTCAAGGCCCGTGGATCATGGACCATTCAATGTACATAAGGCTCATTGGTGAGGCCCATTAATGCAACCCATTTGATGAATGTGAGGCCCATGTAATATGACCCATTGGATATATCTAAGGCCCATGGATCTAGGCCCAACGGATGTCCTTAGGGTCCATTGCAATGTACGTTTCTCATGGTTCATGAAATGATATTTATGACAGGTCGTGCCTAGGGAACAATATTGGTTTGACGTCCACATTGTATGTATAATGTTGGTTAAATGTCCTCATTGTAACTCTCCTTAGGGCCCATTGATAGGCCCACACTCGTTACTATTTATTGCTTTATAACGTGCTTAGTATAATCCCATGACTCATGCCCATATGCATCATATGTATGCTTGATTTGAGTAGTGACTGATCATAGCATATGGCATTGGGCAGACCACCTATGGAACCCGTTATGAGACAGAGTGCCCCACATAATCGCGCAGTACGCACTGGATTTCTGCATGATTTGACGGCATGATTTATGCATCTCGCATACGTGTGACTTGATCACTGCACGCCCTAGCGACATCAGGGCCGTTGCTCCACAGGTACATCGTGGATAGCCATATTGGATACTGAAAATACTTATTTCAGCACTGTGGGCACTAAGGATGTCCTTGGGTGAGAGTCCCAGAACCTTTTTGATACCAGGAGATGCTCCAACGTTTAGACTGAGTGGATACATGAGCGCCCGATGTCGAATACCAGTAGGCCGCGTCTCTCACTGTGTCGTGGTTGGTTGGAAGGGGGTGTGGCCTTATCCGCCTGAGTGAGGGGGCTATAAGCTAGGCTGAGTTTGACTAGCTCACAAATGAGTCCGCTATCGACGATCCGGGTAGGTATTGACATACTACTGGTCAGGCGGATAGCGAGGTCTTTTCCACTTGCTTGATTGTGCAGCTAGGGAGGTGGCAGTCACTGCGAAGTGTATTAGACCCTGGTGATATCCAGAGAGGAACTGTACTGATATGTGTACATGATGGGTACCGACTTTCTTTGGTTGCATTTCGCATATGACATTCGGCTATGTAGGCCTTGCATTGCATCAGTGTGACCGATGGCATTCATATCTCGCATCATACCTTGCATTACATAGCCTTGATATATTCATGGACTTACCGCATACTTCCGCATTACCTGATCTTGTACACTCGGCGTTTGCCCTCCGCACACACTTACACCACCCTCTAAGCTTTTGTAAGCTTATGCACGACCGTTGCGTGCAGGTAGCGTTGGACAGCAGCAGCGCTGAGACAGGAGTGCATATCATGACCTTTTGGAGCTTTTTGATCACCTTGTATTTCCCTTTCTACATTGTACTTAAAAATTTTGATATAGTGGATATGTGGTGATGTTGTTTTGTGACTTGGTTATGCTTGTGGTTATGCTCCATTACAAAAAATTTTTTTTTGAAAATCTTCCTTGTAGGATCCCAGGATCGGAATCTGGCATTTGATTGTCAGGAGCCGAGAATGGGGCACTACGGAGGCTGTCGGCACCGGATTCGGCAATCGGAATTCATGTGAATCTGATTTTCGGGTTTGGGGCGTGACAAAAGGTCCATTGCAATCACAGTTAATCGAGTTACATCCCAAGTATGGTGTACATTTATAAGTGGAGGTTTTCCACTGATGTACCAGTTTAAGTTCCATAAGCAATCTATGAATAATTCATGAACAAATATGCAGGATGAACATTAAGCAGGCAATATAGCAATTCAATTTTCACCAGCTAACACATGTGATTATAAAGGGAGATATCAATTATGAATTTAAATGAAAACTATAACTTAAGCTAATGAGAAGATGAAAAGCTCAAGGAAAAGAATCATCACCTTATTTGTCGACCCACGTTCTAATGTTATTAGGAAGTGTGCATGCCCTTAGACTTGAATCCTTCCATAGATTATGAACTTGTATGGTCAAATCAAAGTTCTATAAAACTAGCTATGGTCTAGATTATAACCTAGGGTTTAGATTATTTATTTTTAAAGTTTTAATGTAGAATTAGGGTTCCGTCCTAGGGTTTAGTTAAATGCTTAGATCATAGGTTTTGAATCTAAGATTATTAATAATAATATTATTATTATCATTGTTGTACCGCGGGCTAAATACTATTCATGGTAAGAGTTTTAATCCGTCCATATTAATAATGATGGTTCATAAGTTCATATTTGAATGTATTATCATTATCTAATATTTTTATAATGACTAATAATCTCTTAGGTAATATAAGTAATAATAATAGAATATTTACTAATGATAATACAATAAAGACTAATTATATTAACAAATATTATACTAATCTCATGCTAACTATTTCCAAATGCTAATAGTCAACAATAGTGAATCTAGCCATGATACTAGACACTAAGATCTACCATGAGTTATGAAATTCTACAATTAGCTCAAGCCTAACACACTATCTATGCTCAGGGTATTGACTTAGAGCTTAGACTACTTAGCTTTAGGATTTTATCCTAGAGTTTAGGTCTAGGATAGATTTTTAAGATTTGAACCCTAGTTGGGGTATTATTAATTACAATAACTATTATCATTAGTGTTGTAATTTACATTAGCTAACATGGTCAAAATCATTATGATGAAAATTAACAATAATATCCATAACGCTAATTAGTTCATTGTAATATTGATTAAAATTTCTAGTCTATGTCATTAAGATGACATTAGTTGTTACAATAGATAGAAAATAATAACGATATAATTAATAGCAAAATGACTGATGCCGAATCTAAAAATAAATGGAAATTCTCACCTTATTGACTCAGTTCAAGTCGAGTTGACTCGGCTCAACACAACTAGCGACCATCCTCTTCTTCCTCCCTCTCCTTCTCTTTTTCTCTCTCTCTCTCTCTCTCTCTCTCTCTCTCTCTCTGGGTTACCCCCAATACCTGGAATGGGCCAAACTCACACCAGTAAGTCAGTGGTCAGTGACTCGGATTGCTGAGTAGAGTTCCCGAACTCACTCATTCCCTTAACTTTCTCTCTTTCTTTTTCTTCTTTTCTACTCTCTTTCTCTATTCCTTCCTTCCCATTTTCTTTTCCTCCCTTCTTCCCTGCAGTATGACCCATATCCTAGCCCGTACCGTTCCGTATGCCTCCGCGGTCCTCCCGATCGAATTCTAGTGACCCGCGATCTGTTATCGGTATTTGCACAAAATCCTAATACATGTCCCGTATTCCAAAGTCGGCTCAACCCGAGACTAGTACCAGTGCGACCGGACCGTTGCCATGGTTCTGATGCCGCGTCTTGCACGCCGATGCGGTACCCGGGCTAGGAGATGTGGGCTCGCATTCAGTTTGAGGAAAATACCGTGCGTTGCAATTCTGAGAGAATCTCTACAAAACGTCACATCAATCAATCAAATTAAGTCAAGTACAAGCAACCATCCCCAAGTACAACCACCCCTCTCCAAAGTCAACTTTCCCTTACATCAAGTACACCCATCACCTTTCACCTATCCCTCTCCCATCACTTCTCTCTCATTCCCTCTCTCTCTCTCTCATTCTCCATGCAACAATCGTCTAAGCTTCCATGAGAGGCCTTGTGTGGCCCACTTCCTAACTCCCATCTCCACCATCCATGATCTATCTCGACCGTTGAATCTCAATCATCGGAGCTTTAAAAGGCGTTCATGGAAGAAGAAATCCAAGAAGATCAAATGTGGGTGGTTCTTTCTCTCTCTCTCCTTCTCTCTTTCAATATTATGGTCTGAGGATGTGGCTGTGTGGTCCACCCAAATGAACCCCATCTTGATGAATGCCCTATCCAAACCATCCTAGCCATGTGGGCCCTAGCCTCTCGATGGATGATGGGAAAAATATATATAAGATTGATTTAAATCAAGTGGACCACGTCCACATAAGACCCACCAGCCATGTTCCCCACATGTGGGACCCATCTTGATGATATTTATAACCACGCAGTCCGTCCAGCGTCTGGACGTTGTTTTACCGTGAAGACAGTGGGCGTGCTATTAGTTATATATATATATATATATATATATATATATATATATATATATATATATATATATATATATATAATATAAGGCTTGGGATGGGCTGCTCTTACAGGCCCCACCTTGATATATGTTTTTAATCCAAGTCGTTCATACCCTTTCCTACCTCATTTTAGGTGTTGAACTGAAAAACGGAGCCAATCCGAGGTTCTAACGGGCCAAGCATAGTAAATGGAGATTTTCACCTTTAAAACGCACCCTAATGTTTTGGTACACCGAAACATGCTGCATATTGGGCTCATTTGGTTGATCTTGAGTCGTGGCGTGCAATGGATGGGCTGGATTTAGCTGATGTGGGCTCCATGTATGAAGAACTTCAAATCATAATTTTTTTTAAAAAATAAAATAAAAACAACAACAGCTGTTGTTGCTGACAGAGAGAGAGAGAGGACGCATAGGTGTCTTGCACTGTGGGCGAATGACCAGGGACCCACAGTCCCAACCGTGGGCCCCACCATGATGTGTATTTTTCATCCATGTCATACATATGGTGGGCCCCTTTTAACTATGATCCCACCTCAAAAATCAGCCTTATATGGAGCTCAGGTGGCCCACGTCACATGAAATAGTGGGATTGAACGTCTACCACTGAAATCCTTCTTAGGTGTCCCTAATGTCTGGATCATTAAGAAATTTGTTTTTCCCCCTTCACCTAGGATCTGTGAGACCTTATCAACGGTTTGGATGGTAGATAAACATTATGGTGGGCCCCACGTGGGACCCACCTATGTGGAAATACAGTGGCTGAGGTTTGTACAATAGTTACAGAGCTGTTGTATATACATCAGCGCCCTTTTGTGAGTCGTGCATGTGGCACGTGCCACATCTAAACCGCCCATCCATTTCCCACTTGTGAGTTGTGCATGTGGCACGTGCTATATTTAAACCGTCCATCCATTCTTGTGGGGCCACCGTGATGTATGGGTCTTATCCATACCATCCAAACAGTGGGCCCTCCCGTGATGTATGTGATGAATCCAAACTGTCCACCCAATGGCCAGCATGTCTTATGGCTTGAAATAAAATAATAATAATAATAATAATAATAATAATAATCATAATAAATCAGATTTTCTATCAAGTGGTCCACACAACAAAGGGAGCGAGGGGTTGAACGTACACCATTAAAACCCCTCCTGGGTCACAGAAGCTTGAGACCTATATGAAATTTGTTCACGTCCTTGTGACCTTACAAATAGACTGGATAAAAAAAATAAAATAAAATAAAGTGGTGGCCCGGTGAAATTCTAACAATGAAAATCGTTATTTCTGCTACTATTTGTGATGTGGTCCAGATGATCCTTCAATCATCATTTTGTTGTTATTTGTGGTATATCCAAATGATTTTTGATCTGATTCATTGTTTGTATAATGCTTTAAAACGACCTCTATAAATGGATGAATGGCTCGGCCCATCTGACTCGACCCATTGCATTAGCCCATTTGTGTCGGCCCATTTGGCTCAGCGCACTTTGATATATATGAAGCCCATTAATGTGGCCCATTTGGCTCAGCCCACTTTGATATATATGAAGCCCATTAGTGCGGCCCATTGATGTTAAGGCCCATTATGATATGTAATGGACCCATGACACATGGCCCATTTAATGTGTTCGAGGCTCAAAAACTGGGCTCATTTGATGCATATGAGACCCATGTGTAGGGCCCACTTACTGTGTATTTGGGGCCCACGGGTCGAGGCCTAACATGATGTATTTGGGGCCCATGGTTCAAGGCCTATTGTGATGTATTTGGGGCCCATGGGTTGAGACCCATTGAGATATATATTGGAGGCCCAGATAAGGGGCCAACTTGATTGTATTAGGCCCACGTGTAGGGCCACCAATTGTGTGTTTAAAGCCCATGAGTTGTGGCCCGTATGATGTATCTGAGGCCCATGTGATTGGACCCACCTCGATGTATTTTGCAGCCCATTTGTTGGGCCCACCTTGATGTATTTTGTGGCCCATTTGTCGAGCCCACTTTAATGTACTTTGTGGCCCATCAGTCAAGCCCACTTTGATGTATTTTGTGGTCCCTTCGAGGTACCTACCTTGATATACTTGTGGCCTATCTGTGAGGCCTACCTTGATATATTTATGGGGCTCATTAGTATGGCCTAATGATGCGGCCCAGTTGTTGTACATGAGGCCCATTGGTGCGACCCAGTAACACGACCCAACTTGATAGGACGAGGCCCATGTGCAGAGCCCACCTGTTACGTATATTGGGCCCATGTGCAAGGCCCGCCTGTTATGTATTTATGGCCCTTTTTGGCATGACCCATTGAGTTGTATTCTAGGTCCATATGATATAGCACACCTGATGTATTCAAGGCCCAGATGCATGGCCCATTTGATGCATAATGTGCCCATGTGTAGAGCCACATGTTATGCATTTGAGGCTCATGTGTAGGGCCCACCTGTGGTGTATATGAGGACCATAAGTCAGGCCATTGTGATGTGTTCGAGGTCTATGTGGTGCGGCCCATTGGTGTGGCCCATTTGATTATATTAGACCCTTGTGGGAGGCCGTGGGGCCCACTATGTGTTTGGTTCTATGTGGGCTACTCCTTGGGAGCAATGTTGGTTAAATGTCCACATTGATGGGCAATGATGGTTGGGTGTCCACATTGTGACCTTTCCTTAAGCCTGGTTAGGCCCATTCTCATCATTCTCTAGTGGGTTAACCCAAATGAAGGAGCCCTATTGATATTGCTTGGACCATCATCGGCCATCCATATATAGACCCCGCCTTACGTCGATTATCAATTACCGATTCTGATTTATTTGGTTCATTATCGATTATCGATCATAGCTGATTATCAATTAAGGTTGATTATCGTGGCCGATTGTCAATTCCGATTGTCGGGGTCCAATGTGATGTATATGCAGCCTGTATTTGAGGCCCGCTGTGATGTGTATTTAGCCTGTGTTTAAGGCCTAATATGATGTATATGAGGCCTATGTGATGAGGCCCATTGTGATGTACATGTGAAAGACCCATCGTAGTGTGTATTAAGCTCTTGAGTAGGGCCCATGGTGTCGTATATTTGGCCCTCGTGTGAGGTCATGGGTCCACTATATATTACGCTCTATGTGGGCTATTCCTTGGGGGCAATGCTGGTTAAATGTTCACATTGTCAAGGTCGATTGTCGATGTCAGTTATTGATACTAATTATGACTATGTGACAGCATAGCATCATGATACATGCCCAAATGCATCATCTGCATGTTTGTTATGAGGTGTGGTTGACCATTACATATGACATTGGGTAGGTTATAAGACTCCCTGATAGGCGGTAGTTATCTCACATGAGCACACGGTATGCGGACGATTGATGCATGACTGGATTGTATGACTCATACATCTTACATTGTGTGTTGTGATCATTGTACACCCCAGCGACATCAGGGTCATAGCCTCCACAGGCATATCATGGATGGCCAAATGGGACACCAGAAATGTTAGGTTCTAGCATACAGGCGTCATAGATGTCCCTGGGTGAAAATCCCTAGACCTCCATGGCCAGGAAACACCCCAATGTCAAGACCGAGTGGATACATGAGCGCTCGAGTGCCGAATACTAGGAGACCGCGTCTTCCACTGTTTCGTGGTCAGTTGGGAGGGGGTGTGGCCTTACCCGCCCGAGGGTAGGGGACATAGCTAGGCTGAGTTTGACCAGCTCGTGAATGGGTCCGCTATCGACATGCCGGATAGGTATTGGCAGACTATTGGCCAGGCGGATAGTAAGGTTTTTTACGCTCACTTGGACTTTGCTGCTGGGAGAGGAGCAGTGCCATTTGGAGTGTACTAAACTGTAACGCCCGTGAAAAATCCGTACTTGGGCTCGAGTACCAACTCGACCCGAAATCGCGTAAAATTAATTTCCATGGAAATTAAGCGTAAGTTAGCTAGCGCAACGCTAGAGTAGCTGGGAAATAGTCCCTGATCACTTTAAATACGTTCTGCAAGACCCAAATCGAGTAGAACAAACAACTCTACAATACTCTATAACCTCGGATCAAACTCTAAGCGGGTTTGTCCTCTGGACCACTTTGAATTCTTGTATTGGATTTAGACCGCGCGTCGAAGGTCCGATACCTCCTATCTTAGACCGTTAGAACCGTCCAACTGGACTTGACAACCATCTCGAAAATCAAGTCAAACCGATAATCACAGACTATTTCGTTGAACCCGGACTGAAGAGACCGCGAATAGGGACAGATTTGGAATTTCAAATTCAAATCTGGCACAGGACTTGACGCGTCAGTATTAAGCGTTCTGACCGTCAGAATTCATCCAGATTACACCCTCGGATCAGGAAAAATTTCTATTTATTATCATGAGACTTTCAGCCCTGATCTATGTGCGGTGACCGCTGAACTGAAACTGGTCCGCCACGTGCGATCTGCGAACCCTGCCAGACTGAAAACTTAATACGTGCTACATCTGGTACGCATGAGCTTAAGTCCGATCGCAATCGACCAGGGGACCACCAGAAAGCAGCTTTTGGACCGAAACAGCCCCGAAATGGATAGGCACTAAGTAAACTTCGTTTCGGAGCCTATTTCCGGCATTTTTGAGCTTATAAAAGGGGTTGAAACCCTCATTTCTCTCTCCCATCCGAAAATTGCAAACCCTAGGATAAAGGAGAGAGAGTTTGAGAGAAAGAGAAGAAGGGATTTTTCCCACTTCCGAGCCACCGATAGCTGCTGTTTCAGCAACTCTTTCCAATCACCTGGACGGTGATTTCTCTGCTTTTTCAGGTATGAAACGACCCTAAAAGTTTCTGATTTAGGGATTACTTGGATTCGTAGCGTGTTAGCTAACGTATTTCGTAAATCAGGTCCTCCTACTGCCGTAGACGAAGCATACACGCTCCGTTCAAAATCCCACACCCGTAAGAGACTAGGTGAGGATTTTAGACACTTTGATTGACGGTTTACAACGATTTCAATGTCGTTTAATAGTAGATTATCGACGACACCGCCGTTTGACATGTACAACATGCTCTCCGTTTCCTATTTCGTAAATTAACGAAGAATATGAGATTTAGGGCATTTTAGTCATTTGTAGGAAGTACGGTCTACATTCATATTTTGCTGACGTGATTGACATGGTTTGTTGTCACATTAGGGAGTTAGGAATGCTTGCATAATTAGTTTGGCGAAGAGATTCGCCTAGTTGCGCACTTTGGGTCAACATGCTATATGTAGACTTAAGGGTGTAGTGTATGTGTTTGTATAAATGCTTGTATTAGTACGTATTGAATTAAATGATGTTATGTAGTAGTTTGAGATTGATTTCTTAGTTAATATGCTGACCTAATTGATTTCCTACATGTCGACCATATGCATGATTCCATTACATGCATGGAAAGTATGTGTTGAAGATTTGCTTAAGTTGAATGTTATACATGTGTTAACATGCTCATATGATTATATTTCAACTCCAATACCTTTACATATATTGCTAATGTAATTCCATAAATGTTTGGGACTAGACTTAGTCCAGGCAGTCGGTAACCGAGCGATTTCGTGGCTGACTGATCATAGCCACGAACGACGCGTCGATGAACGTGATTCGTGTTTAGAGTTGGCGGCAGTGGTTAGGCCACGCGAAGTGTTTTACGCACTTCATGTCGTTCGACTTGAGATGCGATCGCGCTAGTCGAGCCCGTCAAGTAACCCGACTGGTCAATGTATGTTCACCTTGTATGTGTCATAACTACTTGAACCTAGGGTACTGAACTTACCATTGTAAACCCTGTTAACCATGGTACCTTGATCCACGAAGACTCATGAGCCGGGCATGGTGGTATGAGACACCGTGGTCGAGCTGTCGGCCTACGCTGGGGCCACAAACCTTCCCGTAGTGACCAGTGAGCACCTAGACTCGTGAGCAGATTATGGTGGTATGGGACACTATATTCTAGCTGTCGGCCTACACTGATCAGGCGACGAGTCCTTTGTAGTGACCGCGAGCTTATTCTGAGTCCACGGGAGGCGACGACCCTTCCATTGCAGCAGAGTACAGTAGGCCTGTATTGATAAGGTGATGGGGGAGCGGTGCAACGAGTGCGAGCAACAGCCCTGGCAGCCCTTGCAGTGACCTACGAAATATACATCGTATGAGATTACTAGGAGTGACGACCCTAGACAGGATCTGTATTGGGATTGATTCAAGGGAAGTACCTTAGTTTCCCAATACTGCTGTTTGAATGGACTAATAACAACTTGGAAATCATATCACCATAGCATTGCATGTGCCTGGAAGATGTGGAGCACTCTAGGGAGTGTGGCATGCCGCGGTCGTAAGATGTTGCCGCATGAGGGTGATCGTCGGTGAGGGCATACATCACGTCATATCATCTTGCATTAACAACAGTATTAGGATTGTCTGATTTACTGCTTTACTATTATCGCATGATTGAATTGTGAATATGCTAATCCTTGCTCTATGATTCCACTGAGTTGATCACTCACTCCCACGTTACGGGATGGTGTTTGTAACACCCACCAGACCCTGTTGTAGATGCAGGTGAGGCCGAGATCCAGGAGGTGGAGCCAGAGATCGACGAGGACCAGGACGAGTTCTCGTATATGCAGTATCACGACGGCTTCCCGTAGGCGACCTGGATCGAGGGGACATCAGTGGGACTATTTTGAACATTATTTTTTTTTTGCTTATGTATATGTATATGAGACTCAGAGATGTAGTCATACTTTGGAGACAGATGAGATTTACTTTGTTTTTCCATACAGTGATATATATATTGTTTAGTCTTCCGCTTGCTTTTATCACTGGATCTGAAGTATGAATTGCAGTTTTGGTATACTTTTACTCATGTGAATGCTTTAAATCAGACAACATTGAATCATAACCATTTTTGTTGCATAAGTGACGGTCTGGAACTCGGGAGTTGAGTTTATATACGACCCCCGATTTTTAGGGTGTTACAAGTTGGTATCAGAGCATGAATAAGAGTATACTGGGCCTGGGTTATGGTCTCGCGACGTACGCTGTCGCTTCCTTTGACTTAGGTGGGTGCGAGAAGGGTCTAGAAACACTTCTAGGATCGCAGATTCGCCGATAGGCGAAGTCTATTAGAATCGATCGCAAGATCGAGTCTGTAACGCATCTCGGGTCGCGTAAGGCAACCCGAATCGCTTCTAAGCTGTAGGAAGTCGGGTTGAGACGTCCTACGAGCGGTTTTAAACCGTAAAAGTGAATCCTTGGGCCGTGGGATGACCACGACTCCTGTAATCAATCGCCAGGGCTTAAAAACCCCGCTTCACCAAAAATCTTCAGAATTCCTCCTCTAAACACTCCGATCTTCATTGATTTCTTATCCATTTCATGTTAGGCGTCAAACCTAATATGAAAATAACACAAATTAGTACTTTCATAAAATTTTACAGTGAATAGTAAAATTTCATGAAAAATGGCCATAAGGCCATTCTAACTTCACTTTCTTTAGCAAATAAGGATCTAGATAGATGTACTGGCTCCTTTTATCCCAAATTCATATGCTGCATTATAGGGTTTGGTATTCGGGATTGCGATGTGGTCCCGGAAAGCTCCGAACACATATTTGGGCTCATACAGATCAAAATACAATGAACCAGGGGGTGGGCCATATATTTTTGAAATCCCTGGACCATGGGGGACCAGACCTATGTGGTCCCACCGGCCAACTTGGAGGTTGGCCGGCGATGCCATCGCCGGTCCGGCGATGCATCGCCGACTGGTGGGGCCCGTTGATGCTGAAACTCAGGCGCACGCCCTTAAATGAGGTGTACATCCTCCCCATGTACCTCCCATCCCACGAAAATCTCTAAAACACCCCTCTCCTTCACAAACAGCCCTCCCCTAAGCCCTATTCTCATTTTCCAGCACCCATTTCCAAACTCCGGCGTCCCAAATCACTCTTAGGTCCCTCCTTGGCCAAAATCGACCACCATCCATCACTTATTGGGAGTTGGAAGCCCCTCCTCTTGAAGATCTCACCATTTGGAGCTCCAAAAATCCCCAAATAGAGCTGAAATCGTGAGGTGCTCCATTCTACTTTTTTGTTTGTATTTCTCCTTGAAATTACAGCCTTAGGAAGCTTGAAGCATCCCTTTACGACGCCTAGATTTTTTTTTTCAGATTGGGCAGCCACTTCTCCGCATTTTCATCATTTTCCATGGCTTTCGTGGAAGCCATTTTGGACCTTTTATCACTCTCATCCATCATATCTTTGATGGGTAAGAGGAAAACCGTAACAGACGAGGCTGGGCCGAGCCGCCCTGCTCGATTGAGAAGACCGCGGGGTGATGCCGCAAGTTCAAGCGCCGTCGCTGGTCCAGCTGCAGTCCTGGAGTGTCGTACAAAGCGAGATTTGGATCTCCATGCACACCTTGGGCGAACAATTCTATCGGAGATACGTCATGGCCAATACACTGATCACAAAGTGTTATTTGAGGCGGACGTAGATGGATGATTGTTCGGTGAGTATCTGTTGTTCGAGCGCATTGAAGCTGCGCATTGGGGTCCGATCTTTGAAGCTCGCGCTCGTGCTAATGTGAGCACCGTTCATGCCTTCTACGCTAGTATCCAGAATCCTACCTTGGAGCCTTTGCAGTTCAAAATCCCTTTTGGTAGAGATCGGATGGGTACGATCGATGTTCGGTTGGTTGCGCGACTCCTCAACGTGCCTCTAGGTGATATGCATCCTAGTGAGAAGAGTCTGAGGACTATACGTGAACGAGATCGCCGCACCAGGTTTCTGTGCGGTAAGTTGGTTCCATGGCAGCCTAATAATAGCCTCAAGGTGACGTACATGTCTGAGGATTTGCGCCTACTGCACCATATCTGCACGTTCAATGTTTATCCCAGGTCGACGAACCGCATTGAATGTACACGTCTTATGGTCGATTTCTTATATCTGGTGGCCCAGGGAGAGAACGTATGTATGGCCACTTTCATCTTATGGCAGATAGTTCTCATAGCCAGGTCAAGAAGAACATCCGAATCGCTTCCCTTTGGCTGACTTATTTGCAAGATTGCGCTTGAGTTTGCCTATAGACTTGGGCCGGAATTGCCGGTATCGATTCACACCATCGACGAGTCGACAATGGTCAAGATGAAGATTGGGTCACAATACCGTGAAAATCAACTTGAAAGGGATAGTGGGGATGACTTTGATGATGAGGAAGATCAAAGCGAAGAAGAACCTAGAGCAGAGGTTCAGGAAGAAGCTCAGGAAGAAACAGAAGAGGAGGCTCAGGATACTGATGAGAGCCCTCCTCCTTCTGCGCAGGCTACTATCGACGATCGCATTGCTCGGATGGAGGAGAGTCAGACCGCTTTGCGAAGGGAAGTCCAAGAACTTCGCGCAGAAGTCGCTGATGCCAAGGCCGTTACAAAGAAGAAATTTGGCAAGGTGACTCGCACCTTGAAGGCGATCCTGTGTTGATTACAGGATAAGGGTGCTCCTCCTCCGTCACCAGACTCCGACTAGCGATGCGATCTTTGATGTTGTTATCATTAGTTAGTCATTTCCTGCTTTATGTGTGTAAGCCTGTTAGGGCTAGTGCTTTGCTTATGTTGCTGTTGCTTAACCGTTTTAATTCCCATGTATTTCTCGTCATGATGCTTGTAAGGATATATCCCTTGTATTGTGACAATTTTGGTTAATTGAAATGCATGGAATGCTTTTGACTCATTATATGAATGATTGTGGTGTAATTGTGCAATTGAGACTGACAAGGTTGCGTCCTATTTTGAATATAAGGAATGCCACCTAAGACTACGCAGAGCACGGCTCGTCTTGCGCTGACCGAGCATATGGATCAGACTCCCTCTCAGTCTGGCACCCATTCGGACCCTGCTGTGGGCCCGATTCCTGAGGCGGTTTGATCGTCTCAGCCTGCCGCTGGTCCTACAGATGGACCACCGCCATTTACGCCATCAGTCAGAGAGCCACATCGCGCATCTACTTCCACACAGCATCCGCCACAGCCTGCTTCACCCCCTGATAGATTCGAGCAGATGATGGCTATGATGCTGCAGCAGCAGCAGCTTCTGACCACCATAGTGGGGACATTAGCCCAGGGTGGGGGTGCGGCTACATCTACTCCACCTGTACCACCTGCGCATCCAGCTGAGGATGCCTATACATACGCCCAGGATGAGGGCATGGCTCATCCTGCGCCGCCTGCTTTCCCCGCGGGGAATCCTGCCGACACACGGGGCCTATTGGAGCGATTTCAGGGCTTGCGGCCTCCTACTTTCACGGGTTCTCACAGACCCAAGGAGGCTGAGTACTGGCTCGACCGGGTGTCGAAGATCTTGCGGATGTTGCACTGCACCGAGACCGAGCAGGTAGAGCTGGCTACCTTCCTGTTTGAGAGAGAGGCCAGCATGTGGTGGGATAGCGTACTGCGGACCGTTGCCGCAGACTTTGTATGGACGTGGGCAGCATTTGAGTTCCGCTTCCATGAGAAGTATTATCCCTAGACCTATAGGCACGACTGGGAGAATGAGTTTCTCCGTCTCAGACAGGCAGCGATGACAGTTACCGAGTATGAGCATCGGTTCACGGAGTTGGGCAGGTACGTCCCGACGATCCTAGCTGATGAGCAGATGCGCATACGGCGCTTTTTGGAGGGTTTGCGACCAGATATTCGGTCGAAGATGTGCTGTGTTAGCATTCCCTCCTATGCAGAGTTGATTCATATGTCCATGCGGGCAGAGCAGGACGTGGATCGACTTGCGCGATCTCGAGGCCGGCTGCTTCTAGGCCACGACCAGACTTGCCAGACAGGCCCTTCGCGGGCAAGAGGCCTCGTATTGATCCTCCTACTAGGACTACGGCGCCTGTACCACCGTTTCGGCGCCCTGATTTGACATGTACATATTGTGGGAGGACGGGCCACTTAGCGCAGAGCTGCTTTTCGAGGATGAGGGACAGAGGGTTCTCGCCGCCGCAGAAGATTGACCGTGTACGTCCACAGGCGATATCAGTACCGCCTATACGGTCAGCTCCTGCGCATCCTTCTTTTAGACCTACGGTATCGCAGATCCGACAGCCTCCACGGCCCTTGACACAGCGGCCGAACCGGCCACAGCAGGCTCGAGTTCATGCATTGACAGCTGAGGCAGCTGCGACGGGCACTTCTTAGCATTCGGCCTTCAAGGTCACCGCCCATATTGGAGGTACTCCTATTCTCATGATGGTAGACACTGGATCCACGATTTCTTTGATATTGCGTGCTATTGTCTGACGTCTTGGCTTACACACCATTACTATGGATGGAGTGCGGGTTTATACAGCTCATGGGTCCTTTACAGATGCCACCCAGATGTGTGAGAGTTGTTTGGTGGATCTGGGGGGCAAGATAATGGTTCTAGATCTCGTCGTCGACCCTGCTCTTTATTATCTCGACGTCATTCTTGGCATGGACTGGTTGACTGCAGCGAGAGCCGAGATTGACTGCGAAACTCGTATAGTCACAGCGTACGAGCCTGAGGGTGCATCCTTCACATTTTCAGTGCGGGTAAATCTTCCTTTCCGCATACTTAGCTACGCCACTCTATTGCGCGACGCTGGTGCCCAGGTACTTGAGCATACGCCAGTTGTTTCTGAGTTCGGGGATCTGTTCAGAAAGATCCCTGGTTTACCGCCCCGACGTGAGATCGATTTCACTATCGATCTGGTTCCTGGTTCTACACCCGTCTCACTGCCGATGTATCGCATGACACCATGTGAGATGGAGGAGTTGAGGACGCAGATTGATAGTCTGCTAGAGCTTGGCCTTATACGGCCTAGCGTGTCTCCTTGGGGAGCACCGGTCTTGTTCGTGAGGAAGAAGGATGGTTCGATGCGATTGTGTATTGATTATCGCAGGCTGAACCAGCTCACAGTGAAGAACAAGTACCCTTTGCCCATGATCGACGACTTGTTCGATCAGCTGAGAGGAGCGCAGTACTTCTCGAAGATTGATCTTCAGTCAGGTTATCATCAGCTGCGCGTCAGGGATGAGGACGTGCAGAAGACAGCATTCAGGACCAGTTTTGGCCACTACGAGTTCCTCGTGATGTCGTTCGGTCTCACGAATGCACCGGCCGTGTTCATGGATCTGATGAACCGGATATTTCAGCCTTTCCTCTATCGATTCGTCGTTGTCTTCATTGACGACATTTTGGTGTACTCTAGGAGTCGAGAGGAGCATGAGAAGCACTTGCGTTTGGTCCTTGATACGCTCAGACGGCATCAGTTGTTCGCACAGTACAAGAAGTGCGACTTCTGGAAGCAGGAGGTGAAGTTTCTGGGACACGTGGTGTCCAAGGATGGCATGATAGTTGACCTGTCTAAGGTAGCTGCGGTGCAGGACTGGGAGCAGCCTGGTTCTGTCACTGAGGTGAGGAGCTTCTTGGGTCTCGCTGGCTACTATCGGCGCTTCATTCAGGACTTCTCGAAGATCGCGAGACCCTTATCTCAGTTGACAAGGAAGGACGTGAAGTTTTCCTGGAATGATAAGGCGGAGTCAGCTTTTCAGGAGCTGAAGGACAGACTTAAGTCCGCCCCTGTGCTAGTATTGCCAGAGCAAGGGGTTAGATACACTATATACACTGACGCGTCTAGCGTTGGTTTGGGTTGTGTCCTTATGCAGAGGGACAGGGTAATTTCGTATGCCTCGAGACAATTAAGGAAGCACGAGGAGAATTACCCTACACACGACCTTGAGTTGGCAGCCGTTATATTCGCACTGAGACTCTGGAGACATTACCTCTACGGAGAGGAGTTCGAGCTCTTTTGCGACCACAAGAGCCTCAAGTACATATTCACGCAGCGAGACTTGAATATGAGGCAGCGGCGATGGATGGAGACGTTGAAGGACTTCAAGTTTGAAGTCTCTTACCATCCTGGGAAGGCGAACCTTGTGGCTGATGCGTTGAGCCGCAAGAAGGCGATAGAGTTTGCGGCTCCGCTGATGGTTGCCGAGTGAGATATGGTTGAGTTTTTGCGAGACTTTGAGCAGAAACTCACCGTAGAGGAGCCGTTTGAATTCATCGCACACGTGCAGGGGAGATCTCAGATCGATGACCGAGTCATCGAGGCGCAGAGGGACGATGCACATCTTACTGAGCTTCGAGAGCAGGCCAGTGATGATGTTGACGCCGACTGGCGAGTTGGTATGGATGGGGGCTTACGTTACCGTGGCCGCCTATGCG
Source organism: Magnolia kwangsiensis (assembly GCA_037074715.1). Lineage (NCBI taxonomy): Eukaryota > Viridiplantae > Streptophyta > Magnoliopsida > Magnoliales > Magnoliaceae > Magnolia > Magnolia kwangsiensis. Next base: position 70,127,093 of record CM073582.1, on the reverse strand, counting down.
TCCCAGATGTCCCTGACTTGAGACGAGAGATTCTCGAGGCTGCGCATTCTACTAGACTCGCGATGCATCCAGGCAGTACAAAGATGTATTGCGACGTGAACAGGACGTATTGGTGGGAAGGTATGAAGACCCACATAGCTGAGTTCGTATCCCGTTGTCTCACTTGTCAGCAGGTGAAGGCAGAGCATCGCCGACCACCTGGACTTTTGCAGCCTATGCCGATTGCAGAGTGGAAGTGAAATTTCATTTCCATGGACTTCATTTCTGGGTTGCCGAAGACGAGGAAGGGGCATGATTCCATTTGGGTGATCATCGACCGATTGACGAAGTCGGCGCACTTCCTACCGATCAGAGTTACGAACTCTGCAGACGAGCTGGCTAGATTGTACATCCGAGAGATTGTGCGTCTGCATGGAGTTCCGTTGGAGATCGTGTCGGACAGAGACACGCGGTTCACTTCTATTTTCTGGACTCGCATTCAGGAGGCTATGAGTGTGAAGTTGAAGTTCAGTACTGCCTTCCACCCACAGACGGACGGACAGACAGAGCGAGTGAACCAGATCCTGGAGGACATGTTGCGAGCTTGCGCATTGGACTTCAAGGACAGTTGGGATGACTGTCTTGCATATGCGGAGTTTGCATACAACAATAGCTTCCAGGCGAGTATCGGTATGACACCTTATGCGGCGCTGTATGGGCGACCTTGTCGCGCACCGCATTGCTGGTTAAAGGTCGGTGAGTGTAGCTTGATTGGCCCAGAGTTGGTGCAGGCGACGTCAGAGAAGATTGATACTATTCGACGTCGGCTTCTCACAGCGCAGAGCAGACAGAAGAGCTACGCCGATACGAGACGGAGGCCACTAGAGTTCACAGTTGGGGATCACGTGTTTTTGCAAGTTTTCCCTATGAAGGGAGTCCTTCGATTCGGGAAGAAGGGGAAGCTGGCACCGCGATTCATTGGTCCATTCCAGATCCTCGATCGTGTGGGAGCAGTGGCTTACCGATTGGCTTTACCCACGCCCCTCGCGAGCGTCCACAACGTATTTCATGTTTCTATGCTGAAGAAGTACGTTGCTGATCCTTCCCATATCATCAGATGGGAGCAGGTGCAGTTAGGAGAGGATGTTACTTATATCCTACGACCGACACGCATCCTAGATAGGAAGGAGCAGGTACTGCGTAGCAAGGTAATTCCCCTTTTGAAGGTACTATGGACGCATCACTCTGAGGAGGAGGCTACTTGGGAGACAGAAGCCGAGATCAGAAAGAACTACCCACAGCTTCTCGAGGAGTACGAAAAGGTACAAATTTTGAGGATGAAATTATTTGTTAAGGGGGGTAGATTGTAACGCCCGTGAAAAATCCGTACTTGGGCTCGAGTACCAACTCGACCCGAAATCGCGTAAAATTAATTTCCATGGAAATTAAGCGTAAGTTAGCTAGCGCAACGCTAGAGTAGCTGGGAAATAGTCCCTGATCACTTTAAATACGTTCTGCAAGACCCAAATCGAGTAGAACAAACAACTCTACAATACTCTATAACCTCGGATCAAACTCTAAGCGGGTTTGTCCTCTGGACCACTTTGAATTCTTGTATTGGATTTAGACCGCGCGTCGAAGGTCCGATACCTCCTATCTTAGACCGTTAGAACCGCCCAACTGGACTTGACAATCATCTCGAAAATCAAGTTAAACCGATAATCACAGACTATTTCGTTGAACCCGGACTGAAGAGACCGCGAATAGGGACAGATTTGGAATTTCAAATTCAAATCTGGCACACGACTTGACGCGTCAGTATTAAGCGTTCTGACCATCAGAATTCATCCAGATTACACCCTCGGATCAGGAAAAATTTCTATTTATTATCATGAGACTTTCAGCCCTGATCTATGTGCGGTGACCGCTGAACTGAAACTGGTCCGCCACGTGCGATCTGCGAACCCTGCCAGACTGAAAACTTAATACGTGCTACATCTGGTATGCATGAGCTTAAGTCCGATCGCAATCGACCAGGGGACCACCAGAAAGCAGCTTTTGGACCGAAACAGCCCCGAAATGGATAGGCACTAAGTAAACTTCATTCCGGAGCCTGTTTTCGGCGTTTTTGAGCTTATAAAAGGGGTTGAAACCCTCATTTCTCTCTCCCATCCGAAAATTGCAAACCCTAGGATAAAGGAGAGAGAGTTTGAGAGAAAGAGAAGAAGGGATTTTTCCCGCTTCCGAGCCACCGATAGCTGCTGTTTCAGCAACTCTTCCCAATCACCTGGACGGTGATTTCTCCACTTTTTCAGGTATGAAACGACCCTAAAAGTTGCTGATTTAGGGATTACTTGGATTCGTAGCGTGTTAGCTAACGTATTTCGTAAATCAGGTCCTCCTACTGCCGTAGACGAAGCATACACGCTCCGTTCAAAATCCCGCACCCGTAAGAGACTAGGTGAGGATTTTAGACGCTTTGATTGACGGTCTACAACGCTTTCAATGTCGTTTAATAGTAGATTATCGACGACACCACCGTTTGACATGTACAACATGCTCTCCGTTTCCTGTTTCGTAAATTAACGAAGAATATGAGATTTAGGGCATTTTAGTCATTTGTAGGAAGTACGGTCTACATTCATATTTTGCTGACATGATTGACATGGTTTGTTGTCGCATTAGGGAGTTAAGAATGCTTGCATAATTAGTTTGGCGAAGAGATTCGCCTAGTTGCGCACTTTGGGTCAACATGCTATATGTAGACTTAAGGGTGTAGTGTATGTGTTTGTATAAATGCTTGTATTAGTACGTATTGAATTAAATGATGTTATGTAGTAGTTTGAGATTGATTTCTTGACTAATATGCTGACCTAAATGATTTCCTACATGTTTACCTTATGCATGATTGCATTACATGCATGGGAAGTATGCCTTGAAGATTTGCTTAAGTTGAATATTGTAACATGTGTTAACATGCTCACATGACGTATTTCAATTCCAATACCTTTGCATATCGTGTTAATATGATTCCATAGATGTGTGGGACTAGACTTAGTCCAGGCAGTCGGTAACCGAGCGAATTCGTGGCTGACTGGTCATAGCCCCGAACGACGCGTCGATGAACGTGATTCGTGTTTAGAGTTGGCGGCAGTGGTTAGGCCACGCGAAGTGTTTTACGCACTTCATGTCGTTCAACTTGAGATGCGATCGCGCTAGTCGAGCCCGTCAAGTAACCCGACTGGCCGATGTATGTTCACCTTGTATGTGTCATAACTGCTTGAACCTACGGTACTGAACTTACTATTGTAAACCCTGTTAACCATGGTACCTTCATCCACGAAGACTCATGAGCCGGGCATGGTGGTATGGGACACCGTGGTCGAGCTGTCGACCTACGCTGGGGCCACAAACCTCCCCGTAGTGACCAGTGAGCATATAGACTCGTGAGCAGATTATGGTGGTATGGGACACTATATTCTAGCTGTCGGCCTACACTGATCAGGCGACAAGCCCTTTGTAGTGACCGCAAGCGTATTCTGAGTCCACGGGAGGCGACGACCCTTCTGTTGCAGCAGAGTACAGTAGGCCTGTATTGATAAGGTGATGGGGGAGCGGTGCAACGAGTGCGAGCAACAGCCCTGGCAGCCCTTGCAGTGACCTACGAAATATACATCGTATGAGATTACTAGGAGTGACGACCCTAGACAGGATCTGTGTTGGGATTGATTCAAGGGAAGTACCTTAGTTTCCCAATCCTGCTGTTTGAATGGACTAATAACAACTTGAAAATCGTATCACCATAGCATTGCATGTGCCTAGAAGATGTGGAGCACTCTAGGGAGTGTGGCATGCCGCGGTCGTAAGATGTTGCCGCATGAGGGTGATCGTCGGTGAGGGTATACATCACGTCATATCATCTTGCATTAACAACAGTATTAGAATTGTCTGATTTACTGCTTTACTATTATCGCATGATTGAATTGTGAATATGCTAATCCTTGCTCTTGATTCCACTGAGTTGATCACTCACTCCCACGTTACGGGATGGTGTTTGCAACACCCACCAGACCCTGTTGTAGATGCAGGTGAGGCCGAGATCCAGGAGGTGGAGCCAGAGATCGATGAGGACCAGGACGAGTTCTCGTATATGCAGTATCACGACGGCTTCCCGTAGGCGACCTGGATCGAGGGGACATCAGTGGGACTATTTTGAACATTATTTTTTTTTGCTTATGTATATGTATATGAGACTCAGAGATGTAGTCATACTTTGGAGACAGATGAGATTTACTTTATTTTTCCATACAGTGATATATATATTGTTTAGTCTTCCGCTTGCTTTTATCACTGGATCTGAAGTATGAATTGCAGTTTTGGTATACTTTTACTCATGTGAATGCTTTAAATCAGACAACATTGAATCATAACCATTTTTGTTGCATAAGTGACGGTCTGGAACTCAGGAGTTGAGTTTATACACGACCCCCGATTTTCAGGGTGTTACATAAACCCCAGTGATGATCCCAGAGATGATACGTGGACTTATTAAGTAGGAGTTGCATACTCATTCATTCATCACTCACTATCCACTTGGGCTGGTGGTGCGTAATTATTTGTTACGTTTACCTTCGCAACGGCCAGAGTTTCGGTTAGGACGCGCAACTAACCTGAGATTAGGAGTTTACTACATTGAGTCTGACTATCTAAATTTAGGTATATGACTGGTTTAGATAGAAGTCCCTTGTGATGGACCCCATAGCCTGTGATACTATGTAGTATCATCCCGACTTCACACTCCAGCATGGTCATTCCATTCACACTGCATGTTGTATTACATCCGCCACATATGGTACGACTAACGCTGTTTGTGTTACTCATCAGGAATGTATATTGCATTGCATCCTCTGCATCTGCTATTTGGTTCTCTATGACTCCTCATTTGCATAGCTGATTTCTATTACGTATTTTAATATTGTATGACTCATGCACTTGTCAGTATTTCTGCTTACTCTGTTATCATGTGATTTATGACTTTATTAGTACTTCTGTTTACTCGGATAATTTCTGATCTTGTCAATATTTTTGTTTACTCTGATAATTCATGATCTTATCTTCATTTCTACTTATTCCGACATTGGACGATTTATGGATTACCAGTATTTTCGGTATTGTATTATTATGGCATTGTACTGAATAATTGACACTTACCTTGTGCACAAACTTACACCACCCTCTAAGCTTTCTATAAGCTTATGCACGATAGATGCGTGTAGGTGATGTTAGGTTATAGTAGTGTTGAGCTTGAAGCGTTTAGTGGTCTTCTGGAGCTTAATTTTTGATTTATGTATTTCCCTTTCAGCATTGTACTCAAATAATTATATTAGTGGATATGTGATGATGATGTTGCCTTTGTGAATTAGGTAATCTTGTGGTTATGCTTTACGAGATAAATGTACAAAAAAAATCATCCTTGTAGGATCCCAGGATCGGAATCTGACATATGGATACTAGGAGCCGAGAATGGGGTACTACGAAGGCTGTTGGCACTAGATTCGGTGATTGAGATTCCTGTGAATCTGATTTCTGAATTTTGGACGTGACACCTGCTGCTGGGAATACCCAGTAAAACTCGTCAACTCGGCCTGACTCATTAGGAACTCACCTTGGACTGGCTCGAGTCAGCGAACACTGTGGCTGAACGGTGCATGGTGCAGCTGCACCACTCCAACACTCTCTTTGACCTTATTCTTTCTTTCTTTTCTTCTTTCATCTCTGTTGCAGGTCCAGTGGAGTCACTGGATTGCCGGATTTGACCCGAATCAACTTGGTTTGGCGCCACTTGAACGAGGAAGGAGCTCCACCGTTAATGGAAAATTCTCTCCCTCAGCTTCTTCCTTTAATCTGACAACATGGGAGGATTTCTAGGGGTGTAATGGAGCTTGGGGGATAGTAGGAGTGGAGCTCTAACAACGTTTTCTGGGTGGGTTCGAAGGTTGGAGGGAAACAGTCGGTTTTTGGTTGTAGCTGCAAAAATGGAGGGTGAGCTACTGTTTCTCGATCCTCATGCCTTTTATGCTTGCACTAATCCTCCCTGAATCGTCGGATCAACAACAAATGGTCAGAATCTACTCTGTCCGAAACCACTTCCAAAACAGTAGGTAGAATAGAGACTGGTTGTGGTTTTGAAGCCCTAAACCACAGCTAGAATGGACGGCCGAGATGTGCCCGAACGGAGGGCTAAGATGAGAGGTTTTCCCCTCACACGGATCACCCCTCGTGGCAATAGCAGGAGACAGTTTCCATTTTTGGAAACTGATATCTTTGTAGGGCTGGTTTGTAGTGAAAATAGTGTGTTCACACGTACAATAAAATCTATTATGACCAATGGGTTTTGGTCAGGCAGAGCTCCCTGACACGATGAACGGTTTAGATCGTCCATATGGACAGTGTAGGTGGGCCGCTGATCGAAGAACGGACGCCTGTTCACTACTGAAATCAAAGGGAGAGAGAGAAATCACTTCTCTTTTCGAGAAAGGAGGGTCACTAGAATGGGTGTTTGTGGTGCACTCGCACCAAGTGCACGGGTGTTTGTGGTGCACTTGCACCAAGTGTAGGGCCAACCGTGATGATTGAGATAGATCCACTTAGTCTATTATGTTTTATGGCTTAATTGGGCCATCTGGAATGGAGATGAGGTAGATCCAATGCTCAGGTGGGTCATATTAATTTAACAAGGATTTATAAGTGTCTCTAGTGACAATCCGATGGCCGGATCTTCCCGAGATCGAACGTCAATGGTTAAAAGGTCTTAGTGGATCGTTTGTAAGATTCTTATAATATATTGCTACCTATATACTAATATTAATATTAATTTTATTATTAGTACTACTTATCATTATCATTATTCATTTCTTTATTATTATTTTTTTTTTTCCCTGTGTGTGCATCATGTTGTGGGTCCTGCTCTGTAGGTCATTAGGACTATTTATCTCATGATTTTATATTAATATTATTATTATCATTATTATTACTCATACATACTATTACTAATTTATCTTTTTATTTATTTACTTATTTTTTCATTGTTATTATTATTATGCTTATATGTAAGACGTGGACTATTTGTCGTGTGTCATTTAGCTACATGCCCTAACATTAAGGTTACTTACCTTAAGGTGGGTTACAAGTTATGAACTAGCCTAAACCTATACTCATAACCTAAATCTATTCTCAAATCACAAAACTTATAACCTAAACCTAAACCTAAACCTATAACCTAAACCTAAACCTTAACCTATAACGTATAACCTATAACCTAATAATCTAAACTCAATTCTCTAAACCTTTACCTATAACCTAACCTAAACCTAAAACTATAACCTAAACCTAAACCTAAATGTATTCTCAAATCCCTAAACCTAAACCTACACCTAATCCTAATCTCAACTCCCTAACCTAAACTTAAACCTAAACTTAAAAACCCAAACCTAAACTTGATCCCAAAACCGATTTACTAAACCTAAACCTTAACTTATTCTCAATTCCCTGAAGCTATAACCTATAACCTATAACCTAAACCTAAACCTTAACCTAAACCTATAACCTAAACCTAAACCTAAACCTATAACCTTAACCTAAACTAAAACCTATAACCTAAACCTTAACCTATAAACTATAACTTAAACTTAATACCTATAACCTAACCTTAACCTAAACCTGAAACCTAAACCTAAACCTATAAACTAAACTTATAACCTAAAGCCTAAATGTATTCTCAAATCCCAAAACCTAAACCTATACCTAATCCTAATCTCAACTCCCTAACCTAAACCTAAGCCTACACTTAAAAACCCAAACCTAAACCCGATCTCGAACCCGAACCCGATTGATGTAATAATGTAGCCTAATCACATGACAACAAACAAGAAAATCTTACTTTATTGGCAAGCATACTCGAACTCAAGCATCACAATGCATCTATTTCCATCTCCACTATCTCTTCTAGTATAGATTATTTGAGATTTGGATTTATCTCATTTTTAGAGTCATGTCCTAACACAATATGATAATATTAATAGACAAGGTGGATTTGTCACCAACATTATTCCAAGACCCATATAACTTCTCCTTATAGAAAGTTGGGTAGGGCCTATGTAGTTTGAATCCATCAAAGGAGATAAGGATCACCTCTCATATGTTCCCTCTCTTTTTATTTATTTATTTCTATAGGATTGCTTATTTTATGGTGTCTGCTCATATAATTATAAGTGGCCTAATGTCACATTTATAAAAACAACTAATAATAATTTTTACCTGATGAAAAATCACTAAGTACCATTAGGCTCAACCTAAAAGATAAATTAGCATTTTCTTTCTTTCTTTTTCTTTTAACACATACTCACACACCAGAGTGGCTTACGGCCACAATGGGTACTTGAACATGTGACCATGTTTTGAAATTATTTTGAATCTACCATGAAGGTATGAGTAAGGACCTATGTGTGTGTACACAGTCGGCAATGTGTTCACCACACTGAATTTTGTGAGCCCCATCAGGAAATAGGCTATGAATAATTTTTTTTATTTTATTTATGATGTTAAACATATATGTATTTATGTGTGAATGAATGTGATGTGGATAAGATTGTTTGTGTTTGGATGGATGTAGTTTATGTTTGGATGGACGTAGTTTATGTTTGGATGAATTTACGTAGTTTGGGTTTAGATGGATGTAAATGTGAATATGATGAAATATATTATATAACAGGTGTATATCAAGAAGAATATGATGAAATATATTGTAACAGGGGTAAACCGGAAAAATTTTGTGTTGGCACTTTTACCCTCGAAATATTTTGTAGGCAAAAGTCTCATTTACATTGTTTACCTACGAAAATTTTCGAGGTTTCCTCTACATTGTTTACCTACGAAAATTTGCGTAGGTAAAAGTATCATGAAATATTTTATTTGTAAAAAAATTTTGTAAATATTTTTACCTACGAAACTGTTCGTAGGGAAAATTTTCTGGTCAAAGGTTTTTCGTTATTCTTAACTGCCAAAAAAATTTGTTGATAAAAGTTTTGTAAATATTTCTACCTATAAAAAAAAAAAAAAAAAAAAAAAATCGTCGGTAAAATATTACAAATCTTCCATTGCCAGCGATGCAAATTTTCGTCGGACTTTTCCTGTCGGTCTTTTACCAACAAATTTCTCGAGAAAAACTTTTTACCTGCAAAAAGATAGTTTTTAGCGACTAAAATTTTCGTCGGTAAAAGTGAGTTTTCTTGTAGTGTTAATTACTCAGTGGAGGGGAGCGCTGGATAGTCGATGATTGTTGGATGGTACAAAGGATTCGAAGATCTAATGGATAGGATGTCTCGCTGGTTTCCTTAGTTGTGGCGGCTCTAAAGATGGGAGAAAACAGAAGCGAACCTTAGAGCGGATGACGTTTCTGAGGCTGGGCAACTAGATGGTGTCCACTGAGATGTTTAAAATCAATCTATTTCGTCCATCTGTTTCGTTAAATCATGTTGGGTCAGAAGCTCAATAATGGGTTAGATCTATGAGTCAGGTGGACCGCATGACATGAAACAATGGAGGCTGGACACTGGCGATTGGAATGCCTAGCTGAATAGTTGTTGAATGGTCTGGATCTCTAGTAGGTGGGCCTCGTTAAGGATGGGTGGATCATGTTAGAGGCGAGGAGGAGAGTTCGAATGATGGGTTGCATTATCGATCTCGTGAAGATCATGTGCTTTACATGGCAGCGCACGGTGAGTATATTTTTGTGCGTTGGACATCCGTGGGCCCCATAGAGTTGTTTATGAAAGATCTAATCGTCCATTTGTTTGGTTAGATCATACCAAGGCATGGGCTAAAGGATGAGGTAGATCCAATGTTTAAATGGGCCACACGACTGAAAGGAATGACCACCGTTGAAACTTTAATAAGGTCCGTTGTGATGCATGATTATGATGTATGGACGTTTAGGGAGCAAATATGGATGGTTTGGATTGTAGGATGGACGGTTAGGGATTAATGGTCTAGATTATCAAGATTAATGGTCTAGATTATCGAGATTAATGTTCCACTATGTAATATGATGGTTGGAGTAAACCTTGAGATTTTGAGATAAGGCATATGTTCCTATTGAAATTGGACGGTGAGATAAGTTTATACATGACTAGTAGAAGAGATGGATGGATTAGAGCCTATGTTGAATGTACATATGGATGAATTTAGTGATCTCCATGTTGATTTTTGATGATCGGGTAGTCTGAAAGTGAAGTGTACGTTTAGATGTCTAAATTTAATAATATATAGTATTTTTAACGGTTAGTTCGATGATTAATAAATAATACAAAAATATATTAACTTTTGAAGATTCGTTACGAGGTGTATGCTGATCGCAAGTGAGGCAAATCAAAGTGTTATCCATCTTAAGATAGGGTTTTATTTGGAATGTGTACTAGAAAATGCAACATGCAGTTACACCAGCGAACAAAATTTCAAAGTATTACAAATACAGAGATAAATGCCCGTGACAAATCCACCCCGTCCATCAGTTTTCCAAGACCACAATAGGGCAGGAATAAAAAATAAAAAAATCAGGTAGATCTAAAACTCATGTTGGACATACCACACAAACAGCGAGGATTGAAAGCCCACCATTGGAAACTTCGTGGGGGCTACAGAAGTTTATATGTGATGATATTTTTGCCGACAATTTATATAAGTGGTATTAAGCCTATGAACGGTTTGGATAGCAAATGAACATCACAGTCAGCTCCTGGAAAGTTCTAACAGACGTTTTTCGTTGCCACTGTTTCATGTTTCATGACCCACATGAGTTTTGGATATGCATGATTTTTTTTAGATTTTGGCACTGTTATGGTCTTGAGAAACTGACGGACAGAGTGGATTTGTCAGGGCCATCTCTGTGGGCCAACATGTGAAGGGAAGGAATGGTCTAAATAATTAGCCAAACGATTCCTAGGGTACATCTGTTGCGTGCCTTATAAGTTCATTGTCTTGACTTTTAGGGAAACGGATTGGCTACTCCCCCTGCTAACAGCCCGGTGGCTGATGGTCGGTGCTCTGTGGGCCCCACCATGATGTATGTGTTTCATCCATTCCGTTCATCCATTTTTACAGATCATTTTAATAACTGACTCAAAAAATCAGAGGAATATAAATCTCAAGGGGATCACACCACAGGAAAATAATAGTGATTGGATATCTAAAGTTAAAATCCTCCTAAAGCCCAATGTATTGTTTATTTGATACCCGATCTGTTGATTAGGTCATACAGACCTAGATGATGGGGAAAAACATAGATCAGCTTGATCCAAAATTTATATAGCCCTCAAAAAGTTTTTAATGATGTTTCCTATAAGGTAGTCCACTTCAGATCCGGATGTACCTCATTTTTTGTCTCATGCTATAAAAAGATCTAAAAAAGTAGATACGCAGCATGGATGAAACGCATACATCATAATGGGTCCACACAGCACCGAACACTAGCCATGGGTTGGTGGCAAGGGGAGTAGCCAATCCGTTTCCGACTTTTAGGGTCCGGTTATCTATCCGGTGGGGCCCACCCGACGAACGGCTTAATATCGGTGAGCACCCCATGGATGAGGACATGGGCGCACTTCTCAAACCTCGATTAGCATCAGCGATTATCCCAGGAATAAACAAATCCATTAAAGTATAAATAGACATTTGCTAACCCAAACGCGTGTACAAGTCAGCTAATGCACACGCTACCAGCGTATCCAAGACATCCATTAGAAACGTACCACTGCGTAGATTCCCAATCCCAAGACTCGAGTTGGTCCACCAGTCAGATGGGCCATAGTTAACTGAATAAATGTACGGTTGTAAAAAAATCAGCTGATGTTTTCGAAACGGTCAACGAACGCGGATTTCTTGGGAAAGCCCTTCGGGGAACCCAGTTGGGGCCCACTATATTATTTATGAGAAATCCACACCGTCCATTTGTTTTACGAGTTCATTTTAGTATGGTAGGCCAAAAATGAACTAGATCAAATGCTCAAATGGGCCTAAAACGTGAGAATTGAACGTCCACAGTTGAAATATTAGTCGGGCCACAGAAGTTCTGAATCATTTTATTTTTATGTTTTCAGTTTATCCCAGTAGGAATGACTTTATGAACGGTATGAATGGCATCTAAACATCACCGTCAACCCCAGGAAAGTTTCAACGGTAGGAATTTCCCTAACCACCTTTTCCTTTGGTACGACCCACTTAAGTCGTGCATCTTTCTCACTTTTGTACTCATATCCTAAAAAGAGCTCGCAAAACGTATGGACGGAGTGGATTTCTCACAAACATCACGGTAGGCCCCACCTATGTTCCCTGGGCCGGTACTTCCTGCGAAAGGCTTCCGCTGGAGGACGCGGATTGCGTCCTACCCCGCCCGTCCGTCCTGGCAGGGCTCTGTGGGGCCCACTGTGATATATGTGTTTTATCCACCACGTTCATCGATTTTATCAGATCTTTTTAAACTATGATCAAAAAGTTGATGCATGTGCAAAGCTTAAGTGGGCCACAAAGGAGGGATTGAACGTCCACCATTAAAAACTTCTTGGGAGCTGGAGAAGTTTCGGATCAAGTTCATATTTGTGTTTTCACTTCATCCACGTGTACATGACCTTATGAATAGGTTGGATGTTAAAAAAACATCACGGTGGCCCTTAAAAAGGTTTCAACGGTGAGTCTCATTATCACGGTAGTTTCCTTTGGTGTGGTTCACTGGAGATGTGTAAATGCTTCATTTCTAACCCAATTAATTAAAATGATCTGAGAAAAGCAATGAACGGCGCCGATAAGACACTTACATCACGGTGGGCTAATCCGCGTCCTCCACCCGTGTCCGCGGTCAACTCGTTTCTAATGTCTTGGCACATCTATTGAGTGGACCACATTTCATCTTTCCTCATTGATGACTCAGATATTTCACGTGGAAGCACGTGCATTAGCCGAGTCGTGGCCCTAGCAAAGGTGAGTACAAATGCATTCCTGTCCACGCTAATCTAATGTGCAATTATATGCTGTTTTAATAAAAGCTCATGCACGTGGGCAATAATTCATCATTTACAACTCATTACGATAGGTATTCAAATGTAGCTGGTGCACCTGGAAAATCATCTTAATTATACTCTATTCTCAGCTTCCCTTTCTGTTTTGTTGGATTGTTTTCGAAAGGTATTAGTGTTAGAAGATAGTGTTTAGAATATTTTAGAAGCAGACTTGCTAAATCATTTACAGAGTTATTGTAACTTATGTGGGGCCATCTACTATCTTAAGTACAATACAATGATTCAGGCTATGTATTTTTATCTCCTTAATTTGTTTTACTAACTATTTTAAAACTAGTCCAATTGTTGATGTGTGCATACCCGGGCCGGCAGTCTCAGGTCTCTGTGCTAGTGGGGCATGAAAATTGAATGTGGGTTGCTTATGTGAGTAGGAGTCGCTATTAGCTAAATGAATTCAAAATTTATGGTAAGCTAGGTTCTATAGGGTTAGACCCAACTAAGGAATTAAAGATCTCTAAACTTGAATGACTCCGGTAGTTGAGCTGCATACAAAAATCTTGAATAAGGGCTTTAGTAATAAAGGAGGGAGTTAGGTACTCATTTACTTTGTGGTTAGCTAGAGCATTGAATCTATCTGATTTTTAGGACATATCTTAATATGATCTTAAAAAAGAGAGGGATGACATGGATAAACAAATACATCATGGTGGGCCCCACATAGATCTGGTTGGACACTTAAACATAAAACTGGAGTAGGACGCAATTCACTTCCCATAGTTGGATGTGGGGCTGCTGTGATGTGTATTTTGACATCCATTCCTTCCATCAATTTAGCTACCTCATTATTTCATCCATATATAAGAAAACGAGCTTATCCAAAACTCAATCGGGCCATGGAACTCACAACTAAAACGTTTATGTTCACACCGTGTGGCCCACTTGAGTTTTGAAATTGTCTAAATTTTGGGATCACTCATCACAATGTTGGGACTCACTTGATGTACAGATTGGATGGAATACAAACAACAAAATAGGCCCCAAGAAGGTTCATTTGGTGGTATTTCCTGCCTAATTAAGTTTTGGATGGTCCTGATTATTCTTCTCAGGTACTCACATTGGGTGAGTATCTTAGAGATTCTAACGTATGGTATTATTCTTCTCAGGTACTCACATTGGGTGAGTATCTTAGAGATTCTAACGTATGGTAGGGTCACACCATTTTGTTATCTCAGGTCCTATGTAGTGCGAAAAAAAAAAAAAAAGGAATAAAGATGAATCCAAGCTTGTGATAGAGTCACTCCATTTTGTTATCTCAAGGAATGATAAAGTCAGGTCAGGAAAAACAAATTCCAGTTTGTTATCATGTTTCCTTACAAGGAACTAAAAATTATACGACTTGATGTAGAACTGATTGTAAGATATATATATATATATATATATATATATATATATATATATATATATAACCCTTTAAAAATGGAGTCACTTCTATACCAAGAAAGTAATGAATATAGGACTTAATTCTTTCCTAGCAAATTCCATACAAATACCATTAAAAAAGTTAGAACTACCACATATGGCAAGAATATTATAAACATGTAGAAGCAAGGCTACAATTAGGGTTGTAGACAAGCCAAGCTAGCCTGAAAAGCTCGCTTGGCTCGACTTGACTCGGCTTGACTTGTATATATATATTATATTATCCGTGTGTATACATATTTATTTAAAAATAAAAGTAAAAAAGTTAAAATTTAAACATTACTCTATCCATCCGTCTCTTTCTTACCATTTTCCTTCCTTAGCCTAACTTGTCGCAAGCTCCACAGTCTCTCTCTCTCTCTCTCTCTCTCTCTCTCTCTCTCTCTCCACTTGGTCACTCACCTGAGCTCGACTTTGCGTCTGCCCGACTTGTCTCAGCCATATAGCTTGCAGTCGGCCACTCGCTCTCTCTCTCTCTCTCTCTCTCTCTCTCTCTCTCTCTCTCTCTCTCTCTCTCTCTCTCTCTCTCTTAGCACCAACAACAAGGTACCTATATGGCTTTATCTAGTATTATATATTATTAATTCAATATTTGATTTGGAAGTTGGGTTGGATGCTAGTTAAGTTAGTTGGGTTGGGTGGCTGGGTTGAATCAGGTGTTGGTTGGGTCGGGTTGCTGGGTTGAGTTAGGTTGAGAGCATGCTCAACTCGACTCGAGATAAGCTCGCCTTAACTCTATCCACCAGCTCGACTCGAAAGGTTTGGCAAACAAGCCAAGCTCCAATGGTAATTAAGCTCAAAGCTAAGCTCAAGATCGAGGAGAGAATAGATAAGTCAAGCCAAGCTTGGCCCACCTCGACTCAGCTCAATGTACATCCTTAGCTACAAAAGAATTTGCTAGCCATTAAATGTAGATGATTATGACGATGCATTTAGGAGAGTTTCCATATCTCCATGAAAATCATTGATTTCTTCTCAAGGTGCGCATTTTGGAGTTTGGCAAAATATTTTCTTGGAAGGTGGAGGTTTCCAAAAATAGATTTTTGTTCAACAATAAAATCTTATTAGAGTTGTCCATATTCAATTCAACCTTCATAACCATATTACATTCTGGATTTGATGAATTAGTTATAAATACATATTTATCATGAATATATCAAACTTTAAAATAAAAAATAAAAAATAAAAATTTTGATAGCCTAAAAGGGTTAAAAGAAACGTTATTTTGTTTCTTCAATAATTTTATCTGTAGTAAACCTGGTGGACTCTGACCAGATGATGAATGCCTTGACATGATCATTGGCTATTCATATGTGCAGTTGATATGTTCAAAATAAAGTTGCAAAGCTGATGTTTGTACTTTTGCTTACATGGAGCTGGCTATAAAGTGCTTAGCCATTAGGGCACAAAATATTGAATAAATAAAAGCTTTGCTTTGATCTTATACTTCATCAATCATGAGGTGTCCATCCTGTTGGGGGCCTTGCACAAAACCTTAGGATCTAGCCCTCCAGAACAAATTAGAATTATGGGATAATAAAAGCAATGAAATAAATCAAAGCATCAATCACACAACATCAAGGATTTTTACGTGGAAAACCCTCAAAGAGGTAAAAACCACGGGACCTCATCCATATCAACAATCCACTATAAAGCAGAACGTTACAATCGATCACAAGCACACACTGTTTGGATCAAACCTTCATCACTCACGCAGGAGCAGATAAACAGTAAGAGAATAATGAAAAACGGAGAGATCTCACTGATTACGAGGACATGAAAGCGCTGAGATATAGTAGATCACCTATACGAGCATAGTCTTCCTTCCACAAGCTTCCTCTCTCTTTCTCTCTCTCTCACCCTTTTGCAAAGCTTTAGAAAACCCTAGAATACCCTGGAATACACCCCAATCCCGAATACATCCCTTTATAAAAGAATAGAAAGAGGTATAACCTAAATAGGAAATAAAATCCAGAGAATTTACGTTTCTGCAATCGCATCTGTGGAACTCTTCGATGGTATCGAAGGTCTCTAGATAACAGCGTCGATATGATTTGAAGGTCTCTTGATGATATCGAGACAGGACCAAGACTATCCAGCAAACATGGGTGAAAATTTCAACAATTATCGATGTCATCGAGCCACTCTCGATGACAGCCTTGATATCATCTGACAGTCTCTCGATGATATCGATAGAATAAAAAACTGTCCAGCGACTAGCGCTGAAAAATCCTATAATTATCGATGATATCGAAACTAGTTCGATTTGGTTAATTCCACTAATGAGGAGAAAATCTCCATCAAATCTCTCCCTTTTCGACTCAGGAGGAATCCACCTTCTTCAAGCCAGCCTGATTTCTACAAACCTCAAACTTTTCCTTGAGCAAAGCCTTGGTCATCATGTCTGACTCATTATTATCCGTGTGGACCTTCTCAAGCTGTAACACTTTCTGTTCCAAAGTATCCCTAATCCAGTGATATCGAACCTCTATGTGCTTCGACTTGTAGTGCTGCTCAAGTGTATAACACTTTGGCTATCGCAATAGACCCCGTACTGCTCTTGCTTCAGGCTAAGTTCCTATAAGAACCTCTTCATCCAAAGCATCTCTTTACATGCCTCTTTGACTGCAATGTACTTGGCCTCTGTCGTCGACAATGCTAAGTCCTTCTGTAGCTTGCTCTGTCAAGAAATCGCTCCCCCTACAAATGTGAACATGAACCCCGATGTAGACTTCCTGGAGTCTATGTCACCTGTCATATCTGCATCTGTGTAGTCCTCTAACATAAGTTTTTCATCACCATTGCATAGGCTCAACCTGGATGAGCCTCTTAGATACCGCAGTATCCACTTCACTGCTACCCAATGCTCTTTGTCAGGATTGGAAAGATACTGGCTGACAACACCAACTGCATATGCTATGTTTGGGCATGTACACACCATAGTATACATCAAACTTCCTACTGTTAACGCGTAGGGTATCTTCTGCATCTCTTCCACCTCTTCCTTCATCTTGGGATACTGCCTGTCGCTCAATCTGAAGTGACCATCCAGTGAAGTACTGACCGGCTTCGCTGCATTTATATTAAACCGCTCTAGGACTTTCTCAATATACCGCTCTTGTAATAAGCAAAGCTTTTTGCTGCTTCTGTCACGGATTATCTCCATTCATAGGATTTGTTTAGCCAAGCCCAAGTCTTTCATCGTAAAAGACTTGCCCAACTCCTGTTTCAACATTTCAATCTTCTTAATATCTTTTTCCATGATAAGCATGTCATCAACGTATAATAGCAGAACTAAGAAATCACCATCTAAGAACTTGCGTGTGAACACACATTGGTCCAACCTTATTCTGTCATACCCATGTTGTAACATGAACGAATCAAACTTCTTGTACCATTGTCGTGGAACTTGTTTCAGCCCATACAAGCTCTTCCTCAGTCTACACACCATATATTCCTTATCCTTGACTTTAAACCCCTCTGGTTGGTGCATGTAGATCTCTTCTTCCAGGTCACCATGGAGGAAAGCAGTTTTAACATCCAACTGCTCTATCTCTAGATCCATGCTAGCCGTCAACCCAAGCAACACCCGTATGGATGTCACTTCACCACTGGTGAGAATATCTACTCGAAGTCTATGCCTTTCCTCTGACCAAACCCTTTTATTATAAGTCTGGCCTTGAACCTCGTCTGTGAATTCTTCTGCTCAACCTTCTTTCTGAACACCCACTTGTTGGTCAAAGCTTTCTTGCCCATAGGCAGTTTCACCATGTCATAGGTGTGGTTCTTATGCAAGAATTTTATCTCCTCTTGCATAGCTTTCAACCACTCCTTATACTCGTCAACTAAGGCCTCAGAATAATCTTCTAGCTCTCCCCCATCAGTCAGCATAATGTACTCATGCATTGAGTAGCTCTTGGACGGCTGTCTATCCCTCGATGACCTCCTCACTGTGGGTCAATAGGTGGATCAAGTGGGGGTTGCTCCCCCGGTCTATCTTCTGTAAGAACTCCCTCGTCCTCTGCACCTTGCTGTACTCCCCCATCATCAGGCACCACGGGAGGAATAACTGGATCCATGTACTCTAGCTCACCTAAACTAGGCTGGTTCTTCTTTGGCTTACCAATGTCTTCTATACACTGATCTTCAAAAAATACCACATCTCTGCTCCTGACGAGCTTCCTCTCGGTCGGATCCCATAATCTGTAACCAAACTTTTCATCACCTGCCTGATCTTCATATCGAGCTTGGACCTCTCGTACTTTGGTACGTGAATGGATACCCTGCATCCAAACACCCTGAGATGACTGTACGATGGATCCTGTCTAGTCCACACTTTCTCAGGTACTTCTCCATTCAATGGGGCTGAAGGATACTTGTTTATCAAATACACCGCCATATGCATTGCTTCTCCCCAGAACGTCTTGGGCAATTTTACAGGGGATAACATGCATCTGATTCTCTCAACAATGGTGTAATTCATTCGCTCAGCTACACCATTATGCTGGGGGATCTTGGGAACCGTCTGTTCATGCTGTATACCTAAGGACTTGCAGTACTCATGTAACACCCTGAAAATCGGGGGTCGTGTATAAACTCAACTCCCGAGTTCCAGACCGTCACTTATGCAACAAAAATGGTTATGATTCGATGTTGTCTGATTTAAAGCATTCACATGAGTAAAAGTATACCAAAACTGCAATTCATACTTCAGATCCAGTGATAAAAGCAAGCGGAAGACTAAACAAGATATATATCACTGTATGGGAAAACAAAGTAATCTCAACTGTCTCCAAAGTATGACTACATCTCTGAGTCTCATATACATGTACATAACAAAAGAATAATATTCAAAAAGAAAAGTCCCACTGATGTCCCCTCGATCCAGGTCGCCTACGGGAAGCCGTCATGATACTGCATATACGAGAACTCATCCTGGTCCTCGTCATCATCTAGCTCCACCTCCTGGATCTCGCCGTCACCTGCAACTACAACAGGGTCTGGTGGGTGTTGCAAACACCATCCCGTAACGTGGGAATGAGTGATCAACTCAGTGGAATCATAGAGCAAAGATTAGCATGTTCACAATTCAATCACGCGATAATAGTAAAGCAGTAAATCAGACAAGTCCTAATACTGTTGTTAATGCAAGATGATATGACGTGATGTATGCCCTCACCGACGATCACCCTCATACGGCAACATCTTACGACCGCGGCATGCCACACTCCCTAGAGTGCTCCACATCTTCCAGGCACATGCAATGCTATGGTGATATGATTACCAAGTTGTTATTAGTCCATTCAAACAGCAGGATTGGGAAACTAAGGTACCTCCCTTGTATCAATCCCAACACGGATCCTGTCTAGGGTCGTCACTCCTAGTAATCTCATACGATGTACATTTCGTAGGTCACTGCAAGGGCTGCCAGGGCTGTTGCTCGCACTCGTTGCACCGCTCCCCCATCACCTTATCAATACAGGCCTACTGTACTCTACTGCACGGAAGGGTCGTCGCCTCCCGTGAACTCAGAATACGCTCGCGGTCACTACAAAGGGCTCGTCGCCTGATCAGTGTAGGCCGACAGCTAGAATATAGTGTCCCATACCACCATAATCTGCTCACGAGTCAAGGTGCTCACTGGTCACTACGGGGAGGTTTGTGGCCCCAGCGTAGGCCGACAGCTCGACCACGGTGTCCCATACCACCATGCCCGGCTCATGAGTCTTCGTGGATCAAGGTACCACGGTTAATAGGGTTTACAATGGTAAGTTCAGTACCCTAGGTTCAAGCAGTTATGATACATACAAGGTGAACAAACATCGGCCAGTCGGGTTACTTGACGGGCTCGACTAGCGCGATCGCATCTCGAATTGAACGACATGAAGTGCGTAAAACACTTCGCGTGGCCTAACCACTGCCGCCAACTCTCAACACGAATCACATTCATCGACGCGTCGTTCGTGGCTATGACCAGTCAGCCACGAATTCGCTCGGTTACCGACTGCCTGGACTAAGTCAAGTCCCACACATCTATGGAATTACATTAACACTATAAAAAGGTATTGGAATTGAAATACATCATGTGAGCATGTTAGCACATGTTATAACATTCAAGTTAAGCAAATCTTCAAGGCATACTTCCCATGCATATTCAACTTAAGCAAATCCTCAAGTACATACATTCCATGCATGTAATGAAATCATGCATTTTGTCAACATGTAAAAACTCATTTAGGTCAGCATAATAATTGAAAATCAATCACAAACTATCAAATAACATCATTTAATTCAATACATACTAATACAAGCATTTATACAAACACATACACTACACACTTAAGTCTACATATAGTATGTCGACCCAAAGTGTGCAACTAGGCGAATCTCTTCGCCAAACTAATTATGCACGCATTCCTAACTTCCTAATGCGACAACAAACCATGTCAATCACATCAGCAAAATATGAATGCAAACAGTACTTCCTACAAATGACTAAAATGCCCTAAATCTCATATTCTTCATTAGCTTACGAAACGGGAAACGGAGAGCATTTTGTACATGTCAAACGGCGATGCCGTCAAGAATCTACTATTAAACGACATTGAAAGCGTTGGGAACCGTCAATCAAAGCGTCTAAAATCCTCACCTAGTGTCTTGTAGACTCGGGAATTGAAGCGGAGTGTATATGCTTCGTCTACGGCGAGTAAGGAGCCTAATACATAAGATCCATAAGCTACATCGCTATGGAAACAAGAAAAACTCAAATCACCAACTATTTAGGGTTTTTACTTACCTAGGATTGCGGTGGAATCGCCGGGAAAGCGGTAGAGGAGTGTTGCTTAAGCATGTGCAACACGTAGCACAAGTGGCGGGAAGAACTCTCCCACTCTCTCACAATCTCTCACTCTTTTTCTCTCTCCCAAGCTAGGGCTTCTCTCAAATTCGGATGGGAGAGAGGAGTGAGGGTTTCAACCCCTTTTATAGCCTAAAACATTCTCAAAATAGGCTTGGGAACAATGTTTACTTGGTGCCTAACCAAATCGGGGCCGTTCCGGTCCAAAAGGGCATTTCTGGAGGTCCCTAGGCCAGATGCGGTCGGACTTAAGCTCATGCATACTAGATCTAGCATACATCCAGTTTTCAGACCGGTTGGGTTCCCAGATCGCACGTGGCGGCCCAGTTTCAGTTTAACGGTCACCGCACCAAGATCAGGCCTATAAGTCTCGTGATATATAATAGATATTTTTCCTGATCCAAGGGTGTAATTTGGCTGTATTCTGACGGTCAGAATGCTTAATACTGATGCGTCAAATTTGTGTGCCAGATTTGAATTTGAAATTCCAACTGTCCCTATTCACACTCTCTTCGGTCCGGGCTCAATGAAATAGCCTGTGATCATCAGTTTGACTTGATTTTTGGAATGAGTGTCAAGCCCAGCTAGACGGTCCTAACGGTCTAAGATAGGAGGTATCGGACTTTCGACGCGCGGTCTAGATCCAATACAAAGTTTCAAGGAGGTCCCGAGAACAAACCGGCTTAGAGTTTGATCCGAGGCTTTAGAGCATTATAGCACCCTTGGTTCCACTCGCTTCGGGCCTCGTAGAACGTATTTAAAGTGATCAGGGACCATTTCCCAGCTATTCCAACGTTGCACTAGCTAACCTAGTCACATTTTCTAAAGGAATGAATTCTACGCAATTTCGGGTCGAGTTGGTACTCGAGCCCAAGTATGGATTTTTCACGGGCGTTACAATCTACCCCCCTTAACAATTAATTTCGTCCTCGAAATTTTGTACCTTTTCGTACTCCTCGAGAAGCTGTGGGTAGTTCTTTCTGATCTCGGCTTCTGTCTCCCAAGTAGCCTCCTCCTCAGTATGATGCGTCCATAGTACCTTCACAAGGGGAATCACCTTGCTACGCAGTACCTGCTCCTTCCGGTCTAAGATGCGTGTCGGTCGCAGGATATAAGTAACATCCTCTCCTAACTGCACCTGCTCCCATCTGATGATATGAGAAGGATCAGCAACGTACTTCTTCAGCATAGAAACATGAAATACGTTGTGGACGCTCGCGAGGGGCGTGGGTAAAGCCAATCGGTAAGCCACTGCTCCCACACGATCGAGGATCTGAAATGGACCAATGAATCGCGGTGCCAGCTTCCCCTTCTTCCCGAACCGAAGGACTCCCTTCATAGGGGAAACTCGCAAAAACACATGATCCCCGACTGTGAACTCTAGTGGTCTCCGTCTCGTATCGGCGTAGCTCTTCTGTCTGCTCTGCGCTGTAAGAAGCCGACGTCGAATAATATCAATCTTCTCTGACGTCGCCTGCACCAACTCTGGGCCAATCAAGCTGCGCTCACCGACCTCTAACCAGCAATGCGGTGCGCGACAAGGTCGCCCATACAGCGCCTCATAAGGTGCCATGCCGATACTCGCCTGGAAGCTATTGTTGTACGCAAACTCCGCATATGCAAGACAGTCATCCCAACTGTCCTTGAAGTCCAATGCGCAAGCTCGCAACATGTCCTCCAGGATCTGGTTCACTCGCTCTGTCTGTCCGTCCGTCTGTGGGTGGAAGGCAGTACTGAACTTCAACTTCACACCCATAGCCTCCTGAATGCGAGTCCAGAAAATAGAAGTGAACCGCGTGTCTCTGTCCGACACGATCTCCAACGGAACTCCATGCAGACGCACAATCTCTCGGATATACAATCTAGCCGCTCGTCTGCAGAGTTCGTAACTCTGATCGGTAGGAAGTGCGCCGACTTCGTCAATCGGTCGATGATCACCCAAATGGAATCGTGCCCCTTCCTCGTCTTCGGCAACCCAGAAATGAAGTCCATGGAAATGAAATCCCACTTCCACTCTGCAATCGGCATAGGCTGCAAAAGTCCAGGTGGTCGGCGATGCTCTGCCTTCATCTGCTGACAAGTGAGACAACGGGACACGAACTCAGCAATGTGGGTCTTCATACCTTCCCACCAGTACGTCATCTTCACGTCACGATACATCTTCGTGCTGCCAGGATGCATCGCGAGTCTAGTAGAATGCGCAGCCTCGAGAATCTCTCGTCTCAAGTCAGGGACATCAGGAACGCATAGGCGGCCACGGTAACGTAAGCCCCCATCCATGCCAACTCGCCAGTCGGCGTCAGCATCATCACTGGCCTGCTCTCGAAGCTCAGTAAGATGCGCGTCGTCCCTCTGCGCCTCGATGACACGGTCGTCGATCGGGGATCGCACCTGAACATGTGCGATGAACTCAAATGGCTCCTCTACGGTGAGTTTCTGCTCAAAGTCTCGCAAAAACTCAACCATATCCCACTCGGCAACCATCAGCGGAGCCGCAAACTCTATCGCCTTCTTGCGGCTCAACGCATCAGCCACAAGGTTCGCCTTCCCAGGATGGTAAGAGACTTCAAACTTGAAGTCCTTCAGCGTCTCCATCCATCGCCGCTGCCTCATATTCAAGTCCCGCTGTGTGAATATGTACTTAAGGCTCTTGTGGTCGCAAAAGAGCTCGAACTCCTCTCCGTAGAGGTAATGTCTCCAGAGTCTCAGTGCGAATATAACGGCTGCCAACTCCAGGTCGTGTGTAGGGTAATTCTCCTCGTGCTTCCTTAATTGTCTCGAGGCATACGAAATTACCCTGTCCCTCTGCATAAGGACACAACCCAAACCAACGCTAGACGCGTCAGTGTATATAGTGTATTTAACCCCTTGCTCTGGCAATACTAGCACAGGGGCGGACGTAAGTCTGTCCTTTAGCTCCTGAAAAGCTGACTCCGCCTTATCATTCCAGGCGAACTTCACGTCCCTCCGTGTCAACTGAGATAAGGGTCTCGCGATCTTCGAGAAATCCTGAATGAAGCGCCGATAGTAGCCAGCGAGACCCAAGAAACTCCTCACCTCAGTGACAGAACCAGGCTGCTCCCAGTCCTGCACCGCAGCTACCTTAGACAGGTCAACTGCCATGCCATCCTTGGACACCACGTGTCCCAGAAACTTCACCTCCTGCTTCCAGAAGTCGCACTTCTTATACTGTGCGAACAACTGATGCTGTCTGAGCGTATCAAGAACTAAACGCAAGTGCTCCTCATGCTCCTCTCGACTCCTAGAGTATACCAAAATGTCGTCGATGAAGACAACGACGAATCGATAGAGGAAAGGCCGCAACACCCGGTTCATCAGATCCATGAACACGGCCGGTGCGTTCGTGAGACCGAACGACATCACAAGGAACTCGTAATGACCAAAACTGGTCCTGAATGCTGTCTTCTGCACGTCCTCATCTCTGACGCGCAGCTGATGATATCCTGACTGAAGATCAATCTTCGAGAAGTACTGCGCTCCTCTCAACTGATCAAACAAGTCATCGATCCTGGGCAAAGGGTACTTGTTCTTCACCGTGAGCTGGTTCAGCCTGCGATAATCAATACACAATCGCAGTGAACCATCCTTCTTCTTCACGAACAAGACCGGTGCTCCCCAAGGAGACACGCTAGGCCGTATAAAGCCAAGCTCTAGCAGGCCATCAATCTGCGTCCTCAACTCCTCCATCTCACATGGTGCCATGCGATACGTCGGCAGTGAGACGGGTGTAGAACCAGGAATCAGATCGATAGTGAAATCGATCTCGTGTCGGGGCGACAAACCAGGGATCTTCCTGAACAGATCCCCGAACTCAGAAACAACTGGCGTCTACTCAAGTACCTGGGCACCAGCGTCGCGCAATAGAGTGGCGTAGCTAAGAATGCGGAAAGGAAGATTTACCCGCACTGAAAATGTGAAAGGCGTGCCCTCAGGCTCGTACACCGTCACCACACGAGCCTCGCAGTCAATCTCGGCTCTCGCTGCAGTCAACCAGTCCATGCCAAGAATGACGTCGAGATAAACGAGCGAGGGATCGACGACCAGATCAAGAGTCATCGTCCTGCCTCCCAGATCAACTAAACAACCCTCACACATCTGGGTGACATCCGAATAATCTCCATGAGCTGCAAGGACTCGCACGCTATCCATAGTGATAGTCTGCAACCCAAGACGTCTGACTACGGCACGCGATATCAAAGAAATCGTGGAACCAGTGTCCACCATGACAAGAACGGGAGTACCTCCGATATGGCCCGTGACCTCGAAGGCTGAATGCTGGAAAGTCGGCGTCGTAGATGCCTCAGCGGTCAGTGCATGAACTCGAGCCTGCTGTGGCCGGTTCGGCCGCTGTGTCAAGGGCCGTGGGGGCTGTCGAATCTGCGATACTGTGGGTCTGAAAGAGGACTGCGCAGGAGCTGACCGTATAGGCGGTGCTGATATCGCCTGTGGACGTACACGATCAATCTTCTGCGGCGGCGAGAACCCACTGTCCCGCATCCTCGAAAAGCAACTCTGCGCTAGGTGGCCCGTCCTCCCACAGTATGTGCATGATAGATCAGGGCGCCGAAACGGTCCTACTGGCGCCGTGGTCCTGGTAGGAGGATCAATGCGAGGCCTCTTGCCCGCGAAGGGCCTATCTGGCAACTCCGGTCGCGGCCTGGAAGTAGTCGGGCCTCGTGATCGAGCAAGTCGATCCACGTCCTGCTCTGCCCGCATGGACATGTGAACCAACTCCGCATAGGAGGGGAAACTGATACAGCACATCTTCGACCGAATATCCGGTCGCAAGCCCCCCAAAAAGCGCCGTATGCGCATCTGCTCATCAGCTAGAATCGTCGGGACGTACCTGCCCAACTCTGTGAACCGATGCTCATACTCGGTAACCGTCATCGCTGCCTGCCTGAGACGGAGAAACTCATTCTCCCTCTCGTGCCTGTAGGTCTGAGGATAATACTTCTCATGGAAGCGAAACTCGAATGCTGCCCATGTCCATACGAAGTCTGCGGTAACAGTCCGCAATACACTATCCCACCACATACTGGCCTCTCTCTCAAACTGGAAGGTAGCCAGCTCTACCTGCTCTGCCTCAGTACAGTGCAACATGCGCAGAATCTTAGACACTCGGTCGAGCCAAAACTCAGCCTCCTCGGGTCTGTGAGAACCCGTGAAAGTAGGAGGCCGCAAGCGCTGAAATCGCTCCAGAAGGCCCCGTGTGTCGGCAGGGTTCCCCGCAGGGAAAGCAGGCTGCGCAGGAAGTGCTATGCCCTCATCCTGGGCGTAAGCATAGGCATCCTCAGCCGGATGCGCAGGTGGTGCAGGCGGAGTAGATGCAGTCGCACCCCCACCCTGGGCTAAAGTCCCGACTATAGTAGTCAATAGCTACTGCTGCTGTAGCATCATAGCCATCATCTGCTCGAATCTATCAGGTGGTGGAGCAGGCTGTGGCGGATGAGGTGCGGAAGTAGATGCGCGCTGTGGCTCTCTAACTGATGGTGTAAATGGCGGTGGTCCATCTGTAGGACCAACGGCAGGCTGAGACGACCGAACCGTCTCAGGAATCGGGCCCACAGCAGGGTCCGGACGAGTGCCAGACTGAGAAGGAGCCCGATCCATCTGCTCTGACAATGAAAGCCGAACCGCGCTCCTCGTAGTCTTAGGTGGCATTCCCTATATTCAAAATAGGGCGCAACCTTGTCAGTCTCAATTGCACAAATACACCACAATCATTCACTAAAGAGTCAAAGGCATTCCATGCATTTCAATTAATCAAAATTGTCACAATACAAGGGATATATCCTTACAAGCATCATGACTAGAATGACATGAAAATTAAGACAGTTAAGCAACAGCAACAAAAGCAAAGCACTAGCCCTAATAGGCTTTACACACATGAAACAAAAAATGGCTAACTACTCATAACAACGTCGAAGATCGCATCGCTAGTCGGAATCTGGTGACGGAGGAGGAGCACCCTTATCCTGTAAACAACACAGGATTGCCTTCAAGGTGCGAGTCACCTTGCCAAATTTCTTCTTCGTAACGGCCTTGGCATCAGCGACCTCTGCTCGAAGTTCTTGGACTTCCCTTCGCAAAGCGGTCTGACTCTCCTCCATCCGAGCAATGCGATCGTCAATAGTAGCCTGCGCAGAAGGAGGAGGGCTCTCATCAGTATCCTGAGCCTCCTCTTCTGCTTCTTCCTGAGTCTCTTCCTGAACCTCTGCACTAGGTTCTCCTTTGCTTTGATCTTCCTCTTCATCAAAGTCGTCCCCACTATCCCTTTCAAGTTGATTTTCACGATATTGCGACCCAATCTTCATCTTAACCATCGTCGACTCATCGATGGTGTGAATCGATACCGGAAACTCGGGTCCAAGTCTATAGGCAAACTCAAGCGCAATCTTGCAAATGAGTCGGCCAAAGGGAAGGGATTCGGATGTTCTTCTCGACCTGGCTATGAGAACTATCTGCCGTAAGATGAAAGTGGCCATACATACGTTCTCTCCCTGGGCCACCAGAAATAAGAAATCGACCATAAGACGTGTACATTCAATGCGGTTCGTCGACCTAGGATAAACATTGAACGTGCAGATGTGATGCAACAGACGCAAATCCTCAGACATGTACGTTGCCTTGAGGCTATTATTAGGCTGCCATGGAACCAACTTACCGCACAGAAACCTGGTGCGGCGATCTCGTTCACGTCTAGTCCTCAAACTCTTCTCACTTGGATGCACATCACCTAGTGGCACGTTGAGAAGTCGCGCAACCAACCGGACGTCGATCGTAGCCATCCGATCTCTACCAAAAGGGATTTTGAACTGTAAGGGCTCCAAGGTAGGACTCTGGATGCTAGCATAGAAGGCACGAATGGTGCTCACATTAGCACGAGCGCGAGCTTCAAAGATCGGTCCCCAGTGCGCAGCTTCAATGCGTTCGAACAACAGATACTCGCCGAACAATCGCCCATCTACGTCCGCCTCAAATAACACTCTACGATCAGTGTATTCACCATGAGGCATCTCTGATAGGATGGTTCGCCCAAGATGTGCATGGGGATCCAAATCCCGCTTTGTACGGCACTCCAGGACTGCAGCTGGACCTGCGGCGGCGCTTGAACTTGCGGCACCACCCCGCGGTCTTCTCAATCGAGCAGGGCGGCTCGGCCCAGCCTCGTCTGTTGCAGTTTTCCTCTTACCCATCAAAGACAGGATGGATGAGAGCGACAAAAGACCCAAAATAGCTTCCACGAAAGCCATGGAAAACGCCGAAAATGCGGAGAAATGGCTGCCCAATCTGACAAAAGGAAATCTAGGCGTCGTAGAGGGATGCTTCAAGCTTCCTAAGGCTGTAGTTTCAGGGAAAAATAAGAACAAAAAGATGGAATGGAGCTGCTCACGATTTCAGCACTATTTGGGGGATTTTGGAGCTCCAAATGGGGAAATCTTCAAGGAAAGGGGCTGCCAACACCCAATAATCGATGGGTGGTGGTCGGTTTTGGCCAAGAAAGGGTTTAGGAGGGGTTTGGGTCGCCGGGGTTTGGAATGGAGTGCTGAAACTCAAATCTAGGGTATGCAAGGGGGCTGTTTGTGAAGGAGAGGGGTGTTTTAGGAGTTTTCGTGGGATGGGAGGTAGCTAGGAGTGATGGGGAGGGGGGGGGGGGGTATTTAAGTGGGTGCGCCCAAAGGGCAGCACCAACCGAGGTGGCCGGCCGGCGATGCATCGCCCGGCCGGCGATGGCATCGCCGGCCAACCTTCAGGTTGGCCAGAGGGACCCCATGGGTCTGGTCCCCTATGGTCCCAGGGCCCCAAAAAAGTTGGTCTCACCCCTTGGTTCATTATATTTTGGTCCCTATGAGCCCAAACATGTGTTCGGGGATTTTCGGGTCCACATCGCAATCCCGAATACCAAACCATATGATGAAGCATATGAATTTGGGGTAGAAGGATCCAGTACATCTTTCTAGCTCCTTAGTTGCTAAAGAAAGTGAAGTTAGAATGGCCTTATGGCAATTTTTCATGAAATTTTACTATTCACTGTAAAATTTAGTGAATGTACTAATTTGTGTTATTTTCACATTAGGTTTGATGCCTAACATGAAATGGATAAGAAAGAGCTGAAGGTTGAAGTGTTTAGAGAAGGAATTTTGAGAATTTTTGGCAAAACGGGGTTTTTAAGCCCTGGCGATTGATTACTGGAGTCGTGGTCATTCCACGGCCCAAAGATTCACTTTTTCTGTTTAAAACCGCTCATAGGACGTCTCCACCCGACTTCCTACAGCTTAAAAGTGATTCGGGTCGCTTTACGCGACCCGAGATGCGTTACAGACTCGATCTTGCGATCGATCCTTATAGACTTCGCCTATCGGCGAATCTGTGATCCTAGGAGTGTTTCTAGACCCTTCTCGCACCCACCTAAGTCAAAGGAAGCGACAGCATACGTCGCAAGACCATAACCCAGGCCCAGTATACTCTCATTCATGCTCTGATACCAACTTGTAACACCCTGAAAATCGGGGGTCGTGTATAAACTCAACTCCCGAGTTCCAGACCGTCACTTATGCAACAAAAATGGTTATGATTCGATGTTGTCTGATTTAAAGCATTCACATGAGTAAAAGTATACCAAAACTGCAATTCATACTTCAGATCCAGTGATAAAAGCAAGCGGAAGACTAAACAAGATATATATCACTGTATGGGAAAACAAAGTAATCTCAACTGTCTCCAAAGTATGACTACATCTCTGAGTCTCATATACATGTACATAACAAAAGAATAATGTTCAAAAAGAAAAGTCCCACTGATGTCCCCTCGATCCAGGTCGCCTACGGGAAGCCGTCATGATACTGCATATACGAGAACTCATCCTGGTCCTCGTCATCATCTAGCTCCACCTCCTGGATCTCGCCGTCACCTGCAACTACAACAGGGTCTGGTGGGTGTTGCAAACACCATCCCGTAACGTGGGAATGAGTGATCAACTCAGTGGAATCATAGAGCAAAGATTAGCATGTTCACAATTCAATCACGCGATAATAGTAAAGCAGTAAATCAGACAAGTCCTAATACTGTTGTTAATGCAAGATGATATGACGTGATGTATGCCCTCACCGACGATCACCCTCATACGGCAACATCTTACGACCGCGGCATGCCACACTCCCTAGAGTGCTCCACATCTTCCAGGCACATGCAATGCTATGGTGATATGATTACCAAGTTGTTATTAGTCCATTCAAACAGCAGGATTGGGAAACTAAGGTACCTCCCTTGTATCAATCCCAACACGGATCCTGTCTAGGGTCGTCACTCCTAGTAATCTCATACGATGTACATTTCGTAGGTCACTGCAAGGGCTGCCAGGGCTGTTGCTCGCACTCGTTGCACCGCTCCCCCATCACCTTATCAATACAGGCCTACTGTACTCTACTGCACGGAAGGGTCGTCGCCTCCCGTGAACTCAGAATACGCTCGCGGTCACTACAAAGGGCTCGTCGCCTGATCAGTGTAGGCCGACAGCTAGAATATAGTGTCCCATACCACCATAATCTGCTCACGAGTCAAGGTGCTCACTGGTCACTACGGGGAGGTTTGTGGCCCCAGCGTAGGCCGACAGCTCGACCACGGTGTCCCATACCACCATGCCCGGCTCATGAGTCTTCGTGGATCAAGGTACCACGGTTAATAGGGTTTACAATGGTAAGTTCAGTACCCTAGGTTCAAGCAGTTATGATACATACAAGGTGAACAAACATCGGCCAGTCGGGTTACTTGACGGGCTCGACTAGCGCGATCGCATCTCGAATTGAACGACATGAAGTGCGTAAAACACTTCGCGTGGCCTAACCACTGCCGCCAACTCTCAACACGAATCACATTCATCGACGCGTCGTTCGTGGCTATGACCAGTCAGCCACGAATTCGCTCGGTTACCGACTGCCTGGACTAAGTCAAGTCCCACACATCTATGGAATTACATTAACACTATAAAAAGGTATTGGAATTGAAATACATCATGTGAGCATGTTAGCACATGTTATAACATTCAAGTTAAGCAAATCTTCAAGGCATACTTCCCATGCATATTCAACTTAAGCAAATCCTCAAGTACATACATTCCATGCATGTAATGAAATCATGCATTTTGTCAACATGTAAAAACTCATTTAGGTCAGCATAATAATTGAAAAATCAATCACAAACTATCAAATAACATCATTTAATTCAATACATACTAATACAAGCATTTATACAAACACATACACTACACACTTAAGTCTACATATAGTATGTCGACCCAAAGTGTGCAACTAGGCGAATCTCTTCGCCAAACTAATTATGCACGCATTCCTAACTTCCTAATGCGACAACAAACCATGTCAATCACATCAGCAAAATATGAATGCAAACAGTACTTCCTACAAATGACTAAAATGCCCTAAATCTCATATTCTTCGTTAGCTTACGAAACGGGAAACGGAGAGCATTTTGTACATGTCAAACGGCGATGCCGTCAAGAATCTACTATTAAACGACATTGAAAGCGTTGGGAACCGTCAATCAAAGCGTCTAAAATCCTCACCTAGTGTCTTGTAGACTCGGGAATTGAAGCGGAGTGTATATGCTTCGTCTACGGCGAGTAAGGAGCCTAATACATAAGATCCATAAGCTACATCGCTATGGAAACAAGAAAAACTCAAATCACCAACTATTTAGGGTTTTTACTTACCTAGGATTGCGGTGGAATCGCCGGGAAAGCGGTAGAAGAGTGTTGCTTAAGCATGTGCAACACGTAGCACAAGTGGCGGGAA
Source organism: Magnolia kwangsiensis (assembly GCA_037074715.1). Taxonomy (NCBI): domain Eukaryota; kingdom Viridiplantae; phylum Streptophyta; class Magnoliopsida; order Magnoliales; family Magnoliaceae; genus Magnolia; species Magnolia kwangsiensis. Next base: position 70,094,880 of record CM073582.1, on the reverse strand, counting down.
GAACTCTCCCACTCTCTCACAATCTCTCACTCTTTTTCTCTCTCCCAAGCTAGGGCTTCTCTCAAATTCGGATGGGAGAGAGGAGTGAGGGTTTCAACCCCTTTTATAGCCTAAAACATTCCCAAAATAGGCTTGGGAACAATGTTTACTTGGTGCCTAACCAAATCGGGGCCGTTCCGGTCCAAAAGGGCATTTCTGGAGGTCCCCAGGCCAGATGCGGTCGGACTTAAGCTCATGCATAATAGATCTAGCATACATCCAGTTTTCAGACCGGTTGGGTTCCCAGATCGCACGTGGCGGCCCAGTTTCAGTTTAACGGTCACCGCACCAAGATCAGGCCTATAAGTCTCGTGATATATAATAGATATTTTTCCTGATCCAAGGGTGTAATTTGGCTGTATTCTGACGGTCAGAATGCTTAATACTGATGCGTCAAATTTGTGTGCCAGATTTGAATTTGAAATTCCAACTATGTCCCTATTCACACTCTCTTCGGTCCGGGCTCAATGAAATAGCCTGTGATCATCGGTTTGACTTGATTTTTGGAATGAGTGTCAAGCCCAGCTAGACGGTCCTAACGGTCTAAGATAGGAGGTATCGGACTTTCGACGCGCGGTCTAGATCCAATACAAAGTTTCAAGGAGGTCCCGAGAACAAACCGGCTTAGAGTTTGATCCGAGGCTTTAGAGCATTATAGCACCCTTGGTTCCACTCGCTTCGGGCCTCGTAGAACGTATTTAAAGTGATCAGGGACCATTTTCCAGCTATTCCAACGTTGCACTAGCTAACCTAGTCACATTTTCTAAAGGAATGAATTCTACGCAATTTCGGGTCGAGTTGGTACTCGAGCCCAAGTATGGATTTTTCACGGGCGTTACAACTCATGAAAGCCACCAATATATTCACCACCATTGTCAGTGCGGATGCACTTCAATGATCTACCTGTCTCTCTCTCGACCATAGCATGAAACAATTTAAACACACCAAAGACCTCGTCCTTGGATTTCAAAGCATACACCTAAACTCTCCTATATGCATCATCTATAAAAGTGATAAAATACAATGCCCCACCCAAGATTTTTGTTCTCATAAGACCACAAATATCAGAATATACCAAATCTAATACATGCACTTTATTAACATGAGAAGCAAATTTAACGAATGAAACTCTATATTGTTTCCCTAATGAATAATTAATACAAGTTTTGAGAGGTGTACCTGTCACATCTGGAAGGAGCTACTTTCTTACTAGTAGTTAAAGCCATTTTTCACTCATATGGCCTAGACGCCTATGCCATATGTCAATAGTTGAATCTTCGACTGTGTTCAACCCACTCTTGCATACACTGAGACGTGCCTTGTAAAGGGTGCAACACTTCTTTCTTCTGGCTACAATCAACGAACCCTTGATGAGCTTCCAGCACCCACTAGCAAACTGGCTTTCATAGCCATCATCATCTAGCCTTCCCATCGACATTAAGTTGAGGCAAAGGTCTGGGATATGCCTCACATCCTTGAGAACCAATGTGCAGCCCACATCGGTCTTCACACAAATATCACTGACCCCTACGATCTTCGATACGCCAGAATTTTCTATTTTCACGGTCCCATAGTCACCTGACTTGTAGCTTGTGAAGAAGTCCCTATATGGAGTCGCATGAAAAGAGGCTCCTGAGTCAATCACCCAGTCGGTGTCCTGACTCGTAGTCGTGAGACAAACATCATGATCTGCTGAAAGAATAATAACAATGTCACCATCTGTAGGGACCGTAGTGGAATCTGATTTATCTACCTTCTCCTTGCCTTTTCCTTTCTTGTCGTTCATAGCCTTACGACTTTCATGCTTGTAGTGGCCCTTCTTGTTACAGTTCGAGCATTCAACATATTTTCTATTACTCGACTTGCCTCTTGATTTATCTCAGGCCTTCCTGCACTTCCTGTTCTTTTCTCTCCCCCGTTCCTGTGTCACAAGAGCCTCTTGCTGAGTAGACCCCTGTGACTTCTTCCTTGTCTCCTCATTGGAGAGACAGCTAGTAACCTGTTCCATGGATATCTTTCCGTTTGGCGCGGAGTTACTTTGAGACACCACCAATGTCTCCCAACTGTCAGGCAATGAACTAAGTAGAAGTAAAGCCTGCAATTCATCATCCAGGACCATCTTCATAACGGAGAGTTGGTTCACTATATTACTGATCTCATTCATGTGCTCGGCCACAGAACCACCATCCTTGAACTCGAGATTCACAAGTCGCCTTATCAGAAAAAATCTTATTACTGGTTGTCTTCCTCTCATACAGCCTTTCCAATTTCAGCATAGGCTAGTGGCTGAGGTTTCCATAGACACATAGTGGAACACAGAATCATCTAGCCATTATCTAATAAATCCCACCACCTTCTGGTCCAACTTCTTCCAATCATCATCAGACATATCCTTGAATTTTGCTGATATGCCTAAAATCGGAGAATATAGGTCCTTGCAATAAAGCAAGTCCTCTATCTTAGCCTTCCATATGATCAAGTTAGAACCATTGAGGCTGATCATCCTTGATGAGCCACCTTCCATAATTCCAAACCGATCCTACCCATTCAATGAATTAACTCCGATACCACTTTGTTGGGGACCTTGCACAAAACCTTAGGATCTAGCCCTCCAGAACAAATCAGAATTATGGGATAATAAAGCAATGAAATAAATCAAAGTATCAATCACACAACACCAGGGATTTTTACGTGGAAAACCCTCAAAGAGGTAAAAACCACGGGACCTCGTCCAGATCAATAATCCATTATAAAGCAAAATGTTACAACCGATCATAAGAACACACCGCTTGGATCAAACCTTCATCACTCACGCAGGAGCAGATAAACAGTAAGAGAATAATGAAAAATGGAGAGATTTCACCGATTACGAGGATGTGAAAGTGCTGAGATATGGTAGATCACCTCTAAGAGCATAGCCTCCCTTCCACAAGCTTCCTCTCTCTCTTTCTCTCACCCTTTTGCAAACCCTTGCAAAGCTTTAGGAAATCTTAGAATACCCTGGAATACACCCCAATCCCGGATACACTCCTTTATAAAAGAATAAAAAGAGGTATAATCCAAATAGGAAACAAAATCTGCAGAATCTGCATTTCCGCAATTGCATCTGCGAAACTTTTCGATGATATCAAAGGTCTCTCAATAACAACGTCGATATCATCTGAAGGTCTCTCGATGATATCGAGACAAGACCAAGACTGTCCAGCAACTAGGGGTGAAAATTCCAACAATTATCGATGTCATCGAGCCACTCTCGATGACAGCCTCAATATCATCTGAAAGTCTCTCGATGATATCGACACGACAAAAAACTATCCAACGACCAGCGCTGAAAAATCTTACAATTATCGATGCTATTGAAACTAGTTCGATTTCATTGATTCCACCAATGAGGAGAAAATCCTCATCACATCTTGATCTTCCTCTTTGGAATTGGTCAGCCTTCCTAATAAGGGTTGCGCTTACTTGCTTTGAATAAGGTTCATCTGACTCCTTGAGTGAAAGAAGCACTACAACAACTAGGAGTTTTACCGGCACTCAAAAGCGCCGCTAAAAGCCATTAAAAGCACTAGCAGATTTAATAGTGGCGCTAACCAAGTGCCGATAAATGGGTATGTTGGTAAAAGTATTGGCGGCGCTTGTCTGAGCGCCGCTAATTGTAGTTTTTTCAACACAAATAAGCACCGATAAAAGTCTCTCCGAGCGCTGGTACAAGTGGTTTTTGAATGCTTTTTCTCATGAAAAAGTGCCGTAAATTTTCTACACAAGCTCCGGTAAAGGCTTTTGTATAGATTTGAGAGGCCCTTGCATGCCAGTAAATTTTTTTATTATATATAATTCAATCGAAACCTATATTTTTTTAATATTTGCAACATAAAAATGATGTCATACAAATAAAACTGAATATTAAGCAAAATTTATATTACTAGACAATAAAAAAAATATAATATTTATTACAATAAATTGAAATTGGTTTTGAATATAAAAAAATAAATAATAGCAACTAGCTCTCCGACTCTAGCAAGGTTTGTGAGTCAATATTTCATCTCAGTTAGGGTGAGGAAATCTTCTAACGTCATATTGCCATCATGCACTAGCTAGGTACTTCCAACATGTTAATACTCTCGTTATCTGTTGTTTCTGAAATAAGCAATGGCCTGGCTGAGCACTGAGTTCGATGACATGCAACTTCGAAATAATTTGACCAGCATTCATGGTCTTTGATGCGAAGCAAATAAGAGTAGAAGGATTCTCATGTCCAGCAACCTGCATAGGGACAAGTGATAATATTAAAAGTAGGGCTAAAAGTTGGGCGGGTTGAACCCGACTAACCCGTGACCGACCCAACATTAGGTTGGGCTTGGGAAGGATGTATCAAGTCCGATCTCAGGCTTGGGTTATACAAACACCAACCCGATAAAACTTGGGTCAGGCTTGGGTTGAGGTCTTGGGTTGCTCGACCCAACCCAAACCCGATCAATATATAAGTTATAAATTATAATTGAGTGTGAATCGTATGTGTTGAAGACATAAGAAATTCCAGTGCTATCAAGTCTCATTGGTCCACATCATTTCTGATGACTCAAGCTAACAAGAAATGCTGGATTTCTCTCCCAAATAGATTGTGCGCTACACAACACGACTTTTAAATGAGTAGTTGTCCCATATTTTAGCTTGTTTGTTTAGAATAAATGAAGTTCTTTACTATAAATAACTACGTATATAATTAATAAAATCATAGATATAAAAAATAAGATGTGTATTAAAATATAATAAATTAATGCAATCATTAAAATATTAGCATGTATCCACCCGATCAACCTAACCAACCTGACCGAACCCGCTTGGGTTGGGCTTGGGTTGAGAATTCCCAACCCGAGGTTGGGTTGGGTTGGGTTAGGGTTGAGGTACAAGAACCTTGGGTTGGGCTAGGGTTCAGCACCAACCCACCTGACTTTCATAGCTAATTAAAAGTATATAACAGTAAGCGAGCCTGTAGTAATCGTGAACCAAGTGAAAGAGGTTGTTCAGATGTATATTTTTAAATGTAAAGGGATATTTGTGAGACTCACTTTAAACATTACAAAGGCTGCAGCATGTGCTTCTAAAGCTCGACTACGTTGCTGGTCTACGGAAAACAGTTGCATGTTCCCCTTAACAAGTTGCGACCTCTGGACATACAATAATTCCACAGAATAATCATAAGTGCCACTTCAACAACATAGCTTACAGATCACAAAGAGCAACATAAAAGAACAAATACAAACTTTCTTAAATGGAATGGATATTAGATAGTAAGAACAAATACAAAGAATAACTAAGAGAGAAATATATTCCTCCTACAGCATTCTCAACAGGAATACATAAATAACACATTCTTCACAGATATACCTCAGGTGCACCAGGAGCAATGCCAATCAAAACAAGCCATTTCTCGGAAGGATCACAACGGTAATTGATGATTTGATTGTTCAACAGATTTGTCGTTCGATCAAACATTTTCACAAGCTCAGTGTCACCTGCAAGCATCAAATCGACAAGCCACAATATAAAGTGAACTTTCGAATATAATAATAATAATTTATTCCTTCATCAACTGAACCATCAAATAAATAATTTATTCCACAAAATTGCTGGTTATTCCACATCAGTAAAGGCCTGGAATATGTGTATATGGAACAGACAAATGTTGCACCACATGCACAGTAAGGAGGTAACTTTATCAAGCTAAACACTCTGAAGGAAGATTAACTAGTTGTTTCATCAATCTGGAATAATGTCTAATTTATGCCTATATAGTTGGTATTAGTCCAAGTCATATATATAGAAAATAATCAAGGACCAAATTGACTGCACACACATAAAAGATGGGTCAATCCAACCAACCTGAACTCCATGCTTGATTTCACCAATCCAATCATAGGATAAATAATTAATTCCAAAATAATTGATAATTACTAAAATCATGCACATTCGTAGTTCAAGGCCAAACCTGTACTTCCACCATAATTAACATCGACAAAAGCCCATCCTCGACTAGTCCAGTACAGGATACCAAGATCCAACATTGCACATGCTTCAGCTATAGGTCCACCTGTAACATTTACATAAAAGCGAATTCTACTACAGATTCAGTATTCAACATTAATACATACATGCTTTCTGAAGTGTAGCAACTAGAAGAAAACTCGATGCACTTGTAGCTAGCTAATTGTTGAGGGGTCCTGAATCCCAGTAAGGCTAGCAATTTAATATGCACAATGCAATGTAAGTGCAAAGTATAAATTTCCATTTTGAACATTCTTTTAAACTAAATAAATATATTACCCAAACAGCCAAGGATCTCTCCTTCTAGTGTCATGATGGGCATGGCCTATAAAGAAAGGATAATGAGCACCTAGCTGATACCAGTGAACTAACAATTCAGGCTCAGGGTTGCCAAAAAATCCACCAACATCAACACCTGTATAAAATACATCCATTAAAATAATTTACCGAAAAAAAAGGAGAATGACGATAAAATAAAAACACCTTGAGCCAATCAATTCATGAGCTCTACTCACCAGAGAATGACATCCCAGTAAGGCCAAGAGTCAAGATCATTGAAACTAAAACTCTAAGGTGATCCCAGTCTGTTGAATTATCTCCTGTCCAAATTGCCCCAATCCTTTGGCTTCCAGAAAAGATTGCTCTTAACAAGACAAAAGGTCTGTCCTTTCCCTCTCCTCACTTTAAAAACCCATTAGGAAGCCATGTGGAAGTAGTACCCATAGGCATTATGCAACTCTCAGTGTTCTACGCCTTCATAATGTATAGCATCCCTAAGCATGGTGACCTGGTTGAGATAAAATGGTTATGCAACTGCAGCAAGACAATCTTATTTAAATTTATAAAATGCAGGTTAGAGTAAATGCATAAAACATAGAAAGGACTCCACTAAAATATGAACTGCAAAGGCAACAACTATGAAGACAAATTGCAATTAGAGTTTCAATGCTCAAAATAAAAAGAGATGGTTTGAAATACCTCAGATATTTCATGGCCATAGTTTCGGACATGAATAACCTTAGAAGGCTCTCTCATCTTTGCAAATCTCTACAGAAAGAAAAATGGCAGAGAATCTAAGAATTTCACTATTTAGTATTTACATACAGGTAAAATATAGTATTGACAGAAAACCATGAGATGTCTTAACTTGCTGAAAATAATCAAAATGCATTTAACCCAAAACCTTGAAATGTTCACTAAGTCTAGCAAACAAGGGCATAAAAACTCTCTATAGATGCTTTCCAATCAATTCAAAATTTTCAAAAGTGATCATTGCCATTTTTATTTTTATTTTTTTTCGGAAATAGGATTCCAATTTCCAAAGTTAAGAAAACCAAAACTTACCTTTGTAGGAGTGGTAACCAAAAACTCACAACTTGTGTCTGTAGTGAACTCCACATAAAGAAACCCAATACATACTAAAAGAAAGAGGATCCATAAACTGGCTTCTTATTCTACCATATACCATAGTTAAGAGAATCATGATAATTTTTCCGCTATAAAGAGAAAACAAGTCCTTATTTGCCATTATCTATCTTAACAGGAAACCTCTTGATCATGGAATTTAGAAGATCTCACGTGCTATAAAACCAGAAAAGAAAACCATCTAATTGATTCTGCTTATAAATTTTCACAAATAATGCTTATGGTAACTTGTAATTGGCCAATATAGTTTGCACATATTGAACTCAAAACTAAATTTCTCTGAGAGTGGGGCAAAGTTCCACTAAATCTCAACACAGATAATATGAATCAGCATAACATGCTTAGATAGAAGAAAGAACTAAAAATTGTCTAATGATGGTTATAGAAAGTACCCTTGCATGAGTAGAATCCTAAATGCTTGAATCAATGAGTAGAATCCTTTGGCACTGTAAAGAAGGTCTGGGGAAAAACAGTAAAAATAAACAAAAAGAAGGTAACAGTTAAAAGCCTGTGATGAGAGAATTTACATTTTGTAGTTGCTGCCGCATGTACCCGTTCTCATAAACCAGCTGTGAGACCTGTTTCTGCAGGTGATCATTTTCCTCCATCAACAGGTAAAAGCCTCTGATTCCCATAAATGCCATGTCTCCAAATACACAGCAAATGCACCTATAAGAAGCATAAAGAAATTAGAGAATACACTGTCAACAGAATTTTAGATCAACCCACTTCTCAACCTATAAAAATACTGAAAATTTCAACATAGCATTGCTGCATCAAAGAAATATGGAGGAAAATAATACAACTCACAATTAAGCAAGAGATTGATGAATAATACCTGGCAATTTTCTTGATTTTCTTAAGGGAACGAACTTTGCACCAATCACTAACACAATTGGAGGCCCGAATATAAAGCCCCTAGCCTCAACTCCTATAAGCATACCAAATTCAATATCAAATCCATTAAATCAAGTGTCTTCATAGGTATATGTATAAAATAAGACTACCAAACAAAAACAAATAGATGGAGAGAAACATGCTAACTAAATCTAATTGTCTTCTCCCATGAAGTCGAACAAGCCATCTTACTCTTGAACGCTGACCAGCAAAAAAATCTCTAACCTGTAAAAACATATGTAGCTATAAGTGTCTAACCTGCAAATCAAAACTCTTGGCATATCTAACAAGGTGAAAAAAACAGAAACAAGTAACAGATGAGCTCTAGAGAACCAGCATGCCAAGCACAAAGGAATCCAAACATATGAGAAATTGTTAAGCACAACGCATTAACTCAACAGAAAAATTTAAAAACCACAAACATTACCTAACTAGGAAACTAACATAATTAGAAACCTCAAATACTCAAATCTATAACAACATACCGTCATTAAGACATATTTGTTGTCATTATCATAGCTTTGTCCCAGCTATTTGGGTCTGACATTTCAAATTGTGTTTACCAATAATCCCTCTCTAAAGGTCCTACATCCACCTGTAGTTTGAATAAGATTCTAAACAAGCATCCTTGTGATTAGTTGGAAAAGTTTCTATGACCAGCTACCTGCCTAAAATTGACCCTCTTTTGTCAAATTTATTTACAAAAATTCAAACTGAAATGGCTAAACATAAAGTTAATATTTTTCCCCAAGAACAATGAAATCATAGAGAAGACGCTTTTAACTAGAGAGTGGCAAGTTCTTGTCCACATAGAGAAAACATAGGCCTAGACAAACTCGGTCTCTTGTTATTTTCCCATTTTAGTCAAATGTATAAACAAGAAAGGTTGGCTTGACAGACTTTTCAGCCCTGACATGCTTCTAGTTGAGCCGGTGCTTTGCCTACTGGCTTAGACACTCAGGTTGGGCATGTGCCTAACTTTGGTTAAAGGCCAGTGCATGATGCACCCTAAGTGCCGTTTTTACACCATTTTATTGTAGTGGATGAACAAAATCAAATAGCTTTATTCTAACAAACAGCCTTCTACCACCAACCGAACCGTCTAATCACAACCTCTGACTGCACAAAATATCATAGGCCCCACTCGTACAAACTGAACCCAAGGAGAAACCATTTACATATTATAATCCACAAAATGGAATGGGTTAAACAGAGGCAATCAAGCTGATTCAACTAGAAAGAAAAATGATCCTAGTAAATCAGACATACCAACAGAATTATTCTACTTCAGAACTTAAAATTCCTCTAAAAATCTCATCTTAAAACAAGCCACACATTCTATAAGAAGAAAAACCCATACTAAAATCAGATTGTAGAATTTTGAGTGGACCTTTATCACCAACTTGAGGAGAGTCAGCTGGTGTCACTGAGCCCATAAAAGTCCAAATTCAAATCAAAGTAAAAACAATGCCTGAAACCAATTTTCATTAGATGGTGACCTAAATTACCTTCAAATCGACATGAAACAAAACCATAACATATCAATGGAAAAAAAAGGTACCATGATATGCTGTCCCAAACACCATTTTGCATGTTCCAGTTCAAAATGCAAGAAATGAAGTTGGAAATTTGTGATAGCCATTAAAAATCCAAACTGATAATTAAAAATAAAAATAAATAAATAAAGCAGCTAGGAATGTAATTCAACCAAACCTCCCCATATGAGAATCTAACCATAACGACATTGAATCAAATTTCCACTAGAACTTAGTCATACTGAATTCAGTCAACCACCAATTCACACTCTACAAAACATCAGATAAAAACCCAAAATTTAAATCTTCGCTTAAAGAAAATCCAAATCTTACAATTCATAGTTTCGATTAGAACACCACACAAATGAAAATCAACATACCACCCCATAATTACAACAAATGACATGCATCCTATCCAAAAAGGGGTGTATCTTTCAAAAAACAAGGGTATAAACATCTACTACTATAGCACAGAAGAATTGAATTCCACACACACCAACAACAAAAACCCACCTCAAAAAATCCTCATTCATATAAAAGAAACAAAGGAATTCACAAATAATTAGAATTTTGACCCTACATTCTGATGCAGACGAATTGCCATAACATGCACAGTATTGGAAAAGGAAGAGTACATATTGAAAAAAAGGGTGCAAATATTCATACCCAGAACAAAGAAAAATTCAATTTCATTATACAGAGACCAAGAACAAGTAAGACCAACCTAAAAAAAATAATCCGTATTCTCAAGCAATGAGACTGATTCGGAAGAGAAACGTCCCTGTTTTATACTATTCCTCGTAAGAAATAAGTCAGAATAACAAAATCCTAAAAAAGTTTCAGCAAAAATGATGGACAAGATACAGACAGGAACAATCTATGAATGTTTTAGCTAATACCTTCGAACTTGTGAATCAGATCAACACCATCAATAACCCTGATTTGAGAATCTACAGATGTAAAAGCACTTCTAAATTAGGGATTCGACCATGCAAATCCCTAAAAATGGATTCGACAATGCAAATCCCTAAAAATGGATTCAACAACGCAAATCCCTAATTAGGGATTTGTATTCAACAAAGCATATTCCTAATTAAGTATTCTAAATTTCAGAAAGCAACAACAAGAAGAGAAAAGCATTACATCATACCTAAGAATTTGAGATTCACCAGCAGCAGAAGACCGAACTGTAGTAGAGTGTAGAAAATAGATCCAAAACCCTAAGAAACAAGAGAATAGCAGATCTAAATACTACGGTGAGATCCCAAAGCAGGTTGTTGCAGCTGGAGAGATCCTAAAGCAACTGTGAGAGAGAAAGAATAGAGAGAGAGAGAGACAGGTAGGAAATAGGAGAGAGTCGCGCTGTCCGGTTGGTTTATATATATATATATATATATGGTACGATATCCGTCGTTAGGTCTTACATAGCACTAATACAAGTGTAGCGCAAATGCCATTTTTACCACTTTTTGTTGTAGTGAAGGCTAGAGTGCTCAACCCAAAGGAGGTTAAAAATTTAGAAGTTCATTAATTGGTCCAACGACAATAAGTAAAGCAATCAAATCATGTACGTTGAGTCTACATTAAACCATATAAAGCATGCTTTAGATGACAGACATGCTGGATTGATAAACTTAAGAGATTGCTTCGTATAAACTACTTCCTTACAAAAGCCATGTAAAAATGTATTCTAGAAATCAAGTTATTGAATTGGCTAGTGATTAATCGTAGTTATAGAAACATGAGTAAATGTTTATGAAAAAATAATACTAGTAACTTGAATATATTCTTTGATAAGAAGACAGTCTTGAGCCTCTTCAAGCTTCCATGTGATTTCAATTTTTCCTTGTAGTTCCAAACACAAACAATTATTACATTCATATATGGTGAATTGGGAACAAGCACCCAAGTACAATTAATATAAGGCTCATCTATTTGTTCTTCTATAGCATGATACCATATTGGATGACCTAATTACAAATTTGGGCCTAGCAAGGATATTAACAATTATAATGACAATGCAGTCAAGGACATTAGTATGTGAGGTAAGCGAGTTACATTGTGTGATTGAGGACTCAAATGATGTTGAGATTGATAAGAGAAAGCAAGTATCTGAGTCACAGCTTTAACAAAAGTAATGAAAGCATCAACGTCAAAAGTTGGAAAAGAATGGGTGACCTCGATGCAACAACTTTCTTGTTGGCTACTAGAATGGTGGGAGATAGTGGCCTCGAGTTACCAGTTGGATCATTTTAATGGACAAAGTCGATATTGTCCCACAAAGGTGGTTTATGCGATGGTGATGCATTTAGAGAACCTGAAGCCTAAAGATCATCATAACAATCGAGTAATTCTAAATAGATGGAAGAATTCCCACTTAATTTGAGCTCTATGAAATAAGGAGTTTGAATTGGTATAAAGAAGAAGAAAATCATCGAAAGCAACATGTCTAGAGATATAGGTCAACCCATAGCCAAATGCAAACACCTTTACCCCTTGTGCTACACATTACATCCCATAGAACTCTTTAAGAGTCACAGGCTGGCTTGGACTTTGATCTAAGTCATCAGGTTGGACTTGCCTCTTTTTTCAGCTAGCCCTTCGACGAGCGGCATGCTATTGGGCTATTGTAGTAGGATCCTTCTCTTGCTAAGCAGAGAAGGAGGCAAGACGTTGCAAGTTGTGAGCATGTCTTTTGCTCCTTACGAGCTCCCATAATTCAACGTTACTACTATTGAAGCTTTCCTCACCCGATTGCATGGCCTCTTGATGCAGGGCAAAGGGCATGCTTGGAGTGGAGAGTTTCACGGTCAATGCATGGTAGGCTGGCAAATATAAGACCGAGTTGGCAGAAGATCCTTGCCCTTATCGTCATTTTTAAGGTTTATGTCACTATCATCGGTCATCTATTGGATAAGGCTTTTTAGAACCCACAATATTTTGTCTTGTAGTTGATGATGCGATGGTATTGGTAGAACTTCTAGTCTTTTGTTTTGTTGGCATCATAGGATCAACAAGGCTTAGGGAATGTGATGGTCCTCCGGATAGCAACTATCTGAACATGGGGATGAGATACTACAAGGAGAATGCATATTCCCATTGTGGTGGTTCGTGTCTTGGACGTCTGTCATCAAATTTTCTGTGCTTGCCCCACTCTTGGTGTTGAATTTGATGGGTTTCTTGCCCCTATCAACGACATTGTAGAAGAAGTGTTTGTTTTGATCTTGTTGAGGGCATTCTCATCTAAATGAAGGCTTATCACACACTAACGACTGTTCCACTTTGTAGGTCTTAGTGTTCAATTGGTTGAAGGTATGAATAGGAGCTGCAGATACAGTATAAGTCATTTTATATTGAGCAAAAAAGGATCTTAACCTACTTAGATTCATTGGATAGGTACCGACAGGACAAGTTGAGTCATCTCTATGTATTGATAAATTGTTAAGCTAACTCATTATTCCACTATTAGGTAGTGGCCAAGTTGGCGATACTGACGTCTCGTTGTGAGGTAAATAAGTTTGTTAAGAAGGGCTTTTATATCTGGTTCCAAGTGTGTACAGATCCCACGGTGAAGCAAACATACTATTTAAAGGCTTCATCACTAAGAGTGGCACTAAAGAGAGACATGTGAAAAGGCCAAGCTATATGTCCCTGGGGGGTGGGTTGAATAGGACTATGCAAAATTTTTTTAAAAAAATAGCAGAATTAAAGAATATGATAGTTAAATAAAGGAAAACAATTCACAACGCTGAAATGAAAAGAAACCTCAACAATCAAGTATTGAGAGGTTGATACAGACTTGGTTCTAAGGACAACCTTACACCAGAAAACAAAATGTAAATTTTACTAGAACTTGAATGAGTATCAAAAACTCAAACCGAAGAGGAATAAAAAGAAATGATCTGCAAGAATTTAAATATAAATTATTACAACATTCCCCACAATGCTTGAAATGTAAATTTTACAACATTCACATCTACACATACATCCCACAATTTTAAATGATAAAAGATATGAAAATTAAATCATACATTCACAAAACACAAAGAGTTATAGAGGTTCACCAGTGTGTTCATCAACTATTAAACAACAGCCACACAACTTGCTACTCTACTACTAATATCTTCACATAATGGATATTAGCGTTCACTAATCAAATAAGTTTTTCTCAGGTTCACTTAAAACCCTCACAATTGTGTCTTTAGTGGGCTTACACAATTCCAAAAACCCCACTTCTAAGTTTTCTGGCTTCCCTCAGATAATCAATAGATTGAGATTTTTCTACCTTAATCTCAAATAAAACTAAAAGAAGGAAACTTACACAAATGTAAAATATCTGAAATTCTCTTTTTGTTGCAGGCCAGAAGAACCAAGTCGGAGTAGAAGTTCGAATATAGAAGTTCAATATCCAATACTCACTTTAAAATGGTTCTAGGTTCTAATTAATTTTAAATTAAAACATTTGGACCAGCTCTATTTGATTTGGATTCCAAAAAGAAGGAATACAACAATTCCTCTTTCAAATCAGATTGGAATATAGAAACAAAATCAAATCAACAAAGCTAACAAAAGAGAATATTAAATATGCACAATATAGCTTAAAAAGAATACAAACTTATCTTAGAGTGATGCCTTGATTTTTCTTAAATTGGATTACTAAACTCTGAAATTCATCCTCTATTTATTGTTGCAAAAACTCATCTACGACTGGTCCTGTGGACACCACGACTAGTCGTAGGAGAAACAGATTTTTAAATTTTTGAGCGTGATCGGATAAAACCGTTCCACGATTGGTCGAAGGCTGTCCACGACCAGTCGAAGGCTGTGTCCATGACCGGTTATGCCATGCTCACGACTGGTCGAAGGTGGTCTGATTTAGTCACTTGGGTTTGAGTCATACCTGCAGAATTGATCGTGAATGAGTCGTGTACTGTTCACATGACCGGTCGAGCAGTCTCCAGTACTAGTCGTAGCTGAACTAAAAAATTTTAAAAATTTGCAACAACTTAGGACTGGTCCTGAATTTTTTAGGACTAGTCGAGCCAGTGCTAGGACTAGTCAAACAGGGTCTAGGACTAGTCTTAGAAAAGTACCAAACACTTATAAAGTGATTCAATTTGACTTATGTATACAAAATGACCTACGCTAAGGTCAATCCTAGGTCAATCATACCTCGAAAGTGAAGTATGAACATTGAGACTTCATTTCATCAGAAGATGGTTGACCTTTGAAGATATGAAGCTTGAGATCTCTACACTTGATGTAGCTTAAACTTAAGATCTTCTAGAATTTGAAAACTTCATCTTGAGTTGTACACTTTCTTGAGTCTTGAACTGTACTAGAGTCTTGAACTGTACTTGAGGTAGAGCTTCATTCTCAACTTGAAGCATTGTGATGCAGTGTCTTGAACATATATATATATATCCTCATGCTACACAAGACACAGATTGTATTTTTGGCACCATAAAATTTGACAAAATAAAGGAGCTATCAGCCATAACACTTAGAATCTCCCCCTTTGTCAAATTTGTGACAAAACACACTTAATAATAATATGTACACAAGAATCATGTATGCACTAGTTATAAGAGAAAACCAGTTACAACCTGGTTAAAGAATCATGCAGCAGTTATCATCACCTAGCACATAACATCCTGAACTAGGTAAAACATTTCTTCACATACTTCATCTCCTCACATACTCTCCCTGAGTAGCACACATATATAAAAAAAAAAATGTTACCACTCCATAATCTCCATAATCATAATCACAATCCCTATACATAACCAAATAAATTCTCCACCTTTTTGTCAAAATATAACAAAGGAAGAACCAAAGATATGAAAGAGGAAAAATTAACAAGAGTGTAATAAATGAGTTAATTAGTCAAGATATGAAATATATATAAGAAAATTCAAAGTTCACATATCATTAACCATCAACCAAAGTCAGAAAAAGTCGGTCTCACAAACTGAAATAAAGCAAAGTAGTATAAATGTTATTACAGACCATAGGATAAAAATACTTAATCAGATCCTGAAGAAGGAGCAGGTATAGTAGGATCAAGTTGATGAAGGCCCTTGTTTAAGCTCCTAAAATACTTGCGCATATATTTAAATTGTAAATCATGGGTAACATTCATATTCTCTACCTTCTCCTCAAGTGCACAAAGACGCACATCAAAATCAGATGGCACATATTAGGATCATTAATAGAATCTGATTCAATTTTATCAAAAATGTCGTCCATATTTATATCATCAGGAGGAAGATCACCAGTTTCTTTTTCATTCCCTGCTTCAGCACCACCACCACCCACATCTACTTGGCCAGGAGTCAATTCCAATTTCATCTTGTTAATATTTGAATTATTAAAAATAAGATGGTAGATAGAAGCTTCTCCAACAGGCATAGCAACTAGCATGTGAGTAGCTAACACAATCATAAGGTAGGCAAATGGAATATCACTGTGTCTTCGATGGAGATGAAACTAAATAATGGAATGACATTAAAGAAGGCAAACAGACATTTACACCATTGATGATGGAATACAAAATATGGACCATAAAGGAAGTCAGTTCTGTTTTGTTACCAGAACATGGATACACATTGGAAATAAAGATTCGATGCAAAACTCTGCATTTAGGTAACAAATATTTTGAGGGGAGCGCATTCCCCTTATGAGTCCACTTAACATTCATATTGCGTAAAGCTCTAGTGAGCATGTGTTTTTTTTTATTCTGAGGGTTTCTCAACTAGAGTATAAATAGGAATGCCTTTGTCATTAACAGGTATGTCCATTAGAGATGAAATTAGATGACGGTCAATTTCAAATGGACCTTCTCTAGTAGCAATTTTAAACATTAAATTTTCAAACGAAAAATCAGAAATGTATGCAAACATGGATTGAGCAATAGACTGGTATGCTGGCCCACCCCAGTGTAAGATGTTATCCCATCCTATAGCCTGAAGAAGTGGAAGGATACCAAAATGAGCAATGTGTTCAATACACACAAATCGCTCAACAATAACATTGCGTATTCTTATATCCCGAACATATGAGGAATCATCTTCGGGTAACCGAAGATGATGCCTTGTTAAAGGAGTAGATCTAGATGAGGAAGCACCACGAAAAGTTTTCTTTTTCCCCCTTGAATCCATTTGTAACAAGAAAATCAAAGAAACAAGAAGTTGTAAACGATGTGGAATGGGTTTTCACAAAAACAGATTTGGGTGAAGAAAACCCTAAAATCTTCAAGGAAACTTGAAATCAAGAACTCCAAGAAAGAAAATGAAGTGATTAGAGTATAAATCTACAAGAAAAATTGAAATGATGCACTCACCTTAAAGAATCAAAGAGATGGGTACGACTAGTCGTGTCACGGCCCATTGGAGAGGAAATTAGAAATGAGGAAGAAGATGGTTTTTCCCAAATTAAAATGACCAGTGCGCTACACGACTGGCCGTGGGATGTCCTCGACTAGTCGTGCCACGACTGGTCGAGCACGTCCTCAACTGGTCGTGTACCAATAAAAACATGCATATTTCATAAAAATTTAAAATTTAAACTAATAAATTATCAAATATATATACACTATACTAAAAATATGCATGAATAATCAATTTAGAATGCACATACCAAGATCAAATTTTAATTTATTAAACCTGCTTTTGTCGAGCGGTTCAGTGAAAATGTCAGCAAGTTGAGTCTCGGTCGGAATGTATTCCAAAGATATCATCTTTTCTTCTAATTCACAAATATAATGAAATCTAATGTCAATGTGCTTAGTACGTGAATGCTGGATTGAATTTTTTGAAATATTTATTGCACTGAAATTATCACAATATAAAATCATTGAATCATGTGCAATTCATAATTGCTTAACATACTTTCATCCAAACAAGCTCAATACGTGCATTTCCAACTGCGATGTATTCAGCCTCAGTAGTAGAGAGCGATATAGAACTTTACTTCTTGTTAAACTAAGAAACCAAATAATTTTCAATATAGAAACAACTACCACTAGTTGATTTCCTGTCATCAATATTACCAGCCCAATCTGCATCTGAGTACCCAGCCAACTCAACACTAGTCTCATATGGATACCAAAGACCCATATTTACCGTACTTGTGACATATCGCATAATCCACTTAACAGCAGTTAAATGTGACTCTTTAGGATCAGATTGATATCTAACGCAAATACCAATACTAAAAGTAATATCAGGTCTACTAGCAGTTAAATACAGTAAATTGCTAATCATACTACGAAATAATTTAGGATCCACATTTTTACCTGTAGGGTCCTTTAAGAGTCTTAAGGTTATACTCATAGGAGTATCAAAATTCTTACCATTCTCAAATTTAAATTTTTTGATTAAGTTCAAAGCATATTTGGTTTAAGAAATAAAAATATCATTAGGTTGTTATTTTACTTGCAACCCAAGGAAATAGTTTAATTCTCTAACCATGCTCATTTTAAACTTAGATTTCATTAAATCTACAAACTCAACAGTCATGTTACTACAAGTAGATCCATAAATAATATTATTAACATAGATTTGTACTATTAAGATATGATCGTTATGTTTCTTAACAAAAAAAAGTTTTATCAACACTTCCCATTTGAAAATTATGACTTAGTAAAAACTTAGTCAATTTCTCATACTATGCCCTGGGAGCTTGTTTTAAACTGTAAAGATCCTTTTTTAGGTGATATACATGATCAGCATTCTTAGGGTCTTCAAAACTCATTGGTTGTTCAACATAAACTTCGTCATGTAGATCGCCATTTAAAAACGCACTCTTTACATCTATTTGATAAATTTTAAACTTTCTAAAGCAAGCAATGGATATAAATAGTCTAATTAATTTAAGACGAGCTACTGGGGTAAAGGTTTCATCAAAATCAATGTCTTCAATTTGAGTGTATCCTTGTACAACTAGTCTGCCCTTGTTTCGAATTATATTACCAAGTTCATCAGACTTATTTTTAAAAATTCACTTAGTTCCAATAATATGTGTATCTTCAAATCTAGGATCAAAATACCAAACATCATTTCTAACAAATTGGTTAAGCTCTTCTTGTATCGTAACTATCTAGTTTTCGTCAGTAAGGGCTTCTTTTATATTAGTTGGTTCTATCTAGGATGTAAAACATATATAATTACATATGTCTTCAAGTTTTTTATGAGTGCAAACACCAATGAGAGGGTTTTTAAGAATCTAAGTGGTTGGATGATCTTTAACAGTCCTTAGTTCAGAGTTAGTTTGATTTGATGAAGTATCTAGTTTGTTAATTAAGAGAACTTTATCATTATCTAGATTGAGGTAGTTATGTTTAAGTGATCATCAATGACCACATTGATGGACTCTTGAATCACACCAGTCCTCTTGATCAATACTCGATATGCGCGACTGTTTAAAGAGTATCCTAAAAAGATCTCTTCATCACTTTTAGTGTCAAACTTACCCAGATTTTTACGGTCATATAAAATATAGCACTTGTTATCAAAAACTCGAAAGTATTTGACAGTAGGATTCTTATTGAACCACATTTTATAAGCCATTTTATTATTTGATTTATTTATATAAACCCGATTAATTATATAGCAGGTAGTGTTTATGGCTTCAGCCCAAAGATTTTTGGATAACTTCATACTATTCAACATTACATTAGCCATTTCTTGAAGCAATTTATTTTTTCTTTCAACAATTTTATTTTTTTATGATGTTTTGGGCGCAGAGAATTCATACGATATTCCCTAATAGCTATAAAATTTCTCAAAACTGCTATTTTCAAATTCAAATCCATGATCACTATGAATCTTACATACCTGAGAACTTTTTTCAGTTTGGATTCGTTTGAGAACCCTTTTAACTTCATCAAGGGTTTCTGATTTATCCCTTAAGAAAGCTACCCATGTAAATCTGGTAAAATCATCCACGATTACCAAAATGTATTTTTTGCCACCTCGACTCTCCGTCCTAGTAGGTCCTATAAGATCCATATGGAGAAGCTCGAGTGGTCTTGATGTGAGTTCATATTTTTTTGAAAATTCCTTATTTGTTTGCCAATTTGGCATTCACCACATATTTTTTCTACTTTCTGTAATTTAGGTAAACCTCTTATCAGTTCTCTTTTGCTCAATTTATACAAGTTACAGTAGTGTACATGTCCTGGATGTTTATACCACAAATTAGTCTCATCTGTATGGACCATGTAACATGATTGACTAGATGAGCTGGATTCACTAACAATATAGCAATTTTCAGAAGTTCTGCAACCAGTTAATATTACTGAATCCTTATTATTTGAATTTCATAACCTTGGTTAGAAAATTTTACACTATGATTATTATTGCATATTTGAGATATGCTTAACAGATTATGTTTTAACCTTTCAACGTATAAAACATTTTTAAACAAAGGGAGGTTATAGAGTTGAACCGTACCTTGGCTAATAATCTTGCAATTGTTGCCATCATCGAATATGATTGAACCATCAGCCATGTCTTTGAGATCGGTGAATAGACTATTATCACCAGTCATATGCCCTGAGCATCCACTATCTAGGTACCACTTTGAATGGCTTGTAACTTTGAAAGCCGTGTGGGCAACCAAGCAGGTAACCTTAGGAACTCATTTCATAATTGTTTTGGGTTTAGGAGTATAGTTGGTATTTTTTTTTTTGTAATTGTTGTAAGAGTGACCTACAGAGTTAGATTTTAAAAGCTCCTTGAGTAAATCAGCTATTTTTTCAGTTAAAAGGTTTTGCTTCTAATTTTTATAGTTGATATAGTTGCTTCTAGATTTTTGAAAAGTTTTTGTATTTTTAGAAAGATTTTGATTTGTACTTTTCCCTTTTGAGTATGAGGTCTCTCCTTTTACAAACTTGGGAGGAGTATTCTTCTGTTTAGGAGGAATGTTTCTATTATATCCCAAACCAAATCAGTCACCACATTTTCTTGATCCAGATAAAAAATTTTCTGACTTTGGATCTCCTTGGGCATACTTCCATGTATATCCTTTAAACTCAAAAGTGAAGAGACTTTAAGTTTAAGATTTTCATTTTCAGATTTAAGATTTTCAATCAGGGAGGTTTTGAATTCTAAATCGCATTTACTCTTTTCAAAACAATCTGAAATATAATATTTTTCTAAAACAAGAGACTCAAAATTTTCTTTAAGCTTAGAAAATTTTTCTTTTTGAGGTTTAAGTTTCACAACAATTTTACAACTTTCCTTGTATAGGGCATTGTAAGCATCTTGAAGATCATCTTCATTTTCACAATCTCTATTCAAATTTTCTTCACTAGTTGAATCATTATCTGAAAAAGTGAACTTAGCTAGAGTCATAAGGGCTTTAACTTCACTTCCTGACTTGATTTCACAATCTTCTGATTCAGAAGAGGCTTTAGAATCAGAGGATTCATCCTAAGTAGCCAACATACCCTTCTTTTTGGATTTGTCCTTTTTAGGACACTTGTTTGCTAAATGCCCATATTCATGACAGTTGTAACACTAATTGTCTTTTAATGATTTTTGTGTTTTAGGTTTAGATTTCTTTTTATTATTCAATTTTTGAAAATCAATCCTCTTTTTACTTTTGAAATTTTATAAAAAAATTTCACTAAAAGGGGCATATCATCTTCAGAGTTTTCTAAATCAGAATTGGTATTATTTTCTTGAAAACTATTTTTAGAAGATTTAAGGGCAATAGATTTACTTTTTGGAGCTTTAAAAGTTAACTCATAAGTTTGTAAAGAGCCAACTAATTCATCTACCCTCATGTTATCCGTATGACGAAGTTCCTGAATCACAGTTACCTTAGAATTAAACCGTTCAGGAAGTGAGCGTAGTATTTTTGCACAAATTTTACTTTCTGAAATTTTATCACCAAGACCCCACATAGAGTTCACAATGTTATTTAATCTTGTATAGAAGTCCATGAACATTTCTTTTTCTTCCATATGTATTTCCTTAAATTTGGTTGTGAAGATTTGAATTTTAAATTTCTCATGTGTCATTTCTAATATATCTCAGGCTTGCTTTACAGAATCACAGAATATAATTCTTTTGAATTCATCCGGTGATAGTGTGCAAGTGATTGCATTTAATGCTTTTGCATTTTCACTACTCTCACTTTTCTGAAGTGTGGTCCAAGAGAGATAAGGTGTAATTTTCATTGATTTTGATCCATCGATACCAGTTACTTCAATGATAGGAGAGGTTCATTCATTCACTGTGGCTAGCCACACTCATCCATGGATTTAAGGAAAATCCTCATCCTGGCTTTTCAATAGGCATAATTAGTGTCATCAAAAGGTGGAGGCCTAGTGACTGAAAGGCTATCAAAATTTGACATCTTATATATAGCTTAGGTCGCTTAGCTCAAGAAATAAATCCAAATAAAAAGAATTAAAATGAGCCATTAGGCTCTGATACGACTTAAAAAGGCCATGTTATATGTCTTAGAGGGGGGTAAATAAGACTGCCAAATTTGAAAAAAATAGCGAATTAAAGAATATAATAGCCAAATAAAGGAAAGCATTTCACAACGCTGAAATGAAAAGTAGCCTCAATAATCAAGTATTGAGAGGTTGATACAGACTTGGTTCTAAGGACAACCTTACACCAAAAAATAAAATGTTTTGAGGTAGGACAACCTTACTAGAACTTGAGTGAGTATCAAAAACTCAAACCGAAGAGGAATAAAAATAAATGAATTGCAAGAATTTAAATCTAAATTATTACAACAATCCCCACAATGCTTGAAATGTAAATTTTACAACATTCACATTCACATATACATTCCACAATTTTGAATGATAAAAGATAGAAAAAATAAATCATGCAACCACAAAACACAAAAAGTTATAGTGGTTAGCCCGTATGTTCACCAACTGTTAAACAACAGCCACACAGCTTGCGACTCCACTCCTAATATCCTCATATAGTGGATATTAGCGTTCACTAATCAAATAAGTTTCTCTCAAATTCACCTAAAACCCTTACAATTGTGTCTTTAGTTGGCTTACACAATTCAAAAAACTCCACTTCTGAGTCTTCTAGCTTCCCTTAGATAACCAATAGTCTAGCATAATCTCAAATAAAACCAAAAAAAGAAAATTTACACAAATGTAAAATACCTGAAATTCTCCTTTTGTTGCAGCCCGAAAGAACCAAGTCCGAGTAGAAGTTTGAATATAGAAGTTCAATATCCAATACTCACTTTAAAATGGTTCTAGGTTCTAATTAATTTTAAATTAAACTAGTTGGGCTAGCTCTATTTGATTTTGATTCCAAGAAGAAGGAATACAACAATTTCTCTTTCAAATCAAATTGGAAATAGAAATAAAATCAAATCAACAAAGCTATCAAAAGAGAATATTAAATATGCACAATGTAGCTTAAAAAGAACACAAACTTATCTCAAAGTGATACCTTGATTTTTCTTGAATTGGATTACTAAACTCTAAAATTCATCATCTATTTATAGTTATAAAAACTCGTCTATGACTGGCCCTATGGACACCATGACTAGTTGCAGGAGAAACGAATTTTTGAATTTTTGAGCGTGATTGGATAAAACCATTCCACGACTGGTCGACGGCTGTCCACGACCGGTCGAAGGCTGTCCATGACCGGTTGTGCTATGCTCACGACTGGTCGAAGGCAGTCTGATTTAGTTGCTGGAGTTTGAGTCGTACCTGCAGGACTGGTCGTGAACGAGTCATGTACTGTTCACACGACTGGTCGAGCAGTCTTCAGGACTATCATAGCTAGACCAAAAAATTTTAAAATTTTGCAACAACTTAGCACTAGTCCTAGATTTTTTAGGACTGATCGAGCCAGTATTAGGACTAGTCGAAAAGGGTCCAGGACTAGTCTTAGAAAAGTCCAAACACTTACAAAGTGATTCAATTTGACATATGTATACAAAATGACCTACCCTAAGTCAATCTAAGGTCAATCATACCTCGAAAGTGAAGTATGAACATTGAGACTCCATTTCATTAGAAGATGGTTGACCTTTGAAGATTATGAAGCTTGAGATCTCTACACTTGATGTAGCTTGAACTTGAGATCTTCTAAAACTTAAAAACTTCATCTTAAGTTGTATACTTTCTTAAGTCTTGAACTGTACTTGAGTCTTGAACTGTACTTGAGGTAGAGCTTCATTCTCAAATTAAAGCATTGTGATGTAGTGTCTTGAACATATATATATCCTCATGCTACACAAGACACAGATAGTGTTTTTGGCACCACAAAATTTGATAAAATAAAGGAGCTATCAGCCATAGCACTTACAACATGCAATATTTTTATTGACGTCACAAAATAGACCAAGTGTTCTTGTGGTGACCTAGTATCATCGAATTTATGAAAGTCCATGAGCTAGTGGGGAAGGCGAATGTCAAGCTAGGCCGAATAAGGTGTTATAAAGACAAACTTTCAAGTGCCTCTATTCTCCATTGTTAATAGATAATTTCCATTATAATTTGTTGGAAATTAGCCAGGGCCGGGGCTAACAATGGTGATTGAACATATGTTCCGGAGGTCAGAACCTATAGTTACAATGCATAGGTCCCATTGAGCAAAACTTACTTATTGGCAATCGACACTTCTAGAGGTAGTGAAGGTTCCTGAATTCATGTCATGGAGACATTGAATTGTTCTCCCATAGAAGTAATGAGTGCCATCACGGAGTCTAACTTTGCATGCATGTATAGGTTCTCTTAGAGGATGCAAGTCATTTGTCCTTTAGAAGGGGAGGATTAGATCCTTTTTCCCTAGCCATCATAACAGATGTAGCGCACAAGCAAGAGAAAAAGTTAGATGGTGGGCTAGCAATGCAAGTTGGCATGTGTGAATGCTTCCAATGGGTGTCATTGTGCAGCTCAACTTGGGTGATTGAATGTTGAGAAACTGTGTAATGTAGATGAATAAGAGTTCTTGATTGAGAGAGAAGGGAACTCTTGTCTTTTCATCGTAAATCATGGTCTTGATTGAATGACTTGTTGGGAGTTAGTAGGGCACACAATTAGGAAGGGTGTGAACCAATCCCCTTATAACAAGGCCATCGATGCTGGAACTTGTGAAGGGTGGGTAGGTCACTAAGGTGGGGTTGAAGTAGATCCTCTTGAAGTGCTACTGAATAGAGCGGATGTGCGTTTCTTTGGACCAATAGATTGCGAACCTAAAGAAAAAGAAATAGATTCATCAAAGGCAGTAAGGGTCATTAAAGTGACCAGGGCTTTGAGGAGGGTCGTCTTGGGTTTGGTTATGATGACCAAATAAGAGTCTTAGCCGTTGTGATAACTTTGGACAACGACAATGTCTTAACAGCAAGTCTTTCCACTGTGGCAGCATTAATCTTAGGGGTAGCCTTGGACATTGCACAAGTCTTGGCTAGAGTAAGGACCTTAGCCATTTTTGTAGTGTTAGCATAAGGAAAGCCTTAACCGTTGTAATGACTGAGCCTCAGGTTTTGCCTTAGCATCATGTCTTGTCGTTATGGTAACATAGACCTTGGAGGTAGCATTGGCCATTAAGGGGGCCTTAAATACATTAGAGGCCTTTACTGTTGAGGTGGCATTGACCTGAGTCATAACAGTTGGTGGTGTGGGTAATCCCCATGGTATAGCAGCTATGAATCCTCTAGTGGAGAGTAAGAAGAAGAAGGCATCTTGTGAAGTATATGTCACTATTACAGGGGCATTATGTGTTTAGATTGAACAATAATAATGGGTTCTTTTACATAAGGATCCGCTTTGGTTGTACCTTAAAGATGAAGAGAGCAACGTTTTCATTAAGAGTCGGCATTTTTTAATTTATTACACCACAGTGCGACAAATTCCACTCAATTCTCTTAGGTTAGTAAGCATTAATATTCATAGACAGGGCAAGAGCACTCATATGACTTCTTAAGGAAATCAATTCCTTATTATGCACCATGAAATTTATAAGAATCTCCTTTCTGAATCATCATGTCCTTTTTCAGTCAATTGGATTCAATGCAATAACATGCTTCATGTAAATGTCCCTATATCCCAATCTTTTCCAAATCATAAATTCTAGCTCAATTAGATTCCATTTGAGAAATTCTCCAATGTAGTCGACATTTTTATTGATATAAAAATTGTCTTTTGTGAGTGGGAGTGTTTTGTTTGTTAAAGAGTTATATTGATGGGATATTTATTGTGTTGATTGTGTTGGAGGCATGTTGGGTTCGAAACAAGAACAAAAATAATTTAAGTTAATGGGAGGTGCAACCTATTATTTATGAACGTGTGGACCTGGGGTGCAACTTGAAATTGTGGCATCATGGACCCAAGAGGTGCCCTGAAGTTATGAAGGTGAGGACCCAAGGCACAGTAGCCTCAAGGCCAACTCCCCACCATTGCCCCGTCACATGGATTGATGTGAGCCCATTTCTTGCCACATTATTACCATGACACCTTGGAAGGTGTCATTGCCACATGTCGCATAAATATACTACTAAGGAAATCCCACATCATTGTTTGACCTTCTAGGAAGCCTACAAAGACCCCATATATTCATCTCTTTAAGGACTTCTCACTTTATATAAATATAAATATATATATATATATATATATATATATATATATATATATATATATATATATATATATATATATATATATATATATATATATATATATATATATATATAAAGTTTAGAGCTTTTGGGATTGTGTGGCTTTTCTTAAGTGAAATCCATGAGAAAATCTATTATTTCCCCTATCTTTGGTGAAGGGGTGACCATGCCACCTTCGTGACTCGAAGGAAAAGCCGTGCCACCCCCTCAAAGTAAGGAAAAAGTCCCACTATCCCTGATAAGTTATATTAAAAGCAACATCATGAATGTCTAGGCTAACATGCTATCTAAAGTAATGTCATAACCACGACGTTTCCCAAATAGCCTATATTCTTTGCTTTCAAATACACTAATTTCTTACTTTCGTCCTTTCTCATGGCATTCAATAGTTAATACATTAACTCCAGCTCTATGGCCATTACCATGGTGATTCAAATAGACCATGAAGAGGGATATTACCTATTTTCTAATCTAGTGCAAATCTATAGATATACAATATCTAATAAAATGGTCTAATAATATTTCTTTAATGCATACACAATGTGTTCTCCAATAATAAACATAGTGATACACTCCTTGTCTAGGAGATTTACACGCGACATGTGTACATTCTCTTATCCTGAATTCGCTCATTATCATGGATTAGTACTAGAAAAGAGAACACCAAAAGGGTCATTACTCTGATATCTCACCATGTGAGGAGGCCAAAAAGCCCAAACCATAGATCACATAGGCAGTTCCAACACTATCATAGAATAAGCACATTGAATGCATTCTTGCATATCATGCATTCTTTGTATTCTATTAAATATCACTCTTTTATCACTATAGAAATACTTATCTCTACTTTATCACCATATTGTATTTTACCCTAGAATCAAGTTTATTCTAAATAGAGATGTAATTAAGGTTTTGCAGTAAATCATAGCTTGAAATATAATAAGAACCCAGTTAATAATATTAAAAGTTTTTCAATTATATTTTCTCTTCTTATTCGTCTTTATATTTGGTAATGCAATGAGAATGACTTACAGATGTTATGTATGATAAATGGCAATGAATATGATCCCTTGGTGAAATAGTTACACAATATTTATACTCGATTTAAATCTTGATCAACAAGATGATATTAACTAGACAAGGAGTAATGTCTTCATCTCTCCATTGTGGGCATTAGACTTCTCATTTAATCATGATTGACATCATGGCTTGACCATGAGAAGTAATCTCTTTAGATAATTGATTAGCCAAAAAGGCATAAAAGAGGGATGATTCATGTAAGACCCGTATCCTAGACCATACTGTTCTGTAGACTTCCGCAGTCCTCCTGATTGAATTCTGACAACCGAAGACATGTAATCGGTATTTGCGCTCAACCCTGAGTCGTATCCCTTATTCCAGAGTCGTTTCAACCCGAGACTTTTATCCTTGTAACCACGCCATCGCCGCGGTTCTGACGCTGTGTCTCACATGCCGATACGATACCCAGGCCAAGAGATGTGGGCCCCCGTTCATTTCGAGCAAAACGCCGCACATTTGCAAAACTCAAGAGAACCTTTCAAATCAATCCCATCAATTAAGTACCCATCACACCTCAAGTCAAGTACAAGCAACCCATATCCTAACCTTACCTCTCTCTTAGACAAGTGCCCTAAAGTCAAATCTCTCTCTCTCTCTCTCTCTCTCTCTCTCTCTCTCTTCATCATCACCTCTCTCTCTCATCTCTCTCTTCCCTCCCAAGCAACCCCTCCATGAGAGAGAGTGTCCAAGCTCTCTAGAAGAAAGAGCTAAGTGTGGCCCACCTTCTTACCACCCAATCCCCCCTCCAAAGATCATCTCAACCATTGAAATTCATCCCTTGGAGCTATATAACGTTTCGGTGGAAAGAGAAGTCCAAGATCTGAAGGTGGGTGTCATAGCATATTAAATTATTAATTTTGTATATTTGAGGTCCCACATTCGATGGGACCCATTTGATGTATGCATTGTAAGTAAAGGAAGTGGCAAGGTCCCTCCCCTCCTCACGCTCTCTCTCTTTCTCTACTTCTCTCTCTCTTATTTTCGTGTATGATGGCCCACCATGATGTATGCTTTGATCCACACCATCCGCACCATCCAAATGGTTGGATGATGGGACTTCACTATAATGTATGTGTTGTGCGTCCACACCATCAAAGGTCTGGATGTGACCCACATGACGCATGTGTTGTATACACACCAACCATACCATATGTGGGGCCCACCCTACACGTGTTACATGTGCAGGTGGTGGGATACACTGATGTATGGATTTAAATCCACACCGTTCATCTAGATGCTGGACTCTTTCCAAGTATAATATTATTTTATATTATATGTATATGTGACATATTATATACATATATGTATATGTGGGCCCCATGTGGGACCCACATGGTGTCAGATTGGCTAGGGTTTGATGATCTAGACCGTCTATCCGTTTGAGGATGTGGGACCCCAAGGGTTTGATGATCCAGACCGTCCATCTATTTGAGGACATGGGACCTTAGCAGCATAGCTTCCGTTTGACGTCAGCAAGCTCTGAGGGTCCCACATGGGGTATGTGCTTTATCTAAGCTGTCCATCTGTTTTGATATGTGGACCCATCCCACACGTGTGGCACATGTGGGGTGGGACCCACCTTAATGTATTATTTTATATCCATAACATCCGTCTGTTTGAGTACGTGGACCCCACCATTTCTTTTTTCTCCAAGCTATCCATCTAGACAGTGCTACCATGAGGTGCCAGCCATGATGTATCTATACATTCACGCTGTTCATCCATTTGGACGTGACCCACCTGAGGAATGGATTTCATCCACACCGTCCATCAGTTGGATGTGTGACCCACCTTATATGTATGTATTATATATTCAGGCCGTCTATTCAGGCCATGAGGCCCACTGTGATATATGTGTTCTATCCACCTGTTTATTTAGATAGGCTGGATGTGGGCCCACCATGTTATGTGTTTCATCTATGTTGTACACTTGTGCGGCCCACCGCGATGTATGTTGTACCCCCATCTTAATGTACATAAGGCCCAAGTAGTCCAGCCCATTGAGATGTATTTGGGGCCCATGGGTTGAGGCCCAGTGTGATGCATAAGCGGCCCATTGTGATGTATATTAGGCTCGTGTGAGAGGCTCATTACGATGTGTAAAGCCCATCTAATGCGGCCCATTGAGATGTATTTAGGGCCCATGGGTTAAGGCCCATTGAGAGGTATTTGGGGCCCATGGGTAGAGGCCCATTGAGATGTATTTGAGGCCCATGGTAGAGGCCAATTATTATATATTTGAGGCCCATGGATGTGGCCCATTATGATGCATTTAAGGCCCATTGTGATATAATTGAGGCCTATAGATGTGGTCCATTATGATCTATTTGAGGCCCATTGTGATATAATTGAGGCACATGGATGTGGCCCATTATGATGTATTTGAGGCCCATGGGTGAGGCCTAGTGTGATGCATGAGCGGCCCATTGCGATGTATATTAGGCTCGTGTGAGCCGCCCATTACGATGTGTAAAGCCCATCTAATGCGACCCATTGTGATATATTTAAGGCATAGATATGAGAACCATTATGATATATTTGAGGCCCATGGGATGTGGCCCATTGAGATTGTATATGGCCCACCGTGATAAGGCCCATTGAGATTGTATGTGGCCCACTATGTTGTGTATGAGGCCCTTATGTGAGGCCATGGGCCCACTATATGTTTGACCCTATAAGGGCCACTCCTTGGGAGCAATGTTGGTTAAATGTCCATATTAATGGGTAATGATGGTTAAATGTCCACATTGTGACCTTCCGTAAGGCCCTTTGTTAGGCCGATTATTGATGTTGATTATCAGTGCCAATTATCGAGGACAAAGTCGATTATCGATACCGATTATGAGTATGTAACAGCATAACATCATGATACATACCCATACGCATCATCCGCATATTTGTTATGAGACGTGATTGACCATTACATATGCCATAGGGCAGGTTATTTATGGGACTCCCTGAGAGACAGAGTTACCCACATGAGCACACGGTACGCACAGGATTGTTGCATAATTGGATGGTGTGAATCATGCATCTTGTATTTTGTGATATGACCACCATACGCCTTAGCGACATTAAGGTCGTGGCCTCCACAAGCATGTCATGGATGGTTAGATGGGACATCGAAATATTTAATTTTAGCATACAGGCATCATAGATGTCCTTCGGTGAAAATTTCTAAACCTCTGTGGCCAGGAGATGCCCCAAGGTTTAGACTGAGTGGATATATATGAGTGCATGAGGGTCGTATACCAGTAGGCCGCATCTCTCACTGTATCATGGTCGGTTGGGAGGGGGTGTGACCTTACCCGCCTGAGTGAGGAAGAAATATCTAGGTTGAGTTTGACCAGCTTAAGGAATGAGTCCACTATCGACGAGCAGGGCCTGATATTGGCAAGAAAATAGTGAGGTCTCTTCCACTTACCCAGTTGTGCGCTCGGGCGACAAGCTGGCACAGAGTATAGTAGACCCCGATGATGATCCCAAAGATGTACGGTACTAATATGTGGACTTATTAAGTAGGTGTTTCATACTCATTCATTCATTCATTCACTTCTACTCGAGCTGGTGATGCGTAATTAATTGTTATGTGCATCTTCGCAATGGTCAGGATTTCAGTTAGGGTGCACGACCAACTTGAGATCAGGAGCTTACCACATTGAGTTTGACTATCCAAATTTAGGTATGGGTCTGATTTGGATATAAATCCCTTTTGATGAACCTCATAGCCTGCGATTCTACGTACTATCATCTCGACTTTACACTCCAGCTTGGTCATTACTTTCGCATTGCATGTTGTATCTGCGACATACGATATTTGGGGTTCCTATATTTCTGCATTTATATGGCCTAGATGATCCTGACGATATTTGTGGACTCATCAGGAATTATATATTGCACTACATTCTCAGTATATGATATTTGACTTATTATGTTTTTACATCGTATAGCCTGGATAAGGCTGATGATATTTATAGACTTACCAATATGTTTTCGCATTACTCTGATATTTATATGCTTGGCACCTGCATTGCACATACTTACACCACCCTCTAAGCTTTCTATAAGCTTATGAATGATAGATGCGTGTAGGTGACGTTAGGTCCAACAGCATTGAGCTTGGAGTATGCAGCTGTCGTCTGGAGCTTTAATTTTTGATATATGTATTTTTCTTTCAGCACTGTATTCAACTGTTTATATTAGTGGATATGTGATGATGATATTGCCTTTGTAATTTGGGTAAACTTGTGGTTATGCTTATTACAAATCAAATTAGTGTTGAAAATCCTCCTTGTAGGATCTCAGGATCGAAACCTGGTATATGGATGCCAGGAACCGAGAATGGGGTATTACGGAGGCTGTCGGCATTGGATTCAGCGATCAAAAATTTTATGAGGCCGGTTTCTGAGTTTGGGGCGTGATAATTCGTAATAGAGGCATATGAGTTCCTAAATTGTATTGGAGGATCACTATTGTCTTTAAGAGTTCATCGAATGTTTTTGGACTTCATCTATTCTAAATATGAATGTTTACTCATTGCATTCCCAAAATGTAGTTAGGCTTAATGCGTTTCATTAATATTGGAGATTATATACATTTTAGGTTGTGGCCTCGCACATGCCTTTAATTACATTATTTGGGAAAATCCTTAATTGAAAGGTAAAATCCAAGTGGATTATCCTATAGCATGGCCTTAAACATTCCTATATCCTTAGTTCTTTGTCTTTAAAATATTTGAACCTAGAAGGTCATGATAGCCTTGGTGTACCAAAGTGGTCAACCCGACAATTCCATGGGGGCTCACATGTTGAGGATAAAGGTTACTTTCTAAGCTCTCACCAACCTTTTTGTTTAGAGCTGGGATTATTGAAGGGTATGCACCTAGATGGGTGCATAACTATGTGAGAGGCTTAATGTGGACAATCTACACTTGTGTCCTCGAATGTTTTGAAGTCCTTAGTTCTTCCTCTTCAGATTATTTCAACCAAGAAGGTCGTGATAACATTTGTGTATAAGAATGGTAAACCTGATAATATTACAGGCTCATATGTCGAGGACAGAGGTTATCTTCTAGCTCTCACCATGGTATGATGAGACCCTTTATACTTAGTGTTGGGATTACTAGAGGGTATGCTCCTGGATGGGTGCATACCATGGGAGAGGCTTGCTGTAGGCAGTATGTAGTTGCAACCATCATGTAGGCTAGTAAAGAATTTTATACATATGAGCAGGAGTTGCTGATGGTTCTACCCTAGGTATAAAGCTTAATCTAATTAGCATATTGAGCTAGTGGGGTTCTATCCCGTTGGTATAGAACCTCTCCTTTCAATGGTCCCCTAGTGCATACACAGGGACTCCCCAATGAGAGGGATGAAAGGTTCAGGCATATTGAGGATCACTTTACGAATGTTAACACTTGAAGGTTCCAAGTGTTTTCAATATATCATCTCCTCTTTCCCTTTGTATAGCATCCTGAAAAAATTATGTACTGGGACAATAGTACGTCCACGAGCAGAACCGTCCAAGGACTATACTACCCCAACTAGATGCCCTAATCTCATCTAGAATTTAGGTTAGAGTTAAATGTCATTTTCACAAGTTGCAAATGGTTAGCATCGTGAACTTAACTAATCCTGACACTAGCCGAAACTTGTGAGAAATTTTGAGGATTAACTCATCCCAGAAATGCCCCATTAGCTGAATTAGGTCCAAACCGCACATTGGTGGTCCACTAGTCTCGGAGATATAGAATAACATCCATCTTGATGGGCTTGATGTCCATCATAGATATCAAGCCATGATAGTGTTTAGGATCGCTCAACTTTGGTCGAAATCTGAGTGCTTGGGATGCGTGAATGCATTAGGTGATAACCTAGAATTTAAGTGAAGCAAGCCCCCTTTGCTCTTTTGTAAAACTATAACTTTCAGACCATTGGATGATGACCAAATCTAGGGCACCAATCGAGATCATTTCCCTACCTGTATCTGTATAGTTATAGACCTAATTGACGCTGGTGATCGTCAATGTTAGTTAAGGCTTTTGGGTTTATCGACATGCTCGAACATCAGGTGGTTGTGTCCAAACATACATCTCTTAGTGAGACACCTATCCCATGGCGTATATTGACCCGTACACCTCCCGTTGGGTATCATTGGTCAGAAACAACATCCCTTAAAGTTAGTATAATGAACAAAGGGCCATTGGGGCCATTTTGTGCACTTTATGGCACCATAAATGCCATTTTATTTCACACACCCTCTTCTCATATGAGTTTTCATCACTAGCTTTAGAAGAGAGAGAAAGAGGAGAAAGAAGAATAGAAAGTGATTAAGAGGATTTGCGCACCTTCACCCTCTTATCCCATCTATAACAACATTACCTGCTCTTGGATCCCTTATTGAAGTTCTCTTGGAATCGATTGGAGGTAAGAAACGAATTCTACTCTCTAATATATTCTTTTAAGTTTAGTTTTCTAAATCTTACAATAGCTTGTATGATAGTTTAGGTTTCAGTGGTTTTTCCTAAAACTCTTAACCCTAGGAGTGCTCTGAGTGGGGTGAATCATCAAAAATGTATGGACCATTATCTACAAGTTACTGTTTATCAACCCTTAAGGGTCTCAGTTAATGAATTCCCTTTACAGATAGCTTGATGCATGCTCACATGTCTACATTTTGATTGCAAATGACACTATTACTCATGTATTGATGCTTAAATATTTGATGAAATGCATAAGTGATTAAGTTGTTAAATCTAGGGTTATATGAAATCTCACTTGATTGCCTAATGAATGGTTTAGTTCGTATTGATATTTAGAATGGTTTATGATATTGGTCAATTGGCAAAGCGTCCAAATTAAAGGGGTGGCCAAAGTTAGGTCAGCCACTCTAGGCTCGTTTAATTGAAATAAGTCAAACATGGACGACTAATAGTAGCTGGACTACGCGAGATGCTTGCACCCAATGCCGGTTGCGCCTGGGTTCACCTAGGTCAATCAAATTAGTCTAATGGCCGATTAAACGTGTATGTTCACAATGGATGGTAACGACCAATTGAATCTAGGATACACTATTCTCATTAAAGGAGTCTACTTATAATCGTTAACGATACGATCCATTAAGACTCAAGAGAAGAGCATGGTGGTATGGGACACCGTGTTCGTGTTGTTGACCTGCACTATGGTGACGAGCCTCCCCATAGTGCCCGATGAGAAATACTTCGACAACTTTTCTATTATATGTATTTGCTTAGGAGTGATGAACCCAAAAGGGATTAAGTGACATAAGTAAGGAGCCCTATGACCATTCCGAGTCTAATAATCTGGTTGAGCTAATGATAAAATGTATGTACTCCATCTTCCCCAATATGTTAGATGAATGGGACCTAATAACTACGTGATTAACATACATATCACTCACATTGCATATGTTTTAGGTAATTATGATCTAGTCTTGGATTTGTGAGATGAGGGAGTGTTGACATTCACTGAATAGGCGTTGGATTCGCTTGTGAGAGAGTGTTGGATTGTAAGGGCATGCATCACATCATAATTCCATACTTGCATTTAACAAGAGTATTTAGGAAGTTGTTGATTAACTTCTTTATTATTAACTATACTGATTATGTTAATAATATGTGTAACATAGAACTAATGGATCCACTAAGTTAATCACTCACTCCCATTCTGAGAAAGTATTATAAAACATCAAATAGACAATATTGTAGATATAAGGATTACTGAAGTGGACGCATGCATGGACTCAATGGAGGAGTTCTCGTACTTCCAGTTGTTTGACGAACCGATATAGTAGATGCACCGCTTAGTAAGATGTGGTGGATATTTTAACGTAGAGTGAACTTTGTGATTGACACATTTTGTTTATTTTTTTAGAACTGTATATTAGGCCCCAACTATGGACCCGTACTCTGGATAGACGTGCATTACATGTTTAATTGATTTACTTATTTTAGTTGTGTTTATCTCAAAGTATGTTACACTGTTTAGCTTAGCTCTATGATTTCTTAGGTATCAAGTTAATCATATTGAAATATCACACTTTCACAAAGTATAAATGACACCTAAAATATCGGAGATCGAGTAAGTGGTCGACCCTTGAAATTCAAGGCGTTATAAGTTGGTATCAAAATATGAGTTTAGGATCAAACTGTATTGTGGGTTAGGAACTTACCACAACGAATACGCTGATGTTGATAGAACCTCAAAATTTAGTGACAAAGAACCATAGGATCAAATCTCCCAAAAGTGTGCTTAAACCGAATTACAACTTAGAAACCATAGACTTCAGGGCTAAACCCTATGGGTTGGTAATTGAAGCCTTAACCTAGTAATGTGCATTTTAGTATGGTTGGGGTCAAGGTATTTATTATCCTAGGAGGTGATATGTGATGGGGTCTCATTAAGGGAGCTAAAAACTATGGTTTGGTTAAGAGGGGAGAGTTCAAAGATCAAAATCAAGAGAGCTCCCAAAGGTGAAATCAGGGTAATCCAGATCAAGGCCCTAAACCCTATCATGAGAAAATCATATGGTTAGGGTTTTGAGAAATGAAGTAATACATAGGATTTTCTAACCCTAATGGCTCTAAAGCACAAGAAAGGTGGGGAAAATCTCCCAAAGAAGGTTAAAGACCTCTTACCTAGCCAAGGGAAGTAAATTCGACTCCCAATCAAAGGTTCTCGGTCGGGAATGGCACCAAGAAACTCTCATGCCCCCAAATGCAGACAACTTCTTCCTTCCTCTTTCCCTCTCTCTTGATATCCTTCTTCCTCTCTCTCATTCTCCCTTTTTCTCTCCTCTAAGCTTTAAGGTTGCAAAATGAAAGAAAAAAAAAATCTCCCAAATAGGTCGTTTATGCCACCCATCGGTCAGACCAATAGGAGCCAACAAGGGCATACGATCTGACCGACAAAATACCAATTTTTTGATAAACACATTGTTGGTTGAACCAAGAAGGTGCCAGTTAGATTGACAGAGCATCGACTTCTTCCTATTTTCTAGCTGCTTAAGAGCTAATTGTAAATTGGCCATAACTTTTTACCCGAGATGAGTTACGAGATACACGACCTATGAATTTCAATTGGAACAAGTCATCTGAGGCCAACTGACCCCTGTAAGTGGGTCACGTAGCTCTATTTCGCTGCACATCTCTTTCGTCTTAGAACTTTAGCATGTAATGTTTTCTTAGGAATTTCTTCTTTTCATGTCAAGAATCATTTGACATATTTAGAATAGGATTTACTAAAAGTGCCTTTATTTTTCAATATACGTGAATGTTAAGTCCTAGTGTCAAGTGAGCCGCATATGAAAACTACAAGACCAAGACTCATCAAGTTGAAGAAGTTTGAGTGCACAATATAGGTATATTAAGCCTCACTTCGCAACCAAACCCTATCAAGAAAAAGACCCACTTGAAATAAATCTAAACTTGTCTAAAACCACATTTGTAAAACCTTTGATAAGCTTAGATTAAAGTTTATATAAAGTTTATAGAGATAAAAGCATATAGGAAAAATTCATATTCTGTCGATTGTAATCGATGTGAAATCGGGATAGCTTCAATGGCATCAAACACCTGTTTGATGGCATAGTAACAGAGGCCTAACAATCTAGCAACCCACTTCGATGACACCGACCAATCTAGCAATCGGGATAGCTTCAATGGCCTAACACCTGTTTGAAAATCCTAGATAAGTTCGATGACATCGAACCCACTTCGATGACACCGACTAAAGGCTAAATATCTCCAACAAGCTTTAAAAAATTCTAAGTATACTCGATGCAATTAAAACCCTTTTGACGGCATCGAAGTAAGTTATCGATGTCATTGAACTCAGTTCGATGGTATAAAAAATGAGACTAGTTTGTCCAACAAACTTATAAGAAAAACCATATATTCTCGATGGCATCGAAAGTCATTCAATGACATCAAAATTCACATTTCAATGATATCGAAAGGCTATTTGATGACATCGAAATATGGACCAGTAACCCAAGTGATATTTTCAAGGAAAATCTTGATGGCATCAAGCTATCTCTTGATGACATCGAAGGGCCCTTCGATGGCATTAGACAGAATCTACTCTGCACTTATTTGAATACCTTAGTACAGCAAGTCGATGCAATCGAAGAAGGTTAAATGACATCAAAGGAAACTTCTATGGTATCAAACACTGTTCGATGGCATCGACAAGAATAGATTTCTTTTCATGTTTTTACCGTTTGGATTTGACTTTATATATAAACACTTAGCTTGCTTCTTGCCCTTTTGACTGAGTATTGTTGTAACATCCTAAATTTTCATGGCCATAGTTTATACTCATGCCCGAGAAAATCGGTTGTTAATAATTGAATGAATTGAATACTTTAAAAATCATGTCATTTTTTTTCATTTAGATCACATCTAGCTACATTCATGAAGGTAACCATTCATGATAATAAAATTGACAATATTAATTATTTCATCAGAGTAAAAGAATTCAACAAATTATCAAATGCCCTCTCAATGAGAGCTTATTACATTAGCAAGTTCGAGTGAAAGTATAAAACTAAATTATAAAACTATCTTTTTATTCTTTCTGTATAATATTCCATAAGGAGATAGTCCTCTAGGTCTTCAATCTATATATCACCTACATCATTTGTACGGTTGAAAAAGGTTAACATCGTACTCATAATAATGGTCATCCTTTAAGATTAACAATAATTCAAGAGATTCATAAAAGCAATGTAAGGATTCTAATATGCCTTGTACTCCACTACTACGAGGGGTATAGTATGCGCAACCAATATATATATGAATGCATGACTAGGAAAGTATGTGTGACTCATCATACATAGTGATCATCATAATGTAGAATATAATTCATAGAAAACCTGACTCGACATGCATCCCATAATAATGGATATTTTTCGGTATAGCCAACGTTATCATTGATTTACATGAACACCTCGAGGCAGCACAACACATGAGTCAGATGAATTATGTGACACAATTTCTTCATAGAGCGACTATTTGCGACATCTAATTCCGGAAGTGATGTAACACGTATTGCGAATTACTTACATCGATTTGTGCACCACTACCTAAAGCCCATGCAATTACGCGTCAACCAAGATGGTCTCTATCCAAAGCACATTACGTCTATGATATAATAATTGAATCACTAGTTGTGATACCTTTAACACATCACTTTCATCAAAGAGGATGTAACTAAATCATGGGAGTTTTGAAAATCCAAACTACATGCCCAAGCCATAAAGGTAGATAGCACAAGGCTGATAAAATAGGGAGAAGAGTAACAATGGCTAACTTAATAAAAAAAAGAGTAACAATGGCCAACTCAATAATAAGGAGAGTGACAATGGCCAACTCAATAAAGAGAATAGTAGCAATGGCTAACTCAATAAAGAGGAGAGTATTAATGGCCAACTCAATAAAAAAGAGAGTAGCAAGGGCTAACTCAATAAAATTGATAAAGGCAAGGTCAAGGCTTGTATCCATCAATAATGAAGATCACTCATAATTAACATCATACCATAATTTCAAAGGGTAAATAATTGTTGGTGGTAAGTTAAACAGTTGTGGGGGAAAGAATCATAATATCATGAAAGCATGTAAAGGAAATATAATTCACATCAACTTAAATTAATGCAAGTTTAAATGAATCCCTCACCTAAATTCAGAAAAATCATGCATAATTAACATCACGCCTTAACCACTATTCCCAAAGGATAAATAATTAGTGGTGGTAAATTAAATATCTGTAAGGAGGATTCAAAGCATGTGAGAGAACAAAATAGATCATACCTACTTAATTAAATTAATATAAGCTTAAAGGAGAAAACACTCACCTTAGGTCGTTGGATCGCCCTTTACTATGTTAACCATTGTTTAGGGCCAAATCCTATTCTAATCCACTTGGTTTGGATTGTCCAAATTAGTTCTTCTAGTAAGTTTTAGGATTTTGAATTTAATTCATACTCTAGACAAGTTGTAAATTAAAGATTTTAACTCGTTATATTCAGATCCATTCTGCCACTGAGTCGACTCGGCTTGGTGTATTAGATTTGGAAAGAAAGGGAGGAAGGTAAAGAAGAGAATGAGAAAGTTATATTGAACCGTACCC
The DNA here is from genome assembly GCA_037074715.1 of Magnolia kwangsiensis. Classification (NCBI taxonomy): domain Eukaryota; kingdom Viridiplantae; phylum Streptophyta; class Magnoliopsida; order Magnoliales; family Magnoliaceae; genus Magnolia; species Magnolia kwangsiensis. The sequence continues at coordinate 70,055,087 of CM073582.1, read as the reverse complement.
ACTCTAGCCACAGTTAGGTGGAGCACTGGCCTCTCCTTCTTTATTCTTCTCAAATTCTCTCTCTCTTTTCCTCTCTCTTTCTTTCCTTGAACGTGAGTTTCTGGGTGGGGAGTTGAGTCTTTATAGACTTTTCTTGTTTTCAGATCCTTCTGGCATAAAAATACGTTGATGTACGAAAGGTTGATCATAAGTTGGGTGACATCGGGTCGATTAGCTGGAAAAGAGGATTTCAATTTGTTAACTGTTGAAATTTCTAGAGATCTGGGGTTTGAGGTGTTTCTTTTGGATGCCTCGGATTGGTCTTTGAAGTCCTTTGGCCCACCAGATCTGAGATCTGATCATTGGGTCCTACAACTACAAAACTTCTCCCTTGCGGAACAGTTTCTTCGCACGAGAGGTCGGGAGTGTCGAACTTCCTATTCGATTCCTCTTTTTTGGGCATCATGGAGGGGATCAGAATTCCCTCCTTTTGGACAGCTCACATCAGAGCCAAGAAGTTCGATCCGAATTTCCTATGTGGAGGAATTCGAACTGCATTGGTTTCTTAGCACTTTTTGTAGTAAGATTTACAATGGCAATTCGTTTGATTGGTTGTGGTGTGGAAGAGTCACGGTTTGGTCAAAATCCTCTCTCGGACAAGACAGACAATTCAGATCTTCCAACACAGTCATGATTAAGGCCCACGATAACCATCAGATGGACAGTGTCCGTTCAAATTGTGTTTGGCGTGAGAGTTTAGGGAGGAGTTCTCCTCCTCTTGCGAAAACTCACAGGTCAAACATGGTTAGACAGTGTTTTGCCATCTGGTGCGTTAGGAATATACATGCTTTGTGCACACGTATCGGATTAAGGGATCTACATGGTTGTCATGGAAAATCTACTCCATCCATTCGGTTTGTGAGTGTTTAATATGGTTGGCCTCAAACTGTAAGGTGGGCCTGCTTTTGAGGTGGGTCATACCTACAGTTATTCTTTTAATTTGAAATTTGGGTTGTTACAATTGAAGAGAGCTTTAAAAGAGTTATTACTTGAGTTATTACCTTTATTCTCTAGCGCTCTTTCCCATAGGAGTTCATCATTCAATCCATTACTTAAAGGCATTTATTAGTATATCCATAGCTTGGATTGAAGAATGAACTTCGACATTTATGGATCATCTAGCAGCATTATTTAATGACAAATCATTGCGTTGGAATCCTTGAATACTTAGCTCATGGGAATCTTCTCTAGATCTTAAATACAAATCATTAACTAAAATAAATTAACCAAACCCTAAACCCAACAACCTTGGCATCTCGATTGGAGTATTTACAAGCGGTTGTGGTTCAAGGGAGTTGAGACTCTTCACTACTAGGAAGATCTTCAACACCATGTGCTAAAATAAAACTCACTTATTTACAAGTAAATTGTTAGAATCCATTGTGTCTAAAGCCCTTTCCTTGTGTAGGATTGGGATTCAGAGTTTTGGTTGTCAAACTCGCTATGAACTTTCATAGGCCTCTGACGGGAGAATACATGTAGTGTCCTTGTGTAGGACCCATTACCTTATGTAGGCATTGTAGGTTCCTTGTATAGGCCCTAGAAGTTACCTTGCATAGGCATAGAGTTTGCCTTGTGTAGGCATTTTTAGTTTCCTTGTGTAGGCATCTAAGGTTGTCTTATGTAGGCATCTTAGTCTAACATTGTGTAGGTTGTAAAGGTTTATGGTTAACCTGATTTAAAATCATTAGATAGTGAAATCTAGTAGACTTATAGGGATGAGTGCATCATCCGGGAGTGGAGCAGGAAGATATTCGAACCACTACATATCTTTGTGTTTGTGAGGCATGCTTTTGTATATGTTGTGTTGATTCATTAGATGATTAGTTTTTGCACTCTGCATGTTTGATGCATTGCAACTATTATACGTTTCATTATCTTATCTTTTAAGTGTGAATAGTTTTATGTTAATCCTGCTTACTTTTGGTTAAATTAGTAGCTTTAATTTTTAAGTAAGATTAAATATTTGAAAAGTCCTATTCACCCCCCTCTAAGACACTTGAGCATACTGCCATAGTTCACTAATAGAAGTTTACCGTAATTTTATTTACTATTTCTTATAAATTTTACTATTTTAGGTAAGTTCAAGTTTAGTTGAATTAGGATTCCTAATTAGGGTTTTCGAAATTTAAGTTTCACCTACAATCTCTAAGCTCTTTGAGCTTAAACGTGTGTGTGCACATGCGATTGCATATTTAGAATCTAAAATTTCATGGTAACAACTAAAGACATCTAATACCTGAGTATCGGAAGGGTGAGCTGTTACACAATAGCTCCATATCAATTATACTATTAACAAATAATCACCACTCACCACGAATCAATAGAGAGAGAGAGAGAGAGAGTTTTTTTTTTTTTTTTTTTTTGGGGGGGGGGGGGGGGGGGGGGGGGGGTGGTGAGGGTGCTTAATGCTTGCATATATACATCTATTGTATTAGAAGGGTTTAGTGATGTAAACTAGAAATCAAATGTGGTAAGTTTACATCTACCAGTGGATATATACTCACCACGGAAGTGGATATATATTACCATAAAAGGTGATAGCATGAAGTCAAAGAAAAAAATTGTAATATCTAATTATGAAATCTAAGATATTAGCCTTAGGTATTGTTAACGCTCACGTATTCACATGTACTATATTAGAAGGGTTTAGTGATACAAACCAAAATTCAAATGTGGTAGGTTTAAATCTACCAGTGGATATATATTCACCATGAGAGGTGATATCATGGAGTCAAAGAAACAAACTATGATATCTAATTATGGAATATGAGATATTAGCTTTAGGTATTGTCAACGCTCACGTATCCACATGTACTGTATTAGAAGGGTTTAGTGATGCAAACTAGAAATTAAATGTGGTGAGTTTAAATCTACTAGTAGATATATATTCACCATGGTAGTGGATATATATTCAACATGAGAGCTGATATCGTGGAGTTAAAGAAACAAACTGTGATATCTAGTTATGGAATCTGAGATATTATCTTTAGGAATGATTAATGCTCGCATATCCACATTTACTGTATTAGAAGGGTTTAGGGATGAAAATTAGAATTCAAATGTGGTTAATCTAAATATTCTAGTAGATATATATTCATGACATAGGGAACAATGTGATAAGGTCGATCACCATCTTCCTCAAGGATAACTATTCCGAATTCACGGAGTTTCTCTGGACTCCTCATAGAGATTTCTCGAATACATGAGGAAAGAAAGCAAGAAAATAGAAATAAATTTGAATAAATTTAAAATTTAATTGATTTCTGAAATAAACGAGTTCAAAACCATTAAATAGGGATTGCAAGCAATGGAGAGATATCAGAAGCAAATTGTAACTAAAACTCCCTAAAATTCGTAACTTACTATAAATAGTAAATTTACTTTTATAGTACATGTACTATGTGTCTTAACCATGTTATTCTCTTAATTATTCTAAGAACTTTTCAAGTTGGACACAACTCCTAAAGCCCAACGGATGAAGAGTTATAATCAAACTAAAACTCACTATTTATAGTAAAAAATGGAATTAAACATTTGACCATTGATCTGATGGAATCTCGCAAATTTAGCATGGGTAAAGGTTGGTTGGCTAAAGTAGCTCATCCTACCCCAAATCATATATGGTACATCGAGTAACTCATCCCGGTTTGCAAGATATGGCTATTTTAAGGTTCTGGCAATCTTGATGACTTCTACCTCTAATTGAGGCTTCTCTAATCCATCTTGGACATGAAAGTGTCCACGACTTGCTCTACATCAATTCACCATGTGAGTGGATATATATTTTATTAGTGTATTGATTTGTACATTTTCTTTCTCAATCACGTGAGTCCTTGTGTCATGTAGTTAGTTGAGCCTTTGTAAGCTGAAGACTGAAGACATAAAAGTATAAGATCATCAAGAAGCAAAGAACAGGTAAATGAGGTGTCTTGGGGACCCTAACCCTTGACCTAAAATAACTCTTTAACCTTTAGATGATCTTGGCTAAATAGGTAAAACTTATTGATCATTCATTAGCCTTATGAACTTAATTGGAACATGATAAGTAAGGCTAGAAGAGGTATAAAGTTGCTGTGAAAATATAAGCCCAAAAATAGTAGACTTCAAGTGGTGCTTAATCACATCGATTAGACCTCAAGGGGTCTTCGATGACATCAAATATCCCCATGATGACATTGAAGGGAAGTCAATATGTCTAGCAAGAAATTCACATTTTATCTGATTTTCTCAATAGCATCAAAACTTACTTTAATAGCATTGAATAGAGAATTAGATATGTCCAACAAGAAATGAGCATTTTATTTTATTTTCTTGATGACATCAAGGTCTCCTTCGATGGCATTAAAACTTCACTTCGATGACATCGAAGATTACTCGATGGCATCGAAAGGTAACTCAGACATGTCCAGCATGAAATATATCATATTATTTAATTTTCTTGATGGCACTGAGGTACCCTTTGATAGTGTTGAAGATTGCCTCGATGACATCGAAGACCTTTTGATAGCATCGAAAGAGTCATTATCTGTCTGTTTCCTAACCGTTGAAACTTGAACTTCTTATAAAGGGCATTTGACTCTTAATCATTTGAATGTATTTTTAATGCAGTAGAAGCTTAAGTGAATCCATGATCATATACTCTCTTTCATTGTATAGAATTGACGATAAGAGCTTGTGACATAAATTTGATTAGGTTCTTATGTAAGACATTAACTCTTATATAGGGCATAAATCAAGTCCTTGTGTAGGTCACCGGGCACAAGAGTCTACGTGTCAGTCTCCTTGGAAGCCTTCAATGGGAGTCAACATAAGTGTAAGACCCTTAACTTTATTGTTTAACTTTTTCTGTTAGGTCCCGCGGTTTTACCAGTCAAATTTTGACGACCCACGATCTATAAATTTCATTTGGGATCATCCTTAAGTCCCATCATATAAACCTATAACACCCCAGATTTTGGCTAATCTGGGATTTGGCGTCCTTAGGCAATGGGTCAACTAAAACACTTGAAAAATCGCTCAGAACCCAATTCCATAGCCAAAAAAATCACTTAGGATTAATTCCTTTAGAAAATAAGCGTAAGTTAGCTAACGCAACGCTAGAGTAGCTGGGAAATAGTCCCTGATCACTTTAAATATGTTCTACAAGACCCAAATCGAGTAGAACCAATGACTCTATAATACTCTATAACCTCGGATCAAACTCTAAGCAGGTTTGTTCTCTGTACAACTTTGAAAGTTTGTATTGGATCTAGACCACCCGTCGAAAGTCCGATACCTGCTATCTTAGACCGTTAAAACCGCCTAGCTGGACTTGACAATCAATTCAAAAATCAAGTCCAACCGATAATCACAGGCTATTTCATTGAGCCCGGACTGAAGAGAGTGCGAATAGGGACAGAATTGGAATTTCAAATTCAAATCTGGCACATGACTTGACGTGTCAGTATTAAGCATTCTAACCGTCAGAATTCAGCCAAATTACACCCTCGAATCAGGAAAAATTTTTATTTCATATCATGAGACTTGCAGGCCTGATCTACGTGCGATGACCGCTAAACTGAAACTGGACCGCCACGTGCGATCTGCGAACCCTGCCGGACTGAAAACTTGATGCGTGCTAGATCCTGTATGCATGAACTTAAGTCCAATCGTGTTCGGCCAGGGGACCACCAGAAATCATCTTTTGGACCAAAACAGCCCCGAATTGGATATGCCTTAAGTAAACTTTGTTCCTGAGCCTGTTTTGGGCATTTTTAAGCTTATAAAAGGGGTTGAAACCCTCACTTCTCTCTCCCATCCGAATTTGAGAGAAACCCTAGATTGGGAGAGAGAAAAGGTGAGAGTTTGTGAGAGAGAGTAGGAGAGAATTTTCCTGCCTTTGTACCGCCTGTTGCATGTACTTTGGCAACATACTTCAATCACCTGGCCGGCGATTCCTCCACATTTTCAGGTAAGAAATAGCCCTAGAAGTTGCTGATTTGAGGTTCGCTAGGATTCATAGCATGTTAGCTGACGTATCTTGTAAATTAGGTTCTCTTATCGCCGTAGACGAAGCGTATACACTCCGTTCGAAACGACACGTTTATAAGAGACAAGGTGCGGATTTTAGACGCTTTGATTGACTGTTTCCAAAGCTTTCAATGTCATTTAATAGTAGATTATCGACGACAACGCCGTTTGACATGTACAACATGCTGTCCGTTTCCTGTTTCGTAAACCGACGAAGAATATGAGATTTAGGGCATTTTAGTCATTTGTAGGAAGTACTGATTTCATTCATATTTTACTGATGTGATTGACATGATTTGTTGTCGCATTAGAATGTTAGGAATACGTGCATAATTAGTTTGGCAAAGAGATTCGCCTAAATGCGCACTTCGGGTCGACATACTATATGTAGACTTAAGTGTGTAGTGTAAGTGTTTGTATAAATGCTTGTATTAGTATGTATTGAATTAAATGGTGTTATGAATTAGTTTGAGACTGATTTCTCAATTAATATGCTGACGTAAATGATTTCCTACATGTTAACTATATGCATGATTTCATTATATGCATGAAATGTATGTGCTTCATGATTTACTTAAGTTGTACGTTATAACATGTGTTAACATGCTCACATGGTTGTATTTCAATTCAATACTCTCATATGATTTGCTGATGTGATTCCTTAATTGTTTGGGACTATGCTTAGTCCAGGCAGTCGGTAACTGAGCGAATTCGTAATTGGCTAATTTTGGCCACGAACGACGCGTCGATGAACGCGAGCTGTGTTCTGGAGTTGGCAGCAGTGGTTAGGCCACACGAAGTGTTTTACGCACTTCATGTCGTTCAACTTGAGATACGATCGTGCTAGTCGAGCCCGTCAAGTAACCCGACTGGCCGTTGTATGTTCACCCTGCATGAGTCATAACTGCTTGAACCTAGGGTACTGAACTTACCATTGTAAACCCTGTTAACTATGGTACCTTGATCCACGAAGACTCATGAGCCAGGCATGGTGGTATGGGACATCGTGGTCGAGCTGTCGGCCTACGCTGGGGCCACAAACCTCCTCGTAGTGACCAGTGAGCACCTATGACTCGTGAGCAGATTATGATGGTATGGGACACTATATTTTTGCTGTCGGCCTACATTGATAAGGTGATGGGGGAGGGGAGCAACGAGTGCGTGCAACAGCCCTGGCAGCCCTTTGTAGTGACTGCGAGCGTATTCTGAGACTACGGGAGGCGACGACCCTTCAGTAGCAGTAGAGTACAGTAGGCCTGTATTGATAAGGTGATGGGGGAGCGGTGCAACGAGTGCGAGCAACAGCCCTGGCAGCCCTTGCAGCGACCTACAAAATATACATCGTATGAGATTACTAGGAGTGACGACCCTAGACAGGATCTGTGTTGGGATTGATATAAGGGAAATACCTTAGTTTCTCAATATTGTTGTATGAAATGGACTAATAATAACTCGATAATCATATCACCATCACATTACATGTGCCTGGAAGATGTGGAGCACTGAGCGGGATGCACGCATGCCGCGGACGAAGATGGTGCCGTATGAGGGAGAACGTCGGTGAGGGCATCCATCATGTCATGTCATATTGCATTAACAACAGTATTAGGATTGTTTGATTTACTGCTTTACTATTATCGCATGATTGATTTGAGAACATGTTAATCCTTGCTCTATTATTCCACTGAGTTAGCTACTCACTCCCACGTTACGGGATGGTGTTTTCGGACACCCACCAGACCCTTTTGTGATTGCAGATGATGGCACGGCCTGCGAGGCGGAGCCGGACTTGATGATGATGAGGAGGATCCCTCCTTTATGCGTGTTCTGATCGACGGGATTACAGGGAGGTTGATCAGATACCTTGACACTTATCATTTTATATCTTCAAAGCACTCATGTATATGCTTTCTTTCTATTTTGACATATACATGTATATGTTTAACCTGGTAACATGTTCACACTCAAGAGACACATAACAGTATATATATTTTATACATACTATCACAGACTTCCGCTGGTTAATTTAACTATCTCTGGAGTATGATATGCTGTTCTGGGGTAATCCCACTCATGTTTCATACATTAACACAGACAACATTCAATCATACATATCTATGTTGTATAAATAACATTTTGGAACTCGGGAGTTGGGTTTTTACTCGACCCCCCAATTTTTGAGATGTTACAGATGGTATCAGAGCATGATTTGGATTAAACCGGGCCTGGTTTATGGTCACACGACATACGCTGTCGCATCCTTTGACTTAGGTGGGTGCGAGAAGGGTCTAGAAACTATTATAGGATCACAGATTCGCCAATAGGCGAAGACTATCGAGTCCGTAACGCATCTAGGGCCGCGTAAACCGACCTGAGTAGCTCCTAGGTTGTAGGTAAGTGGGTTGAGACATTCTTTGGATGATTCTAAACCTGTAAATGTGAATCCTTGGGCTGTGGGACAACCACAACCCCTGCATTCAATCGGCAGGGCTTAAAAATCCCGTTTCACCAAAAATCTTTAAAATTCTTCCTCTCACCACTCCAATCTTCAATTTCTTCTTATCCTTTTCATATTAAGCATCAATCCTAATGTGAAAATAACATAAAATCATACTTTCATAAAATTTTATAGTGAATAGTAAAATTTTATGAAAAATGGCCATAAGGTCATTCTAACTTCGATTTATTTAGCAAATAATGGGCTAGATGGATGTACTAGCTCCTTCTACCCTAAAATCATATGCTGCATGATAGGATTTTGTATTCAGGTTTGAAGATTGGCCCCGGAAAGCCCTGAACTCATGTTTGGGCCAATATAGGGCAATCTACAATGAACCAAGGTGGGGCCCATAGTTATTTGGGGTCCCTGGACCATGGGGGACCAGACCCATGTGGTCCCACCGATCGAACAGATGATCCGTCGGCGATGTATCGCCGACCACCATGGCCCATTTGATGTGTGCTTTGGTATTTAAGGGTGTTTTGGGTAATACACACCCTTCATGTAGCGCCCAACCGTAGAAAACCCCAAAAATGGCTACTTCCTTCACAAACAGCCCCTTCCGTAGCCCCATTTACGTTTTCTAGCTGCCCTAACCCAAATCCGTGGTTCCAAACCACTCCCAAATCCATCCTTGGCCAAAAACAACCACACTCCATCACTCCATTGAAGTTTGTAACCTTCCCTCTTGCAGATCTCGTCGTTTGGAGCTCTTAAATCCCCCAAATCGAGATGAAATCGTGAGGTGCTCCATTCTCCTTTTTCATTCTCTTTTCTTTCTGAAAATACATCCTAAGGGAGCTTGAATCATCCCTCTACAAGGCCTAGACTTGTTTTAGTCCATTTGGGCAACAATTTCTCTACATTTCCTCCATTGTCCATGGTTATTGTTAAGCTGTTATGGCCGAGAGAGCTCTAGTGAGCAATAGACAGTATTAGACTCGACAGTGATAAAGAAGGTAAGTCGGGACTGTGGTAGAGTCCTTTAGTAGAATTAGGCATTTGTGACATTGTCTTGTAGATGTCTGATTACCGTTTTGAAATATCTGTGTTTTGTTGTTGTTAGGTAGAAAATATGTTTGTGTTGTGGTTTGGGCTTAATAAAGTCGAATTTGGTTAGACGGAATGCATGTCATTCGTTTGTTGTAAGGTATTGTCCCTAGATTGGGAGTATTGTAACTCCCGGGATTCAGCCTACAAATTAGTTTTTATCCCACCCCACCCTCCAACCAAGCATGCCGCTCCCTATCCCAATATGGGATTAGGAATGCAGTTCCATTTAATACAACTAAACGTTGCTGGCCACATAGGCCCTTGGCGTTTTGGACCTAGAGTTAGCACTTCTAGATTTGAAGGGTCTGACGACATAAGAAATCCAATTCTATTTAGACAATATTGACCCTAAGCAATAGAAGAATTCCCTGTAGTAGAAATGGTATGGAAAGCCATTTACCGTATAATCTTAGGCTTTGGATAATAGCTACAGAGTTACAGACTAGCCTACTAGTTACCTTAAGTAGTGTAAAGCCTATATATGCTAAGGAATTGTAGGTTAGATTTGGTTGAAGTAGAACCTTATTCCTTCGATAGATCCCCTTATGACTTATAAACTCCTGTTGTTGCCCATAGGAAAGAACCATTCACTCTCAGGGAACGTTTATAAATCCCTCAGATTGAACTTAGAATAAACTAACACACCCCTTAGAATTGCCTTCCCCAAGGACTTATTGCATTCGGGAACGCAGAGTAAAGGAACTGCATGTAAACGATGTATTCGCGGTTTGAGTCGACTTCTTAATCCTAGTGGTTACCAATGAATCCAATGCTCTGATCAAGCAGAGGATCGGCATCGACTCAGATTAAGAACTGATACAACGCATTTTCTGTCCTGATTAGACAGAAGGTTCAACGTATCCGGCTTAGACCCACTACACAACCTTTCTTCTGTGATGGCCCAACCACCTACAACCAAACAGGATCACATTATCTTTGGAAAATGGCGAGGACTTAAAGCCAGTAGAGAATTAGACATCTTACCACCAACTCATACCTACCCCTGAACTCAATCACAATAGAGATTAGGCTCATCTCTATGATCATAGGTACCAATGCCATAGAACACATCATTAGCAAGGAAAATCATGTAGAGAAAGGTTGTTTCCATTTTAGGTTAAGGATAGCCCCTAAGTTGCGCCTCATTTCGATATACGGATCGATGCAAAGATTCTTTAACCTTAAGTAAAACCAAGTTTTAAGGGGGATAGAACGTATTGAGTCCAATCCAGTTAGGTCAGCCAAGGCAACCGTTCGATCAGAGTGGCGCAGCGGAAGAGTGGTTGGCCTCTTCCCCACTGTCCCATGATCGAAACATTTGAGTTAGGATATACTTACGGTTAGGTCATTAAATGGAATTGAACCTTCCTTAGAAAAAGTACTCCTTACCCTTCGCCAATTTCGGGGACGAAATTGTGTTTTAAGGGGGCTCGATTGTAACACCCCGGATTTTGGCTAATCTGGGATTTGACGTCCTTAGGCAATGGGTCAACTAAAACACTTGAAAAATCGCTCAGAACCCAATTCCATAGCCAAAGAAATCACTTAGGATTAATTCCTTTAGAAAATAAGCGTAAGTTAGCTAACGCAATGCTAGAGTAGCTGGAAAATAATCCCTGATCACTTTAAATACGTTCTACAAGACCCAAATCGAGTAGAACCAATGACTCTATAATACTCTATAACCTCGGATCAAACTCTAAGCAGGTTTGTTCTCTGTACAACTTTGAAAGTTTGTATTGGATCTAGACCACCCGTCGAAAGTCCGATACCTACTATCTTAGACCGTTAGAACTGCCTAGCTGGACTTGACAATCATTTCAAAAATCAAGTCCAACCGATAATCACAGGCTATTTCATTGAGCCCGGACTGAAGAGAGTGCGAATAAGGACAGAATTGGAATTTCAAATTCAAATCTGGCACACGACTTGACGTGTCAGTATTAAGCATTCTGACCGTCAGAATTCAGCCAAATTACACCCTCGGATCAAAAAAAATTTCTATTTCATATCACAAGACTTACAGGCCTGATCTACGTGCGATGACCGCTGAACTGAAACTGGACCGCCACGTGCGATCTGTGAACCCTGCCGGACTGAAAACTTGATGTGTGCTAGATCCTGTATGTATGAACTTAAGTCCAATCGCGTTCGGCCAGGGGACCACCAGAAATCATCTTTTGGACCAAAACAGCCCCGAATTGGATATGCCTTAAGTAAACTTTGTTCCTGAGCCTGTTTTGGGCATTTTTAAGCTTATAAAAGGGGTTGAAACCCTCACTTCTCTCTCCCATCCAAATTTGAGAGAAACCCTAGATTGGGAGAGAGAAAAGGTGAGAGTTTGTGAGAGGGAGTAGGAGAGAATTTTCCTGCCTTTGTGCCGCCTGTTGCACGTACTTTGGCAACATACTTCAATCACCTGGCCGGCAATTCCTCCGCATTTTCAGGTAAGAAATAGCCCTAGAAGTTGCTGATTTGAGGTTCGCTAGGATTCATAGCATGTTAGCTGACGTATCTTGTAAAGTAGTTTCTCTTATCGCCGTAGACGAAGCGTATACGCTCCGTTCGAAACGACACGTTTATAAGAGACAAGGTGCGGATTTTAGACGCTTTGATTGACTGTTTCCAAAGCTTTCAATGTCATTTAATAGTAGATTATCGACGACAACGCCGTTTGACATGTACAACATGCTGTCCGTTTCCTGTTTCGTAAACCGACGAAGAATATGAGATTTATGGCATTTTAGTCATTTGTAGGAAGTACTGATTTCATTCATATTTTGCTGATGTGATTGACATGATTTGTTGTCGCATTAGAATGTTAGGAATACGTGCATAATTAGTTTGACGAAGAGATTCGCCTAAATGCACACTTCGGGTCGACATACTATATGTAGACTTAAGTGTGTAGTGTAAGTGTTTGTATAAATGCTTGTATTAGTATGTATTGAATTAAATGGTGTTATGAATTAGTTTGAGACTGATTTCTCAATTAATATGCTGACATAAATGATTTCCTACATGTTGACTATATGCATGATTTCATTATATGCATGAAATGTATGTGCTTCATGATTTACTTAAGTTGTACGTTATAACATGTGTTAACATGCTCACATGGTTGTATTTCAATTTCAATACTCTCATATGATTTGCTGATGTGATTCCTTAATTGTTTGGGACTATGCTTAATCCAGGCAGTCGGTAACCGAGCGAATTCGTGGTTGGCTGATTTTGGCCACGAACGACGCGTCGATGAACGCGAGCTGTGTTCTGGAGTTAGCAGCAGTGGTTAGGCCACACGAAGTATTTTACGCACTTCATGTCGTTCAACTTGAGATGCGATCGTGCTAGTCGAGCCCGTCAAGTAACCCGACTGGCCGTTGTATGTTCACCCTGCATGAGTCATAACTGTTTGAACCTAGGTACTGAACTTACCATTGTAAACCCTGTTAACTATGGTACCTTGATCCACGAAGACTCATGAGCTGGGCATGGTGGTATGGGACACCGTGGTCGAGCTGTCGGCCTACGCTGGGGCCACAAATCTCCCCGTAGTGACCAGTGAGCACCTATGACTCGTGAGCAGATTATGGTGGTATGAGACACTATATTTTTGCTATCGGCCTATATTGATAAGGTGATGGGGGAGCGGAGCAACGAGTGTGTGCAACAGCCCTGGCAGCCCTTTGTAGTGACCGCGAGCGTATTCTGAGACTACGGGAGGCGACGACCCTTCAGTAGCAGTAGAGTACAGTAGGCCTGTATTGATAAGGTGATGGGGGAGCGGTGCAACGAGTGTGAGCAACAGCCCTTGCAGCGACCTACAAAATATACATCGTATGAGATTACTAGGAGTGACGACCCTAGACAGGATCTATGTTGGGATTGATATAAGGGAAGTACTTTAGTTTTCCAATATTGCTGTATGAAATGGACTAATAATAACTCGGTAATTATATCACCATCACATTACATGTGCCTGGAAGATGTGGAGCACTGAGTGGGATGCACGCATGCCGCAGACGAAGATGGTGTCGTATGAGGGAGAACGTCGGTGAGGGCATCCATCATGTCATGTCATATTGCATTAACAACAGTATTAGGATTGTTTGATTTACTGCTTTACTATTATCGCATGATTGATTTGAGTACATGTTAATCCTTGCTCTATTATTCTACTGAGTTAGCTACTCACTCCCACGTTACGGGATGGTGTTTCCGGACACCCACCAGACCCTTTTGTGATTGGAGATGATGGCGCGGCCTGTGAGGCGGAGCCAGACTTGTTGATGATGAGGAAGATCCCTCCTTTATGCGTGTTCTGATTGACGGGATTACAGGGAGGTTGATTAGATACCTTGACACTTGTCATTTTATATCTTCAAAGCACTCATGTATATGCTTTCTTTCTATTTTGAGGTATACATGTATATGTTTAACATGGTAACATGTTCACACCTAAGAGACACATAACAGTATATATATGTTATACATACTATCACAGACTTCCGCTGGTTAATTTAACTGTCTCTGGAGTATGATATGCTGTTCTGGCATAATCCCACTCATGTTTCATACATTAACACAGACAACATTCAATCATACATATCTATGTTACATAAATAACATTTTGAAACTCGGGAGTTGGGTTTTTACTCGACCCCCCGATTTTCGAGATGTTACAAAACCCGACCTGGATCGACCCTAAACCTATACCGTTGCGACTGTATCGACGTCGCTGTTCCAACACCGCGTCTCATGTCTAAATCTGATGTGTACATGAAAAGTTATAGGCCACACTTTATTTAGACCATTGATTCTGTTTTGGTGGCACCAACCTAGCTTGGCATGTTTTCCTATGCATGATGGCATCACCATTCCATAATTACCTAGCCACCCTATAGTTAGCCTAGGCCCTTGTCCCTAAGAAGCATGGGAGCTCTCTCCCAAACAAATCATGAGCCTCCACTTTTCAAAAGCTATCATTAGTTGCCTTCTCTAGAAACTAATCATTACCTTCCATGCTACAAGTCCCATACCCTCTTTCTCTTCCTCATTTTCTCTTTCTCTCTTGCTAGAAGCCCTTGGACGTCCTCCATAGTCCAACAATTTTCAGCCCATTTTCTCTCAAAAACCTCCTAATCTAAACTTTGAAAAGTGATTTCAACCATAAATCCATGAACCTTGGAGCTCAAGGTGTCTATTGATAGGAGAATCTTGGAGATCCCTTGAGGTGGGTGTGCATTTAGCATAGGTTTTTCAGTTTTCTTATTCATATATTTTTTTTTTCATTTCATCTTTAGGAGCTTGTGGGGCCCATCAAATGATGGTGAAAGTCCCCTATGTCTCCATAGGTGTGGCCAATGGCTCACCCCTTTGCATGCATGTTCCATGGATGAGACCATTCTCCATAGATCCCATCATGGCATTTTTCCTTTGATGCATTTCTTTTAGGGGTCATCTAAACCATATATTTTGGTGGGGAATGACATCTCCACCTTAGATTGATTCTTAAATCCATGCATATTTATGATCTAGATTGTAATTGATATAGTAGATGATGTGTTTGTGCGTGATGAGCGAGAGGGCCTCAATTATGGCGAAGCCCCTCTCTTTGGCTGGATCTTACTTTTTCCTTTTTTATCATTTAATTTCTGAGATGTATGTCCCACGTAGAGGCCCTAAAATGTCCAGACTATCCAAGCAAGGTGGATGCCCCTTGTTGTCCATTTTATGGACATTGTCATCTCATTTGATACACATTTGATGCATGCAATGAATTTCATGAAGAGGATTTGGTCTGGATGTTTGTGGGGCCCACTAAGGTGGACCATATCACTAATTTTGTGGAGAATTTCCCCTTTATTCAGCAGTTGTGGTCAATATACCTTGCTGTCCAAAAAAATTCTGGACTATTTTTGGAATGTCTTTGGCATAGATTATGGACCTATTAAAGGCTTGATTTTCCCCCATTAATAGATGATTCCCGGAGGTGTGCACCCCACCTTGATGTATGTTAAATCCCACCTCCATCGACCCTTAATTGATCACTCAAGAGAGTGGGCCAAGAGGGATGGACAGTCCAAATTTCTGGACCGTCCGACCACTATGCATGTTGTAAAAACATAAATATCAGCTTGTTTCTGAGATGGTGGGCCACTTTTGTGGACCCCACCTTGTTGTATACTTGTAAAGGTATGTTGGCCACATATTTTCCCAATTTTTGGCAGACTTGGGCCCACTCTAATGGGGTGCATAAGTCAGGGGCAACAATGTATTTCCTGCAGTAAATTATTTCTAAACCATGTTGTCCATTTTTATAAATGTATTTAAATATGTCCTTGTCCTTACTCCTTACCCATTTTGTGGCCCACTTAGTGAGGACACATCTTAGGTACATATGAGCCACCTAAATCACTAATTCTTGGGGCTTTCTAGGGCTGGGACAGCAGCACCCTGCTGGACATCCAGCTGGGCGGATGTCCAGCCATGGGCTGGCCGTTCTCCCCTCTTTGGCCCACCTTGATGTACATTTTCATTTAGGCAGTCCTCCCTGGTGTGGCCCACTGAAGTGTGAAGCGTCCTCTAATGGGACGTCCACCCATGGACCCCACCTTGATGTTGAATGGTTGGGTCGTTGAGCCCTCTAGCGACGTCCAGGCCCACCTAGGACATCCAAAATTCTCTGGGTGCTGCTAGATTTGCAGTCTAGTAGTAGGCCCACCTTATATTATGGGTTGTATCCACACTCTCCATCTATTGGGGCGCACTATGATCACTAATGGCCAATATAAAATAAATTTTCTCCCAAAATTTCTATCCCTTGGACCTTAGCAGACCCAGGAAGCTGGGTGGACTAAAAGTCCAACAAGGTACTAAGGAAGGAATGGTACATGTTGCTAAATATTTTAAGGATGTGAGGCCCACCAAATGGAGAGTATTGTGTACACACACTATGAGTTTATTTCTGGGATTTTTAGGCTTAATTAGTGCCTAGAAAGACCCACCTTTTAGTTATTTTTTTGGGCCCAAATGTATAGTCCTGAATTTTGGGATGTCCAGCAGGCCCAGATGGGCTGGAACATCCAACCTTAGCCCAATCCTTATGCATGGATTGCCTTCACATTATGCTGGACTTTGTGGGCTAAATTGTATATGTGATTGGGTCCTTGATTGCCCACCTATTTTACCTAGATTTTGGCTGATATTGAAGAGCTCATTTGACCCAACTTTGATATGTTTTTGCCTATGTGCTTGGGCTTATGGGCTGCCTACTAGGTCCAACATGATGCATGAATTCGGTGGCCATTGTTCTTGGGCTATAACTTGCCTTTTTGGGCCCATAATATTCTGTGAGGGCTTTGGGCCATTTTCTTCGGGCCCATTATGTGATATGATATATATGTATTGCTACCCATTTTATTTTTAAGGTGGGACTTGGGCCTTTCGCCTTGCTTTAGTTAGAATCTTTGTTGGGTCACCTTTTAGGGGACAATGCTAATTAAATATCCCCACTGTGGACCCCTCTAGGCCCATTTGTTACGCTTATTCTCATCTATTGGTGGTTGAATGTCCACCTTAGACCATTTGTTTAGGCCCATTCTTATCATTTTAGGCCCATAGTATTGTTCTCTTAGCCTTTGTAGGCTACCCCAAATTGTTAGGCCCCCACTAGTAGTTGTGCTCTTTCTATTCCATGTAAAATTGTCTAAGTACCTAGACCCGATCTTATTATGAGGATAGTACAACATCGTTGCATGGCATACTTAGTTATCTTCATAACCCATTCCCATGTGCATTATATGTGTGCTTGGCTGAAATGTGATTGGTCATGATTTATGCCATTAGGTAGGCTGTCATGGGACTCCCTATGTGATGGAGTTACCCTTCTTGAGGGCACTGTATGCGTAGGATTGATACATGGTTGATTTGCGTGATTCATGCATCTGGCATTGCATAACATGATTGATATTCGTCCTAACTTCATCAGGGTCGTAGCCTCCATAGGTATATCGTGGATGGCCAGGTTTGGATGCTGAAAATATTAGTTTGAGCACTGTGGGCACGTAGGATGTCCTTGAATTAAAGTCCCAGAACCTTCATGGTACCACAAGATGCTCCAACATCGAGACTGAGTGGAAAACATGAGTGTCGGTGCCTCTACCATTAGGTTGCGTCTCTCACTGTATCATGGTCGGTTAGAAAGGGGTGTGGCCTTATCCGCTCGAGTAAGGGGACATTTAAGTTAGGCTAAGTTTGACCAGCTCATAAATGGGTCCACTACCATCGAGCCTTGTTGGTGATTGGTTGTCCACATGCGGGTAATAAGGTCTCTTATGCTCGCTGGGCTACGCGGCTAAGGAGGTGGCAGTTTATGTGGAGTGTTTTGGACCCCAGTGATTTCTCAGAGAGGAACTGTACTGATATGTGGACTTGATATAAGAATTGGCATGATTTCATTGCACATTGCATATAACACTTGGTTATATAAGCCCGCATTACTTAGCCTTGGGATGGCTAATGGTATTTTGCATTGAGTTGCATAGCCTTTGATTGGAAGATGATATTCTTGCCTTGCATTTGCATAGCCTTGTTACGGTCGTTGGTATACATGATCCTGCCGCATATTCCACATACTCTGATATTGCATTCATGACACCTATCCTACTCACACTTACACTACCCTTTAAGCTTTCTGTAAGCTTATACACGATTGATGCGTGCAAGTGATTCTAGGCAGCGAGCAAGAGCAGGAGCAGGAGTTGCCATGGATTTTTTAGAGTTTTGATTTATAGCCTTTGTATCTTTCTCTTTCGACCTTATATTGTAAAAAGTTTTTATTCTTAGTGAATTTTATGATGATGCTCCCGTGGTTATTATTTATAGGTTATGATCTTAGTTACGCTGATTATGAAACAAATTTGTGATTTAGAAATCCTCTTTGTAGGATCCTAGATCGAAACGTAGCATATGGGTGTAAGGATCTAAGAATGAGGTACTACAGAGGATATCGGCGTCGGATTTAGTGATCGGGAATATTGTAAGCCTGGTTTTCGAGTCTGGGGCGCGATAGTAAGTCCTTAGATTAGGACCGTAGTTGTTGGTTAACTTACAAAAAAACCAACTAAAGTCTCTTTCGAGAGTGTCCAATGGGATTGTACATCCATAGTTTCTTATGTAGGACTAAGGTTTGTGGCAAGACTGTAGAAAACTACATAAAGTCTCTTGCGGGAGCTTCCGAGAAAAGTGTACATCACCACGTTCTCATGTAGGACCTTGACTCTTGTATAGGGCATAAATCATAGGTTCTTGTGTAGAACCTTGGCTCTTGTGTAGGGTTATAAAGATTAAATGTTAACCTGATTTAAAAACTCTGATAGTGAAATCCAGTGCACTCATGGGTCAAGCGCATCTGTCAAAAGTATAGGAAAACCAAACCACTATACATGCTTGTGTTTAGAATTATCATTTTCGCATTTGTTTAATTGTGTTTATGTGATTGAATGTTTAATTATATATATGCATGATTAAATGAATGTTACGAGTTTATAGTTAGCACATCTCACCCACACATGTACAATATTGTGTTCATAGACTAGTTGTTTAATTTGTATATCATTTGTATTCTATGTGGTTTGACCCTCTGCTAGCTTGGAAGCCTTAGAGTTAATTAACTTATTTATCTTAATTTGCATATTAGCTTAAGTAGGCAATTAGAGTTTTTAAAGATAATTTTTATTTGGTCTTAATCAAGCCCTCTAGGATATAGCCTTCATTACTTAGTTTCATCAAGCTTTCACACACGTAACCATGGTAATCCCATTATACCATGAATGAATTTTCAATTAGTATCAAAGTGGGTAGCTTTTAAAGGGCTTAACCGCCTTGAGTTGATCCAAGGAGCTTAACAGTGATGTCTAACCAAGAGGGATGTACTATCACATGCCCACCATATTTTTATGGGTCTAATTACGCCTATTGGGAGGCTAGGTTGAGGGTCTTTCTAAGATTTATTAACCTTTTGTCTTGGGATATTGTCGAACGAGGATGGAATATATCATGGTTGATGGTAAAGCCATTAGTGTTCTCAAAGATAAATCTAAATGGAGTGCTAATAAAAGAGCGCAGTATACCTATGATGTCAAACCTCTCAATGCTATTTACTGTGCGATTTCCTCTGATAAATTCAAATGCATTTGCACATGTGAAACCGAGAAGGAAATGTAGGAAATCTTGTAAGTGTCCCACAAGGTAACCAACATAATAAAGAGATCAAAGCTTCAGCACTCAGTGACCTATTTTGAAAATATTAAAATAAAAGAGTCTGAAACTTTCATAGAATTCTACTCTAAATTGAATGGTATATGCAATTCCATGTGCGGTTTAGGAGAGAGGATTCTGGAAGACCATATATATAGGAAAATACTTAGATACCTACCGGATAGGTTCACTTCCAAGATGACCACAATAGACAGTAGAAGAAATCTTAGGTTCCTTATAAGCATTCGAAATACACTTTAGAACCCCCTCTAAAAGAAAGAAATTAAACATCTTCAAAACATCTCATAGGCATTCACATAAATATAAAGAAATTAAATCTAAAAGTAATAAGGATGATAAGGATGATGAGGAACTATCTTAAAAATTATGAAATTTCTTAAGTTTAGTAGAGAGAAGAGTTGTGATAAGAATGAAAAGATTGTTGACAGGTATAAACGTAAATTTGTCAAACCACCTAGGCAATTCTAATGTTACAACTGTGAGGGTTATGGACATCTTACCCCTGATTTCCCTAACAAAACAAGACCTAAAAGTAAGGTTATGCCGGCAACATAGGATGATACAGAGGAGTCTAAATCCACTTAAAAAGACTCCTCTAGTGTTGAAGACTTTCATGACTTACATATCTTATTGGCTTACACCACAACATCCCTCCCTAAAGATTTGGGAGAAGATAACCTTAAAAGGTGTCTTTTGGCTGAACCATTAAATCAAAGGATTAACCCTCATTTATGAGTATAATAATAAATCAAAGGATTTCAATATCATCTTAGTGCTTTATTGTTAAATCAAAGGATTTAGCCTCATATTGAGTATATTTATAAATCTACGGATTAAGCATAATTTGCATTGATAGTTTAAGATTTAAAGTTGTTAAATTCTAAACATAACATGTTTTTAGCTTAAACTATCATTGCTCATTCTCATTGTAATTGGTATATCTTTTGAATGACCATAATTAGCATGTTGCATATTTTTAATGATAATATTCACCATCTAACCCCTGTTACTATGTGTCTTATAATTGGTAAATCTATAAAGCTATTTCATATATGTTTTTATTGGTATATTTATTAAAACTAACTCTTTGTCAAATACTGACTAAAACGGGAAGAAATATCAAGTCCCACCAAAATAATGAATTATGTCTTGTAGGTTATGTTTGTTGTTAAAGGGATTGATGAGATACGAGGATCAATTATGGGGAAGCAATGCAAGTGTTATATGTCTTAGTGTATCGAGTTATAAATCATTTATATTTAAAATATAATATTTTGAGTTATTTTGGTATGTCATTGGTATATACCATGACATAATCTAAGTTAGGTTTTTGTCATGTAACTAACAAAGGTGGAGATTGCTAGTGCACTAATTTGTGCATATTGTTTGTCAATCACATGAATCCATATGTCATATAGTCAGTTGAGTCTTTAAAAGAGGAAGATCGAAGACATAAGAGTATAAGATCATCACGGAGCAAAGAACGGGTAAATAAAGTGCCTCGACCCTAACCGTTGACCCAAAACAACCTTTGAGCCCTTAGATGATCTT
Organism: Magnolia kwangsiensis; assembly: GCA_037074715.1. Classification (NCBI taxonomy): domain Eukaryota; kingdom Viridiplantae; phylum Streptophyta; class Magnoliopsida; order Magnoliales; family Magnoliaceae; genus Magnolia; species Magnolia kwangsiensis. Next base: position 70,033,648 of record CM073582.1, on the reverse strand, counting down.
GGATAAATATGTAAACCTTATTTATCATCTCTTAGCCTTAGGAAATTAATTAGAACATGATAAGTAAGGCTGAAAGATGTGTGAAATTGCTATGAAAATATATGTACAAAAATAACAAACTTCGAGTGGTGCTCGATCCCATTAAGTAGACCTTGAGGGATCTTGATGGCATCAAAGATCCCCTCAATGACATCGAAGGGAAGTCAGATATGTCTAACAAGAAATTCACATTTTATCTAATTTTCTTGATGGCATCGAATAGAGAAAGCCAGATATGTCTAATAAGAAATGAACATTTTATCTTATTTTCTCGATGACATCGGGGTCTCCTTCGATGGCATCGACATGAACTTCAATGCCATTAAAGACCACTCGATGGCATCGAAAAGTAACTCAGATATGTTCGATTAGAAATATATTATATTATTTAATTTTCTCGATGGCATTGAAGACCTTTTGATGGCATCAACAAAGTTGTTATCTATTTATTTTTTAACAGTTGAAACTTGAACTTCTTATAAAGGGAATTCGATTCTTGGGCATTCAAATGAATTTTTAGTGTAATAGAAGCTTAGGTGAATTTATGATGATATCTTTCATCCAAGGCATCTAAATCAAAGAGTTTTAAGTCATCTTCCTTGAGATTAACACTCTAAAATGAATTCAAACCTTCACCTTAAAGATGTTCTTGAAGTCCTCCACTTTTTAGAGTTTAAAGTCAACCTTTATAGGCATACTATTATCTAAATCTTCTATAAGACCCATATAGGTAAATCCTCTAGAAAATGGAACTTTTCATAAGTTGTAGGAGATTCGACTAACCTCTCATCGCCTTCATCACCTCAAAGGAGCACTACATGTAAGGTATTTGATCTTGGAGCTGAAGCCATAACAAAGTATTTGCATCATGATCGGGAGAACATCGATCAAGACCAATAAGGTGCTACAAAAAGGGATCAAGTTAACAAGTGTAAGAGTCTGTATATTCTCTTTCCTTATGTAGGATTGTGGATAAGATTTTGTGACCCAAACTTGACTAGGTTCTTGTGTAGGACCTTGGATCTTATGTAGGGCCTAAATTAAGTCCTTATTTAGACCACCGGGCACAAGTGTTTGCGTGTCAGTCTCCGTAACGAGAGTAAACATAGGTCCTTGGAATAGGATCATGGTTGTTGGTTAGCCTACGAAAAAACATCTAAAGTCTCTTACGAGAGCATCCAATAGGAGTGTACATCAGTAGGTTCTTATGTAGGACCGATGTTTATAGCAAGACTGTAAAAAATAACAGAAAGTCTCTTATGAGAGCCTTCAACGGGAGAGTACGTCACCAGATTCTTGTGTAGGACCTTGGCTCTTGTGTAGGGCTTAAATCCTAGGTTCTTGTGTAGGAACTTGGCTCTTGTGTATGGTATAAATTTTAGTCCTTGTGTAGGGCTATAAAAGTTAGAGTTTAATCTCATTTAAAACTTCCAACAGTGAAATCTGATAGACACATGAGTTGAGTACGTCCACCGAGAGTGGAATAGGGAAACCGAATCACTATACATGCTTGTGTTTGGGATTTTCATTGGCGCACTTGTTTAATTATGCTTATGTGATTGAATGTTTAATTATACGTATGCATGATTAGATGAATGCTTGGATTTGATAGTTAGTACATCCCACACACATGTAAATTATCATGTTTATAGACTAGTTGTTTAATTTGCATATCATTTGTAATCTATGTGATTGGGTCCTCTATTGGCCTGGAAGCTTTAAATTTAATCGATTTGCTTAGCTTAATTTATATATTAACTTAAGTAGGCAATTGAGTTTTAAAATATGAAAATTTTATTTGGTCCTAATCACCTCCCAACCCCCAAGCTAAATGACACCAAGTGGGTAAATCTAAATCCACCTATATTGATACATTGTGATAATGACGATATTAGTATAGCTAATGACAAGATGTATAATGGAATCCAAAATAAGCGTGTTGAAATATAATCATATAAGGCAACTTCCTTATTATTAAGTGATCATTTCATACTTGGTTAGATCTTATGACAAATTAGTTGATACCTTAATAAAGGGCTCAATAGGAAAACATGTGAAACATTAAGGGTTATATGAACAAAGCCTATATATTGAATCTTCAATAATAATGACCCAACCAAATGAATAAAGATCTTAAAATATCTAGGTTTAGTGGGAATTTTGTATCGAACATTGCTAGGATCATTAAATAAGGAAACATTAATTTTTCTAAGTCCCTTTCCGAAGGTGTCATTGCAATATCTATAATGCAAATAAATTGGACAGGCTCCTTAGTGAGTTTTTATATTTATGATAGTGAAATGTGCTACACAAAATTCTTAATAGACTCATTTATATGAGTAAGGTAGTTGCTTCTTATGAGATTTGAGTTATAGACAGCTTGGAAAATAAGATTCTAACATATAGTAATGTGTAGGATAATATTGTTCATAGAGGTGTATGGAAATGTATGCATATAGTAGTAAAGAATTATACTTCAAGACTTGGTTCATTGATAATCTTGTAATATTTATTATATCTTACAGAATAAAGGCTCAAGTAAAAGTACTTTTTTATATTTCATATTATTCCTTGTTCTCTCAAATATCTTTGAATTTTTCATTGCTTTAAAATATATGGAGGTCATCTTTCCCTGTAACGCCCCGAACTTTTTAATACCAAGTATTAAAAGTTCTCGAGCATTACCTGAAAACTTACTTATATGTGCATGTGCATGATACTAATCCGACAAATCCTAGCCTTACATCCTCACCCTGATACAAACCTAACCATTAGGAATGACCCTCATTCATGTATTAAATCATTTAACCGTTGATTTCTAGGCAGGACCATCTGTCACATGATTTGACATAAGTAGCCTCCCACGAAGGGCAAGACGAATAACTCCCTATCTGCAGCGATTTTGATATACATTCCTTTATAAGAATTTTTTAGAAATGTGCATATAACCATGTGGAGCCCTTAGATTTTTCAAAACTCACAGGTCAGCAATAATTACGAAAATGCCATTGACCAATGCCTAGAATTTTAATTCACATGGTTTTCATGATCCGTTCCATGTGAAATTTTATACCAAGTCTAATTATCAAAAATTAACCGTACACATCAAGTTTCAGCCCTTAGATCGTAACAAATCAGCTACTTGGCCTCTACATCCGTTCATACACTTATCAGACTGAGATTCTGAACCATTTATCTTGTTCACCACCCATGAATATGCTTAACCCACCATCAGAACTATGATTTAAGAAACCTACACATGTGAATAAGATACTCTAATATGACTATACACATGCTCTACACCTAATTACTCCAGAAACCCGTTGTATACCCATCCATTTATGAAATTGACCGTACATCCACCTACACATATGATAAGAGTGCTAACCATCAAGTTTTCTTATTTTTAGTAAGTCATACGACCATCCGTTATATTTGGATATGCCAAATGGGTCACTCAAACATCATAGTAAACCGATCATTGTGAAGATCCTATGGTCTAGGCCTGAACCACCTGGTAATTCATCAATTAGGTGAGTAAAAATGCTATTTTGAAATTTTGAAGTATAGTAACCATTAAAAGAGTATCTTAGTCATCCTAAAAATATTGGGGCTCAAATTTAGACAATGAAAAGAACATACAAAATAAAGATCACCTATCAAATTTCATGACATTTAGACAATGGAGTCTTGAGTCACGGAGGGCAGAAGTATAGGAAAAGAAAAGGGTAGAATGGTAAATAATGGGTTACCAAGTGCATGGCACTGTTTGAGCATATTCCAGTTGAATTCTAACGGTGACTATTCTCTAGACTCCATTGGACCCTGTGGCCCACCTAGAACTCGGATCTACTTCAAATTTGGGACCGTATGCCCATATAACAAGCTGAAGTCAATGGAGGGAGCGGATTTTTCAAAGGATCACCATAGTGGGCCCCACCTATTTATTTCAAATGAAAAACCAAAAACTCACGTAACTGATTTCTAAGTTAAAGGTTGAACACAGTCCTCATGCAGACTAAGAGTGGGGCCACCAAAATCTCGGATCCCATATTCTGATGCCTGACTTAGTAGGACCCTATCAATCCAATGAACGGAATAGATCTCACCTAATGTCATCAGAAGCGGACCCACTGGTGCCGTACAAACGAACGATTTCCTTCTTACTCGCTGTGACAGCGAACGGTTTAAAAGACGGGAGAAACGGACACCACGACTCTCTGTTTATCATCCGTTGCACTGATTCGAACCGTCCATTTTGTCCATGGGACGAATTCGACCGAAACCCTGGCACTTTCTACACCCAACCCTATGTGAAAACCGAAGGCATCTCCGTCTGAAAATACGTCCGCAAGCAACGCAAAGAAACCGACACCGATTCGGACTCTGCTGCGTTTGAAAACCGAAGGAAACTTCTTGGCTTTGAGCGGAACCGTCCCAAAACTGAGGTGGGCACTTCTGACCCAATCCAAGATCACCAGACAAGAAATCCGGACCATCCAAAGGATCGATCGGAACAGAGAATGGCTGCAGTGAGATCTTCCATTAAAACAGAGCTTAATCTCCGTGACCGAGCAGGGAATGGTGATCACTGTTTCAAAGGCGTCTCAGCAACTAGCCGTTGATCTGAGGACCTCAAAACAGACTTTCACTCTGTAGAAAACAGACTTCCAGCAAGATGAAACAGATCCAACACCTAAAACCATGAACCTAACATCCTGCCCTACGCAGCCAAGCTTTCGCAAGAAAGTTCCAGAAACCGGTTGCGTAAAGAAACCTCCTATTTGCATAAGGAAATCCTGCGTAAGGACGCGCAGGTGGAATGGAGGAGTTCTCACGCCTATAAAGAAGGACCTCCTTCGTCCGACTATGAGAAAGCATCGGCCGTCCAGCAGCCAAGGAAAGAGAGAGATGTCCAACTCTCTTATGGACGTCACAGCCAGAAAAGAAAAGAGAAGGAAAGAGAAGAAAAGAGAGAGAAGAGAAGAAAAGAGAGAGAAGGAGAGAGAGAAGGAAAGGAAAAGAAAAGAAAGGAAAGAAAGAACAAAAAGAGAAAGAAAAAGAAGAAAAAAAAAATAGGGAAAGAGAAAGAAAGGGAGAGAAGAGAGTTGAGCCGAGTCGACTCACTGAGTTTGACTCGATGCCAGGTGAGTTGCTGATTTTGTTTATTTTTCCGTTCCAACAACAGAGATGGAATAACACTAGTATAACCTAGATATATATATATTCTAAGTTGAAAGATATAAAGCCGAGATTTTAATTTACCAAACTAAATTGAATTCAATAGTAATTTGAATCAAGCCTTAATTTTAATCGTTGGGCCTTGTGAATGAGGACAAGATTTAACCCTAAGCCGAGCTTCTAAACATGTAACTTTGGTGGTAGGCAGACAGATAATCAAAGGTGAGGGTTTTATCCTTTAAGCTTACAATAATTTAAGTTAATTTATTTATCCTGCCATTTATATGCTTTCATGATCTTGATACTAGTTTATCTTATTTTCTATGCATACTTTCATGAATTTGATATTGACTTTACATGTATTCCTTTTACACATCAATTTCAATCTTCCATGTTATTATATGCTTCACCATCAACTATGGCCTTTTCGTGCCTTTTACGATATGAATTATCATGTATTTCATGTTACATGTTTCTTGAGAATTATCCTATCAATTGATTTATTCGCCCTTTTGGGATTATGACATGATGTCAATTACAAAAGAATTTCTTTGAATTTATGTGAGGCCATGGGTACAAGCCTTGCCCCTGCCTCATTCATTATTGAGTTGGCTCCGCCACTCGTCTTTATATTTGAGTCGGTTATGCCACTCGTCTTATTATTTGAGTTGGCTTTGCCACTTTTCTCTTATTATGTTGGTCATTGCCACTTTTGCTGAGTTGACCATTGTCACTCTTCTCTTTATTATATTGGCCTTGTGTCGTTTATCTTTCAAGGCATGAGCATGTATCGTGTTATTCCAGAACCTCCATGATTCAGTTTATATTCTTGATGATTCAGGTATATTCTTTATAAGTGCAAGTGTTGTGTTATGAGGTATCACAACTAGTATATCGATTATCTTATCATGGACGTAATGCGTTACGGGTAGCGGCCCTCTTGGTCGGCACGTAATTCTATGGGTTGGTTAGCGTGGTGCACAATCGATGTATGTAAATCGGCTTACGTGTTACATCAACTTTTCGGGATTGGATGTCGCAATTAGTTACTCCATGACCACATCGTGTTACGTAAATCTCTCAATCGCGTGTTATGTTGTCTTGAGATGTTCGCATAAATCCACGTTAGCGTTGGCCATGCCGGCGAATATCCATAGTTATGGGATGCGGGTCGAGCCGGGTTTCTATGAATTATATTCCACATTGTGACGATCACTACGTATGATGAGTCACACACACTATGCTAGGCATGCATCTCATGTAGGTTGTTTGTGCATACTGATATCTCATGTATTAGTGGAGTACGCGATGTATCAGTGCCCTTTACTTTTATAAATCTCTTGAATTATTGTTAATCTTGAAGGATAACCTTCACTATGAGTAGGGCATTGACCCTCTCCCAACCATACAGCTGATGCAGGTGACATACAGGTTAAAGACTTAGAGAACTACTTTCCTAAAGAAGATCACATTGAAAGATTATGAAGAAGGATTAGTTACTTAGTTTTATACTTCCGTTGTAAACTCTGATGTTTTAATAAACCTCCCATTATGAGGTCTTGATCATTCTTTTTACTCTGATCATACATAATCAATACAGTTGATTTTATTCTTGTGAATGTTACCTTCATGGATGTATCTTGGATGTACGCCAAAAAAAAAAAATAGGGTGCGATTTTACTAAAGCATCCCAGTTTATGCATCATTAACACCCGGTTTCCTTGGGCACGAGTACAAACTCTGGCCGTGAAAATTCGAACTGTTACATTCCCATTCTTCAAAATATTAATAAAAGAAAAACAACATCCTTTTTTTTTTATTCTTGTGAATGTTACCTTCATGGATGTTACCTTCATGGATGTATCTTGGATGTACGCCAAAAAAAAAAAAAATAGGGTGCGATTTTACTAAAGCATCCCAGTTTATGCATCATTAACACCCGGTTTCCTTGGGCACGAGTACAAACTCTGGCCGTGAAAATTCGGACTGTTACATTCCCATTCTTCAAAATATTAATAAAAGAAAAACAACATCCTTTTTTTTAGTCTCATGTTGGAGAGTGAAGGGAAAGAAGAAACCTATGTTGTGCAGCACGCAAACAAAGCAGTGAATCGAGATCCAATCTCCGGTCTCACCCACAAACGATAAACAAGAAAAAATATAAGCTAGAAATAGACCAAAGCAGTCCAAACAAACCACAAGACAAGATATACGTGGAAAACTCCAAACTAGGGTAAAACAAACCACGAATGCAAACTTCTACTATGAAGAATAACGAAGATAACAAGGCAAAATACTAACCTCTCCCTTGGAAGAACAGAGAAAAACCTTTGCCCACACCTTAGAATTATTTTTCAATACCCTAAAAAAGCCCTAGGGTCACATATATATAGTTTAGGCAACTTCCCTTTCAAACCCTTGTGAAAGCTGACTCAAAAATCCATAATCCGCATCAAATTCGGAAACGAATCTGCATAACCACGACCGGTCGAGCGGACCTCACGATCGGTCAAGCATGGGACGCGACCGGTCGAGCAACTCGGAACCAAAAATCTGATGCTCGTTGGACTTTGAGTCGAGCCAATTGACAACTGATCGAGCAGGGGCCACGACCGGTCGTACAGCCCCCAGATGTGGCTCCATATCTTAACAATCTCCCGCTTTAAGACACGTCACCATAAACCTTCGTCTTCTACATCCGGATTGCATCACCTCCCCATTTTCAAGGCTGAAGACCAATCAAAGCTGAATAGAGCTTCAGCTTATCTTATGTAACCACCTTGGTCAGCATATCTGTAGGATTTTCACTTGTATGAATCTTCTCCAGAGTAATCGATCCATCTTCCAGTAACGAACGTATGGAGTGATATCTGATGGCAATATGCTTGGTCCTAAAATGAAAGACTGAATTCTTAGCCAAGTGTATTACACTCTAACTGTCACTGTACAACTTGCAATCTGCTTACTTCTTACCCAACTCTTCCATGAAACCTTGCATCCACACCATCTCCTTGCATGCTTCTGTAGTTGCAACATATTCTGTTTTCGTCATACTGATAGATACTATCTTTTGTAACCGAGAGACCCAACTGACTACAACACTACCCAAAGTAAAAACATAACTTGTAGTACTTCTTCTGCTATCGATATCTCCTGCCAAATCTGAATCCACTTAGCCTTATAGCTTAATTTTCGATCCACCATAGCACAACCCTACATCCTTAGTACCTACCAGGTATCCAAGAATCCACTTCATAGCTTCTCAATGTTCCTTCCCGAGGTTTTTCATGAACTTGCTAACAACTCCCACTGCTTGAGCGATGTCTGGCCTCGTGCTCACTATAGCATACATGGGACTCCCAATAGCTAATGCGTATGGGACTTTAGCCATGTAGTCTCGTTCTTCCTGCGTCTTTGCACCTTGCTCCTTAGATAGCATGAAGTGGTTGGCTAATGAAGTGTCAACTGACTTAGCACCTCCCATATTGAATCAATCAAGTACATTGGATATGTACTCTGCCTGTGACAAAATCAGTTTCTTCTTTTTCCTGTCACGCTTTATCCTCATCCCTAGGATTTGTTTTACAATTTCTAAATTCTTCATTGCAAATTCTCTAGACAGTTGTCTTTTGAGATCTGAGATGTCCTTCATGCTTGAACCGACCACAAGTATATCATCAACGTATACAAGAAGGATGATGTACGACGTATCGAACTTCTTCAAATAACAACAGTGGTCTGCATGACATCTCCTAAAATCATTTTCCGACATGAAACTGTCGAACTTCTTATGCCACTGCCTCGACACCTGCTTCAGGCTATATAAACTCTTCTTTAGTCTGCACACTTTGTTCTCTTTTCCTGGTGCTTGTCTCCTGTCGACTGATGCATATATATCTCTTCTTCAAGGTCCTTATGAAGAAAGGTTGTCTTAACATCTAGCTGCTTTAGATGTAAGTCCTATGTAGCTACTATACTTAAGACCATACAAATCATAGACATTTTCACCACAGGTGAAAATATTTCAGTGAAATCGATACCTGCCTTTTGTTGGAACCCTTTCACAATCAATCTAGCCTTATACCATTTCGAACCATCGTGCTCCTCCATCAGTTTGGAAGCCCACTTGTTATGAAGAGCTTTCTTACCTTAAGTAGAGTGACTAGCTACCATATACGATTAGACTCAAGAGAGTCCATTTCATCATCCATGGCCTGCTCTGACTCAACCCGTGTATTTGACTGTAATGCCTCTTCAAAATACTCCGGTTCACCATTATCTATCAGTAGTAGATAATGTAAGGAGGGTGAATATCGGACCATGGGTCTTCTCTCCTGAGTAGACCTCCTCACAATCAGTGTCTGTAACTCTACCTCATAATGCTCATGTGCATGAACATCCTGTGACTCTGTAATACCCGCGTCCGGTAACTCTTCCAACTCTACGAATTCATTTTTCTCAGCCTTATTTTCCTGCACACTGTCCTTATGCATCACTTTTTCATTGAAGACTACGTCCTTGCTTCTGATAATTTTTCTTTTTTTTGCATCCCAAAACCTATAGCCAAAATCATGTTGCTCACGTGCACCTCCTAGACTTCGCATCTAGCTTATTTTTATAATCTGCATCAATGTAAACAAATGAAGTGCAACCAATCACTTTGAGATGTGCAAGGTTCACTTCTTTCTCAGTCCACATTTCTTCTGGTAGCCCACCATCCAATGGTGTTGAGAGACTTCTATTGATGAGATATGCGGTGGTATTCATATCATCTGCCCAAACCATCTTAGACAACCTTGCATGTAACCTCATGCTCCTAGCGCACTCAAGGATGGTCCTATTAATGCACTCAGCCACACCATTCTGTTGCGGTGTCCCTGGAATCATTTTCTGATGTTTGATTTCATTTGTTGCACAATACTCCTCGAACCTCTTATCACAGTACTCTCCCCCATTATCAGATCTGAGACATTTTACTGTTTTACCTATCTCATTTTCTATCATAACTTTTCACTTCTTAAATACATCAAATACATCAGATTTATATTTTAAGAAATAGACCTACAGTTTTCTACTAACATCATCAATAAAGGAAAAAAAATAACGTGAGCCACCAAGAGATAATACTTGTGCCGGTCCCCACATATCAGTGTGTACAAGCTCTAACAGATGCGTCTTTGGAGCGCGTCCCATCTTCTTGAAGCTTACCCTCTTCTGCTTGCTATACATGCAGTCCTCACAGAATTTCAAGTCAATAGACTTCAACCCTGATAGCTTCCTTTTAGACAATGACACTTTCATCCCCTTCTCACTCATATGTCCCAACTTCTGATGCCATAACTGTCCATTCACTCCAGATGAGGCGACTGAGAGTGAACTATACGATCCTAAAGTCACGTATAAAGTACCTTCCCTTTTACCTTGAGATATCACCAAGACACCTTTTGTGATCTTCCAGGAATTACTGGTGAATGTCGTCACATAACCAATATCAACCAACTGCTCCACTGAAATCAGATTCCTTCTCAAACTTGATACATGTTTGATATCCTTTAATTGCAAAACCCTTCTGTCTTTCTGATTTATGTGAACATCCTCCTTTTCAACGATACTGCACGGCTCATCATCACCTAGGTAGACTCTCCCAAAGTTACCTGATACATAATTATGCAAAACTTCCTTACACAAAGCAGTATGAAACGAAGCACCCGAGTATATGACCCAAGACTCATTCCTCGCATCAACAGATAAGATCAACGCCTCTGTATCACTCTCTTCAGATAGATTCACTAAATCCTTCCCGCCTTGAGAGTTTCTTTCTTATTTCTTGAGCACCCTGCAATCATGTTTCGTGTGCTCCTTTTTGCCACAATGCCAATAATCGTCTTTGTCTTTCAATCCCTTGGACTTCTTCCTTGACTTAGAATGTCCATGTTTATTGCCTCCTTTGTTTAGTGATCTTCCTCTTCCTTCAATGTTTAGAGCATTCTCTGAATCCCCTGAAACTCCTGATGCCTTTCTACTAGATTCTTCACTGAGAATTAGACCGATCATATCATCAAATTTCAGCTTCGTCGACCCTGAGGAATTGCTCACAGCAATCACCAAACCATCCCAACTATCTAATAAACTAGATAAGATCAATAACGCCCTGACTTCATCCTCAAAAATAATGCTAACAGTTCTAACTGGCTCGTGACTGTATTGAACTCGTTTAGATGTTCAGCCACGCTCCCACCATTTGACATCTTCATGTTGAATAGCTGTTTCATAAGATGAACTTTGTCGAACACAGAGGATTTTTCATATATGTTGGTTAGGGCTTCCATTAATTCTTTTGTAGTTTTCTTCTTAGATATGTTGAAGGCGACGCTCTTAGACAAAGAGAGTCAGATCGTTCCTAAAGCCTTCCTATCCAGTAAAAACCATTCATCATCTATTATCTTTTCTAGTTTCTTCTCTTTTCCTCCTAGAAGAATATAGAGGTCCTTTTGATATGGATAATCCTCCATCTGCATCTCCCAGAAGGCAAAGTTTAAATCATCAAACTTCTCAATTCTAGTTTTCCCTTCTTCCGGCATCGTTCCCAATAAAACTAAACCAATAGCTCTGATACTTACACAGCGCGCCAACAATGCAGTGAACCGAGATTCAATCTCCACTCTCACCCACAAATGATAAATAAGAAATATAAACTAGAAATAGATCAAAACAATCCAAACAAACCACAAGACAAGATATATGTGAAAAAATCTCAAACTAGGGTAAAAAATCACAGATGCAAACTTTCACTATGAAGAATAACAAATATTACAAGAAAAAATACTAACCTATCTCTTGGAAGAATAAAAAAAATCATTTGCCCACACCTTAGAATTATTTCTCAATACCCTAGAAAAGCAATAAGGTCACCTATATATAGTTTAGGCAACTTCTCTTTCGCACCTTTGCGAAAACTGACTCAAAAATTCGCAGTCCACATCAAATCCGGAAATGAATCTGCATAACCACGAGCAGACTGCACGACCGGTCGAGCAGACCCCACAACTGGTCGAGCAGACTGCACGACCGGTCGAGCAGACCCCACGACTGGTCGAGCATGGACCACGACCGATCGAGCACCTCAGAACCAAAAATCTGATGCTCGCTAGACTTTGAGTCGAGCCAGTCCACGACTGATCAAGCAGGAACCACGACTGGTCGTGCAGCCCTCAGATGTGGCTTCACATCTCAACAACCTCTACCTATACAACTGGTTTCTAACATAGTTGAGCCCCTTCAACATGCTATACTCATAAGCACATGGTCGAGTGTGTTAATAGTACTTTTTCCCCATGCTGAACTGAGTTGGTTAGGTTGGTGCTTGTGCTCATGCTTGTACATGGGTGTTTCCTCACTACTCCAATAGCTAGCTTTTTTTATAATTGATTCTGGAATGGTCCAAATCGTTACTAATCTGTTATAGTGGTCAAAGTTTGTTGAACCTTGGATTGTAACTAGTCTGGGCCTTGTGGGATCAATGACTAACATTGTAATAGTCATGTCTTGAACTATGTAAACCCCAGCCGAGTGAGTGACTGGTGAAAAATATAGAAAGTATCATCTCCTTTTCTTTTTTTTTCTTAAACTCCATTAATGTCTTTGTTGTCTGAGAGAACAATTTCGAGTTTAGATCAAGGGCTTTTTTCTTTTTCTTTTTTACTTTCTTCATTTTCTTTCTTCATTTTCTTTTCTCTTTCTTTTCTTCCATTGAGCTTTGTCTTCTTTGTTCTTTGTATTCTCATGCTTTTTCTATTGTTAGGTAATAAGATAGTTTCCTTTCTTGCATGCCAAAAAAAAAAAAAAATCAAGCTCTATCTTCTTGACTCTATTTGATGGTTTAATTAAGTGAAGATTCGCATTTCTCATGTCGAATTAAGTTGGGGGAATTCTATTGCCAAAAGTAGTGCATCTTGAACTTCTAGCTGGGTGAAAATTATCTTAAAGATAATAATTAACTAGTCATGTGCTTACCTTGATTGTGTATTGCAACACTTATTAAAGAAAGCTTATGAAGAACTTATTTAAGTACAACTATCATTTGATAATAAGGTTAGCAACTAGTAATTGAATCTTTACCTTTTTACCCTATATTGTAAAACAACATCCATTTTGTTGCAATAAAAGGTCAGTAATCAGGTTAGCAAGTGGTAATTGAATCTTTACCTTTTTACCATGTACTGTAAAATAGCATCCATTTTGTTACAATAAAAGGTAGGTAAACTTAGAGAGACTCCATACCTGACCCATTTGATAATCATAGTGTTTTGGACCCAAATCAGACCAAGTAGCTTCAATTAAGATTCAAACCTATTGAGTTAGGTCCAATGATCCGTTGAGTGAGTGGATTTTTCCCTTCTCTCTAACACACCTTTGCATAGAGGGTGATAATCTCCAATCCATGCCATGTTGACAAATATTTTAAGATCTTTTAGATAAATAATCATTGTGTGGTAGAGTAAGAGAGGTGAGCATTTTCGGAAAGCCTTGAGGGGCAAATATAGTAATTAAAAATCATGGTGATTTTTTGAATGATTTATTACTCGTAGAGACAATAATTTCTGATCACAGTCGCTTAAATAGCACAAATGAATTCAAATTAATGAACAGGTGTGCAAACATAACATTGAAAACCATGCAAAAATCATCTCTAATAATTGTAGTATTCCCATCAAATCAATAACATATACATTAGATTTTCACTGCATATGTTTAAATTGGTGTTGACGTTTGTCTTGGACTATTTATAATGCTGAAGTATCAATTTTATCAAACAGTTCTAACCTCCCACCCATGGCTTGAAAAACAAACAAATACAATGAAGAAAGCCAACTTACGGATGGATCAAATCATGAGATTGCCATGATTTTTTTCACCTAATGGACAACACATACCATCAATTGGACTTTCCAAGTTTCTTGATGTAATTATAAGTTAGTTTGACTATCCCAATTTGGCTACTGTGTCTTGCATTGCTTTAAAGCGCGGATATTTATTTTATTTTTTCTCTTCCACATAAATTTATAACAAGATAAAATAGGGGGTACTTTAGATGCAAAGAAAGCTTCACTGAATACATTGACATCCACCTAGAGAATGTTTTTGCTTTTGGGTGATTCATTGTCCATGGAAAAGGGCTTCAATTGAGAGTGATAGCCCATGAATTCAAGGGGTCATTTAGCACTGCTGATTTGGAGGAATTTGAGGGTATTCTTAATCCATTAGACTTTTGGTAGAGTGTATTAGAGGGTATTCCAAATCTAGGGATTTAAATCCTCACTTTTGGTGAGTTAACATATGCATCACTAGGCTACTAATCTATTGTATACATGACTGCTGATGATATCCCAAAACAATCATATTATCAATTGTATTGCTAAAAGTAAATTAATATAATAATTTGAAAAATCTAAACATTGGACATGTAAATCATGGGTTAAAAAATGTATGTTAGTTGCTCATTTGTAATCCTATGCATGTAGCCCATTTAAGGCTTGAAATTTCATCTTCTTTTGCTAAAGTATATATTTCAATGATTTTGTTACAATCATTATGTCAAACATCACATATATACACTAATTAGGAATATTAAAATTAATTGAATAATTAAATTTAAGCTCCTGGAAATATATTATATAATTTAACTGCATAACTATTTTTGGATTATGAGGAATCTTGAATCCATAGTGCCAAACACAACCAGCAAATTCTAAATCCAGGATACTCCAGATCGAAGGGATTTCCAATCGAAATATTTCCGAATCTATAGTGCCAAACAAGGTCTAAATAATTTATTGTCCAAACGGAAGACAGAATACAAATGTTCATGGACAATCGCTTCTACCACCAACGATCTTTTCTAATCTTCATCCCTATGCACTATAACCCACTAAATGCATGCAACCCAACTCTACATAGCATAGATTTTTACGGATAGCAAGTTCATGTTTGAGGACACATCTATTACATGGGCCCGATCTATCATGCATATTTCCATGTGAGAACAAGTGCCATAGCTCACACCTTCAATCAATTCTCCAGTAGTACACTGCTAAAGAAAAAGTACTACAAGTTGGTGTCATCCAAATGCAAAATCCCAGCATGCATACATGCATAGGTGCCTTTGTCCACACATTTAGACACATCTTAACGTCCATGTCCCGGACTAAAATCTTAGACTTGGACATCCCTGTTTTAATTTGAACTTTCCACCCATCCAAATGACTTCTAAAAATTTTGATATTTTGATATTTTTAAATGAATAATTAGGGTTTGTTTGGATGAGCATGTAATTATGAAGGATTCAAATTACATATATGGTACAGACCATCCATTTTCTATCAATTGATTAGATGGCTATGATCATTACATCATGATGTTTTTGGTTGTGATGGGAATCAAATGTCGGCCTCGGGCCTATCATAGATGGTCTAGATCATTAGTTGGAACTCCATTATAATCAAAAACATATTTTCCCATTACACATTTATTTGGCATACCAAAGCATGGATCATCTCATTGATTATTCTCAATATCAAACGACAAGAGTGATTTTTTAGGAGGGAAGGATAACGATATGAGAGCAGGTTGATGGGAGGTCCATATCAATGATAGGACCTCTTCTAATATAATAAACTATGGATTATTCATTTCCTATATATATTCATTCATTTGATAGTCAGTAATATCGTATTAGAGTGGAAACGGATTGGCCACTCCCCTGCCACCAGCTCCGTGGCTGATGGTCGGTGCTCTGTGGGCCCACCATGATGTATGTGTTTCATCGATTCCATTCATCCATTTTTACAGATCATTTTAGGCCTAATCCAAAAATTTACAGAGATATGAATATCAGGTGGACCACACCACAGGAAAACAATAGTGATTGGATATCCACCATTAAAATCCTCCTAAGGACCAATGTACTGTTTATTTGACATCCAATCTGTGATTAGGTCATACAGACTCAGATGAAGGGAAAAACCAAAGATCAGCTTGATCCAAAACTTTTATGGTTCCCAAAAAGTTTTTAATGTTCGACGTTCATTCAACATTGTTTCCTGTAATGTGGTTCACTTGAGATTGGGCTATACCTCATTTTTTGGTCTCATACCATAAAATGATCTAAAAAATAGATGGACGGCATGGATGAAGCACATACATCATGGTGGGGCCCACATAGCACCGACCATCAGCCATTGGCTGGTGGCAGGGGGAGTAGCCAAACCGTTTCCTATTAGAGTGGCTTTCAGAAGGGCAATCAGAGGCATGCCTCACATCATAGACCGTCCAAATTAACGACCGGATGTTTTTTATTACAATCAACACCGACCATATTTTATTGCTCTGATTACTAGTTAGGATGATCAAAGCAAAGTGACTATTGAGATGGATGGACATTAAAAAATGGGCCTCAAATGATGGATGGTCCAATCAATGATTAGATCTTCTAATTATAGTATAGATATGTGAACCATCTATTTTCCTAGGTGGGACACATGATGGACGGCTTAAATTAATGATTGGATTATTTTATATTTATTTGATTTCGACCTATAGTCACCCTGATTAAGCAATCTTAAACTCCAATTAAGGGCCATCAACTAGATGGTTAAAAGTAAAGTAATGAGTATTCCAAAATAAAGGGAAAAAATCAGATGGTCGATATTATCTTAGTTCAATCTCGTACTTACATTTCATCCCTAGTTGGGTCATTGATTTGGACGGTCAGGATTTTCATGCAACCACTTCATCCTGCGTTTGATGAGTCACCACCATTTTAAATGCTGCAACAATGACATAGCCCATCAATACATTGACTTACTGGTTTTGCACCACTTTGTGGGGCTGGTGTTGTGTATTCCACCGACCACCGACCTAGTGGACCTCCTCCCCCACTTACCAAAGCACCAAAGCAAAATGAATAAATAAAAAAAGGCCAACCTACAATGTGAGGTCACCATAGCTTACTGCTAATACACAAAATGTTAATCCTGACCGTATAAATTACGGAGTTGGTTTATCTTGACCGTTGATATGATTGGAATTGACTAATGAGTTGACACATCTTGAATTACTTGACAAATATACACTGCCTTTTAAGCATCGAAAAATTGCAAATGTGACGTTAGGATTATGTAAGTTAAGCCGTCCAAATTGTGGGTCCCATGAAAAATGGCTGCTAGATGGAAAATGGTGCATGATTTGATTTGATGTCCTCATCGGCTGACTAGTGGATGTTGATGGACTTTGAAAAAACAAACAAAAACAAAATCCAACCGTCCTAATTCAACCAACAAATGGCTACAAATCAGAGGTTAGTTGTTACAGTCTTTCAACTAATCTCACTTTTGAAGGATGACCTATTTAAAGGGGGCCACGTAGTTTGGCAATTTACACGGCTATAACGCGGACTGATTGCGTAGTGGAGAACACAGCACAGAGTTGGATACTGTGTTGACGTGGCAAGGCACTGCAGGCCCCACCATGATGTATGTGTTATATCCACACTGTCCATCCATTTTCCTAGGTCATTTTAGGGAATAAACTCAAAAATGAGGCAGATCCAGATCTTAAGTACGCCACGCCACAGGAAACAGTGGTGATTGAACGCCTACCATGAAAACTTCTTGGGGCTACGGAAGTTTTGGATCAAGCTGATTTTTTTTGAATTTTATTTTTTTTTCCCTTCATCCAGGCCTCTGTGACTTCATGAACAGGTTGTATGGTAATTAACCATCACGGTGGGCCCTAGGAAAGTTTCAACAGTGGGTGTCATTCTCACCTTGGCTACATGTGGTGTGGTTCGCTTGATCAACAGATCTTCTACATTGTTGGGCTCATTCTCTAAAATGTTTTGAAAAATGGATGGATGGTCTAGATATAACACTGCATCATAATAAGGGCTCGCGGAACTGTAACACGTCAACACAGTACCCACTTTCATTTTGTGATTCCAACAGCATGGTCCAAAAATCAGTGTTTAGGCAGTTCTAACCTTTTATATGATAACATTAAAAGACAAAAGCCAACACTACATCTGTTAAGTGAGAAAAGGCCCATTTACTGGATGGTTAAGATATTATAATCGAACAAACTTTGATTGACGCTGAAAAGGCCCATTTTCGGATGAGTCCACGAGATGTCTGGCTCAGATTATCACATGGGTGCGTTACACAATTTGCAGGCATGAAAATCCGAATGGGATTATCTGGTGCTATTCCTCCCCCCGAGACGCAGCTAGCGACGGATAGTCTGTCAGGGTTCCGTGGGGCCCAACGTGATATATATATATATATATATATATATATATATATATATATATATATATATATATATATATATATATATATATATATATATATATATATATATATATATATATATCATCCACGCTGTCCACCTATTTAGATGGATCATTGTGGCGCATTAGCAAAAGAAAGGAGTCAAATTAAAAGCTCAAGTAGACCACACCACATGAAAGAGTAGGGATTTAAATCCAACCGGTGAAAACTTTCCGCGGACACGAGTTTTGAATAAAGTTGGTATTTATATTTTCCCTTAGAAAATGTGTATGTGAGCTTACGAATAGTTTTAGATTGTAAATAAACATCACGATGGACCTTTAAATGTTTTCACGGGTAACAGTTCAATCCTCGTTGCTTAATGTGATGTAGTCCACTTGAGCCTTTATATATGCTTTTTCTTTGTTTTTTCTAATGCCCCGAAACGATTTTAATAATTAAAAAAAAAAAAAAAAAACAGACAACATGTATAGGCATATTGGCAGTATGGCCCTACAAAGCCCTGACATGACTGTCCCACTCCAGCTATGTCCTATTGGGGGTGGTACTCAATCCGTCACCTCCCTAGTGGCACGTGCTATGGGGCCCACCATAAGCTCAAAACCAGCCCATGATTGAAAACTTTCGGGAGCATGTAAGTTTTGAATCAAGCTGATATTTTTACGGTTTTCCCTTCATTTAGGTCCTAGTAATTATTTTCACCATTTTTTAAAAAAGATTTTAATTAATGGGTGCCATTATTTCCACTGTTATTTATAATGTGCTTAGAGTTGTACACGAGTCAATTTAGCTTGTCAACTTGATTAACTCATCTCAACTCAAAATTGGGTTTGAACATAGACAAGTTGGTTTTTGGAGCATGAAAAAATTTTGAACCGATTTTAAGTGTACTCAAGCTCAACTAGACTCAGATCAAACCTCAACTGAAATCAACGCAAATCGTATCAACTCAGTAACTTGGTTATTTTGATATTTATACTATTGATTGAGTATTCAATAAAATGACTTAAGAAAGTGTTGTTTCGGGTGCATAAATTTCTCATAGAGGATTGGCTGATGATGAGGAAAGAATGGATGCAAAATAATTCACTTCAAAAAAAAGAAAAAAAAAAATAGCTCAAATTAGCTCAAGCTACTAACTGAACTAAGCCGACTTAGCCAGTCAAACTTGAGGACCGAGCTAAGCCAAGTACGAGTTAGGGTTAACTACTAGCTGAGCTAAGCCAAGTTCAAGATAGGGTTAGCTATTGCCGAGCCGAGTTGTGCCAAGTTCGACTCAGTTCAAACTTGTGTACAACTCTAGGTGTGCTCAACTCAGACATTGAATTTAGTATGAACCAGCAAAATAGATGGAAACCATGGATATCAAACATACCAATCTTTTAGGCGACCCAACAACCATGAAATAGGCTTTAATGAAGATACCAGTATGCAGAGGCAGGCAATCTATTTTCATGTCAACCAAACCATCACATCTGCTAGATGACAGTCTATTGAGGAGGAGCAAAATAATCAAAGGCTTGAAATAACAGTCTAAAAAATTAATGCTAATAACTTTTTGAAAAACCAACCCTCATGGGTCTACAATCCACGCGTGCATTGAATGTAGCTCATTCTTTCCACATGACAACGGCCCGCGCAGGGATTAAACCGTGCAATTCATCATTGGCTCAGGCCTAGCCCTAAGTCGCTGGGTCGGGCAGACCGCTCAGACACGGTTTAGCTGGTGACGCTGCCAGTAATCAGATGGCTACATTTTGTTAGCTTATTTTAGGGCATGAGCAAGAAAGTGATGGAGATCCAGATCACAGGTGGACCACAACACAGGAAAAGTGTAATTGAACATTCACTGTTAAAAATTTCTTAAGGTCACACAGTCCGGGATGAAGCTAAAACACAAATATCAGTCTGATTCAAAATTTCGTCTCCTGAAAGGTTTTCAATGATAAGCATTCAATCCCCACTTTTTTCCTATTGTGTATTTGAGATTTGGATCTGTCTCATTTGTTCGGCTCATGCATTAAAATGAGCTGAAAAATTGGATGGACGGTGTAGATGAAACATGCATGGTAGGATCACATATCACGGACCAGTAGCTAGCAGCGTCACTAGCCAATCGGAATCGGCAATCGGCGTCTAGCCCGTTCCCGTTGCCACGGAAACGGATTGGCTACTCCCCCGCCACCAGCCAATGGCGGGTGGTCGGTGCTCCGTGGGCCCCACCATAATGTATGTGTTTCATCCATGCTGTCCATCTATTTTTCTAGATCATTTTATGAGATGACACAAAAAATGAAGTATATCCCAATCTCAAGTGGACCACATTACCAGAAACAGTTTTGAATAAACGTCAATCATCAAAAACATTTTAGGGGCCATAAAAGTTTTGGATTAAGCTGATCTTTGTTTTTTCTTTTCAACTAGGTCTTTATGACCTGATCAACAGATTGGATGTTAAATAAACAGTACAGTGGGCCTTAAGGGGATTTTAATGGTGGATATCCAATCACGATTATTTTCCCGTGGTGTGGTCCACCTGAGATTTATATCCCTCTCATTTTTGCGTCAGGCCATAAAATGATCTGTAAAAATGGATGAACGGAATGGATGAAACATATACATCATGGTGGGGCCCACAGAGCACCGACCACCAGCCACCGGGCTGCTGGCACGGGGAGTAGCCAATCCTTTTCCCGTTGCCACCCCTTGAGTCAGCCAGACAGTGCAAATGCATTTTATAAAGGAATGCTGGGTGAAATGTTCAATGTGTTTCCCTCTTCAAGATCCACGTGCCAAATATGTAGTGATCAGAACCGTTGATCTGTTTGGGCTACAATGTTGACGGGTATAGGCCAAAGATTGGAGCCACTGGACATACTCTGACAATCCAGTTGTAAGTCTTAATGTTCAGTTCAATCTGGACCGCTCTAAATATTCATTTTGCAACTCACGTATTAGATGGCTTGGACAGTACAGTCCCTTGATTTTTGGGATGTGTTATGGCCCACCACAACTCCATTCACCACACGTACGCCGAATGCACTGTAATGAAAGTACTGCCACAAGTTTCATACAACACAACTGCCTGCGGTGTGTCCATGTATTGGCCGCTGTGGGGCCCAACGTGATGTGTTTTTAATATCCACACCGTCCATCTATTTTGCCCCCTCGTTTCCATAGGAAACAATGGTGATTGAACGCCCACCAGTGAAGAGTTATTGGGGGGTCACAAAAGTTTTAGATCAGGCTGATATGTGTTCTCCGTTCATCCAGGAATGAGTGACCTCAATGACAAACAAACATTACGGTAGAAAGGTTTCAACCGTGGGTGTCATCATCCACACCGTTTCCAGTAGTGTGGTCCACTTGAGCTACGGATCTACTTCATTTTTGGGTCTACACCCTAAAATAAGCTGGAAAAACAGATGGACGGCATGGATATAAAACATATACATCAGGTTGGGCCCCACAATGCTCAACACATCAACACACCTCATCTGGGTAACTAATCCGCGTCCCACATTTGATGGGTGTTATCAAATGGCAACGTGCTGGAGGAGCCGACTAGGTGTGGCCTTTACTGTGGGACCCACTTTGATGTATTTATTCAATATCAACGCAGTCCACCACCTGTTTTCCAGATCATTTTATGGTGGTAATGTTTATTTCCCATCCAACCTGTTGATAAAGTCACGCAAAACCCGAATAAAGGAAAAAAGAATAAGAAAAAGAAAAGGAAAAAAAAAAAACAAATATCAGCTTCATCCAAAACTTTTGTGGTGCATTAATGGACATTGGCACCGCTGCTCCTATGTTATGGTCCACCTGAGAATTGAATCTTCTTCATTTTTGGGCTCATGCCCTAAAATGATCTGGAAAAAATGGATGGATGGCTCGGATATAGAATACATTGATCAAAGTGATGGTGCGCCCGGGCCATTTAACAGCCTTAATTGAGTGGGACTAATGATAGGGAACTGTGGATGAATCACCATCATTTGACAGATTGGAGGAAGCACAAACATTACTCCAGCCCATGAAAAAATCAAATCAAGGAAGGTGAGTCTAAACAGAAGAATCCTCCACGCTACTTTTCCTGGATCCTTCCATCATTCCAAAGGAGAAGCCATCACATTCCAAAAGCAAAAGCAAATGGCCACTCAAAGTTTCAAAATTCAAAAGAATATAGAAAAAGAGAAAGAAGCTTAAAACAGGAAAAAAAATTAAAAATTAAAAATTAAAAAGAAAAGATGAAAAAGAACAGACAAGAAGCAGTTGAAGAGAAGATCCATTGACACCCATGTTATCCAAGTCATTTATCAATCATCCAATTGCCCTGCACGTGCACACAAGTACTGAATCTGGACCTTTCATCGGCATCATCCGACCATAGATTGGGCGGGCCCCCGAAATCACAACTCACAACGGTTTGATGATAACTGAATTGAATACTAAAATTTACAATGAATCCTTCCCCAGCTTTTAAACAAAAGAAAGATATGTTCATTTAAAGTCCCCAGCATACTAGCTTACCATGTGCTGAAAGGTTTTCCCGCCAATGTTCACACATGTAGGACATCGGAGCCGTGTGAAAGGTCGGAACCATCATGAACATTAGCCACAAAAACCGGCCTGGCCCCACTGCAAGGTTTCACTGTCAATCTGTGGTATGTGTGGGACAATTGATCAGTCCAACAGTTCGCAACCATGATGAAGATCATCAGGCACAAAAATCTGGACGACCCAGTCGACCCAAGTTTTGTACCAGGTGATCTTTGCGATGGTCGAATCGTTTCGAACCTACCACACCAGGATGTCCCAAAGATGTAAAACAACATTGAGAATAGAAGAGTACCTCAAAACAACAAAGAGAGTGATTCCTTGATGAGCTTGAATTTTGAGCCAGGTGATGTTCATGATGGTTCCCACCTTCCACACGGCCCAGATGTCCCACACAAGTGATATATTGGCAGTGAAACAACATTGAAATTAAAAGAGCAGTACTTCAAAACAAAGCCTCAACAAGGAGTAATTAATTGATTGATTTCTCAAAAAAATACAACAAAAAACACCATCACATATCTCAAACTCTTCTATCAGTCCATGGCAATCCCACATTCAAAGAAGATGAAATACCCATTTGGGCAGCACTACTATTACTATCACTACTCCTAACATCACATGGATTTTGCAATTTCCCCTTCTTAGACCACAACCAGATCTTAGAAACAGACAAGCTCTCACCTTTGCTGCCATTACACAGCTTCTTACCATCCAAATCCACCTCAACTTCATCACATCCTTTTCTTCTCAAAGTCTCCTTCTTACCTTCACTACCATCTTTCTCTCTTTGGCTCAAAGCTACACCAACTTGCAGATTTGAATCCCCAACAACATATTGAAAAGACCCCATTGAATAGCATCTCCTTGCATCCAAATTGCTGCTACTGCTCTCTCCTTCACCTTCATTATTCACGCTCTTGAATTTGCCAAGCCTAACAGGCAAAACCACCCTCTTCTCACTGACGATTTCCTCCTTTACTCCCTCCACCACCACCACCTCCTCCTCCTCCTCCTCTGCCTCCATTTCTACCTTCTGATTAGCTGAAAATCCATCTCGCCCTTCACCCGAAAAACCATCTTCTTCATTTGGTTCGTCGAATTCAAAAACTGGGTTTTCGATTGCAAGAGCAGAGGAAAATAGAGTCCCTCTACAGAGTGGGCACGTGGAGTTGGAGAGAAGCCATGTGTCGATGCAGTTTATGTGGAATGCATGGCTGCAGATAGGGAGCAATCTCAGCTTATCTTCTTGAGAGAATTCGCATAGACAGACCGCACAATCAAATGGCTCCTTCAGGCCCACGATCTCTTTGTAGAGAAAGACAGGAAGTGCATCTATGAAGGCTTGGTCTAGGCCTGAGTCGTGGAGATGGAAGAGCTGTTGGAGCTGCCTCTGGAGGGAATCAGAGCCTGGGATTTCAGGATATCTGTTGGATTGGGATGAGGATGATGAAGACGGCTGTTTGATGAGGAATCTAACAAGAAGGTGGAGAAGACCGGAGATGAAGAAGATCACTGCAAGAATTACGATGATGAAAAGAACGGCGGGGCTGATTTTGCTGCCTGACGGTGAAGGTGGTGATGGAGGAGATGGCTCTTTCTGATAACTGCTAGTGTAAGGAGGCGGCGGAGGAAGGAGATGAGGGAGAGGAGGTGGGTACGCCGAAAGGCCTTCTTTTTTCTTGATTTGGGACAAAGCCCAATTCATTTTAGGAGCCGGGAAGGCAAAAAGGGCAATCTTTTTCATTGGTTTGGTATCAGACCCAATTCATTTTGGGAGGTTGGTAGGAAAACAAAACCATGTTTTTCTCTGATTTCGTATCAGAAACACCAAAGTCATTTCAGGAGATGGGTAGGCTGGAAAACCCTGTTTTGTGCTTGATTCAAATCCAACACAAATCAGTTTAGAGGATGAGTAGACTAAGAAATCCTTTTTCTTACCTGATTTGGTATGAAACCCAATTCAATTCAAGAGATCGGCAGCTACAAAAACCTTTCTTTTTCATTTTCTTCGATTCAAACTCATGCGGATATTAAAGGTAGGTATATGCTAAAAAGGCAAGCTTTTTTCTTGCTTCAGCATTCAAAATAAGATATTTTTTCTCCACCAAAAAAATTAAAAATAAAATAAAATCCTTTTTCTTCTTTCATTGAAACCAAATCCAAGAAATTTCAGTACATGGGTAGGCTAAAAAGATCATCTTTGTTCTTGACTTGAGAACAAATCCAAGTAGTTTTTGCAACAAAAGACTATCATTTGAGGAGATGGGACACTAAAAAAGAAACTCATTTTTTCTTAATCTAGTTTCTAGAAAGAGGAATCATGAAGAAGAAACCATCTATTTTTCCTCTACTGAGATGAAACTCAATCCATTTTACCAGATGGGTGTGCCAAAAAAACCAACTTTTTCCTTATATATTCTAGACAAACCAGACATTTTAGAAGGTGGGTGTGATCTATCTACATGAAAAAGAAATCTATGTTTGTTCTTTGTTGGATTGAAGTAAAACCCACGTCATATTTGAGGAAGAAAAGGGGAAGAAGCACCTACCTGAGTGTTAGAGAATCCTCCATTAATGAATCTCATTCCTTCTTGTTTTTTGAAAGGTCTTTGTGTTGGGCAGTGTTTTGCAGAAGAGAGCCCTAAAAGTCAGTTTCTTAGGAGAGGATTTATAAGCTTTTTATATGTGCTTTTGGGTAGTGGAATATATAAAAGGAAAAGGAGGGAAGAGGGAAGGGCAGTAGTAGGTTCCAAGGTGGGAAAAGGCAGAAAGGGTGCTGTGAGAGAGAGAGAGAGAGAGAGAGAGAGGGAAAACAGAGAAATAGTCTGTAATTACGGTGAGCAACAAAGAAAAAGAGGGGTAGGGTTATTTTAGAAATTCTGATAAATGACAGGTTATTTTTGTATATTCGTTATAAAAAAGACTTGGAAAGGGCACCTCGGTTACCTGCACCGAGAAGAAACAATATAAAAAAGTAAATCAAATCCACGCCGTCCATCACCACACCATACTTTATGACCCTTCGCTCCAAAATTCAGGTTGATTCAACACTCAAGTGGCCCATCCCAAGATATTACAACTAAAACCTCTACGTTCACGGACGCGGCTTCGGTGGATCCCTGACTGTGGGACCCACGCTGATGTATGTGCCTTACGTCCACGTGGTCTATCTGTTTTGACGGCTCGTTATAGTAGGCGGATTGGATACCAACCAG
This sequence comes from Magnolia kwangsiensis, assembly GCA_037074715.1. Taxonomy (NCBI): domain Eukaryota; kingdom Viridiplantae; phylum Streptophyta; class Magnoliopsida; order Magnoliales; family Magnoliaceae; genus Magnolia; species Magnolia kwangsiensis. The sequence continues at coordinate 70,007,307 of CM073582.1, read as the reverse complement.
TGGCTAAAGAAGGGACAGGGGGCTTTGGGGACCATCATGATACATGGGTTATATCCACACCGTCCATCCATCTTGCCATATCATTCTACGTGAATCCAAGGCTGACCACACCAATGGAAACATTAACGGCCCCGTTTGGACCGATGGATTGGAAGGGATGGCATGGATTTCAAGGCAAGGATGGTGTTGTCAGTGGATTGTCTTAAGATCCATGGAATTGCTATATCTAGGATTGCTATATCAATTCTGTTTGGCATGCCCAGCCAATCCGAGGATTATTAAGCCTTCTCATCCCTTCCAACCACTCTAACTAAACACGTCCTTGGCAAATTTGAACTGTTTAGGGTGGATTGGATGGGATTTAAAGGTAATGAGGGCTCATTTGGGCGGGTGGATTGAAAGGGATTAAATGGTATTAGGGTGGATGGCATGGATTTCAAGATAATGATGGTGTTGTCAATGGATTGTCTTAAGATCCATGAGATTGCTATATCCCGGAATTATTATATCGAGTCTGTTTGGCACGCTTGGCCAATTCCGAGATTAAACCTTCTCATCCCTTTCAATCCCTCGAATCAAACACGCCTCAAGTAAATTTGAACGGATTAAGGTGGATTGGATGAGATTTAAAGGTAATGATGGTGTTGTCGGTAGATTGTCTTAAGATTCATGGGATTGCTATATTCTAGGATCAGATCACCTAGTCTATTTGGCACGGTTGGCTAATCCCGGGATTTAACTTCCAATCCCTTCTAATACCATCCAATCCCTTCCAATCTGTCCGACCAAACAAGCCCTGATGGTGTTGTTAGTGGATTATCTTAAGATCCATAGGATTGCTATATCCCGAGATCAGATCACCCAGTCTGTTTGGCACGCCTGGCCAATCTCAAGATTTAACTTTCAATCCCTTTAAATACCATCCAATCCCTTCCAATCCACCCGGCCAAACAGGCCCAAGGTTGATAATGACATGGATCATTGAAATTTTCCTGGGGCCATGATAGTTAATTGCCTTCGAACTTGTTCCCAAGGTCACGTCGACATTGATGAAGTGAAGACACGAATATCAACCTATCCAAAACTTACGCGGAAAAAAAAAAAAAAAAAAAACAAATGATATGGAAAAATGAATATATATGGTAGATAAAGCTTGTATATTAGAGTAAGGCTCTCAATAGAGTGGGTCTGATCTAAAATCCGATTCATTCTTAATCCATATAATGCAGAGTTGAATCTTTAAATATGTCTAATTAATTAAATGAATCAGATTCAGGTTCATGAAATTAAATCCAAATCATATTCAGGTCATATTCGGATCCAGTGGTGAGATATCCTTACTATTGCATGCTTGAAGCTATCAACCGCTTTGACTTTCACATTAGTAAATTTTATATGGCTGTTCGACTTTTGCTATTCAAAGTTCAATACTTTTACATAATTCAAATAAATAATATTTCAATTGTGTAATTTTATTGTTAAATTAAATATATTATCTTATATATTTTTAGATTTGTGAAGTGGTGGATTAGAACTATATTTGACCCGAATTCAACAGATAGACGAATTTTTTTTATCAGAAAAGGATCCAACTATTTAAGTGGATCTGATATGGATACGGATTTTTTTTCTCCTCCCTCTTAGTTTCGTCCCATAAAACATTCCTTTTAAGAAAGATGGCCAATAGATTTTCGGACCTCAAGCCGGATCCAACTAGATCCGATCCAGATCTGACTCATTGACCGGCTTACATCAACGTGGCCCCTTAGAGGTTCGTAGCTAGGGATGGGTAAAAGCAGTACCCCATCCGTGCCCCTCATTTTAAGTCATGATCCAAAACATTAAGTAAATTTAAATGTCGGGTGGACCTCATTACCGTTTAAAACTTCTCAGAGTTCACTGGAATGTTTATTTGCCATCCAATATGTCGATGACAACAAAGGGATCTAGATGAATGGACCACACATCCAAAATTTTTGTGGCCCATAAATCATCAAGGTTTCAGTGGTGTGGCCTACTTAAGATTTGGATCTGCCTGATTTTTATGATCATGCCTTTAAAGGTGGTTTCAAAACGGACAGAGAGCATAGATGTAAGGAACATGCATTACACACCCAGATCTATAGCACAACCGGCAGACAGTGGAGATACCTGTCATCGATCCCTAGTGGGGGTAGCTAACATGGAGTATGTGTACTAACAAGCTAACCGTTCAAAAAAAAGAAAAAGAAAAAGCACACCCATTACAGTGGGTCCCTTGGTCAGAGATCCACCTTCCTCTTCTGGTCCCAAAATTCAGGATGATTCAATACTTAAGTGGGCCATCCCAAAACATTATTCCTAAAACCTATAGGTATGGCTCATCTGAGTTTTGAATATGTAATTCTTTCATCCAAGCACATTAGATGAATAGATTGGATGGCATATAAACACAAACGCTAAGTCCTACACAAAATTAAAGGGTGGGTGTTCAATCTTAACCATTTCCAATAGTGTGGACCACTTAAGTGTTTAATGGTCATGATTTTTAGGTTCAATGGTTAAAATGAGGCATCTTACCTAATGGACAATATAGATCTCACGGAAGATGCATCCATGTGGCTCTAAGCTTGTGAATGTAACCACCTAGGTACCTAGCATAGGGGTAGGGTTGTACACGAACTGAGTTAGCTCAGTTAGCTCGGTCCACTCAACTCAAAAAAGTTCGACTTAATCAAAATTGAGTTTGAGTTGAGTTGAGCTAATTTTTTAAAGTCATAAAAATTTCAAATTGAGTATAAGTTTGCCTAAGCTTAACTCAACTTGAATCAAACTAGTTTGGTGACTCGATTACTTTGACATTGATGTTGCTCACTAAGTGTTCGCTGAAATGAATCAACCAAGTGTTAAGTTGTGGTAAGAAAAGTATGTATATGAAATAAATATCATTTTTTCTTAATTTTGATATTGCTTATATGGTGTTTGATGAAATATCGATAAACAATTGCTACTGTTTTACATATACTAAGAAATTGAAAGTGCACTCTATGTGTTTGTGAAAATTCTGCACAAGTTCGATCTTGGCTCAAACTCGCCTCGAACTGGTCAAATTGAAAGTGCACTCCATGTGCTTGTGAAAATGCTACACAAGTTCGATCCTGGCTCAAAGTTGCCTCGAGCTGGCCAAGCTGCTAATCGAATCGAGTTGAGCTAGCCAGTCAAGCTTGAGAACTGAGCCAAGCCAAGTAGGAGCTGAGGTAAGCTAATGAATGAGCCTAGTTGAATTGGTCAAAGATTCACTCGGTTCCACCCTTGTACACATCTAAAAGGGGTTATCCTACACCAAAACGGTGACACAAGGGCACCTTTTGTTATTTTTCTAGGTAATTTGGGGATGGTGCTTTCTTTTGCTAGTAGATGCCCACGGGCAAAAGGAAGCCCATTGCCCCTGAGATCAGGGCTGTGTGGGTACACAGAGATGCCATTCCATCCATCTGTTTTTAATGACGACAATAGGACATGATCTAAAAATCGGCCAGATCCAACTCATGTGGACCATATTACACGAAACAGTGGCAAAGTAAACGTCCACCGTCGAAACCTTCCTGGAGCTGACCATGATGTTCATATGTCGTCCAAACCGTTCCCAGGATTATTACCAATCAGATAAACTGTAAGAACAAATATCATCCTCATAAAAAAAAAAAAAACTTCTGTTATCCTCAAATGTTCAATCCCCAACGTTTTCGGATGGTATGGCCCACATGAGTTTTGGATCGGCCTTATTCTTAGGTTCTTACCCAACTGTCGTCTTTCAAAACAGATGGACGGAGTGGATTTGTCGCATACATCTATTTGGTCCCCACACAGGCCCTGCACGGAATATCTTTGCGCCGGTCACATGCAATCCGCTTCCCAAGGAAAAAATAAATTGAAGGAGAGAAATGTGGTAATCTAGCAATTTTCACAAACGATCGGAAGAGGATTACGTACTGAGTAACTCAGTACGCTAAGCGTATGGAGTAAACTATGTGGGTCCGCCTTGATTTATCTATTTTATCTACTCTGTCCACCTATTTTAATAGATAATTTTAGGACTTAGAACTTAAAAACAACATATATCTAAACCTCAACTGGACCACATTATAGGAAACAGTGTCAATTGAACATTTATCGTTGAAAATTTCTTAAGGGCAAGAGAAGTTTTGGATCAAGTTTGTATTTGTTTTTTCCCTTCATTCTGTCCGTGTGTTCTTATCAACAGGTTAGATGAGAAATAAACATTACTATAAACCCTAAAAAAGTTTCAATAGTGGAAGCCATTATTCCAACCATTTCTTATGATATAGTTTATTTTATCTTTGAGTATATTTGAATTTTAGTCTCAACTTTTAAAATAATATGTAAAAATAGATGGACAGCGTGGTTAGACGAAATACATCCACGGCAAGCTTAACAGAGTTTACTCAGAACGATAAGAACGTACCGATTCACTCATTATGCAATCCAATTTCGTAATGATATGCATGGAAGCCCTGCCATGCACATACTTACATATTAAATCATGGCCACCCATATCTGCCATCTGCATGGCCCATCAGCTCTAAGTATGTCTTTGAAGTAAACTTAAGAAGTATTATACTGGTCAGATGATCTAGAACGTTAAGTTAGTATGTTCCAAGAATTGACTGATAAGATTGTTCATTAAGGATAGGACGAGTCGAGAATATTCAGGACCATTTGATTATTGTTGTTTTTTCACGGTAACCAACGTCCCTGAATGATGGGAATGATGACAAGTTCAAACACAACTACGTGCCTGGCAAGGTTTCCATACACATAAGCACCGGATCTTTTCTCTTCCTAAATATCAGGGAGATTCTCTACAGTGCTCCTCAAGACACTTGTACGGCCAATACATTCACGCTTAGGTCGATTACCGAATCCATGATTGTGGGGACCACTGTGATGAATATTAATTATATCCAGTCCGTCCATCTGTTTTTTTAGATCATTTTACAATAACAATATAAAAAGAAAACATATCCAAATCTTAGATGGACCACACAAAAAGAAATAGTGATGATTGAACGCTCACCATTAAAAAACTTCTTGGGACCACCGGAATGTTAATTTGTCATCCTACTGATTGATAAGGTCACAAAGACTCAATTTTCAACTTGATCCAAAACTATTGTGGCCTTGAGAATTTTTTAATGGTTAATCAGACTATTTCTTGTGGTGTGGTGCACTTAATATTTATATCTGCTTTACTTTTGGGCTCCTATCTTAAAATGATATGGTTAAACAGATGAATGGTATAGATATAAGGCACATTCATCACGGTGAGCCCCAAAATCAGTAATCCACCTACTTCCCATTTCACAAGACCCCATTTCTTATTAAGTTCCTGCGCTCATAAGTTAGTGGACCTATCATGATGTTTATGAGAAATCTTCTCCGTCCATCTGATTTTTTTTCAGATCACTTTAGGACATAAGTTTAAAATGAGGCAGATCCAAAACTCAAATGGGCTACATGATAAGGAAAAAGTGAGAAGAGAAATGACGATCGTTAAAACCTCCCTAGGTCCAAATATTAGCTTGGTTTTTTTCCTTGCCGTGCGGCCCACCCGAGTTATGGATCTGTCTCAGTTTTGGGCTTATGTTCAGAAAAATGGATGAACGGTTGGATTTCTCACAAACATCACGCGCCCCACCTCCACGGTGCGTTGAATGTGCTCTGCCACACATCAGCCACCTCCACGGTGCGTTGATGTCACCAAGTTTTGTAGGTCCAACCATGGTCTGTGTGTTGTATCCACACCGTTCATCCATTTTGTGAGATCATTTTAAGTTGTGGGCCTTAAAACTTAGTACCATCGAGCTTAATGGTGTCACACACGATCTGATAAATATGAACTATTTGATGCTGTATTTTTTATATGGACGGTCAAAATCATTTTCCCAAATATGTACCGTAAAAAAACAACCCATAGATTTTCCATTCCAATCATGGCTGTTTATTCTAAAGAATCACTTCTGTTAGGCAAGTGTAACCATCACATCCATATCTTCAAAAACAGATTGCTTTATAGATTAAATCATCTGATTGGTTTGAATATTTTTATGATATCTTAATAAATGTATTTCTGAATCAATGGACAGTTCAGATCAATCGAGTGGACTGTCCAAATGAACAAATTCAACTAGGAGCACTATAACTTAGCATGCTCTGAGGGCACTGGAACATTTCTCAATATTAGGGTTGCTTGCTAATTCACAGATAATGCCAGCATTTGCGTTGACGATACCACTCGTTGCCTGCATTGGGAGTTTGATGGTGGACTTTTTTGATACTCTACATGCATGTACACTTAATTAAATTGCTCCCATATTTTAAACTCTATTTTTAACGGTTCAGATGGCGTGGATAGCTGTTGATAGGTAATATTCCGAAAATCAGATTGATTGTATGATCCTAACTTCTGACTGATAGTTCTTTATATATTAAAATTGGACCATTGAATTGTTTTTGTTTAACGGTTGATTATGTGTCCAAAAATAGGCCATTTGGAATTTTTTATTTGTGTTGTTTTTCGTTTAATTAAGATTCTTATAAACACATTGTATTATTGATTTTTCAATTTAATGTAGGTTACATGTGTAATTTCTGAGTGCTGTGTATGAACTTTCATAGTCTGCTAGAGTATGATAATTTTTTTCCTTGATCTTTTGGTGGGCTGTTGCTTGATGCGGAGTTACTTACTTACGTTAAGGAAAAGAATCCAATGTTAGTTTTGGAAACTTTTAAAACTGGTGAAAACTTCTCAACCGTACAAATGGCAGAGTAATACGGCAATTCAGACTGTCCAAATTGCTGAATCAACTGTTGGTGGGGCATTACCGAAGATTTGCACCGATGAGATATTAGCCATCTAATTCTTCTCTTCAAATTTGGACCACTCAATATTGTACTCTTAACCATTCATTTTTAGGCATTGATTGGATGGATGGGATTGTTTGATTGAATTGATTCTATAGATTTGCATCATAAAAATGGGACCCACAATTTGGATGGTCTGGACAGCTGAATATCAATGCCACATGTGAGAAGAGGAGTTCCCGCCATTTTTAAAATTGTGTAAAACTAACATAGGAGTCTACACCATTATTTTATTTGATACGGATGCACATGACACTGTACACTCGCATGATGAACAGAAATCTATATCAAGGGTCCCACTGTAGATGGACCATGTAATCATCGATTGGTCAAACCTAACCGTTTATAGAATGATGCCTACAGTTAAATTGGGACAGTTGAATACTTTTCATTTCAACTGTCCATTTAGCGGCCACCAATCGGGCCATTACAGTGGATTGAAACTACTTTTTTTAGAATCCATCTATGTTTTCCCCACCATTTGATCGATTTCCATTGGATTATATGCTTCACACGTGTTCCTAACTTGTGGGAATGTGTATGTATTTTCATACTCGGTAAAAGCATAGAAGTGTTTCTGGTACTTGATTAAGGGTTGCTTGCGTTACCATGACTTTAGTTGCGGTCTGGAAATTGCAGCTCCGGGAGGAAAAAGTACGGGAGCGGATTAGGTGTGGCCCCGGCCATACCCAAGTCGGTGCATCCCTTACAGTGGGACCCATATTTGTGTATGTATTCTACATCCGTACCGTTCATCCGTTTCTAAATATTATATTTAGGACATTAGACTAATAATGAATTAGATAAAAATATAGATGGACCATACCATAGGAAACAGTGGTGAATGGGCATTAAAACTTCTCGTGGCCACAAAAGTTTTCGATCAAGTTGATAATTTTTTATTTCTCTTAATCCATTGTTTTTCAACTTATAAATAGTTTGGATGGAAAATATAAATTATAAAGGCATCATGGTGAGCCCTAGAAAGGTTTTAATGGGTGAGCATTCAATCACCACTGTTTCCTTTAGTATGGACCACCTGAGATTTTAATCTACTTTATTTTTTGATTTATGGAATAAAATAATCTGAAAAAACGGATGGACGGAGTGGATTTAGAATACATACATTCTGGTGGGCTCCACGGTGAGGGACGCACCCTCTTGGGTGAGTCCGGGGCCACACCTAATCCCCTTACCGAAAAGGACGGATCACCTGGATTGGTCGTCTCTCCGTACAGTGGAAAGAATGGGACTCACGAATGGGAGCTCGGGACCATCAGAATTGGTGGTCCGAAGGACTGCCACACAACTGAATTGGTTGGGACACGCCTGTCTTTGGTTGGGGAAGCAAACGATACTTTGGAGCGTCCCATCATTTCCACAATGATGGCCCGAGGGACCAGCGAAATCAATGGCTCGTCAGACCACTATCTGTTCTGTGAAACTGATGGGACTCAGCAAATCATAGCGGGAAGCTTCGGGGGACGCGGATTCGGTGGATCGCAGATCGTATGGCCACTGTGATGTATGTGCCTTGAATCCACGCGGTTCATCTGTTTTCAGAACTCATTTTAAAATATGATCCCAAAAATAAAGCAAATTCTAAACTCACGTGGACCACACTACGTGAATCAGTGGTAATTGAATGCCTACCGTTAAAAACTTCCTGGGGTCACCCGAATGTTGATTTTCCATCAAATCTGTTGATAAGGCCAGGCATACTTGGATGAAGGGACCACACGGTTATCAGCTTGATCCAAAACTTTTTTTGGCCTAAGTTTTCTATGGCAGAAGGTGGGTATTACATCACCACTATTTTCTGTTCCGCGGTCAACTTAGCATTTGGACATGTGGTACCGTATTTTTATTTTTTATTAATCAATTGGGTCGGATGAGTCTTATAATAAGGAAAATATATAACATGCTAAATATTTTAAAAAGTACTCGGGCCCTGTTTGGCCAGGCAGATCCGAGGGATGGGATCAGCAATATCCTTGGATAGGCATGATGAGCCAAACAGGTCCGGTGAACTTGTCCCAGGATATAATCCATCCCATGGATCTTAAGACAATCCACTGGCATCACCATCATTACCTTAAAATTGATCCTATCCCTTGGTTGAATGGATTGGAATGTAAAATCCCGGGATATGGGGGGCGTGCCAAACAGTCCCAGTGAACTTGTCCCGGGATATAAGCAATCCCATGGTTCTTAAGACAATCCACTGGCGCCACCATCATTACCTTAAAATTGATCCCATCCCTCCTAATACCATGGGATCTGCCCGGCCAAACAGGCCCTTAGAGTACTTTTTACATAATCATAGTTGATGGAATAATAAGTCCGGCAGCAACCGTCGAGAGTCGTCTAAAAGTGAACCAAGCACTCAAAATAATGTTAAGAAGTGAAAAGCAGTTGAGCAAAAGAGAGATGGTTAGATGGATACATATTAAGAAAGGAATGAATGATTTGAATGGCTGACGTGGTGACCCTTCAACTACCATAACCATTAGATTAAAGGAGAGAAACGCACGAGGAATAACTGTAGGAGATATTTATAAATAACAGAAGAAATCAACAATACAAGGTATCTCACACCAATCAAACCAAATTAAAAATTTCAATTTACTTTATCTCAATCTATCTTAGGAGTAGCGATAATCCAGTAAAAGTAATTCAAGCCTAAGCTCATACACTGGACTTAATTCTTATCCAATATCAAACATTTCTTTCAAAAGATGTATTCTTGTAGTCGCTTTTAGTAATCGATTGAGAGATTTTCTTTTTGTCCGATTGCATTGGTATACTAAATAGGCTTTTCTTGTGAAAGGCAAATCGTAACGCACTTTTGGAGGAAGAATCCCACCATTTGATTATCGCCTGATCATTAAAAATTCTGCAAGTGGCTGAGTAGGTGATAAAAATTCACACGTTGTGTAATGGGATTACCACAGTTGTGTTGTAAAAGTTATGCGTGGATATGGAATAAAGGCTATGTCTTAGATAGGGATGATTATGAGCAATTAAAATTTTCATCTTTTAAACAACAATTGTCTACTTAAGTTAATATGCAACTTAAGCTAAGAAAAGTAATTAACTCTAAGGCTTCCAAACTAATAAAAGGTCTAATCGCATATACTACAAATGATATTTCAATTAAGCAATTAGTTTATAAATATGATAGTGTATATGTATGTGTGGGACGTGCTAACTATTAACTCATAACATTATCTAATCATGCATATAATTAAACATTCACCACATAAGCATAATTAAACAAGTGGTCAGATACAATCTCAAACATAAGAACTTATAGTGGTTCAGTTTCTATACTTCAGTCTTAGTGAACACACTCAATGCATAAGTGTATCTGATTTTACTATCAAAGGTTTCAAATTAGGTGCACATCTAACCTTTGTGATCCTACATGAGGACCGCCTCCCGTAAGAGACTTTATGTGATTTTCCATAGGCTCATCATGGACCTCAATCCTATAAAAGAACTTACATATGTACACTCCAGTCGGAGGCACCGACAAGAAACTTTTTTTTTTCTATTGGCTAACCAACAACCTCGGTCTTAATCTAAGGACTAACGTTTACTCCTATTGAAAGTTCCCACGAAGACTAACACGTACGCACCCATGTCGCACTGGCTTACACAAGGACTTGATTTAGGCCTTATACAAAAGTCAAGGTCCTATACAAGAACCTGGATTTAGACCCTACACAAGAGCTAAGGTCGTACATAAGAACTTAGTCAAGTTTGGGTCACGAACCCTTACCATCAATCCTATATAAGGAATGCTAGTATACATACTCTTACAATTGGCAACTTGTCAGATTAAGCCCCTTTTATAGTACCACCTCGAGTTGTTTGATCGATGATGTTGATGCTTTACCAACGCTTTAGCTTGAAGATTAACCACCATGGATGTGATGATCCTTTGAGGTGACCAAGGTGATGAGAGGTTAGTTGAATCTCTTACAACTAATGAGAAATTATATTTCCTAGGGGATTCACGTAGATGGGTCTTATAGATGATTTAGACAATGGTATGCCTATAAAGGTTGAGTCAAATCTCTAAAAAATGGAAGAGTTCAAGTACATCTTCAAAGTGGAGGTTGGAATCCCCATTAGAGTATTAATCTCAAAGAATATGAATTAGAACTCATTGGTTTAGGGGCTTGAGATGAGAGGTATATTAATGGAATCACTTAAGCTTATATTGCACCAAAAGCTCATTTGTATGCCCAAGAACCGAATGCCCCTTATAAGAAGTTCGAGTTCCAACGGTAAAAAATCGGGTAGATAATGGCTCTTTCAAAGGGATCAAGCAGGGCTTCGATGGATCGAGTAGTGCTTTGATGATATTCAAAAAATTAGATTTTCAGCTGAATTGTTGTTGGATAGTTTATACACTGTTATCCAATGCCAACGAATGACCTTTCATAACATTAAGGATATCTATCGATGTCATCGAAGGTTCTTCGATTCTATCAAGAAACTTAAATAATTTGCTAGACATATTTGAGTTACATACTTGATTCCTTCGAGTGGTCTTCGATCGAGGACTGCTTGATGAGATCGAGGACTGCTCGAACACTCAAAATCTGCTATTTTGGGTATATGATTTTATAACGGCTTTACACCTCTTCCGGCCTTACTTATCATTTTCTTATTAGGTTTCTAAGGCTAAAGGGTGATCAACAAAGTTTACCTATTAAGCCAAGATCATTTATAGGTTCAAGGGTTATTTTTGGTTAAGGGTTAAGGTCACTAAGGCACATCATTTATATGTTCTTTAATCCTTAATGCTCTTATTCTCATGTGTCTTTGGTCTTCAACTTCTAGATATTCAACTAATTACATGACACAATGACTCACGTGATTGACAAACAAGATGCACGAATCAATGTACCAAAAATTTCCCCCTTCGTCAATTACGTGAAAAAAACATAACCTATACCATGTCATAATCCATACCAATGATATACCAAAATAACTCAAAACATTACATGTCAAATATAAGTGATTTACAACTCAATTCACTCAAACATATAGCACTTTTAGTGCTCCCACATAATTACTTCTCCTATTTCATTAATTCCCATAATAACAAATAAATACTGCAAATAGATTTCATTGTTTTGGTGAAACTTGATCCTTTTTCCTATTTTTGTTAGTATTTGACAAAAAGTTAATTTCAATAAATATACCAATAGAAACAAAGTATGAAACTACTTTATAAGTCATAGATTTACCAATTATGATGCATATACTAACAAGGGTTTAAAGAGTACATATAATCATTATAAGCATGAAACATGCTAATTATGGTCATTCAAAAGATATGCTAATTTAAAGTGATAATTGATTGCTTGCATCCAAGTACAGAAGTTCGTAAGTAGTATCTCGTGAATATAGGGTTGATCCCACAGGGAGATGAATTACGAGAAGGAAAAAATCAAATGTAAAACAAACTAAGTAATAAAAGCTAAATTGATGATTTGATTTTGAGAGTTTTGAATGGATGTAATTCAATAAAATTAAAACAGCACCCAAACTTCAAAGTTCCACACATAGGTTAATGTTCCAAAATCATGATGACTTAGATGACACAACTAGGATCCGATCACTATGGTTGGCCTAATCAGAAAATAAAATAATTTAAACATTTTAAATAAATGATATAAAAGATAAGAAAATCATGGATTTGCACCATTGATATATATTATCAAGCGCCAGTGATTTTAAGAATTTAATATCAAGGAGATAATGAATATCAAAGAAATATAGCAGGTTGAAAACCTCTCCTATTTAGGAAATCTAATTGATCCAGGGTAAGCTTATCCATCAATGTGGATCTCATATGTATGATGGAAACATATAGATCTCACAAGAGGATAAAAAACTAAACCTAAACAATACATAACATGCATATGCCATTCTTCTTATCATTAAAATAATCAATCATCATAACTATGAAAGCATTAAACTAATGTGCTTCCCTTCTAGATTGGGATAGAAGAAACTTTGAAAAACATAACTAGAATAGAGAAAGAAAGCAATAAGAAAGAATAAATATCTAAAAGCTTGTAAAGAAAAATAAATTAAAATTATAAAACTCTCTAAAAACCCTAAATATTATTTTTGAATGCCCTATGAAGCCCTATTTATAAGTGGAGAACTCCAACTTTCGCTCCAAGTTGAAAAACTCTAGAAACTGCCTCAAATTTACACAGTGCTAAAATAAACTTCTCGCTGCGCAGTTTCCCAAAATAGACTTCAGAGTTTCAGAACACATTTTTTCATGATGATTTTAAGATTCTTCACTTCAAATATTTGATTCTCTTCATTCCTCACTTAGTTTTCTTGGATATTTGACATGTAAATTTTTCAATCTTGGTCTCCTAAGATCTATCCCTTGCTTTGGTGATTCTTGAGCATTAAATTCATGCTTTTAACACCATTTTCAATTTAAGCTCTTAAATTCACACTACAACAAAAACATGAGTAAAATAGAACATTAAGCTGATTCATGTTCATAAAACCAAGATATAAATGTTGAAATTATGCATTATTTAAGTCTCAATACACCCCCAACCAGCATTTTGCTAGTCATGAGCAAAATAAGCGAAAAAAAATGAAAATAAGAATAAAAACTAATTCTAGAAACAAAATTAAAACGAAAAAATTCTAACTACACCACTTTCGCAAGTAATCTCGATTGTGTTTAGCATATACAACAAGCCTTTAAACCCCTAAGTTTTCCCTAGTGGATGAGTTATAGTCTCGTAAGGGTTTCCAGAAATGTTACCCATAAACATTGAAAATATGAAAAATATTTCAACACTCAGAAATTTATACAATTATGCCTTCATTCATCATATGAATTCCAAAACAAAACAATACTTACCCTAAGTCTGAAGTTAGTTAGAATCTTAATTTCCTAATCTATTACATTCTTGAGTTCAGAGACTTAATCAAAATTTAAAATAATTATGATCCAATATACTTAGGTGCTTAATGACACTAGTTTAACTTTGAAAAATATACATGTTCCCCATCCTAACTCTTTTCAATCACCTAAGAATATGAGCTCTCTAGTTATCTCATTTCCTTCATGCCATTCCTTCTTTTATCATCATATCCTCATTATTATAGACCACTCTTAGATGAAGATTCCCACCGGGTTTACTTCATAACTGTAATGCCCCAAACTCAGAAACCGGTCTCACAAAATTCTCGATCGCCGAATCCGGCACCGACAGCCTCCGTAGTACCCCATTCTCGGCTCCCGGCACCCATATACCAGGTTCCGATCCTGGAATGCTACAAGGAGGATTCTAATAGCATAACCCACGAACAATAACCACAAGAACACCATCACAAAATTCACTATGATAAAAAACTTTAAGTACAATGCGTAGGAAAGGAAAATACAAAATAGTGACAATAACAAAATTCCAGAAGCTCGACTGCACTCTCCAATGGTGGCGAGACTAAGGCTGCATCCTGGCGTCACCTGCACGCATCAATCGTGCATAAGCTTATAGAAATCTTAGAGGACGGTGTAAGTGTGTGCACAATACGAGCGTGCTCAGAATACAAGGTTAGAGTAATGCGGAATCATGCTGATGAATACGTGAATGCAATCAACCGTACCAAGGCTATACAGTGCAAGATATGAATGCGATCGGCCATATCTAGACCATGTGATGCGAGATGCAACTCAAGCATGCCAATTCTCATCATATAGTACAGTTCTCATTTTGGATAATCACCGGAGTCTAGTACACTCTACGCCAGCTTGCCGTCCCTATCCAAATGCACAACTGGGAGAGCAGAAGAGACCTCACTATCCGCCTGCTAATATCGGGCTCGGCTCGTCGAAAGCGGACCGATTCCTCAAGCTGGTCAAACTCAACCTAGAAGTTACCCCCTCACTTAGGCGAGTAAGGTCACACTCCTTTCCAACCGACTATGACACAGTGGGAGACGTGACCTACTGGTATACGGCTATCGCGCACTCGTGTATCCACTCGGTCTCGACATTGGAGTCATCCTCTGGTGCCATCGGGTTTAGAGATTTTCACCCAGGGACATCTATGGCACCCGTATGCTAGAACTAAACATTTCTGGTATCCAATCCAGCCACTCACGATGCATCTATGGAGGCCATGGCCCTGATGTCGATAGGGCATACAATAATCACAATCATACAAATGCAAGTGCATGAGTCACACTACCAGTCATGCAACAGTCCTACGTGTACCACGCACTCATGTAGGGAAACTCCGCCTACTAGGGAGCCCATAAATAGTTCGCCCGAAGGCATATGCTATGATCAATCACTTCTCATATCAGTCATACATATGATGCGTATGATAATGAATCATGAATCTATACTAAACATGTATATAGAGATGGGCTCTGCGTATAACTGAGATGGGCCTAGACGGCCTACTTACTACAAGTATGGGCCTATTAGTGGGCCTTAGGGAGTGTTACAATGTGGACATTTAACCAACATTGTACCTACAATGTCGACGTCTAACCATCATTGTTCCCAAGGCATTCCTTACTATAAATATCGTTATATGTCATGGAGGGATCACGCATTGTAATGGACCTAGTTGCACTCAATTGGGCCTTAAGTACATCAATTGGGCCGTATCATATGGCCCTTACATTCATCAAATGGATCACCTTAATGAGCCTCACCAATGGGCCTCAGGTCCTTTGCAATGGGTTATAACCCATGGGCCTTAGAATTCATTAAAATAAGCCCAATCACATGAGTTTTATGTACATCAAATGGGCCTAATCACATAGGCCTTATATATACCAAGGTGGGCCTTAACAATGGGCCACAAATACATCAAATGGGCCTACACACATGGGCCCATATATAACAAAGTGGGTCTTAGCGGGCGAGCCACAAATACATTAAGATGGGCCTCAACAATGGCCTTAAAATGATCTCAAAATGGTTGGACGGTTTGGATGAAACTCATGCATCATCGTAGACTCCCATGTGGGCCCACTATAACATTTATTTTCCATCCAATCCTGGGCCCACCGAAATGCTTATTTGCCACCCAACCTGTTGTTAAGGCCGTGTGGCAAGGGGCCCACCAAAATGTTTATTTTACATCCCACCTGTTGATAAGGCCATGTAGCAAGGGGCCCACCAAAATGTTTATTTTCCATTCAAACCTACTGATAAGGTCATATAGACCCATGGCCCACCGTAATGTATATTTTCTACCCAACCTGGGCCCACTATACTATTTATTTGCATCCAAACTGTTCATTAAATCACATGACCTAGGGCCCACTGTAATGTTTATTGTCATCCAAACCTGTTCATAACGTCACGTGGCCAGGGGCCCACGTGATGGATGGCGTGGACACAATACATACATCTGAGTGGGGGCCACCGTCCACTGCCGTGGACGGACGGCGTGAGTGAAACACTTGCATCACAGTGGGTGTCACCACCCACATCACAGTGGGTGTCACCACCCACTGTTGTGGACGGTGTGGTAAGCCACACATACCATAGTGGGTCCCATGTAGGGCCCATCAAAGTGTTTATTTGCAATCCAACCCGTCCATTATGTGTGTCCCACCTGTTTGAGGGTTCACACCAAGTTTCATCCACATTCAAAATTCAGGTAGGCCCCACCAAGTGTTTTTATATGATTTAGGCATGTCTTCACATGATTTGGATGGTATGGCCCACCTGAGTTCTGTTTGTGGATGATTTTTAGAGTCAACGCACCATTCAAGGGGGCTTATTAAATGAACGGTATAGATGTAAAACATACATCATGGTGGAGTGTACAAGTGGGCCAATGCGGCTACCCTTTTTAACGTGGACGTCTCTGGACGTCATGGCACAAAGTTATGCCAATTTTTTTTTTATTTTTTTATTTATCCTATGTAAGACCCGTATCTTGGTCCGTACCTTTCCGTAGACTTCCGCGGTCTTACCGGTCGAATTTCGACAACCTTCGACCCTTAACCGATATCGATGCACGACCCTGATTCATATGCCGACAACCTGAGTCGACTCAACCCTAGACCAATACCATAGTGATTGTACCATCGTTGCGGTTCCAATGCCGCGACTCGCGCGCCGAGGTGATACCCTAGTCAAGAGATGTGGGCCAACGTTCGGTGTGAGAAAACGCCGCGCGTTGCGAAACCCAAGGGAATCTCTACGATGTGTCACATCAATCACATCAATCCCATTAATCAATCAATCCATCAAGCCATCACATGTCAAGTACACATCACTTTCATCCCTTTTCCCAAGCAACCATAAAAGTCTCCCAAACCCATACCTCTCTTACACAAAAAGCCACAAAAGTCAAGCTTTTCTTACACCTCCCATACCTCTCTTACACAAAAGCCTCAAAAGTCAAGCTTTTCTTACACAACCATCACTCACCACATCCATCCATCACTCTCTTTCTCTCCCTTTACAACTCTCTCTCTTTCTCTCTTTCTCATTTCAAAATCTCCAAGCAAAAGAGCTCCATACTTGTGGAGTTTTCCAAACTCTCCTAAGCTCCAAGTGGCCCACCTTCCTACCCCATCATCTCCCATCTCAACCCTCTATTCCTCATCTCATCCATTGAAGTTGAAGCTAAGGTGCCAAGGAACCCCTAGGAGCAAGAAGATCGAACGGTGGGTGCTAAATCATACTAGTTTTTCTTATTTTTATGATAGGCCAAGTGAGGCCCACCGATCAATGGTGTGGATCTCACTTGGGACCCTAAGTTGTGGCCGATGGACCACTTAGATCATCATGATCATTCCATGGTGGGGCCATTCTCCATGGACCCCATCATGATGTTTATTTTCTTTTCAAAGGTCATCTAAACCGTCCATGTTGGTGGGGAAAGGATCTCCACTGTTGATTTTAGATTTCGGTGGTCCCTCATGCTTTAAGGCCCACTTGATGTATGATTCATTGTAAGAGAGGGCCCATAGTGTCGGGGTCCCTCCATCACAAGCGTGTCCCACCCTCCATGTCTCTCTCTCTCTTTTATTTCTTTTCATTTTATTTTATTTTATTTTATTTTATTTTTATGTGATAAGGTTGTGTGGCCCACTTGATGGACCCCACCTTGAGATTTATTTTGTCCAAGTTTTATTCAAGTGGGGCCCACCTTATATATTGTACCCACGTCAAACATCAGTGGTGGTCCACTTCATCAGGGCCCACCACAATTCATTTTTTAAGATAACCACACCGTCCAGCGTCTGGGACGCTGGACGTCCCTATATAAAAAAAAAAAGAAGAGAAAAAGAGAAGCTTTTGGGGTGGTCCCCTTGTGTAGGCTCCACCTTGATGTATATTCCCTATCCAAGCCGTCCATCCTCTTACCCATCCCGTTTTAGGCGTTGAGCCAAGTGATGGGGCTAGTTAGAAGGTCTGGTGGGCCACAACATTAGAAAGTTACACCCTTACCATTCAAGATCATTATCTTGTTTTATTTTACTTTCCAAACATCAAAAAAATTCAAACTCTAGACTCTTTGGGCTCGTCTTGGGCCAGGGGAACTAATGGGCAGAGTGGATTTAGGCGATGTGGACCCCACCTTTGAAAATCCTCAAAACTAAGGATTTTTCAAAAAAATAAGGGAAGAAGGAAAGAAGCAGCATGCTGCTGCGTCAGAGCCGCTGTAGGCGCTGCCTGCAGCGCGTCACGCGGGCGGACGACGTTCGTGCATGCCACCCACGGCTACTGCCGTGGGCCCCACCATGATGTATATGTTAAGATTCACACCGTTCATGAGGTGGGTCCCCTCCTCAGGTGGGCCCCCTCCAAATTTCGGCTCGATCCAGAACTCAGGCGGCCCACACCACAGGAAACAGTGGAGTTGAATATCTACCATTGAAATCTTTTTCGGGGCCCACAGAAGTTTTGAAACAAGTTGAAATTTGTATTTCTCCTTCAACCAGGTCTGTTTGACCTTATCAATGGGTTGGATGCCAAATAAATATTACAGTGGGCCCCACATGGGACCCACGATGATGCAAGTGCCTTTAAGTCCACTGTCCAGTGGACGGTGGCACCCACCGTTGTGTATCTGCACTCCCACCGTCCAGCGGACGGTGGGGCCCTTGAATGTATGTGTGGTCCTTACTGTCCAGCGACAGTGGGACCCACCATGATGCACGTGATGCATCTATACCGTCCATCCACGTGGTGGGATCATTTTAAGGCCTAAGCTTTTGGTTGGGTGGGCCACTCACATATGGGTTAGGCCCATTTGATTTATGAAAGGGCCTATGGGTTAGGCCCATTTGCTTTATTTAAGGCCTATGGGCTAGGCCCATTTGGATTGTAAAAGGCCTATGGGTTAGACCCACTTGAAATACATAAGGCCTATGGGTTTAGGCCACTTGTTATGTCCCAAGTCCATAGGACTAGGCCCTTTTGATGTATTCCAAGGCCCATGAAATTGGACCCATTTGACGAAATTTTAAAAGCCCATGGAAGTAGGCCCATTTGATATATGAAAGGCCTAGGGGTTGAGGCCCACTTTGATATGCATGCAAGGCCTAAGGGTTAGGGCCCATTTGGTATACATATGGGGTTCAATTGTTGTGGCCCATTCGTTACCTTTAAGACCCATGAGTTAAGCTCATTTGATGCATTCCAAGGCCCACGGGTTTTAACCCATTGCAATGCACATAAGACCCATTGGTGTGACCCATTTATGTGGCCCATCTGATGAATAAAAGGCCCATAAGATATGGCCCATTTGATATATATGTAAGGCCAAATGGGATGAACCTACGGTCCATTGCAATGTGTAATTCCCATACAGACTAAGTAGCGATGTCTACAAAGTTTGTGCCTTGGGAGCAATGTTGGTTTGACGTCCACATTGCGAGTGTAATGTTGGTTGGATGTCCACATTACGACTCTCCTTAGGGCCCATTGTTGGGCCGTACTTACTGTGTATAGGCCGTCTAGACCCATCTGCGTCGTAAGAATGGTTCATCACTCGTTTACATGTTTAGTATGGTTTCATGACTCATGATCATACGCATCATATGAATGCTTGATATGAGGATTGACTGATCATAGCATATGCCTTCGGACAGGTTGTTTATGGGCTCCTGGTTAGGCGGTGTTGCCCTACATGAGCGCACGATATGCGCAGGATTTGTTGCATGACTGGACAGTGTGAATCATGTATTTCGCATTCGTGTGACATGGTTATTGTACGCCCTAGCGACATCAGGGCCGTAGCCTCCACAGACGCATCGTGGTTGGCAGGATTGGATACTAAAAATCTTGTTCTACATGGGGTGCTATTGATATCCCTGGGTGAAAGTCCCTAAACCCTCATGGTACCAAGAGGTTGCTCCAACGTCTAGACCGAGTGGGTAGATGAGCGCTGAGTGCCGAATACCAGTTGGCTGTGCTCTCCACTGTGTCGTGGTAGGTTGGAAGAAGGTGCGGCCTTACTCGCCCGAGAGTAGGGGGCAATGCTAGGCTGAGTCTGACCAGCTCGAGGAATGGGTCCGCTATCGATGAGTCGCGCCCGATATTGGCAGATGGATAGTGTGGTCTCTTCCACTTACCTTATTGGGTGCGATGTGGGGGCGATCTGGTTTAGAGTGTACTAGACCCCAGTGATATCCCATATTTTGAGCTGTATTGATGTGTGGACATAGATGAGGATCTGTATGCTTGAGTTGCATTGCACATCACATGGCCTTGGGATGACCGATACCATTCATGTCTTGCATCGCATAAGCCTTGGTATGGCTCATGATATTATAGATCCATCTGCATATTCCACTTTACTCCGACATTGCATGTTCATATTACTACCTTGCGCACACACTTTCACCACCCTCTAAGCTTTATATAAGCTTATGCACGACCGTTGCGTGCAGGTGACGTTGGTTCGTAGCAGCGCTGAGGTAGGAGCACGTTGTAAATTATTTTGGAGTTTTTGTTCTTTACCATTGTATTTCCCTTTATGCTCATTGTACTTGTAAAGTTTTTGATCATAGTGAAAATGTAATAGAGTTCTTGGTTGTTGTTTGTGGGTTATGTCTTTAGTTATGCTTATTACGAATCAAACTAACATTGAAAATCCTCCTCGTAGCATCCCAGGATCGGAACCTGACGAATGGGAGGTAGGAGCCGAGAATGGGGTTTTACGGAGGCTGTCGGCGTCGGATTCGGCGATCGAAAATTTTGTGAGCCCGGTTTTCGAGTTTGGGGCGTGACAGAAGTTGGTATCAGAGCATAACTTGGGAATAATTGAGAACAACATTACATGTCTGCTATGAGTGTAGAATGGCTAAGTTCTGAAGTTCAGATAACTTATCAACCTTCCGTTACAGACCATTAACGTGCGTACCTTCGAGAGTTTTAAAGTTGATAGGCGCCTTCACTCTTTCTTATAGGACATGGCGCCTAGGAGGGTTACCCGATTGACTCCTGCACCACCACCTAAGGATTCCGCTTCACCACCTGAGGCTCCAGCTTTACCACCTGCATCTCTCGTTCCACCCTCAGAGATCCCTTCTCCCTTCCCTGAGGATGACATTCCTCCACCTGAGGCTGATGCGGAGCCGACTGTGACTTTGAGTGCCTCTCAGTTACAGCAGATGTTACAGGCTGTGACATCCGCACTCCAGGGACAGGGTAGGCGCCCAGTTGTTTCACCAGCTCAGGCAGAGCAGGAGCGCGCGAGCGCCTTACTTCGTGAGTTCAGACGGCTTGATCTCCCACGTTTCCATGGCGAGCCAGATCCGACTGCAGCAGAGAGATGGCGCTCTGATGTGGAGAAGATTTTTGATACCATGTCATGTACGACCGACCAGTGCGTCCGGTTAGCAGTATTTCTCTTTCAGGGTGAGGCCGAGCATTGGTGGACCTCTGTTACCCGTGTTGCCGGACCTAAGTATGTCTGGACATGGGAGGACTTTGTTGATCAATTCAATGAGCAGTACTTTCCCGACCATATCTGTCGTCAGCGAGCTTTAGAGTTCGAGACTCTGGTGCAGGAAGACATGACTGTGGCACAGTACGCGGCCCGTTTTGTGGCACTATCGCGTTTTGCACCGTATATGGTTGATGACGAGGGGCGGAAGGCCCGTCGTTTCGAGCACGGCTTACGTTACGGCCTTTGAGGTCGTGTTATTAGGCATGAGCTCCGTACTTTCCAGGTAGTGGTGCGGAGAGCTCAGATTTATGAGGCTGAGTGGGCCGGTTCTCAGTCTGATCGCGGTGAGAGGAGAGACTGAAAGAGGCAGGCTTCTTCCAGTGATTCCCAGCAGCGTTGACCACAGCAGCAGAGGCGTACAGGTCGCCCAGCCTTCCGTGCACCATCAGCACCAGCAGCACCTCCACCACCACCTCAGAGGCAGTTCACCGGCACTTGCTTCAGGTGTGGTGCGACGGGACACCGTTCATGGGAGTGTCCTAGCCCCCAAGAGCAGCAGAGAGGTCCACAGCAGCAGAGGACTCCCCTTCAGCCTCCACCACAGCAGCAGAGGCCCCCACAGCAACAGCGACAACAGCCTCCACCACCGAGGCCACCTCAGCAGCAGCATCAGCATCATTACCAGCCTCAGAGGCCACAGCAGTAGAGGTAGCAGTTATGACCACCTCAGTGACCCCATCAGCAGCAGCAGCACATTCAGAGGGGACAGACACCTCCCTAGTCAGCTCAGGCTAGATTCTATGCGGCTCAGCAGGATCCGCAGTCATCCGGAGGAGTCGTTAAGGGTATACTTCCAGTTTCTGCATGCATTGCACGAGTGCTGTTTGATTCTGGTGCATCACACTCTTTTGTGGCCGAGAGCTTCTGTCGATCGACTAGCTTACCGTTGGAGTCTGCTGGTGAGAGCCTATCAGTATCGACTCCCTTGGGGAGGACTGCACTGTTGGGACGATTTTGCTCGTCTTGCCCCATTCTGGTTGGGGATACCTTCCTACCTGCTGATTTGTTTATTTTGCCGATGTCTGAGTTCGACGTCATCCTGGGCATGGATTGGCTCGCTGAGTATTATGCCATTTTGGACTGCGCCGCGAGGACAGTCACGTTCTGTATACCCGGCGTGCCACAGTTCCAGTTCGTTGCAGAGTCCAGAGGAGAGCGGTTGTCTTGTTTGATGTCTTGCGCCATAGAGGAGCCTGTTGCCGCTTGCATCGACCATTTGTCCGTGGTTTACGATTTTCCCGATGTGTTACAGGAGATTCCGGGATTACCGCCTTGTCGACTTACCGAGTTTCAGATTGATCTCGTGCCCGGTACCGCGCCTATTTCGAAGGCCCCATATCGTATGGCACCGTTAGAGTTACGGGAACTGCAGAAGCAGTTGAACGAGTTCTTTTCGAAGATTGACCTGCAGAAGCCGTTGGGGAGCGCCGGTACTCTTCGTGAAGAAGAAGGATGGCTCGTTGAGGCTCTGCGTTAACTACCGCGAGCTCAACAAAGTTACGATCAAGAATAAATACCCGCTCCCTAGGTTTGATGATTTGTTTGACCAGCTGCAGGGTGCACAGTTCTTTTCGAAGATTGACTTGCGTTTCGATTATCATCAGATTCGGGTCCGAGATGAGGACATTCCGAAGACGGCATTCAGGACGCGTTACGGTCATTTTGAGTTTCAGGTCATGTCCTTCGGACTGACCAATGCACCTGCGGTCTTCATGCAGCTGATGAACGAGGTCTTCCGCCCATATCTGGATCAGTTTGTTGTAGTCTTCATCGACGACATTCTGATCTACTCGAGGACCCATGAGGAGCATGAGCAGCATTTAGAGATTACTTTGCAGACCCTCCGCGCACACCAGCTGTATGCGAAGCTCGAGAAGTGCGAGTTCTGGCAGGAGGAGGTGAAGTTCCTCCGTCACGTGGTGACGAGGGAGGGTGTCACAGTGGACCCCTCGAA
This sequence comes from Magnolia kwangsiensis, assembly GCA_037074715.1. NCBI lineage: Eukaryota > Viridiplantae > Streptophyta > Magnoliopsida > Magnoliales > Magnoliaceae > Magnolia > Magnolia kwangsiensis. The sequence goes on along the minus strand of CM073582.1, from coordinate 69,983,433 downwards.
AGTCAAGGCAGTGCGTCAGTGGGGCCAGCCCATGACTGCGACAGAGATCCGTAGTTTCCTTGGCTTGGCGGGCTATTACCGACGTTTCATCGAGGATTTTTCTCGTATTGCAGCCCCGCTGACCAGGTTAACTCGGAAGGGCGCTGAGTTTATTTGGAGTGACGCCTGCGAGCGAGCATTTATGGAATTGAAGGACCGTATGACGTCCGCTCCTGTCCTCACTCTTCCCTCTGGGAGTGACGGTTTTATTGTATTCACCGATGCCTCGCATATTAGTTTGGGTGCTATCCTGATGCAGCAAGGGAGACCAGTGGCCTTTGCGTCTCGTTAGCTCAAGGTCCATGAGCTGAACTATCCTACGCATGACTTAAAGCTATGGGCCACCACTATGGGCCCCACATAATGCAAATCATACATCAAAAATGGGTCCCACCAACAAGTGGTCCCTAAAAAGAATTCAACGGTAGATCACCCACTTCTAAGCCTCCTCCTTACTCCCTTGGCCTCCAATGCTCCTTGCCTCCGCCTTGGACGGTGGATGATGGACCTTTGATGGTGTGGATGAGAGATGAGAGGTGTAGATGGAAGATGAGAAGGTGGGCCACAATTGGGATTTGGGAGAAGGAGCTTGGACGTGTGGATTTTTACTTGGGATTTTTTTTTTTTTGAGAATGAATGAGAGAGAGAGGGAGTGATGGGTGAAAAGGGGTGATGGAGTGATGTGATGTGATGGGTGATGGGTGGAGTGGTGTGTTGTAAGAAGGGATGGGTGGAGAGAGAGGTGAAGTGATGTGAGGGTTGACCTTGGGCTTACTTGTGTAAGAGAAAGGTATGAGTTGTTGTACTTGGGTATGGAGTGACTTGACTTGTACTTGACATGAGTGATTGATTGATTGATGGGACATCTCGTAGAGATTCCCTAGTAATTCGTAACGCGCGGTGTTTTCTTCGAATTGAACACAAACTGACATCTTTTAGCCTGGGTATCGGGTCGGTGTGCTAGTCACGACGTTAGAACCGCGGCGACGGCGCGGTCGCTAAGGTATAGGTTTCAATTTTAGCCGTCTTTGGCATACAGGTCTCAGCTTAAGATCGCGCGCAAACATAAGAAAGTGGTCGAGGATTGCCGAATTCGACCGGAAGGATCGCGGGAGTCGACGGAACAGTATGAACTAGGATACGGGTCTTACAGCTCTCCCCGCCTAATAAAAATTTCATCATCGAAATTTACACTACGATTGCAGCTAAACACACATCATAATAGGATAGGGAACTTAACATCATATATGATCAAAACACAACATATCATCAAATTCAAACACCTAAAAGATAGGGATAACGCTCATGAATCTCAAGCTCTAACTCTCAAGACGCATTATGGCAGCGTAGGGGTCAAGTCACGTGAATCATCGACGACTGCTCCTGATGACTGGGGGTCCTGCTGGACGCATAAAATCTGCCCCGAGCCTGTTGGGGAGGTGTAGGTCCCTTCTGAGGTCTCTGCTACTGCGGAGGAGGTCCCGGAGGCTGGTGCTGATGCTGCTGCTGAGGGGGCCTCGGTGGTGGGATCTGCTGTCGCTGCTGCTGTGGTGCTCTCGGCTGCTGTGGAGGCTGCTGTGGTGCTCTCAGCTGCTGCTGCCGAGGTAGGGGACACTCCCACCTACGGTGCCCTATCCCACCGCATCCATAACAGGTGTCAGAAAGGTGTCTTTGCGGTGGTGCCGCTGGGGGTACTAACGGTGCTACTGGTGCTCTGGCGGATGGGTGACTCCTATATCTCTATGGTCGTCGATGCTGCTGTAAGCTACTAGAGGGGGCCTGCCTCTTCTGGCCTCTCCTCTGATCATGGTCGGCTTGCGTGCCGGCCCACTTAGTCTCATAAATTTGAGCCCTTCGCACTACTGCCTAGAATGTCGGGAGCTCATGCCCAATGACACGACCTCGAAGGCCGTAACATCAGCCGTTCTCGAAACGGCGGGCCTTCTGCCCCTCATAGTCAACCATTGTAACACCCTGAAAATTGGGGGTCGTGTATAAACTCAACTCCCGAGTTCCAGACCGTCACTTATGCAACAAAAATGATTATGATTCAATGTTGTCTGAGTTAAAGCATTCACATGAGTAAAAGTATACCAAAACTGCAATTCATACTCCAGATCCAGTGATAAAAGCAAGCGGAAGATTAAAGAATATATATATCACTATATGGAAAACAAAGTAGATCTCGACTGTCTCCAAAGTATGAATACATCTCTGAGTCACATATACATGTAAATAAGCAAAATCAAAATGTTAAAAGTAGTCCCACTGAGAAGTTCCGCCAATCCAGGCCACCTAAGCAAAGCCGTCGTGGTACTGCATATATGAGAACTCATCCTGGTCCTCATCATAGTCCGGCTCTGCCTCTTGAATCGCCGCCTCACCTGCATCTAAGACAGGGTCTGGTGGGTGTTGCAAACACCATCCCGAAACATGGGAGTGAGTAGCTAACTTAGTGGAATAATAGAGCAAGGATTAACATGTTCTCAAATCAATCATGTGATAATAGTAAAGCAGTAAATCAAACAATCCTAATACTGTTGTTAATGCAATATGACATAACATGATGGATGCCCTCACCGACGATCTCCCTCATACGGCACCATCTTATGCCCGCGGCATGATTTCATCCCACAGTGCTCCACATCTTCCAGGCACATGCAATGTGATGGTGATATGATTATCGAGTTATTATTAGTCCATTCAAACAGCAGGATTGGGAAACTAAGGTACTTCCCTTATATCAATCCCAACACTGATCCTATCTAGGGTCGTCACTCCTAGTAATCTCATACGATGTATATTTTGTACGTAGCTGCAAGGGCTGCCAGGGCTGTTGCTCGCACTCGTTGCACCGCTCTCCCATCACCTTATCAATACAGGCCTACTGTACTCTCACTGCTACGGAAGGGTCGTCGCCTCCCGTAGACTCAGAATATGCTCACGGTCACTACAAAGGACTCATCACCTGATCAATGTAGGCCGACAGCAAGAATATAGTGTCCCATACCACCATAATCTGCTCACGATTCATAGGTGCTTACTGGTCACTACGGGGAGGTTTGTGGCCCCAGTGTAGGCCGACAGCTCGATTACGGTGTCCCATACCACCATGCCCGGCTCATGAGTCTTTGTGGATCAATGTACCATAGTTAACAGGGTTTATAACGGTAAGTTCAGTACCCTAGGTTCAAGCAGTTATGACTCATACATGGTGAACATACAATGGCCAATCGGGTTACTTGACGGGCTCGACTAGCACGAACACATCTCAAGTCGAACGACATGAAGTGCGTAAAACACCTCGTGTGGCCTAACCACTGCCGCCAACTCCAAAACACGGCTCGCGTTCATCGACGCGTCGTTCGTGGCAAAGATAAGCCAACCACGAATTTACTCAGTTGCCGACTGCCTGGACTAGGTATAGTCCCAAATAATTATGAATCCACATCAACAATCATGTAAGAGTATTGGAAATGAAATACAACAATGTAAGCATGTTAACACATGTTAAAACATACAACTTAAGTGAATCATCTAACACATGCCTTTCCTACATATAATGAAATTGCGCATATAGCCAACATGTAGGAAATCCTTTACATTAGCATATCATTTGAGAATTCAATCTCAAACTAATTCATAACACCATTTAATTCAATACATACTAATACAAACATTTATACAAACACTTAAACTACACACTTAAGTCTACATATAGTATGTCGACTCAAAGTGCGCATTTAAGCGAATCTCTTCGCCAAACTAATTATGCACGTATTCCTACTATCCTGATGCGACAAGAAGCCATGTCAATCACATCAGAAAATTATGGATGAAAACAGTATTCCCTACAAATGACTAAAATGCCCTAAATCTCAGATTCTTCGTCTGCTTACGAAACAGGAAACGGACGGCATGTTGTACATGTCAAACGGCATTGCCGGCGATAATCTACTATTAAATGACATTGAAAGCGTTGGAAACAGTCAATTAAAGCGTCTAAAATCCTCACATTTTCTCCTAGAAGCGTATCAATTCGAACGGAGCGTATACGCTTCGTCTACGGCGAATAAGCAACCTAATACACAAGATCCATAAGCTACTTCGCTATGGAAACGAGGGAACAACAAATCAGTAAGTACTTAGGGTATTTGCTTAACTAGAATCGCGACGAAATCACCAAGAAAGTGATTGAGGCATGTTGCTTAAGCACGTGCAACACGTGGCACAAGCAGCAGAAAATTCTCTTCCACTCTCTCTCACAATCTCTCACCTTTTCTCTCACACCAGCTAGGGTTTCTAACAAATTCGGATGGGTGAGAGAAGTGAGGGTTTAAGCCCCTTTTATAACCTAAAACTTGCCCGAAACAGGCTTGGGAACAATGTTTACTTGATACCTAACCAATTCGGGGTTGTTTCGGTCCAAAAAGGCATTTCTGGTGGTCCCCTGGCCGAACGCAATCGAACTTAAGTTCATGCATGTCGGATGTCGCTCACATCCCATTTTCAGACCAGTAGTGTTCGTAGATCGCACTTGGCGGTCCAGTTTCAGTTAAGTGGTCACCGCACGTAGATCAGGTCTGCAAGTCTCATGATATGAAATAGGAATTTTTCCTGATCCAAGGGTGTAATTTGGCTGAATTCTGACAGTCAGAACGCTTAATACTGACACGTCAAGTCGTGTGCCAGATTTGAATTTCAAATTCCAAATCTAACCCTATTCTCACTCTCTTCAGTCCAGGCTCAATGAAATAGCCTGTGAATGTAGGTTGGACTTGTTGTTCGAAATGATTGTCAAGTCCAGGTAGGCGGTTATAACGGTCTAAGATTGTAGGTATCGGACTTTCGACGCGCGGTCTAGATCCAATACAAAGTTTCAAAGAGGTCCAGAGAACAAACCGGTTTAGAGTTTGATCCGAGGTTTTAGAGTATTATAGCGTCATTGGTTCTACTCGCTTTGGGTCTTGTAGAACGTATTTAAAGTGATTAGGGACTATTTTTCAGCTACTCTAGCGTTGCGCTAGCTAACTTACACTTATTTTCTAAAGGAATTAATCCTACGTAATTTCTGGTCAAGGTAGTACTCGAGTCCAAGTATGGATTTTTTCAGGACGTTACAATCTACCCCCCTTAACAAAAAAATTCATCCTCGAAATTAGTACCTTTTCGTACTCCTCGAGAAGCTGTGGGTAGTTCTTTCTGATCTCGGCTTCTGTCTCCCAGGTAGCCTCTTCCTCAGAGTGATGCGTTCACAATACCTTCACAAGGGGAATCACCTTGCTACGCAGTACATGCTCCTTCCTATTTAGGATACGCGTTGGTCGCAGGATATATGTAACATCCTCTCTTAACTGCACCTGCTCCCATCTGATGATATGGGAAGGATCAGAAACGTATTTCTTCAGCATAGAAACAAGAAATACATTGTGAACGCTCGTGAGAGGCATGGGTAAAGACAAACGGTATGCCACTGCTCCCACACGATCGAGGATCTGGAATGAACTAATGAATCGTGGTGCCAGCTTCCCCTTCTTCCTGAACCGAAGGACTCCCTTCATAGGAAAAACTCGTAAAAATACATGATCCCCAACTGTGAACTCTAGCGGCTGCCATCTCGTATCGGCATAACTCTTCTGTCTGATCTGCGCTGTGAGAAGCCGACGTCTAATAATATCAATCTTCTCCAACGTCGCCTGCACTAACTCTGGGCCAATCAAGCTACCCTCACCGACCTCTGCCCAGCAATGCGGTGTGTGACATGGTCGCCCATACAACGCCTCGTAAGGTACCATACCGATACTCGCCTGAAAACTGTTGTTGTACGCGAACTCCGTATATGCAAGACAGTCATCCCAACTGTCCTTGAAGTCCAATGGGCAAGCTTGTAACATGTCCTCTAAGATCTGGTTCACCCGCTCTGTCTGTCCGTCTGTCTGTGGGTGGAAGGCAGTACTGAACTTTAACTTCACACTCATAGCCTCCTGAATACGAGTCCAGAAAATAGAAGTGAACCGCGTGTCTCTGTCCGACACGATCTCCAACAGAACTCCATGCAGACGCACGATCTCTCTGATATATAGTCTAGCCAGCTCGTCTGTAGAGTTCGTGACTCTGATCGTTAGGAAGTGCGCCGACTTTGTCAGACGGTCGACGATCACCCATATGAAATCATGTCCCTTCCTCGTCTTCGGCAGCCCTGAAATGAAATCCATGGAAATGAAGTCCCACTTCCACTCTACGATCGGCATAGGCTGAAGAAGTCCAGGTGGTCGGCGATGCTCTGCCTTCACCTGCTGGCAAGTGAGACAACGGGACACGAACTCTACTATGTGGGTCTTCATACCTTCCCACCAATAGGTCCTCTTCACGTCGCGATACATCTTCATACTGCCTGGATGCATCGCGAGTCTGGTACAATGCGCAGCCTCGAGAATCTCTCATCTCAAGTCAGGGATATCTGGGACGCATAGGCGGCCACGATAACGTAAGCCTCCATCCATGCCAACTCGCCACTCAGCGTCTGCATCATCATTGGCCTACTCTCGAAGCTCAGTCAGATGCGCATTATCCCTCTGTGCCTCGATGACCCGGTCATCGATCTGAGATCGCACCTGCACATGTGCGATAAACTCATACGGCTCCTCTACAGTGAGTTTCTGCTCAAAGTCTCGCAAAAACTCAACCATATCCCACTCAGCAACCATCAGCGGAGCAGCAAACTCTATCGCCTTCTTGCGGCTCAACGCGTCAGCCACAAGGTTCGCCTTCCCAGGATGGTAAGAGACTTCGAACTTGAAGTCCTTCAAAGTCTCCATCCATCGCCGCTGCCTCATATTTATGTCTCGCTGCGTGAATATGTACTTGAGGCTCTTGTGGTCGCAGAGCTCGAACTCCTCTCTATAGAGGTAATGTCTCCAGAGTCTCAGTGCGAATATAACGGCTGCCAATTCTAGGTCGTGTGTAGGGTAATTCTCCTCGTGCTTCCTTAATTGTCTCGAGGCATACGAAATTATCCTGTCCTTTTGCATAAGGACACAACCCAGACCAACGCTAGACACGTCAGTATATATAGTGTACCTAACCCCTTGCTCTGGCAATACTAGCACAGGGGCGGACGTAAGCCTATCCTTCAGCTCTTGAAAAGCTGACTCCGCCTTGTCATTCCAGGCGAACTTCACGTCCTTCGGTGTCAACTGAGATAAAGGTCTCGCGATCTTCAAAAAATTCTGAATGAAGCGTCGATAATAGCCAGCGAGACCCAAGAAACTCCTCACCTTAGTGACAGAACCAGGCTGCTCCCAGTCCTGAACTGCAGCTACCTTAGACAGGTCAACTGCCATGCCATCCTTGGACACCACGTGTCCTAGGAACTTCACTTTCTTCTTCCAGAAGTCGCACTTCTTGTACTGTGCGAACAACTGATGCTGTCTGAGTGTATCCAGGACCAAGCACAAGTGCTCCTCATGCTCCTCTCGATTCCTGGAGTATACCAAAATATCGCCAATGAACACAACGACGAATCGATAGAGGAAAGGCCGAAATACCCGGTTCATCAGATCCATGAACACGGCTGGCGCGTTCGTGAGACCGAACGACATCACAAGGAACTCGTAGTGGCCAAAGCTGGTCCTGAATGCTGTCTTCTGTATGTCCTCATCCCTGACGCGCAACTGATGATATCCTGACTGAAGATCAATCTTTAAGAAGTATTGCGCTCCTCTCAACTGATCAAACAAGTCATCGATCCTGGGTAAAGGGTACTTGTTCTTCACCATGATCTAGTTCAGCCTGCGATAATCAATACACAATCGCATCGAACCATCCTTCTTCCTCACAAACAGGACTGGTGCTCCCCAAGGAGACACACTAGGCCGTATAAGGCCAAGCTCCAACAGACCGTCAATCTGCGTCGTCAACTCCTCCATCTCACATGGAGCCATGCGATACGTCGGCAGTGAGACGGGCGTGGAACCAGACACCAGATCGATAGTGAAATCAATCTCTCGTCGAGGCGGCAAACCAGGGATCTTCCTGAACAGATCCCCAAAATCACAAACGACTGGCGTATGCTCAAGCATCTGGGAACTATCGTTCCGTAGTAAAGTAGCGTAGCTAAGTATGCGAAAGGAGAGATTTACCCATACTGGGATGAACATCACCAAGGGGCACATTCAAAAGTCGCGCTATCAACCGAACATCGATCGTAGCCATCCGGTTTCTACCAAAAGGAATCTTGAACTGCAATGGCTCCAGTGTAGGACTCTGGATACGAGCATAGAAGGCAAGAACGGTGCTCGCATTAGCACGAGAATGAGCTTCAAAGAGCGGACCCCAATGTGCAGCTTCAATGGGCTCGAATAACAGGAATTCGCCGAAGAGTCGCCCTTCCACGTTTGCCTCAAACAACACCTTACGGTCAGTATATTCACCGTGAGGCATCTCTACTAATATCACTCGCCCAAGTTGAGTATGGGGATCCAATTCCTGCTTTGTATGGAACTACTTATGTCGCTTCACGTGACCCTAGATGCGTTACGGACTCGATCGCGCGATCGATATTAATAGACTTCGCCTATTGGCGAATCTGCGATCCTATAAGTGTTTCTACACCCTTCTTGCACCCACCTAAGTCAAAGGAAGCGACAACGTACGTGGCGTGACCATAACCCAGGCCTGGTATAATCTCATTCATGCTCTGATACTAACTTGTAACACCCTGAAAATCGGGGGTCGTGTATAAACTCAACTCTCGAGTTCTAGACCGTCACTTATGCAACAAAAATGATTATGATTCAATGTTGTCTGAGTTAAAGAATTCACATGAGTAAAAGTATACCAAAACTGCAATTCGTACTCCAGATCCTGTGATAAAAGCAAGCGGAAGACTAAAGAATATATATATCACTGTATGGAAAAAAAAGTAGATCTCGACTGTCTCCAAAGTATGAATACATCTCTGAGTCTCATATACATGTAAATAAGCAAAATCAAAATGTCAAAAGTAGTCCCACTGAGAAGTCCCGCCAATCCAGGCCACCTAAGCAAAGCCGTCGTGGTACTGCATATATGAGAACTCATCCTGGTCCTCATCATAGTCCGGCTCTGCCTCCTAAATCGCCGCCTCACCTGCATCTAAGACAGGGTCTGGTAGGTGTTGCAAAAACTATCTCGAAACGTGGGAGTGAGTAGCTAACTCAGTGGAATAATAGAGCAAGGATTAACATATTCTCAAATCAATCATGTGATAATAGTAAAGCAGTAAATCAAACAATCCTAATACTGTTGTTAATGCAATATGACATGACATGATGGATGCCCTCACCGACGATCTCCCTCATACGGCACCATCTTATGCCCGCGGCATGATTTCATCCCACAGTGCTCCACATCTTCCAGGCACATGCAATGTGATGGTGATATGATTACCGAGTTATTATTAGCCCATTCAAATAGCAGGATTGGAAAACTAAGGTACTTCCCTTATATCAATCTCAATACTGATCCTGTCTAGAGTTGTCACTCATAGTAATCTCATACGATGTATATTTTGTAGGTCGCTGTAAGGGCTGCCAGGGCTGTTGCTCGCACTCATTGCACCGCTTCCCCATCACCTTATCAATACAGGCCTACTGTACTCTCACTGCTACGGAAGGGTCGTCGCCTCCCGTAGACTCAGAATACCCTCGCGGTCACTACAAAGGACTCGTCGCCTGATCAGTGTAGGCCGACAGCAAGAATATAGTGTCCCATACCACCATAATCTGATCACGATTCATAGGTGCTCACTGGTCACTACGGGGAGGTTTGTGGCCCCAGCGTAGGCTGACAGCTCGACCACGGTGTCCCATACCACCATGCCCGGCTCATGAGTCTTTGTAGATCAAGGTACCATAGTTAACAGGGTTTACAATGGTAAGTTTAGTACCCTAGGTTCAAGCAGTTATGACTCATACAGGGTGAACATACAATGGCCAGTCGGGTTACTTGAAGGGCTCGACTAGCACGAGCGCATCTCAAGTCGAACGACATGAAGTGCGTAAAACACCTCGTGTGGCCTAACCACTACCGCCAACTCCAAAACACGGCTCGCGTTCATCAACGTGTCGTTCGTGGCAAAGATAAGCCAACCACGAATTTACTCAGTTGCCGACTGCCTGGACTAGGTATAGTCCCAAACAATTATGAATCCACATCAGCAATCATGTAAGAGTATTAGAAATGAAATACAACAATGTGAGCATGTTAACACATGTTATAACATACAACTTAAGTGAATCATCTAACACATGCCTTTCCTACATATAATGAAATTATGCATATAGCCAACATGTAGGAAATCCTTTACATCAGCATATCATTTGAGAATTCAATCTCAAACTAATTGATAACACCATTTAATTCAATACATACTAATACAAACATTTATACAAACACTTAAACTCACACTTAAGTCTACATATAGTATGTCGACTCAAACTGCGCATTTAGACGAATCTCTTCGCCAAACTAATTATGCACGTATTCTTAATATCCTAATGCGACAAGAAGCCATGTCAATCACATTAGCAAATTATGGATGAAAACAGTATTCCCTACAAATGACTAAAATGCCCTAAATCTCAGATTCTTCGTCTGCTTACGAAACAGGAAACGGACGGCATGTTGTACATGTCAAACGGCATTGTCGTCGATAATCTACTATTAAATGATATTGAAAGCGTTGGAAACAGTCAATTAAAGTGTCTAAAATTCGCACATTTTCTCCTAGAAGCGTATCAATTCGAACGGAGCGTATACGCTTCGTCTACGGCGAATAGGCAACCTAATACACAAGATCCATAAGCTACTTCACTATGGAAACGAGGGAACAACAAATTAGCAAGTATTTAGGGTATTTGCTTACCTAGAATCGTGACGAAATCGCCGGGAAAGTGATTAAGGCGCGTTGCTTAAGCACGTGCAACACGTGGCACAAGCAGCAGGAAATTCTCTTCCACTCTCTCTCAGAATCTCTCACCTTTTCTCTCACACCAGCAGGGTTTCTAACAAATTTGGATGGGTGAGAGAAGTGAGGATTTAAGCCCCTTTTATAACCTAAAACTTGCCCGAAACAGGCTTGGAAACAATGTTTACTTGATACCTAACCAAATCGGGGCTGTTTCTGTCCAAAAAGGCATTTCTGGTGGTCCCCTGGCCGAACGCGATCGGACTTAAGTTCATGCATGTCGGATGTCGCTCACATCCCATTTTCAGACCAGTAGTGTTCGTAGATTGCACGTGGCGGTCCAGTTTCAGTTCAGCGGTCACCACACGTAGATCAGGTCTGCAAGTCTCATGATATGAAATAGGAATTTTTCCTGATCCAAGGATGTAATTTGGCTGAATTCTGACGGTCATAACGCTTAATACTAATGCATCAAGTAGTGTGCCAGATTTGAATTTCAAATTCCAAATCTAACCCTATTCTCACTCTCTTCAGTCCAGGCTCAATGAAATAGCCTGTGAATGTCGGTTGGACTTAATTTTTGAAATGATTGTCAAGTCCAGGTAGACGGTTATAACGGTCTAAGATTGTAGGTATCAGACTTTCGACACGCGGTCTAGATCCAATACAAAGTTTCAAAGAGGTCCAGAGAACAAACCGGTTTAGAGTTTGATTCGAGATTTTAGAGTATTATAGCGTCATTGGTTCTACTCTCTTTGGGTCTTATAGAACATATTTAAAGTGATCAGGGACTATTTCCCAGCTACTCTAGCGTTGCGCTAGCTAACTTACACTTATTTTCTAAAGGAATTAATCCTACGCAATTTCTGGTCTAGGTGGTACTCGAGTCCAAGTACGGATTTTTTTAGGGCGTTACAACCATATATGGCGCAAACCTCGATAGCCCCTCATCGTCAACCATATATGGCGCAAACCTCGATATTGTACTTGTAATGGTAACAGTAATGGATACTTAGGTATCCTTTATTCGGATTACTGACATGATTATTATAGTCATTACGTTCATGCTCTATAATAAAATTTTCTTTTTCCATCACTTTTTCTCTTCAATATTCTCTCTTTTAAGCATATATCAATGATACTAGTTCATTCAACCTTGTTTGAATCTTGTTTTTGTAGTTCACATATCATATTCCTCACTTAGTTAGGGTGTATTGTGAATTCAGTACATCAAATTACAATTCACTTTAAATTAGTGATTAGATAATCAAACTCAAGTCTATGATTTTCAGTTATCAGAATTCTGATTACTATCAACTTAAACTAAGTATTAACTTTGCATTTGGAATTCACATAATATCATGTTCACATTCTTGTATATAAACATATTATTTTGAAAATGTTGAAAAATTGTTTCCATAAAATTTAAAAATTAAATTTAAACTTAAAAAATAAACTGAAAAAAAAAACTCGCATGGATAACTATCCACACCCCCAACCTAAAATCTTCATTGTCCCCAATGTAATAATAATGTAATGCAAAGAACAATAAAAATAAAAGAAAGAGTGGATAATACCTACCATGAATAAATCACTTGCTAGGTGACACTAAAAAAATTGAATGTGATACAAATCTTATACAAATGCTCCGTCAGACTAGGAGCATCAATCTGAATATTCTGGCTCATGAAGAGGGACTGACTCCTCTCCCAAATGAAAGTTTTTCACATAAGGTTTCAATATCTGATCATTAACCTTGTACACATTGCCATTACGTAGATTCTCAATTTTAACAGCCCCATGAGTATAAACATTCTTCATAATGAAGGGGCCTTTCCATCTTGATCTTAACTTTTCTGGAAAGAACTGGAGATGAGAATTGTATAATAGGACCTTTTTCTAAGGTTCAAAATTTTTCTTCAGGATGTTTTTGTCATGAAAAGCTTTAGTCCTCTCTTTATAGATTTTAGAATTTTTATAGGAGTCTCTCCTCATCTCCTCTAATTCATTCAATTCTAATTTCCTTTGTCCACTTGCTTAATTTATATTAAAGTTTAATTTCTTTATTGTCCAATAGGCTCTATGTTCCAATTCCACAGGCAAGTGGCAAGCCTTCCCATACACCAATCTGTATGGGGACATTTCAATCCGGGTCTTATAAGCAGTCATATAAGCCCATTAAGTATCGGATAGTCTGCGGGACCATTCCTTCCTATCTGGCCTTATAGTTTTTTCTAAAATGTGTTTGATTTTTTGATTAGAAATCTTAGCTTACCCACTCATTTGTGGGTAGTATGGGGTGCTCACTTCATGCTTGATGCCATATTTCTTCATCAAAGCCTTAAATGTTCTATTGCAAAAGTGAGACTTACCATTACTAATGATGGCCTTTGTTGTTCCAAATCTATGAATAATATTTTTCTTGAGGAATCGTATAACTACTTTGTTGTCATTGGTCTTACTTGGAATTGTCTCAACCCACTTTGAAATATAATTCGCACCACAATATATAAAGAAATCTAAAAGAAGATGAAAATGAGCTCATAAAATTAATACCTCAACAATCAAATACCTCCAATGGTAAAATTGAGAATAAAGGTATCATGTTACGCCGGGACACTTCCTAACCTTTTACATCTATCACAAACAACATAGAAAGTATGAGTGTCTTTAAACATGGTGGGCCTGTAAAAACCACACTGTAGGATTTTTACAGTGGTTTTCTTAACAGAAAAATGGCCACCACATGCTTCCATGTGGCAAAAAAAAAAATAACACTCTAAACTTCATCCTGTGGGACATAACGTCTAAAAATATGATCAGTCCAATATTAATATAAATATGAGTCATTTCAGAAGAAGTTCCTAATATCGGTTTCAAAATGCTTCCTATCTTGTGACTTCCAATGATATGACATTTTTTTCATTACAAGATAGTTCAATATATTCACATATCAAGATAATTTGGAGATCACATATAATTATTCATTAGAGAAAGTGTCCTGGAAACGCATCTCCTCAGTGGAATCATCTAACAATAATCTGGAAAGGTGATCGGCCACTACATTTTCTACTCCTTTCTTATCTTTTATCTTTAAGCCAAATTCTTGGAGTAGGAGGATCCATCTCAAAAGTCTTGACTTTGCATCCTTCTTAGATAACAAATATTTTAAAGCCGAGTGGTCCGTGAAAATGACCACTTTGGATCCTAACGAGCATGACCTAAACTTATCCGAAGTAAAAATTACTGCTCTGAAGTAAAAACTAATGCTCTTTTTCAGTTGTTGAGTAGTTCACTTGGGTCGAGTTTAGAGTTCTACTCGCATAATGAATAACGTAGAGCCATATATCTTTCCTTTGGCCCAAAATAGCCCATATGACATAATCATTTGTATCGTACATTAGTTCAAAATGAAGTATCCAATCTGGTGAACGTATGATACGTGCAATGGTAAGGGATCATTTAATTTTATTAAAGGCACTTACACACTCATCTGTCCACTTAAATGAGGCATCCTTTTGGAGAAGATTAGTCAAGGGTCTAGTAATGGCACTAAAATCCTTGATGAATCTTCTATAGAAACTGGTGTGCCCTAGAAGTGATCTAATATCTCTAACAGTTTGAGGGATAAGTAGATTAACAATAATGTCAAATTTTGAGTGATCTACCTCGATTCCCTTTTTGGAGATAACATGGCTGAAAAAAAATTTCTTTTAAACCATGAAATGACATTTCTCCCAATTTTAGAGAAGGTGCTTCTCTTCACACCTAGATAAGACAAGAGATAAATTATTGAGGCATTCCTCAAAACTACTCCCAAATATAGAGAAGTCGTCTATGAAAATCTCAAGAAACTTTCCAACCATATTTGAAAAAATACTTAATATACACAATTGGAAACTTGCTGGGGTGTTACACAATCTAAATGGCATCTGTTGGAAAGCAAACGTGTTAAATGGACAAGTGAATGTGGTTTTCTCTTGGTCTTCCAGGGCTATCTCTATTTGATTATATCCGGAATATCCATCAAGAAAATTATAGAAGAATTGACCTGCTACCCTCTCTAAAACTTGATCAATGAATGGTAGAAGAAAATGGTCCTTTTTTTCTGACTTAGTTCAATTTTCTATAGTCAATGCAAACACGCCAACTTGTGGTGACACATGTTGGTATGAGTTCATTATTAGAATTCTACTGTAATGCCCTGAAAATCGGGGGTCGAATAGAAACTCAACTCCCGAGTTCCAAAACATCACTTATGCAACAAATATGCTTATGATTAAATGTTGTCTGAGCTAGTGCATTAACATGAGTGAGATTATACCAAAACAGTAATTCATACTCCAGATCTATCGATAAAATGCAAGAGGAAGACTAAAAGATGTATATCACTGTATACAAAACAAAATAATCTCGATCTGTCTCCAAAGTATGAATATATCTCTGAGTCACATATACATATATCAAACCAAAATCAAATGTCAAAGGATAATCCAACTATTAAAATCCCGTCGATCCAGGCCACCTATGTGAAGTCGTTAGAGAACTGCATGTACGAGAACTCGTCCTGATCCTCGTAGTAGTCCGGCTCCAATTCCTGAATCGCCTCGCTATCTGCATCTAAGACAGAGTTTGGTAGGTGTTGCAAACACCGTCCCGTAATGTGGGAGTGAGTGATTAATTCAGTGGAATCATAGAGCAAAGATTAGCATGTTATCAAATTAATCATGCGATAGTGGTAAGCAATCAAACATTTCTAAATACTGTAATTAATGCAAGGATGAGATGCAATAATGATGCGTTCCCTCACTTACGTACTCCTTCATGTGACACCATCTTACGTTTGCGGCATGCTTTCATCCCTTAGTGCTCCACATCTTCCAAGCACATGTATGATTTGTATGAGGGGCCCATAGTGGCGGGGTCCCTCTGCTACTCGGATCTTCGTCTCTCTCTCTCTCTCTCTCTCTCATTTTATTTTATTTTATTTTTCATTTTTCTTGTGTGATGGTTTACCTTGCTGGACGGTGCTGTGGACCTCACCTATGATGTATGTATTTTATCCACACCGCTGTCCATCTAGGGGTCCGCCTTGTTGCCCACAACAAGACTCACATGATGTATGTGTTGGGTCCACAACGTCCAGTAAATCTTGATGGTGAGGCCTTCTTGTGCATATGTTGAATCCAGGCCGTCCGTCTTGCCTGGACGTTGGATGGAAAACACAAAATTAGCTTGGTTAGTGGGGCCCTGGGCCACCACATGGACCCCACCTCAAGTATATGTTTCATATCCACACCGTCCAACCTTCTGGACGGTGGAAACCCACTGAATATATGTGTTTAAATCATGTCGTTCGTCCGTGGGATGGCCCACCACGTGACCCCACTTCACATATGTGGTGTACGCTCGCCGTCCAAGCAAGGAAGGTAGGTCCCACTCAGCATGCAGTTGCTGTTGCTACAGTGTTGTGTCAGCAAGGTCTGACATGAGATGTATGTTGTATCTCAACCGTCCGCCCTTTTTTTTTCTGGATGGGGCCACCCCTCATGTGTGGCACATGTGGGGGTGGGGCCCACGTTGTTGTTGCGTTATGCACCCTGGCCGTACGTGGCCACCATGATATACGTGTGAATCCACACCATTCTTCAAGGAAGGAAGCAGATTCAAATCTCAGGTGCAGCACTCCGTATGTGGGATTCCACCATGATTTGTGGGTTATAATCCACTCCATCCATCCGTGCAGGGCCCACCTTAGTGACATGTGTGGTCGCTGGATGTGGCCCACCTGGACGACGTGCCCCCTCCAGCACGTGGGGCCCACTAGATGATGTGTTGTATCCTCACCGTCCAATCCATGGACGGTGGGAGAGATTGGCTGGTGTACACCGACACCCAGATACATCACTGCTGTCTGACGTCAGCTACTTCCATGGGACCCAGTAGTTCATCCAAGCCGTCCATCTACATGGACTCCACACCAGCTATATAGCTGATGTACTGACGTCAGTAACTTATGAGGGCCCCATGTGAAGATGTATAATATCCAAATCGTCCATCTACGTGGACCCCACACACCACCCACACACCAACCAAATAGCTGTTGATGACATCAGTGGATGGGTGGGATCTGCCAGATGTATGTTCCATCCCAGCCGTCCATCCAGATCTACTGGGACGGTGGGCCCCTGGCCTATGCATTTTATCCAGTCGTCCAACTAGACGCCGGATGTCTCTGTCTGTTTTGTTTTTAAGATAATAACAATATATATAATATACTATATATAATACTGTATATGGTGGGCCCCATGTGGAGACCCACCTGCTGTGATATATATAAAATACTACATATATATATATATATATATATATATAATGCTGTGCTCCCCAAATCTCCTTCGTCCATCCATTTACATGGGGACCACCGTGTTATATGGGTCTTAGCTATCTGGACGGTGGGACCTACACACCGATGAATGTGTTACACCTGAACTATCCATCTGCCGGGGACGCGGGTTCCAGTGGACATTAACGTCAGCAAGTTCTATGGGTCCCAGGTGATGTACTTGTGCATCCAAGCTGTTTTGATGATGGGACCCACCTGTTGTCTGACGTTAGCAATTTTTGTGGGACCCACGTGATGTATATGTACGCCCCAGCCGTCCAGATGGCGGGATGGTGGGACAGTCCTTGACGTACGCATTATATCCTAACCATCCATCCAATTGGCAAGCTTATTTTAAGGCTTGAGATAAAATGGGGCAGATCTATCAAGTGGACCACACTGCAGAAAATAGTGGAGAGTCGAATGCCTACCATCGTAATCTTATAGGAACTCCAGAAGTTCTGGATCAATATGATATTTGTTAATCCCCTTGATCCAGGTCTTTGTGGCCATATGAATAGATTGGATGGAAAGTAAACGTTATGGCGACCCTATCTTGATGGCATGTATGGCCCACCTTGTATGTATGAATTGTATGTCTAGGCCGTCCACCCCTGGACATGGACTCTGCTGATTTATATATTTTATAGGCCCAATTGTGATGTATATTAGGCCCATTAGTGCGGCCCATTGATGCGGCCTATTTGATGTGTTTATGGCCCATTGGTGCGGCCCATATGATGTGGCCCACTCATTATATCTATAAGGCCCATATGATGTATTTAAGGCCCATGGATGTAAGACCCGTATCTTGGTCCGTACCTTTCCGTAGACTTCCGCGGTCTTACCGGTCGAATTTTGGCAACCTTCGACCCTTAACCGATATCGACGCACAACCCTGATTCATATACCGACAACCCGAGTCGACTCAGTCCAAGACCAATACCATAGCGACCGCACCGTCATTGCGGTTCCGATGCCGCGACTCGGGCGCCGAGGCGATACCCTGGTCAAGAGATGTGGGCCAACGTTCGGTGTGAGAAAACGCCACGCGTTGTGAAAACCAAGGGAATCTCTACGATGTGCCACATCAATCACATCAATCCCATCAATCAATCAATCCATCAAGCCATCACATGTCAAGTACACATCACTTTCATCCCTTTTCCCAAGCAACCACAAAAGTCTCCCAAACCCATACCTCTCTTACACAAAAAGCCACAAAAGTCTTCACTACCCATACCTCTCTTACACAAAAGCTTCAAAAGTCAAGCTTTTCTTACACAACCATCACTCACCACATCCATCCATCACTCTCTCTCTCTCCCTTTACAACTCTCTCTTTCTCTCTTTCTCATCTCAATCCCAAGCAACAAAGAGCTCCATATGTATGGAGTTTTCCAAACTCTCCTAAGCTCCAAGTGGCCCACCTCTTCATCCCAAGATCTCCCATCTCAACCCTCCATTCCTCATCTTAACCATTGAAATCCAAGCTAAGGTGTCAAGGAACTCCTAGGAGCAAGAAGATCGGACGGTGGGTGCCTCTTTAGGGTAGTTTCTTTCTTGTTCTTATGATGGGCCAAGTAAGACCCACCGATCAATGGTGTGGATCTCGCTTGGGGCCCTAAGTTGTGGCCGATGGACCACTTGGATCATCATGATCATTCCATGATGGGGCCATTCTCCATGGACCCCATCATGATGTTTATTTCATTTAGAAAGGTCATCTAGACCGTCCATATCGATGAGGAATGAATCTCCACCGTTGATTTACATTTTCGATGATCCCATGTAAAAGGGATCCGTTTATTGTATAGTTTCTTGTCAAGGAGGGCTCATAGTGGCGGAGCCCTCCATTACAAGGCGTGTCCCACTCTCCATGTCTCTCTCTCTCTCTTTTATTTCTTTTATTTTATTTTATTTTATTTTATTTTATTTTTAGGCAATAGGATTGTGTGGCCCACTTGAATGGATCCCACCTTGAGATTTATTTTGTTCAAATTTTTATTCAAGTGGGGCCCACCATATACATTGTACCCACTTCACCCATCAGTGGTGGCCCACTTCATCAGGGCCCACCACATACGTGCATTTTTTTTAAAAACCAAAACCGTCCAGCGTCTGGGACGCTGGACGTTTCAAAAAAAAAAGAGAAAAGGGAAAGAAGAAAAGGATGTGTTTGGTGGTTCACTTACTTAGGCCCCATCATGATGTATTTGAACAATCCAAGCCGTCCATCCTCTTACCTACAATATTTTAGCCGTTGGGTAGAAGTTTGGGGCTGATTGGAAGACCTGGTGGGCCATAGCGTCGAAGAATATATCACTACCATTCAAGGATCCTTTTTCTTATTTTATTCATTTTCTATCATCAAAAAAATCCAAACTTCGGACTCATTTCGATTGTTACGGGCCACAGAACGCAATGGCCGAAGCGGATTTCATTTTAGCGGGCCCCACGCGTGAAAAACCCCAGGAAAACTGTTTTTTTCCCAAAACAGAAATTGAAGAGGCAGAGCCTCTGCCTTTCCATTGTCAGTGGCAGCAGGGCTGCATGCAGGTGCGTGCAGCCAGTGGGACGGGCGGACGTACGCAGGGGCCCACGACCCTACGTGTGGGACCCACCAAAATGTTTATTTGTTATCCAATCTGCTCACGAGGTGGGCCACCCCCAGTAGTGGGCCCCCTCCAAATTTCGGCCAGATCTAAAACTCAGGTGGCCCACACCACATGAAACAGTGAGACTGAGCATCTACCATTGAAATCTTTCTGGGGCCCACAGATGTGTTGGATTAAGCTGAAATTTATGTTTTCCCTTCAACCAGGCCCGAGTGACCTTATCAATGGGTTGGATGCCAAATAAATATTACGGGGTGGGTCCCACATGGGACCCACAATGTTGTATGTGTTTCAATGGCCACCGTCCAGGTGGACGGTGGCACCCACCTTGCATGTGTGCCTCCACCGTCCAGCGGACGGTGGGGCCCTGTGTAATGTATGTGCTTTATCCGCACTATCCACTGGACAGTGGGACCCACCATGATGCACGTGATGCATCTAGACCATCCATCCACGTGGTGGGATCATATAAAGGCCTGAGCTTTTGGTTGGGTGGGCCACTCACATATGGGTTAGGCCCATTTGATTTGTAACAGGCCTATGGGCTAGGCCCATTTGAATTACAAAAGGCCTATGGGCTAAGCCCATTTGATTTATGAAATGCTTATGGGCTAGGCCCATTTGATTCATTTAAGGCCTAAGAACTTGGGCCCACTTGATATGTAAAGCCTATGGGCTTAGGCTCACTTGATATTTAAGGCCTATGGGTTTAGGCCCAATTGATATGTTCTAAGGCCATGAGACTAGGCCATTTGATATATTGTAAGGCCCATGGGACTAAACTCATTTAATTATAAAAAGGGTCCATGGGATTAGGCCCATTGGATTTATTTGAAACCCATGAGTTAGGCCCATTTTATTTGATTAAGGCTTAGGGGTTTAGGCCCATTTGACTCATGTGAGGTCTATGGGTTGAGGCCCACTTGATCTACATGTGGGACCCAATTGGTGTGGCCCATTGGTCACATATTAGACACATGAGACTAAGCCCTTTTGATGTAATCCAAGGCCCACGGGTTTTGACCCATTGCAATGCACATAAGACCCATTGGTGTGGCCCATTTATGTGGCCCATCTGATGAATAAAAGGCCCATAGGATATGGCCCATTTGATATATATATGAAAAGCCCAATGGGATGAACCTAAGGTCCATTGCAATGTGTAATCCCAATACCGATTATGTAGCGATGTTTAAGAAGATCATGCCTGGGAAGAAATGTTGGTTTGACGTCCACATTGCGAGTGTAATGCTGGTTGGATGTCCACATTACGACTCTCCTTGGGGCCCATTGTTCGGCCCATACTTATTGTGTATAGGTCGTCCAGGTCCATTTGCATTGTAAGATAGTTCATTTTATTATAACATGTTTAGTACAGTTCCATGACTTATGATCATACGCATCATATGTATGCTTGACGTGAGAATTGTCTGATCATAGCATTTACCTTCGGGCAGGTTGTTTATGGACTCCCGGTTAGGTGGTGTTGCCCCACATGAGTGCATGATATGCGCAGGATTTGTTGCATGACTGGATAGTGTGAATCATGCATTTCGCATTTGTGTGACATGGTTATTGTACGCCCTAGCGACATCAGGGCCGTAGTCTCCACAGACGCATCATGGTTGGCAGGATTGGATACCGAAAATCTTGTTCTACATGGGGTACCATAAATATCCCTGAGTGAAAGTCCCTAAACCCTTATGGTACCAAGAGGTTGCTCCAACGTCTAGACCGAGTGGGTAGATGAGAGCTGAGTGCCAAATACCAGTTGGCTGTGCTCTCCACTGTGTCGTGGTCGGTTGAAAGGGGGTGCGGCCTTACCCGCCCGAGTGTAGGGGATAATCCTATACTGAGTTTGACCAGCTCGAGGAATGGGTCCGCTATCGACGAGTCACGTCCGATATTGGCAGACGGATAGTGAGGTCTCTTTCACTTACCTTATCGCGCGCGATGTCGTGACAATCTGGTTTAGAGTGTACTAGACCCCGGTGATATCCCATATTTTGAGTTGTATTGATGTGTAGACGTAGATGAGGATCTGTACGCTTGAGTTGCATTGCACATGGCATGACCTTGGGATGACCGATACCATTCATGTCTTGCATCGCATAATCCTTGGTACGACTCATGATATTATAGATCCATCTGCATATTCCGCTTTACTCCGACATTGCATGTTCATATTACTACCTTGCGCACACACTTTCACCACCCTCTAAGCTTTCTGTAAGCTTATGCATGACCGTTGCGTGCAGGTGACGTTGGATCGTAGCAGCGCTGAGGCAGGAGCACGTTGCAGAGTGTTTTGGAGTTTTTGTTCTTTACCATTGTATTTCCCTTTATGCTCATTGTACTTGTGAAGTTTTTGATCATAGTGGAAATGTAATGGAGTACTTATTTGTTGTTTGTGGGTTATACCTTTGGTTATGCTTATTACGAATCAAACTGATGTTAAAAATCCTCCTCGTAGCATCCCAGGATCGAAACCTGGCGAATGGGAGCTACGAGCCGAGAATGGGGTTCTACGGAGGCTATCGGCACCGGATTCGGCGATCGGGAATTTTGTGAGCCCGGTTTTTGAGTTTAGGGCGTGACAATGGACGTGGCCCAATGTGATGCATATGTGGCCCATGAGCGAGGCCCATGACGATGTATATTAGGCCCTTGTGTGGGGCCATGGGCCCACTATATGTATGGTTCTATGTGGACCACTCCTTGAGAGTAATGTTGGTTAGATGTCCACATTGATGGACAATGATGGTTAGATGTTCTCATTTTGACCTTTCCTTAGGCCTTATTAGGCCCATTCTCTTCGTGGGTTAACCCTAAATAAGTGGGCCCCATTCACCATAGACTGATGACTCCATGTTATTGGATTTGTTATAACCACGGCCGCGTGCCGATCTTATACTATGGTTGATCGACTGATCATCTATGGACCCCGCCTTGCTTGTATATGCTGATTGTCGGTGCTGATTATAGATGCTAATTATCGGTACCGATTATCGAGGTCGAGGCCGATTTCGATTGTCGATTCCTAATTTCTATTATTGGGATCGATGCCAATTCTAATTGCCGATTATCGATTCCGATTATTGAGGGTCAAGGCCGATTATCGATTATGATTGTCGTGGCCGATTGACCAATTATCGATCGAGGCCGATTATCGTGGCCGATTACCGATTATGATTGTTGTGGTCGTTTGACCGATTATCGATTGAGGCCGATTATCGTGACCGATTAACTATCGTGATCGATTGTCGATTGACATGACCGATTATCTACTCTGCTTGTCGTGGCCGATTGACCGATTACCGATCGAGGCCGATTATCGTGACCGATTATCGATCGTGGCCGATTGTCGATTAACGTGACCGATTGCCTACTCTGCTAGTCGTGGCCGATTGACCGATTACCGATCGAGGCCGATTATCGTGACCGATTACTGATCGTGGCCGATCATCGATTGACGTGACCGATTGCTGATTCTACTTGTCATGGCCGATTGACCGATTCTGATTATCGAGGCCGATTATCAGGTCTAGGCCAATTATCGTGGCCGATTGTCGATTCTGATTGTAGTGGCTGATCGCCGATTCCGATTGTCGAGGCCCAATGTGATGTATATGCGACCCGTATTTAAGGCCCGTTGTGATGTGTATCCAGCCCATGTTTAAGGCCCAATGTGAAGTATATGAGGCTTATGTGATGAGGCCCACTGTGATGCATTTGAGGGCTAGACGATGGAACCCATTCTAATGTATGTTAAGCCCATGTGAGAGGCCCATCGTGATGTATATTAAACTCTTGAGTGAGGCCCATGGTGTTGTATATTTGGCCCTTGTGTGCGGCTATGAGTCCACTATATGTTAGGCTTTTTGTGGGCCGTTCCTTGGGGAGCAATGTTGGTTAGATGTCCACATTGTCGAGGCCGATTGTTGATGCCGGTTATTGATACCAATTATGAGTATGTGACTATATAGCATCATGATACATGCCCATATACATTATCTGCATGTCTGTTATGAGATATGATTGACCATTGCATATGCCATAGTGCTGGTTGTTATGAGACTCCCTGATAGGTGGAGATTATCTCACATGAGCACATGGTTTTCTCATGATTGACGCATGACCGGATTGTATGACTCATGTATCTTGCATTATGTGCTGTGATTACTATATGCCCTAGCGACATTAGGGTCGTAGCCTCCATAGGCATATCGTGGATGGCCAGATGGGACACCGAAAATCTGTTCTATATGGGGTGCTATAGATATCCCTGGGTGAAAGTCCCTAAACTCTCTTGGTTCCAGAGGTTGCTCCAATGTCTAGACCGAGTGGGTAGAAGAGCGCCGAGTGCCGATTACCAGATGACTGCGCTCTCCACTGTGTCATGGTCGGTTGGAAGGGGGTGTGGCCTTACCTGCCCGAGAGGAGGGGGCAAAGCTAGGCTGAGTTTGACCAGCTTGAGGAATGGGTCCGCTATCGACGAGCCGGGCCCGATATTGACAGGCGGATTGTGAGGTCTCTTCCACTCGCCTTGTTGAGCGCGATGGGGCGACAATCTGGTTTGGAGTGTAATAGACCCCGGTAATTTTCCAGAGAGGAACCGTACTGATATGTGGACTTATTGAATAGGAGATGCATGCTCATTCATTCATCCAATCACTATCCACTCGGGCTGGTGGTGCGCAACTAATTGTTGTATACCTTCGTTATAGCATGGATTTCAGTTACGCGCGCGACTAACCTGAGATCAGGAGTTTACCACGTTGAGTCTGACTATCCAAATTTAGGTATGGGACTGGTTTGGATAGAAGTTCCCTGTGGTGGACCCCATAGCCTGCGATACTACGTTCTATCATCCTGACTTCATACTCTAGCATAATTATTTCATACGCATCGCATATTGCATTACATCCTCGGCATCTGATATTTGACTCTTTATGACTCCTTATCGCATAGTTGTTCTATATTGCGTATTCTAATATTAATTAACTTATAGACTTGTCCATACTTCCGCTTACTCTGTTATCGTATGATTTATATCTTGTCAGTATTTCTGCTTACTCTGATAATTCCTGCTCTTGTTAGTGTTTCTGCTTATTTAGACATTGTATGGTTTATGGATTACCACTTTTTCGGTATTGTATGATTATAGCATTGTATTGAATACTTGGTACTTACCTTGTGCACACACTTACACCACCCTCTAAGCTTTCTATAAGCTTATGCACGATAGATGCGTGCAGGTGATGTTAGGTTGCAGCAGTGTTGAGCTTGGAGCGTGCAGTGGTCTTATGGAGCTTGATTTTTATTTATGTATTTCCCTTTCAGTATTGTACTCAAACGATTATATTAGTGGATATGTGATGATGATGTTGCCTTTGTGAATTGGGTAATCTTGTGGTTATGCTTATTACTAGTTATATGTACAAAAAAAATAATTCTCCTTATAGGATCCCAGGATCAGAATCTGGCATATGAATGTTAGGAGCCGAGAATGGGGTACTACGGAGGCTGTCGGCACCAGATTCGATAATTGGGATTCTTATTAATCCGATTCCCGGGTTTGGGGCGTGCCACTACAAAGGGCTCGTCACCAATCAGAGTAGGTCGACAGATTGAATATAGTGTCCTATACCACCATAATCGACTCATGAGTCTGAGGTGCTCACTGGTCACTACAGGGAGGCTTGTCGCCCCAGCGTAGGCAGACAGCTAGACCACGGTGTCCCATACCACCATACCCGGCTCATGAGTCTTAGTGGATCAAGGTACCATGGTTATCAGGGTTATCACTGGTAAGTTCAGTACCCTAGGTTCAAGCAGTTATGACCAATACAAGGTGAATATATAATGGTCAGTCGGGTTACTTAACGAGTTCGACTAGTACGAGCGCACCTCAAGCTGAACGACATGAAGTGCATAAACACCTCGTGTGGCCCAACCACTGCCGTCAACCAAAGCACGACTCGGGTTCGTCAACGTGTCCTTCATGGTGAATAGAATTCAACCACGAATTCAAATTTATTACCGGCTGCCTGGACTACAGTATAGCCCTAAGCACTTGAAATCTGAATCAGTATGCATATGAGATAGACAAAATTTAAATAACAAGTAATTCAAGCATGTTATCAGCATATTATAAGGTCCAACATAAACAATTAACCATACACAAGTATTTCATATATATAAGGTAATCAATTCGAATATAACAACATGGAGGAAATCATATACATCATCAAATAGTTGAGAATCTTATCTCAACACTGATCTACAACATCATTTACTCAATACTTACTTATACAAACATTTATACAAACACTTAATCTACACACATTAACCTACATAACATATGTTGGCCAAAATGTATATTAGGGCGAATCCCTTCGCCAAACAGATCATGCATGCATAACTAGCATAGATACACGACAAATACTCATGGCAATCATATTAGCAAAATTCGTACGTATATGGTATTTTCTATAAATACCTAAAATACTATAAATCTCATAGTCTTCGTCGGTATTCGAAATAGAAATCGGTCAGCATGTTCTACATGTGAAACGACATCCTTATCAACAATCTACCATTAAACGACATTGAAAGCTTTGAAAACAGGTAACCTAGGCATCTAAAATCCGCACCTTACGCTGCAGAAGCGTAATGAATCGAATAGGAACTCTACGCCTTTGCTAACGTCGATATGACAACCTATTACCCAAGGTAAGTCAGCTACTTCACTACTTGTATTGATAGAAACCCTAAAATAGGTTAAGGTTAGGGTTTTCTTACCAAGAACGAAGTCAGAATCACCGGAAGAGTGAGATTAGATCGCGATGGTTAAGTACGTATAGTAGCAGGATAAAGTGATATGAACTTTCTCTCACAACTCTCACACAATCTCTCTCTTTTCTCTCTTCTCTCTCCTAGGGTTTCTCTCAAATTCGTATATGAGGAATGAGAGAGGGTTTAAGACCCTTATATAGGCTAAAAACTCACCAATTCAGACTTAGGACCAAGGTATACTTAGGTTATAACCAAATTGAGTCTTTTCTGATCCACAAGAACATTTTTGGAGGTCCTCTAACTGAGTGCGGTTGGACTTAAGCTTATGGATGCTGGATCTTGATCAAGTTATGTTTTTAGTTCGATCAGGTTTCCAGATCATACATGGCGGACCAGTTTCAGTTTAGCGGTCACTGAGACTCGATCGGGGATTCCAAGTACACTGACATGAGTGGGAAATGTTTCGTGATCCGAGGGTGTATTTGGGTCAGATTCCAACGGTCTGAATGCTTATAATTAGCCCGCAAGCGACACGTGCCAGATTACTTAAATTATATTTAATTTATAAATAAATCTACGCTTTCTCACACTCCTTACTCCGGGCTCAATGAAATAGTCCCAGGACATCATTCGAGCTTGATTTCTGGGGTGGCAGTCAAGTCTAACTCTGCGGTCATAATGGTCTAAGTTCATCGCTACCGGACTCCTGACGCGCGGTCCAAGTCCATTACAAAGTTTCAAAGGGTTCCCAAGAACAAACGGGTTTAGAGTTTCATCCTAGGTTTTAGGATGTTATAGCACCAATGATTCCATAAGTTTTGGGTCTTGTAGAACGTATTTAAAGCAAACAGTGCTAATTTTACAGCTAATCTAGCTTAGCGCTAGTTAACTTACGCTTAATTTCTAAAGGAATTAATCCTAAGTGATTTCTGCCTAAGGTGGTACTGGGTCTCTGTACGGATTTTTTTGAGACGTTACATGTACACAATAGTTATTCTATATTTCTTTGGGACTACTTGAGTTGGACTCATCCAAACACTATCGGATATTGGGTAGATGATTCCCACATCTAACAATTTGATTACCTCATTTTTTACAACTTTCATCATATTTGGATTGAGACGCCTTTGAGGTTGTCTAATTGGTTTGGCGTTCTCATCGAGGTGGATCTGATGGGTGCATATGGAAGGGCTTATACCCTTAATATCAGAAATGGTCCAGCCCAAGACTTCCTTTAGGGTCCCTTAGAACATTCAATAATTTAATCTCTTGATCCTTGTCTAAAAATGAAGAGATCACCATAGGATAAATTTTATTTTCACCCAAGTATACATACTTAAGCTCATTTGGTAGTGGTTTTAGATTAAGCTTTTGAACATTGGTGGGTAATGGTAAAGGTCTCGAGTCTTCGATAGATAGGATTTGAGTGCGTGGTCTCCATTGGTACATATCAATGTCCTAGGTGGTATTGCTCTTATTATCATCACAAATTTCAGCAAGCACTTTTTTAAAATCAAAAATTTTCAAGTCCCCAAAGACTTGAATCAATTCCTTAGTCAGACTAGGTTTCAATTCCTCTTCTTCTATTATGCAGTCCATGAAATTCGGCTCATGGATCTCATTATTGTCAATGGGCCGCTTACATAGATTGAAAATATTTAGCTCTAAAGTTATGTTACCAAAAGCCAATTTCGTCATTCCATTCATACAATTTATGATTTCATTTGAAGTTGCTAGGAATGGGTGGTCTAAAATGATCAAAACTTGAGCGTTAGAGTTTACATAAGGTTTAGTGTTTAGTACAATAAAATCCATGATGAAGTAGAATTTCTCCACTTGGACTAGCATGTCCTCTAAAATTTTTCTTAGTACCTTAATGGAGCGGTCAGCGAGTTGGAGTGTAATCGTGGTTGGTTTAAGCTCGCATAACCCCATTTGTTTGTAAACCGAATAAGGTACTAAGTTGACACTTGCACTCAAATATAGCAAAGCATGCTTAATTTGGAAATTTCTAAAAATACAAGGAATAGTGGGACTTCCCGGGTCTTTGTATTTGAGTACGACCCTTTGTTGAATGATAACACTCACTTTCTCAGTAAGGAAGGCCTTTTTTGTACATATTTAATTTTCTCTTTACAGTGCACAAGTCTTTGAGATATTTAACATATGATGAAATTTGTCTAATGGCATCAAGCAGAGGAATATTGACTGTAACCTTTTGGAGCACATCCAACACCTCTTGATATTTCATGGGGATAGTCGGATTTTAAAGTCTAGATGAGAATAGAACTAGAGGCTAATGTGACTTAGTCTCTTTATCCTTTTGTTGTTGCGGCTCTTGAACCATAGTCGGTTCATCATTCTATTGAGACAGTGGCTCATCCTCCGGTATTTCTACTGGTTGCATTATCTTATTATTGACATCTTTTCTACTTCTCAAGGTAATGATGACCTTAACTTATTCATGATGTACCTCACTTGGATTTGAGTCTCCAATGAAATATGTGTATTTAGAGTTTGACACAGGTTGAGAAAGAAGAGTGCCTTTTTTCCTAGCATTTAGTTGAGTCTCAATCCTAGTCGCAACCATCTTTAATTTCTAATTTGATTGGATTAGAAACTGATTCATTTGAGCTTAAGAGTTTATGAATGCGGTCAATGCATCCTCCACAGATAATCGCTTTGATGGGGGCACATATAGTGCATTGTTAGATACCCCAAAGAAGTTATTTTGTGAAGGCAGTTGACGTTCATGAGTGCATTAATTTGTAGTCCATTCCTCTAACTAAGATTAGGATAGTTACACTAATTTGGATTATATGTGTTTTTCATTGGTTACATAACTGACATTTGGTAGTTATTTATAGCATTTTCTTGCTCATGCTCATGCGTGATATTTGGTACAACTGGGATTATTGGACAATCCTTTGTGTTATGGTTAGTACCTCCACAAATGCTACAAAAATTACCTAAGGAAGTGTTTTCTTTAACCATATCAACCTTCATAATTTCCAAGGCTTCGACATTTCTACCCAATACAGTGAATTTTGCATTAATGTTGTCTTCCTCTCTTAGGACATATATCCTCGCTTTCTCTCTAAGAATGGGTCTAGTTTGGTCTGGTTTCACAGAGACATCCCATGTCTGCATATTCTCTACAAACATGTCTAGAAAATCCCAAGCCTCATTATGATCCTTGTCAAGAAAGGTTCCACCACACATCATCTTTATGAACTGACGAGTATACATGGTGAGCCCCTTTCGGAACGCATCAATCACATGCCATGGTTCATAACCATGATGTGGATAAGTAAGTAGAAGGTCTTTGAAGCGCTCCCAAGCTTGGAAAAGTGGTTTATTCCTCTTTTGGAAGAATGACATGATTTCCTGTTTAAGTGCATTTGTTTTGTACTCGGGATTTTTTTTTTTTTTTCAAAAACTCTCTACGTAAGGCTTGCCATGTAGTGATGGTATTAGGTCTTAGAGAGTTGAGCCATACTTTGGCCCAATCCTTTAGAGAAAATGAGAATAACTTAAGCTTAAGTACATCCCTATTACCATTGTTTACTTGTAATGCTGCAATTACTTCCTCAAAGTCCTTGACGTGTAAGGGCTTTCAGAATCCAAGTCATAAAATTCAGGAATCAATTTAAGTAGAGTTTAAAATTAATTTTTCCTGTGTGAGCAGGGAACACTATGCAAGATGGTAAAGTTAATCTCTTAGGGTGTTGACGTTCATGTAAAGTCCGTGGTTGGTTTAACACATTCCTATGAACTTCATTTTCATCCTCAAGGGGAGAATTAGGTTGATTTTCTCTATTTTAATTTATAGTTGGATCTGACAGGTTTGGATTTGGATTATCAACTGGGTTTGCCATAGAATCCAAGTGATGTTGAGTGCCTCTTCTAAGTGAATGATCAAGGCCTGAAACTAGTCCGCCTTTGGAGGAGAGTCGATTGTTTTGATCCCTACTCCAACAGGATATAAACCATCCATACCATACAACAAATACTGCTAATTTAAATAGCAAGTATGATACTTAAAAAAAACTTAACTAACAACTCAGGAGGCAGGGCCGACTATAAGGATTTAATCTACAAAGCAAAATAAATCAACAACTCAGGCAGTAGGGCCGACCATGGGGGTTCAATCCACAAAGTAAAAATAAATCAATAACCCAAGTGATAGAGCTGACCGTGAGGGTTTAAACCACAAAGAAAAAATAAAAATAAATCAATAAAAGTAAAACTAATGTAGAAATTAAACTATGCTAATATGGAAAATAGATTCAACACATGATCTTTGTGATCAAATAACAACTGTAGGACTACCATAGTACTTAGGTAATAAAATTTCAAGTAGGGTAACCTTATATCACAGTTAGTGCTTGAAAGACCCAACTGAATTTACTTTCAAAGAAAAACAGAAAATGTACAGAAATTTTGGAGGGTTTAGAAGAGAACTTACCTTAGAAAAGAACATACCTTAGCTATCTTGCACAGATCTAATTTATCTCAGTCTCTCCGGCAACGACGCTAAAAACTTGATTGCTTACCTTAAAGTACAGAGGTTCGTAAGTAGTATCCCGTGAATATAGGGTCGATCCCATGGGGAGATAAATTACGAGAAAGAGAAAATCATATGCAAAACAAACTAAGTAATAAAAATCAAACTGATGATTTGATTTTGAGAGTTTTGAATGGATGTAATTTAACTGAATTAAAACAACACCCAAGTTTCAAAGTTCCACATATAGGTTAATGTTCTAAAATCATGATGACTTGGATAGCACAACTAGGATCCAAGCACTATGGTCGGCTTAATCGAAAAATAAAACAATTTAAACATTTTAAATAAATGATATAAAAGATTAGAAAATTATGAATTTGCACCATTGATATATATTATCAAGCACCAGTGATTTTAAGAATTCAATATTAATAAGATAATGAATATCAAAGAAATATAGCAGGTTGAGAACCTTTCCTATTTGAGAAATTTAATTGATCCAGGGTAAGCCTATCTATCAATGTGGATCTCATATGATGAAAATATATAGATCTCACATGAGGATAAATAATTAAACCTAAACAATGCATAACATGCATACACTCATTATAAGTATGAAAACATTAAACCAATGTGCTTACCTTCTAACTTGAGTTAGAAGGAACTTAGAAAACATAACTAGAATAGAGAAAGAAAGCAACAAGAAAGAATAAATATCTAAAATCTTGTAAAGAAAAATAAATTAAAACTATAAAACTCTCTAAAAACTCTAGATCTTGCTTTAGAATACCTTGAATGATGCTTAAGAATGCCCTAAGGAGTCCTATTTGTAAATGGGGAACTCCAACTTTCGCACCATGTTGGAAAAGTCTAGAAATCGCCTCAAATTTATGCAGTTTGCTAAAATAGATTTATCGCTACAAAGCTTTCCAAAATAGACTATAGAGTTTCAGAATACGTTTTTTCATAACAATTTCAGCATTCTTCACTTCAAATCTTTGATTCTCTTCATTCCTCACTTAGTTTTCTTAGATCTTTGGCATGCAAATTCTTTAATCTTGGTCTCTTAACATCCATTCCTTGCCTTGGTGATTCTTGAGCATTAAATTCATACTTTTAACACCCTTTTCAATCGAAGCTCTTAAATTCACCTTACAACACAAACATGACTAAAATAGAATATTAAGCTGATTCATGTTCATAAAATCAAGATATAAATGAGGAAAATTATGCATTATTTGAGTCTTAATAAGAATGACCAATGATAATATAAGATAAAATATATAATACTAAAATTTAACAAATTTAAAGCTTAAACTATCATTGCAAATGAGGCTTAATCTTCAGATTTACCAATATGCTCAATATGGGGCTGAATCCTCTGGTTTAACTATTGAGCACTGATATGAGGTTGAAATGTTCTGATTTTTAATTAGGCTCATAAATGAGACTTAAATCCTCAGATTTACCACTATGCTCAATATGAGGTTTGACCCTCTGATTTAACTATTCAACTTAAAGGGACTTTTAAGGTCACCTTCTTGAGGCATTATGGTCTCTTAAATCTCTAAGGAGTGATGTTGTGCTGTAGTTCGATAAGACACGTAAGCAACTAAGGTCTTCGACACTATAGAAATCTTTTGAAGTGGATTCAAACTCCTCCATATCATCCCATATTGTTGCCATAACCTTGCTTTTAGAACTTGATTTGCTAGGGCAATTGGGGGAAAGATGTCCATAACCTCACAGTTGTAACATTGGACTTGCTTAGGTGGTTTAACTGATGTACCTTTACGCTTGTCAATCATCTTATCCTTCTTGTCACAACTCTTCCCTCTACTAAATTTGATGAATTTCTTAATTTTTTTTAAAGATAATTCCCCCTCATCCTTATCATTACTATTAGTTTCAAATTTAATCTCTTTATGTTTATGTGAATGCCTATGAGATGTTTTAAGGACAGTTAATTTCTTTTCATTAGAGTGGGCATTAAAGAGTAGTTCAAATGTTTGTAGGGAACCTAAGAGTTCTTCTAATTTTATCTCATCTATGTTCCTACATCTTTTATTGAGATTATCTTGGAAGTGAACCTATCTGGTAGTGATCTAAGTATTTTTTTTACATATATGCCCTTCCGGAATCCTCTCCTAAACCCCACATGGAATTACAAATATCATTCAGTTTAGAGTATAATTTCATGAAAGTTTCACTCTTCCATTTTAATGTTTTCGAAATGGGTCCTTTTTTTTAGATACTTAGTCCTTTTTATCAGTATTTTTACAACTCTATTCCACTAGATTAAAAGCCAAGACCAACCATTTTTTCTTAGGCTAGAATCTTAGCATATTCTCACCAATTTTCTTGTAGATAAACCTTAGTCTTACCGAGTTATTACTACATTGTAGCCCTATACTTGGGGTTGTCAACCCTTGGGTTCGATCAAGTTTTTGGTACCATTGTTGGGGAATTTATGCTGAGAATACTTAGGTTTAGGTTAAGTTTTGATTTCTAGTTTTAACCTAGGGATTTGCTTTTAGGTTTTAATTCTAGGAAGTTTAGTTCTAGTTAGGTTGTTATAGATTTATTTTAAAATTAATATCATTCGTTTGGTTTTTATTTTGTAACATTATTAATTCTAGTTCTCCTAAACTAGTAACTTTGTTCCCTCATATTTTATTTTTTTTTTTACTTTTTAGATAATTTTAATTTCTTAAGGATTTTATTTTCTAGATTTTGGTTTAGGACTTAATTTCTTGTGCTTAGTTCATACCCAAGTGGGTAAGGGACCAAACATAATGACTTCTAAGTGAAGAAGGTTTGGTCAACGGGCTTTCTATCCACCATCGAGTTAGAAAATATTTAAGTATGCCTGAATTGTCTCAAACCATGGTTTCAAACCCAGAGTGATCCAACTGCTTCCTAAATTTCATGGACTGGGTTAAAAAATCTCATATTTACATCTCATGGAATTCGATGAGATGGTAACAACTTTGGATTACAATAATGTATCTCAAGAAGTTATTAGAGATAAGTTATTTCCCTTCTCTCTAAAGGAGAGGGCCAAGTCATGGTTTCATTCCCTAAGACTACGCTCTATAGGCACTTGGGATGAGATGACCCGGGAGTTCCTTAAAAAGTTCTTCCTAGTTTATAAAACCAATTCCTTAAGGTGCCCCATCATGAACTTCTTCCAAAAAGGAAGATAAGACATTCTTCCAATGTTAGGAAAGATTAAAAGACTTGTTGCTCGCATGCCCACACTATGGTTATGAGATTTAGTAATCAATTTATTTTATGATGGATTGAATTCAAATATGCGCCAATTTGTTGAGATGACGTGTAATGATGAGTTCATGATGAAGGACCCAGAAGAGGCAGGGGATTGCCTTGATAAGTTGGCTGAAAATGAACAATTATGGGACACCACTAATAAATTAAGTAATTTTAAGCCCAACCTTTAGGATAAAGAGGGAATATATGTCCTCAAGGAGGAGGAGGATGTGAATGCAAAGATCGCGGGCCTCACTCGAAGAGTTGAGGCCATAAAACTAATGAAGGTGGAAGTGATCCAACCCACCAATGCAGTTGTGGAAAATGCATGTGGCATATGTGAGAGTGATGCATATCTTATAAAGGATTTTCCTAGGATCCCATCTTTTCAAGATGTTTTGTAAGCTCAAGTGAACGCCATAAATGCTTACCAACACCCATTCAATGCGCTGAACTCTAACACATATAGTCCTAACTAGTGGAATCATCCTAACTTTAGTTGTAGAAATGGGCCAATTGATAATGCAAGCACTTCTCAAGGACCTCCTCCTGCACCTCAATGTGTATTGTAAGTGCAACCACAAAAGAGGACCCTTAATGACACACTGCAAGCATTCATGCAAGGGCAGACATAATTCTATTAAACCACTATGTATGCTAAAATTGGTCTTCAAACATCGGTTTCAATGATTGAATCATACTTGATTGTTAGGAAGAAAGGAACCTTTCCGGCCCAACCTCAACCTAACCCAAAAGGGCAGTACAAAGTGAGTGATTCAATTCTCTTGACCCACATATGAAGCCAAGTCCATCACCACTCTTAGAAGTGGTAACTAAATAGACAAGACGATATCGATGAAGGCCGACATGCCTAAGGATTTGAAATTTTTTGATAAGGATGATAGACCAAGCCTGACTTCACATGACAAAGAGCTGGTGCTTGAACACAAGCCCATGGCCCCATTTTCCCAAATGACTAGTCTCATCAAAATGCCCATCAAAGAATAAGGACATCTTGGAAAATTTTCCAACAAGTCAAATTCAACATCCCCTTGTTAGATGCGATTAAACAAATTCCCTCTTATGCCAAGTTTCTTAAACCTTTGCATGGTTAAACACAAATTAAATGTGTAAAATAAAGCATTTTAAATGGAACAAGTGAGTGAAATTATCAAACATAATGCTCTCCCAAATTATAAAGACTTGGGTAGCCCTATGATTTCATGTATCATAAGGAATTTCTGGATTGAACAAGCTTTGCTAGACTTTAGGGCCAGCATTAACCTCATACCCTACTAAGTCTACAAACGATTAGGGATTGGTGAATTAAAACCCATCAAGACCACCCTACAACTTGTTGACCGATCTATTTGTATACCAAGAGGGAGAGTTGAGGTTGTGTTAGTCCCAAGTTGATAAGTTCTACTATCAAGTAAACTTTATTGTCTTAAACACACAACTAGTTACAAACACTAACACTCATATTTCATTCATCATAGGACGTCCATTCATGTCCACTTCAAATGCGATCATCAATTGCTAGAATAGAATAATGAAACTATCCTTCAAGAACATGACATTGGAGGTGAACATTTTCACCCTCTATAAACAACATGGGGATGTAGATGAGGTCTTCGAGGTAAACATGATTGACACACTCATGGAGGAGGAGCCTATATTGACTATGATCTCTGATCCCTTAGAAGCATGTATCAATCACTTTACAGATTTTGACAATCACATCATTTTATATATAGTAAGCACTTTATTAAATTCTGAGCCGGTGTGTGAATCTAATTGGTGGAGGCCAATCTTTGAAAAATTACCCCATATAGACTCAAAGCCTTTACCATTTAACATCAAGTCATTGAAGCTTGACCTAAAACCACTGCCATCTGAGCAAAAATATGTCTATTTAGGTCAAGAAGATACATATCCAGTAGCGATTTCTTCCCACTTCAATAATGAGTAAGAGAGCAAGTTGATTGCTACTTTTAAGAACCATAAGAGTGCCATAGGATGGATGATTATGGGTCTCAAGAGAATTGACTGCCTGATCTGCACCCACCGAATACACCTAGAGAAAAATGCTAAAACATCAAGACAACCATAACGCCGATTAAATCCTAAGATGAGGGATGTGTTAAGAAAGAGGCATTGAAACTACTGGATGTAGGTATCATTTACCTCGATAGTCGGTGGGTGAGTCCAACTTAGGTGGTACCTAAGAAATCTGGGATAACCATCATCGCTAATGCTAAGAATGAACGCATGCCAACTAGAGTTACCATTGGTTGGAGAGTGTGCATTGACTACAGGAAGCTGAATACCGTCATGAGGAAAGACTACTTTTTGACCTTTTGTTGATCAAATTTTAAAAAGATTGGCCTGCCGTTCCTATTATTGCTTTCTAGACAGGTACTCAGGCTACAATTAGATTGAGATAGCCCTTGAAGATCAGTAGAAGACCACCTCTACATGCCCTTTGACACCTTTGCTTACCAAAGCATGCGATTCGGGCTATGTAACGCTCCTGTGACATTCCTGAGATGCATGCTTAGTATCTTCTCAGACATGGTTAGGCATTTATCGGAAGTGTTCATGGGCGACTTCTACATTTTTAGAAGGACATTGGACGAGTGCCTCTAGTACTTGAATTTGGTCTTAACAAGGTGTGAAGAGAAGAACCTTGTCTTAAATTGGAAAAAGTACCACTTTATGATTCAAAAGGGGACAATCATAATTTAGACACACTATTCTTCCAATAGAATTGAGGTTAAAAGAGGCAAGCTTACAGTCTTAAAATGGGGGAGTCTAAATTAAAATTAAAGAACTCAAAGAATAAATAAATTAGAGATATTAATTGTAATAGTATTAAGAAATTGATTCGAACCGTGTTCATAGGACAACCTTACACTAAAAACTGAGGTTTTAGGTAGGACAACTTGATTTCATGAACTAGTAAGGATCGAGATCGTAAACTAGAACAAGAGGAAAAAGAAATGCAACTATCTATTACAAGCATTTACCATATGTACATTTCAAAAATCATTTACCACATAAACACATGGTGTCACTCCCCAAACCCGGAAATTGGATTCACAGGAATCCCGATCACTGAATTTGGTACTGACAGCCTCTGTAGTGCCCCATTCTCGGCTCTTGAAAATCATATGCCAGATTCCGATCCTGGGATCCTATAAGGAGAATTTTCAGAATGAATATATATATATATATATATATATATATATATATATATATATATATATATATATATATATATATATATATATATATATATATTTGTAATGGAGCATAACCACAAGCATAACCAAGTCATAATACAACATCATCATACATCCATTATATCAAAAACTTTAAGTACAATGCAAAAAAGGAAAATACAAGGTGATCGAAAATTTTAAAATAGCCAGATGCACACTCCTGCCTTAGCACTGCTATTGTCCAACGCTACCTGCAGGCACCTGTCGTGCATAAGCTTACAAAAACTTAGAGGGTGGTGTAAGTGTGTGTGCAAGGTAAACACCAAGTGTACAATATCAGAGTAATGCGAAAGTATGTGGTAAGTCCATAAATAAAATTAACCGTACCAAGGCTATGTGATGCAAGGCATGAATGCTATCGGCTATACCAAGGCCATGCGATGTGAGACATGAATACCATCGGCCACACCGATGCAATGCAAGACTTACATAGCCGAATGTCATATGTAAAATACAATCCAAGCAAGTTGGTACTCATTGAGTATACATATCAGTATAGTTCCTCTCTGGATATCACCAGGGTCTAATACATCTCACACTAACTGCCTCCTCCCTAGCTGCACAGCCAAGTAAGTGGAATAGACCTCACTATCTGCCTGAGCAGTAGTCTGCCAATACCTACCCGACTCATCGATAGCAAACTCATTTGTGAGCTGGTCAAACTCAGCCTAGCTTATAGCCCCCTTACTTGGGCGGATAAGGCCACACCCCCTTCCAACCGACCATGACACAGTGAGAGATGCGGCTTACTGGTATTCGGCACTCGGGCGCTCGTGTATCCACTTGGTCTAGACGTTGGAGCAACTCCTGGTACCAAAAAAGTTTGAGACTTTCACCCAAGGACATCCTAAGTGCCCACAGTGCTAGAATAAAGTATTTTCGGTATTCGATATGGTCATCCAAGATGTGCCTATGGAGGTCACGGCCCTGATGTCGCTAGGGCGTGTAGTGATCAAGTCACACATATACGAGATGTATGAATCAAACCATCAAATCATGCAGCAATTCAGCGCGTACTACGCGATCATATGGGGCACTCTATCTCATAACGAGTCCCGTAAATGGTTTGCCCAATAGCGTATGCTATGATCAGTCACTACTCATATCAAGCATACATATGATACGTATGAGCATGAGTCATGGGATTATACTAAGCATGTTATAAAGTAACGAACTACTCTTACGATTCAGATGAGTCTAGACGGCTTATACACAACTAGTATGGGGTTACCAATGGGCCCTAAGGAGAGATACAATGTAGACATTTAACTAACATTGTACTTATAATGTGGGCGTCAAACCATCATTGCTCCTAGGACAAGACCCCCCATAAATATCATTACATGAACCATGGGGAAACACACATTGCGATGGACCCTAAGGACATCCCGTTGGGCCTCGATCCATGGGCCTTGGATACATTGAATGGGCCGTATCACATGGGCCTTACATTCATCAAATGGGCTGCATTAATGGGCCTCACCAATGAGCCTTAAGTACATTGCAATGGTCCATAACCCATGGGCCTTGAAATACATCACAACGGGCCTCATAATATGGGCCTTACATTTATAGAAAAGTGAGCCTCAACAACGGCCTTATACACCTCAAGATGGACCACAACAATGGGCCATAAATATGGGCTACAAATGCATCAAGGTGGGCCTCCACAGATGGCTACAAGTACATCCATATGGGCACCATCACATGGGAATTATATAAATCAATGGGCCACACCAATGGGCCCTACACATACTTCAAATGGGCCCTACATATACTTCAAATGGGCCATACCAATGGGCCTTACATATACTTCAAATGAGCCATACCCTAAATATAAGTGGGATAATGATTTCCACCATTAAAATTTACAAGGCCCACCATAACATTTATTTCCATCCAACCTGCTGGATGACGTGGAAGCGGATATCAGTTTATGGGAAGCTATTATGGCCCCTTTGGGATTTTGAACGGTGGACGTCATTAGCCACTACTTTAGGTGGTGGGGTCCATTTGAACTTTAAATCCGCCTCATTCTTTAGCTCATGCACTAAAATGATCTTTCAAAATGGTTGGAGGGGTGGAATGCAGCACGTGCATCATGGTGGGTCCCACCAGCCGTCCAGTAGCCAAGGAAAATGGCTGGACGGCATGGAAAATACATACATACTGTGGCCTACATCGTCCATCCGGACGGTGGTAATAAAACACATATATCATTGTGGGTCCCACGTGGGACCCACCATAATGTTTATACGTCATCCAAACTGTTGATAGGGTCACACAGACCTGGGTGAGTAGGAAAAACAAATTTCATATTAATCTGAAACTTCTGTGGCCTGGAAAGAGGTTTCAATGGTATATGTTCAATCCCACTATTTCTTATGAAGTGGGCCACCTGAGTCTTGGATGTGGGTGAACTTTTGGATGGGGCCCACTTCAGGAAGGGGCCCACCCAATGAACGGGTTGGATGATGAATATACATCATGGTGGGGCCCACAGCTGGAACCGTGGGTCCTTGGCGTCCGTCTGCTACACGCAGCAGCAGGCGTTGCCTTATATAATTTTTTTTTTAAATTTTGAAAACCTGTTCTTTTAAGGTTTTTCACGTGTGGGGCTGGCATCGGAAGTATCCGTCCCATCCAACGGGTCCTATACTCCATAAGCAATCCATCAAGCCCAATATTGGGCACCTTTCGGAGTGTAGACGAATTTTGTTAGATTTCAACGGTAAAGATATAGTTTTCAACGCTATGGCCCACCAGATACTTTGATCAACCTCATTTTTTGGCTCAACGCCTAAAATGAGTTGGTAAATAGGATAGATGGCATGGATTGAATATATACATTAAGGTGGGGCCTACACCAAGGGTCCACCTTAAATGCCTTTAACCAGGCTAATATTTTTGTTTTTACCTTCACGTCCAGAGACAGCATCTCTGGACTCTCTTTCTTTTTTTTTTTTCTTGGGGGTATGGAAATATTAAGGTGGGCCCTGCTTAGGTGGGCCACCACATGATAGGTGGTGTGGGTACAATACATATGAGGTGGGCTGCACTTGTAGATGGTTTGGATAAAATACATGCCTCATGGTGGGGTCCATCCGGGTGGGCCACATGGCCTTATCATATGAAAGAAAATGAAAAATAAAATTAAAAGAGAGGGAGAGAGAGAGAGTGGGACACACATGTGATGGAGGTACCCCGACACTATGGGCCCTCCGTTCCATGATCTACATCATAAATCAAGTGAGTCCCATAACATGTGGGCCCACAAAATTAAAATCTAACGGTGGAGATCCCTTCTCCACGAAAATAGACGGTCTAGATGACCCATATACAAGCTAGGAAGGTAAACATCATGATGGGGTCCATGGAGAATGGCCCCATCATGGAATGATATTGATGATCAAGATGGGCCATTGACCACATCTTAGGATCCAAAGTGAGATCCATACCATTGAAAGGTAGGCCTCATTTGGCCCATCTTAAAAATATGAAAATCTAGCCTATAGAAGCACCCACCTATTGATCTTCTCGGTCCATTGGAAAGCCTATCTCTTTGTGCTTCTCTTTGATGGTGGAAGATGAAAAATGGATGGCTAGGATGAGAGCTTTTGGGATGAGAAGGTAGGCCACACAACACACTTTCTCTCTTGAAAATGGCTTGGACATGTGATGCTCTTGCTAGTTGGGAGTTGAGATGAGAAATGAGAAAGAGAGAGAGAGTGTTGTAAGAGAGATGAGGGATGGGTGTGATGGGTGAAAGGGTGAGGTGAGTGATGGATGTGGTACTTGACATGTAAGGTGGTGTAAGAGAGAGGGTAAGAAAGAGTTGACTTTGGAGAGAGAAAGCATGAGTTTCTTTGTACTTGACATGAGGTGATTGATGAGATTGATGAGACATGTTATAAAGATTCTCTTGGAATTTGTAACGCGCGGTGTTTTTCCTCAAAATGAACGCGGGTCTACATCTCCTCGACTGGGTATCGGATCGGTGCGCGAGTCACGGTGTTGGAACCGCGGTAACCGTGGTAATTGTGACTTAGGGTCACGTGCAAACATCAATTATAGATCACGGATTGCCGGACTTCGATGGGAAGGATCGCGGTAGTCCACAGAATAGTACGGACTAGGATAAGAGTCTTACATAAGGAATTATAGTGGTTCGGTGTGTACACCAACTATCCTCAAACAACCACACCTACTCCACTCCCAGTAATCATAACCCACATGATATTGGCATTCATTAAAAATCAAGGTTTTCTCAAGTTCACCTTAAAACCTATACAGTTGTG
This sequence comes from Magnolia kwangsiensis, assembly GCA_037074715.1. Lineage (NCBI taxonomy): Eukaryota > Viridiplantae > Streptophyta > Magnoliopsida > Magnoliales > Magnoliaceae > Magnolia > Magnolia kwangsiensis. Next base: position 69,941,283 of record CM073582.1, on the reverse strand, counting down.
ATTTTAGAAGGGCTATCACAATTAAAATCCCACACACTGATATTTTTTGGCTATCTCAGTCAAAACTAATACATGAGATTTTCCTGGATATCTCAAATAAATCAAAAATAAAAAGTAAATGCTTATCTTCTTCAGAAGACACTGAATGATGTAGCCCATAGAAGCACTTCGGTTGATGAAGAATGTTCAATGTAAAATAACTAAAATGAAGGGTTCTAGGTTCTAAATAGATGTTAACTTAATTCAAACCTGGGCTCCTTATTTTAATTTCTTAGATCTCAAAAGGAAGAGCAAGAACTCCCTTTACAACATATGATTTATAAAAAGAGATTTAGAAATTACAAAATAATAAGCTATTAAAAAGAATTTAAAATACCGTTCTATAGCTTGAAGAAGATGGGGACTTTTCTCTCTCAAAGTGAATGATTTTTATAGCTTGAATGATGTAATTTGGAATGAGAAAAGGCCTCTACTTAAAAGCTAAAAAGTTGTTACTTCGACTAGTCTAAGGTCTCCTTCGACTGGTCTAAGAAACAACCAAATTTTAAATTTCAGGTAGGATCGGATCAAACCGTCATTCGATTTGTCGAGTGGCCCATTCAACTGGTTGAGCAATGCCTTCGACGGGTCGAGGATGCCCAAAATGCATTGCTGGACTTTGAGTGACGTGACCTTCGACTAGTCGAATGTGTGCCTTCAACTAGTCAAGCCCTTTTCGAGACTGGCTGAGGAACCAACAAATTTTATCTGATTTTAAGTTGAAAGCTTAGACTGGTCGAACTAAAGTCTAAACTAGTCGAACTAAGGTTTAGACTAGTTGAACTTAAGCCTATTTAAAGTATAGAAACCCAATTATGTTTGGCATTCGAAAGAACCTAAGTCTTAGGTCTTTCTAGGGTTAAATATACCTGAAAACATTAAACATTAAAGTGTATACTTTGTAGCTTGTTCTTGAATCTTCAGTTGTGTTCATTCGATCTTCTACTTGAAGTAATCTTGTAAAGGTAGCTTGATCTTGAACTAGAAGAGACATAGATCTTGAGTACTTTGGACTTTTCATGTCTTGAACTTGCACTTTCCAACTTCATGTCTTGAACTTGAAGGTGGACTTTCTATCTTTTGAGTCACCACATCACAAGTTGTTTTATCCATCGAAATTTGACAAATAAATGTGCTTTATATATCACAACACTTACAGAGGTAGAAAGCTAAAATCAACTTGATCTCTAATCTACCTCCACCCAAGAGCACATGCAAAGTGCAATCCTTTTAGGACACATTGGATTCTACTAAAGGTTTATAAAGGACTTTAGTCTCATCTCTCGTCCTTTGTGTAACATTCTTTAAAAGGAAACTCCCTTTGAGTGAAGCGAGGAATGCCAAAAAGCTTTCATCAAGCTCAAGGGTATGTTGACTAGCGTTCCCATCATGCAACCACCTGATTGGAGTTTACCTTTTAAAATTATGTGCGATGTAGGTGACTATGAAATTGGTGCGGTGCTAGGCTAGAGAAAAGAGAAGAAACTCTATGTCATATACCATGTGAGTAGAATTATAAATTTTACCCAAGTGAACTACTTTACTATATAAAAAGAATTCCTAGTCGTAGTTTTCTCTTTGGACAAGTTAAGGTCCTACTTTATAGGATCTAAGACCATTATCTTCATTGACCATGTGACATAGAAGTACATACTTTCTAAGAAGCATGTTGAGCCTCGTTTACTGAGATGGATCCTCTTACTCTAAAAGTTTGACCTTGAAATATGAGATTAGAAAGGAGTAGAAAATGTAGTGGCTGACCATCTCTCTTGACTTATTTTGTTTAATTTCATAGACGAGACACCTATTAATGACATGTTCTTTGATGAATGACTTTTTAAAGTCTCCCAATTACCTTGTACGCTAACATAACAAATTTTCTTGTGACGGGAAAATAGCCGATTCATTAGAAATCATAGGATAATAAAAGATTTTTAACCGAGGTACGTAATTTTTTCTGGAATGATCCTTATTTGTTTAAATATTGACCAGACCAAATCATTAGGAGATGTGTTCCAAATAATGAACTTTCTAGTGTCATCTTGTTTTGTCACTCATAAGGTTGTGAAGGTCATTTTTCGATAAAGAAAACCACTGCTAAGATTCTTCAATGTGATTTCTATTGGCCGACGATGTTTAAAGATACCCATGAGTTTTGCAAAGCATGTGAACAATGTCAAAAAATTAGAGGAATGTCACATAGAAATATGATGACTAAAAATTCGATCTTAATTGTCAAACTTTTTTATTGTTGGGGTATCGATTTCAAGGGACCTTTCCCCCCATCTTTTGGACATATTTACATCCTCTTAGTAGTGGATTATATTTCCAAGTGGGTGGAGGTGATTCCTTGTAGAACTAATGATCACAAAGTAATTCTATGGTTTTTAAAAGAAAATATCTTATCAAGATTTGGAATGTCGAGATCTATAATCAGTGATGGTAGTTCACACTTTTGTAATAGATCATTTGAGAACTTAATAAGGAAATATGATATCACACACAAAGTGGCTATACCCTATCATCCATAGAGAAGTGATTAAGCTGAAGTTTCCAATAGGGAGATTAAATAAATATTAGAGAAAATTATGAATCCAGAACTTAAGGAGGCTAACTAACGCATTGTGGGCTTATAGGACTGTTTTTAAAACTCCTATTGGAATGTCTTCCTATAGACTTTTCATTAGAAAAGCTTATCGCTTACTAGTGTAATTGGAACATAAAGTACACTGGGCCATAAAGAAGTTTAATTTCGACATTGATAAAGATAACATGCTTCGTAAACTCCAACTTATAAAATTAGAAGAAATTAGGAAAGACGAATATGACAATGCGAGAATTTATAAGGAGATGATGAAAGGTTCTATAACAATAAAATTTTTAGGAAAACATTTGATTTAAATCACAAAGTCCTCCTTTATAATTCTTGTTTCCACCTCTTTCTTGAAAAATTATGTTCTAAATGGACCGGCCCATTCATAGTAAAGACTGTTGATCCTTATGAGGCTATGAAAGTTTTGAATTCTTAAAATGGTAATGTGTTTAAAGTAAATGGCTAGAAAATGAAACTGTTTGTGGAAAAATTAGTTCTAAAAGAAGAGTCCATATCTCTGGAAGATCCTGTGTATCGAGATTAATCTCCTAGTCTGATGGAGACCATTTTCCTTACTTTCTTAGGATTTATTTTCTTTTAGTAGAATAAGATGTTTTGTTTTATAATTTTTTGTTGTAGAAGCACCAATCTTTGAAGTATTAAATTCGAGAGCTAGTATTGAATATTTTTAAAGCATAAATATTGGTTATTTAATGGATCTTAAGATTAAGTGCATGTTAACGAGATTTAATTGATTTTTTTTTTAAACATTCATTTAGTTACGAATTCCTGGGCCACATCTAATTTACACATTAAACCTTAGTTTGGACATTGAATATTGAAATGATGATTATGAAGAACGCTATGAGCCTAGCCTGGGGAATTTTTCCATCATGTTTGTTGAGAAAAGTGAAAAAGAAAGAGTATTATCCAGCTAAAAAATAGTTATTGTTGAAAAGGGCTACCTAGAAGTTCACGACAGAAAAAAAGAAGTAATAATGTGAAATCCTTCGATGGAAAAATCAAAGATTTGAAAGAGTGAATTGTTGAACTGTAAGACAAGTTCTAGTTAATTTGTTCATTTCTTTGATTATTATTATTATGGACATGAAGGTAGAAAAAATGGATCTATGGTGTTGTTAAGTCTAGAGTATATAATATATTCATGAAACCTAATGTTGGGAATTCTTCAATTAGATGATCAATACTTGAGTTTAATTGAAATATTTATCAAAATACTGGAATTTAGGTGAATGATATGTTTGATTTTGCTCTCTGGATTGGATTAGGTTGAAATTATTTAAGGTTATAGAATTGGTTTCTTTTCGGAATTATTTTTTAATTTAGAATTTCTCACATGTTTTGTTCGGGACTAGAAAAATGTTGGTTGGGGTTATGATAATATCTAAATATTACATATTTATCCTCTCAATTGTACTAATTTTCATGCATTTAAAGTACTTAATTGATTAACTTACATCTAGTTTGTACATGAGAGATAATCTAAAAGACAAAGATGAAATCATACTTATAAGAAGAAGGATTAAAGCTCAAAAGATTAATTAAAAGAATATTTTGAGATTTGAAAGTCATTAATGAAGAATTCACATACCAAAGATCCAAGAAAATCAAGTACAAAAGGTGGAGAAAAGATTGAGAATCATGCAATGCAAATAACAACAAAAAAAACCAGAATGTTTGGTCCCACTTAAGGTTGGTTCAGTCCAACCAAATGTACACAAAATAGTTTAATAACAAATTATGATTTTTAGAGAATAATTTGGCTCGACATTCAGTTTGACCGAAGCCAGGTTTGGTATGACCTAAAGAAGACAGAGACTTCAGAGATAAAACATGAAAATTCGATTGTAACTAAGAGTTAATTTGGTACGACCGAAGTGAAATTCAGTACAACCGAAGGCTACGGTTGGCTGCAGCTGAATTATAACAAAAGTATGAAAATCAAAGTTGATTTTAAGTCGGTGTGAACTTTTCTTATTTAAGGTGTTTTAAACTTTCGTAGGTATGAATAAGGGTAGAAGATATAGAGCAAGGGGTTGAGGAGCCTCAAAGGAGTCTTCTAATTCTTCAGTTTTAGTTGATTTTTATGTTTTTCTTTTTGAGTTTTATTTCAATCATATCTTTGATTAGTTAATCTCTTATCTAAAGCTAATGGATGAACATTTTGATGGATATTTGATGTTTAATTCGTTTCTTCAATGAAAGTTAAGATTTTTATGTTGAATTATGATTAGATGTGATTGAATTCCTAGATTGGGAAACAAATCAATTTATAAATATAATATGCTAGCAATTTCGAGGGGTAATTTTTTCTTTTGATTATTTAATCATAACCGATCATCAACTAGGTCATTTTAACCATTTAAACCAAGATCTGTAACAATCTGTCCGTTAGATCACCAATCCAAACCATGAATCATTAATCCAAACCATCTAAATTTAATAGTAACTGATTAATTTTCAAATCTAACATTAAAATTATCATTTAACAGATGTATTATCCAGATCTTAAGAATTCTCCATTGGACCACTTGATCTTTCTATAAACCACCGTTTAATATGTTCTTTGACATCATATTAATAACGTCATATAATATCTTAACTTGAACAAAGATTAAAAAAAGCTAAGATTTAAGGCAAAAAATTCTTGAACTGTTAATTTTAACATATTTTGTCGACCCTAGTAGAGTATACTAGCTTCTTATTTCATGACTCTATTAGATCTTCAAGACTAGGATTTCAAATTATTTTAGCATATGTAAAATCATAAAAATTATCCACTTATATTATAACCATACATTTGAGCATGACCCATAATATTATACACTCTTTTTTTTTTTTAAAAAAAAAAACCTTAAAATTTTTTTTCTCATGTTTTATTTATTTATTTATTTATAATAAAAGCTTCATTTTGATATAATGATTGGACATAGAAACTTTTAATATAGCCCACACGATCATGGCATGTACACACTTGATTTATACACCCTATTTCACATGAACACATGTGTATAATATTTGGTGCATTGCTACTTCTACGAACACTTGTGATCTTCTTACAATTAAATGTGGTCATTTTGATCAAGAAATCATTTTTACAAGATGACATATGATATAAATAATCTAATCATCGCTTAGATCAAGAAGATTGTACTTATGGGACCCACATCTCCATGACATGTACGCACATATTGTTTACACCCTCATCCACCTAAAACCTCTCACTCTTAAGATAAGAGTTACATGCACTTAACATGTGTTTATCACATGTTACGTGTGCATATGCATTTATGTAGGAGGGGTTTGGTTCCCTTATATAAGGCATGCCAAACCACTCATAAGCACTCAAACTTTAAACATAGAGAGAGTGGGACGTCCGCGATCCAGGCCACGTAAGTTAAAGAATCACTGATCTCCACCGTATATCAAATAAGTAACATATATATTATATTTTCCAAGGCCCACATGTTTTGATTTTTGAATGGGCCATTTGGATGTTCCAATCGATCAAATCTGTCTCATTAATTTGAGGTCCAACATATGCACATGTGCACCAACATGAGGACGTTCAAATTTACCAATTTATTAGACATTCTATTGAGTTCAAATTTGATCAATTCTAGAACATTCAATGACCGCCAAATCTGATGGAATTAAAGACCTTAGATGGCCTTAGAACTTGACTAAACCTGAACGATTTGAACGAATTACAAAGCTACCCAAATTGAGACCATTTGATAGTCCAACAACTACAAAATCTAAATTTAGATTGTTAAAATTAGGGGAAAGATCATAATAATGATCTGGACCGTTAAATCAACGATCAGGTCCAATCCAACCATTGTAAAAGTTTAACAAACCAATCAAGGGATTAGATTTAAGAAAATTAAAATCTACTTGATCTAATGTTAGATCGAATCATCTTATCAAAGATCAATGAAGACCATTGGATCAAAATCATGGGAAATAAGGAAATAAATGGTCGGATTGGATGGATCTAAATATCTAATTATCTTTAAGGTAGATCTTGATCTTAAGTCAAACTTAACAAAGATTAACACCTTTGATCTATAGTTAGAAACATGGTAAATGGACTATATATGTCTCATATCTAAGAAATTAGGGACTTGACCGATGTAATGGACTAATATAACAATCTTAGGATCTTACTCATTTTTGTAAGTGTTTTAAGAAAATAGACACTAAGGAAGAAATTAACTTGATACTTTTATTGTATCTATGACTAAAAAAAGAGAGACTTTCTATGTATCGTAGACCTGAGTGTAGTTATTAGAACCATGAGGAAATGATCAAAAGGTTAAAATGGTCGAATAAGTAATGAGTGTTATCACATATGGATTTTCCCGCATGTATTGCATAACATTATATGCTTACTTTTGCTTAACTTTTATAATTAGTTGATATATGTTTAAGTATACAACTACCTTGTATTTGATATGTTATTCTGAGAACACCAGACAACTCGAGGATCGAGTTATCCCTTAAATTCTCAGACAGAGTTCCCAATAGAACCTGAGTTAGTACCAATATGGCCTCCTCCTTGGACTACGACACTAGTACGAATGTAGGAGGAAAAGGGGAGCTGCATGCTACCCTCCTTGTGGTCCTGCTTAGGCCATGATTCAATGGATGTGAATTGATCGCTCATCTTTGCAATGACATATGTTTCTTCTTATGATCTCTATTGGGCCTACATGATTTAATCTTCATTGGCTTGAATCAAACTTCCTAGATACACATCTTACATAAAAAAATTCTAGCTAATTTGGGCAGTTTATGACATTATACAAGTTGAGATCAAAGGGAAAACATAAAATTCCATATGAATTACAACTTGAAAATGATTAAAATGGCTATGCCTCCATACAAACATCTAAGAAAATGAATTTTGAAATAGTAACAAATCAAACCCTTAATCAAATCATCATCCAACGTTAGCCATACATTTATAAACCAATCACATTTAATGAAAAAGAAAGGTTTAGAGTAGCCAAAGTGCCATTAAACAATCTTATATCCAGTTTTCACAACTAGCAATATGATGAAACTAAAACCATTAGATCTCCTAATCTAGATGTCCATTTGTCCTAAAATTTTAGGTGGTGATTTCTCATAAATGGTACCACCAACTTTATAATTAGAATACGAAACTGACTTATGAATGGTCACTACGAGACGGGTCCCTCTCATATCACTTGTTAGATTTAGATAAGAAATGCAACAAATTTTAGATTTTTCAAAAATTCAGATTTAATATGTTAATTTATAGGACCTCCTTGTAACAATAATATCAAATTTCAACAATTTTAATCCAAAATGAACAGATTAAAACATACCTTTATGTGATTAGATTGAGATATTATTTTTTCTCTAATTTTATTTTTATATTGATCATTTATGTAAGAGTCTCCCCTCGATCAATCTCAAGTGGAAAAGGACAAGGTGTCGTTATCTATACCTCTTGTAGGAACTAAGGAAGACACATGCCATCTACTAAGTGGACCTTGTATATTTACACATGTGATGGAGAAATAGAGAAGAAGATGGAAGATGGGATAAAGGAAGATTGTGAGGCCCGTATCCTAACTCGTACTATTCCGTAGGCTTCCGGGGTCCTCCCGATCAAATTCTGGTGACCCGTGACACGTAGAATGTATTTGCACGCAACCCTGAATCATGTCCCGTATTCCAGAGTTAGCTCGACCTGAGACTTATACCCTAGCAACCGTGTCGTCACTGTGGTTCCGATGCAGCGTCTCGCGCACCGAGAAGATACCCAGGCCAAGAGTTGTGGGCCCATTTTCAGTTCGAGGAAAACACCACGAGTTTGTAATCCCAAGAGAATATCCACAACATGTCCCATTAATCAATCGCTCAATCAATCAATCAATCACCTCATGTCAAGTACAAGTAACCCATACCTTACCCTTATCTCTCTCTTACACAAGTTATCCCAAAGTCAACCCTTACATCACTTCACCCATTCCTCTTCCCATCACTCCACTCACATCACCTCTCTTTCTCTCATCTCTCTCTCCCTCTCCCTCTCCCATTTTTTCTCCCAAGCTCTATGAGAGCAACTCACGTCCAAGGGAGAGGAAAAAGCCATGTTTGGCCTACCTTCCTACCACCCAATCCCACCCTCCAAGCCTCATCTTAACCGTTGGATCACATTCTTTGGAGCTATGGAACGCGTTGGCGGAAGAAGGAAGAAGAGATCAAAGGTGAGTGTTTCTATAGGCCTAGATTTTATATTTTTATGATGGGCCAAGTGAGGCCTACCGATTGATGATATGGATCTTACTTTGGACCCTATATGTGACCATTAGCCCACCTTGATTTTTATGATCATTACATAATGGGGCCATTTTTCATGGACCCCATCATGATATTTATTTTTCCTTGCATAGATAGGGTCATCTAGACCTTACATTTTTATGGAGAAAGGATCTTCACCATTGATTTTGATCTCATGTAATGGGACCCACTTGATATATGTTGTGATGTACGGAAGGGAGGGCCCATAGTGCTGGGGTTACTCCATCACTCACTCTCTCTCTCTCTCTCTCTCTCTTTCTCTCTCTCTTTCTCTCTCTCTCTCTCTCTCTCTCTCTCTCTTTCTCTCTCTCTCTCTCTCTCTCTCTCTTTTTCCCTTATTAATGGCCCCATGATGTATGTAATTTATCCATGTTGTCTGCCTTCGTGGGACTCACTTGATGGACGTGTTGGATCTACACCGTTCAAGTCATGTGGGCCCTACCTTATGGTGGTGAAAAATATAAATATTAGATTGATCCATTCAAGTGGGGCCACATCCATGTAGAACCCACCTGGTGAGTTATATTCACATCGTCCAGCGTCCCTGGAGTGAAGTGTGAACGGACAGTGGATGCACTAATAAAATAAAATAATATATTTAGCTTGATTAAAGCTTTCTGGGTGGGTCATTCATGTAGGCCCCACCTCGATGTATGGGTCCAATCCACGCCATCCATTCCATTCCTTAGCTCATTTTAGGCGTTGAGATGAAAAATGAAGCCAATCCGACTACTTGGTGAGCCATAACATAGAAAACAGTGTTTTTACTATTAAAACCCACCTTGATGGTTCTATACACCGAAATACATTGAATATTGGGCTTGATGCAGGGACCGTGGGTCCCAGCCATGGGCCCCACCATGATGTGTGCTACACATCAACACCGTGCATTTGATGGGTCCCCTTTATATATGGGGTGCCCCCAAATACTAGCCATATACATAACTCGAGTGGCCCACATCATGGGAAATAGTGATGATTGAGCGTTTGCCATTGAAATCCTTTTGGGTGTCACAGAAGTTTTGGATCCTTATGAAATTTGTTTTTCCTCCTCGTCTGGGTCTGTGTGACCTTATTAACAGATTGGATGGCAGATAAACGTTATGGTGGGCCCCACGTGGGACCCACTGATGTATGTACTGTACTCCACATGTGTGGACCCACCATGAAGTAAGTGTTTTATCTGTGCTCGCCCCCCCTGTACATGAGTTGCGTCCATGCAGTGTGGGAGCCACTTTATGTATTTGTTTTTTCTTCACTGTCCACTATTTGGATGGTGGGGCCTATCATGATGTACTGCCTAACTATTTTGAGATATGATTTTATGGTATGGGGTCAAGAATGAGTCAGAGCTAAAGCTCAAGTGGACCCCACAATTTAAAGTAGTGGACAGTGACATCCACCGTTCAAACTTCTAAGGGCCATAGTAGTTTCTAATAAAGCCGATACTTGTTTTCACTTCATCTATCTCTATATTAACTTATGAATTGGTTGGATCTCAAATACATTATGGCGGCCCACACTGTGATGTGATCATTGATCAGGTGGACCACACCACAGAAATAGTGGAGGATTGAACATCTATCATTGAAACCCATTTGGGTCATGAAAGTTCTGGATCAATGGAAAATTGTTCTCCCTCTTAATCCAGGTCTTTATGACCTTATGATTAGATTGGTTGGAAAATAAACTTTATAGTGGGCCCTGTGAATTGTTTAAACAATGAAAATTATGATCTCCACTGTCACTTGGGGTATAGTCCAAATGATCCTTCAATATGACTCATTTTTTGGGAATTTATAAGGCCCGTTGTTGAGGCCAACCTTGATGTGTATAAGGCCCGTTGTCGAGGCCCTTCTTGATATATATAAGGCCCATTATTGAGGCCCATCTTGATGTATTTGTGGCCCATCCTTTGAAGCCCACCTTGATATATATAAGGCCCATGTGATGAGGCCCATCTTGATGTATTTATGGCCCGTCCGTTGAGGCCCACCTTGATATAAATGAGGCCCATGTGATGTGACCCATTTAAGGTATTTGAGGCCCATGGGTTAAGGCCCATTGTGATGTATTAGGGCCCATGGGTTGAGGCCCATTGTGATGTATTTGGGGCCCATGGGTTGAGGCCCATTGTGATGTATTAGGGCCCATGGGTTGAGGCCCATTATGATGTATTCAAGGCCCATGGTTGAGGCCCAGTGCGATGTATGTATAGCCCATTAAGTTGTGTATAAATTCCTTGTATGGGTCACTCCTTGGGAGCAATGTTGGTTAAATGGCCACATCGTCGTGTAATGATGGTTTAATGTCCATATTGTGAGCTTCCCTTAGGCCTTGTTCGGCCGATTCTAAATGTCGAGGCCGATTATTAGTTCGATTATGAGTATGTGACAGTATAGCATCATGATACCTACACCTTGGAGCCACCTTGTGTATATATTGGGCCCATAAGAAAGTCTAGTTTATTACACGATACAGAGGATAAGGAAGCCCACATATTGCACTTAGACTTGGATCTGCCTTCGGTGGGGGATTTTGTGACTCTCCATCAATGTGATCACGTGTGGGCGGACACTGATGTGGGCGGGGCCTGAGGAGCCCAGGCGAGCTACCAGTAATTGGCAGGCTACTATGAACACAGTGAAGGTGGAATTTTGTCTCACATCGGTTGCATCGTCCGATGTTATAGTGGCTATAAGTTGGATTCTTTGCTTAACTATCATAATGTGTTTTAATCAGTGAGCTTCGACAAAGTAGTCTATATCACCCCTTGCTATAGACAGAAGGATATGCAGTATTAGGTTTGGTGTATTCATTGTTCAGAGCTTATCTTGATATTTGGACTAGATCAGCTGTCCTTCTATGGACCCCCATCATTTGTATGCATGTTGTGATGGATGATCGATTAAAGTAGATGTCATTGGGCTGAGATGTTTATGGGACTCCTTGTGAGACGGAATTGTCCCCACATGATCACGTGATACATGCAGGTTTGATGTATGGCCTAAATGAGGTTGATGGTATTTGTGGCTCTTCAGGATTTGCATATTGTATTTACATCATCGGCATCTGATATTTAGTTCTCTATGATTTCGCATGTGTATAGCCGATCTGCATTGCGTACTCTGATATTATATGACTCATGGACTTACCAGTATATTTTCGCTTACGTTGATATCGTATGATTCATGATCTTGTCAGTATTTTTTCTTATCCTGATGATGTATGATTTATGGGCTTTATTGTATACTTGACACTTATCTTACACACACCTTCACCACCCTCTAAGCTTTCTATAAAATTATTCACGATAGATGCATGTAGGTGGCATTAGGTTGTAGTAGCGTTGAGCTTGGACCGTGCAACAGACTTTTGGAGCTTTGATCTTTGACATATGTATTTTCCTTTCAACACTATATTCAAATGATTATATTCATGGATATGTGATGATGATGTTGCCTTTATGATTTGGGTATACTTGTGGTTATGCTTCTTATGGGACAAATGTACGTTGGAAAATCATTCTTATAGGATCCTAGGATCAGAATTTGGCGTATGGACATTGGGAGCCGAGAATGGGGTATTATGGAGGCTGTCAGCATCGGATTCAGCTATGAGGAATTTTGTGACCCTGATTTCTAGGTTTGGGGTGTGACAAAGATGATCTCTCTCTCTCTCTCTCCCCCCCCACGCGTGCACACGCGCGCGTGTGTGTGATGCCTAATTGGGGGGGGGGGGGGGGGAGGGGGGTTGTCACTTGGGTACAAGTTCATAGGGTGGTCGACAATCAAGTAGTGGACCGATAGTCATAAACTTCGACCATTATGACCATCTACTAAAGGTTTATATCCCATGTGTTCAAGTAGTGAACCATCAAATCTAACATATCATACCACTATCAAGTGTGATTAAAATAGTTTTATTAGTTAAAATAGACTTTTGTCATGCCCTAAACCTGAAAATCGAATTCACAAGAATCTCGATTGCTGAATTCGGTGGTGACAGCCTCCGTAGTAACCCATTCTCGGCTCCCAATGCCCATATGCTAGGTTCTGATCTTGGGATCCTATAAGGAGGATTTTCCAACATACATTTATCTCGTAAGAAGCATAACCACAAGTTTATCCAAATTATAAAAATAACATCATCATCATATATCCACTAATATAAACTTTAAATACAATGCTGAAAGGGAAATACATTATGTCAAAATAAAATCAAAGCTCTAAAAGACAGTTGCACCCTTCCAGCTCAACGTCGCTGCGACCAATGTCACCTGCACGAATCTATCGTGCATAAGCTTATAAAAGTCTTAAAGGGTGGTGAAAGTGTGTGCGTAAGAGAAGTGCCAAGCACACAAATACAACATCATAATCATACAATGTCAGAAATATTAGTAAGATCATGAATCATACGATATTAGAGTAAGCGAATATACTGACAAGTTCATGAGTTAAACAATATCAAAGTACACAATACAGATCAACTATGCAAATAAGGAGTCATAAAAAGGCAAATATCATATGTCGAGGATGCAATGTAATATACAATTCCTGATGAATTCACGAATACCGTCAGTCGTACCTAGACCATATAAATGCAAAAACACAGTAACCTAAAATGCCCTATGCCGCGGATGTAATGTAATATACGGTGCGAATAGAATGACCATGCTGGAGTGTGAAGTCGGGATGATAGTACGTAGTATCACAAGCTATGGGGTCCATCACAAGGGACTTCTATCTAAACTAGCCTCATACCTAATTTAGATAGTTAGACTCAATGTGGTAAACTCTTGATCTCAAGTTAGTTGCGTGCCCCAACCGAAATCCTGGCCATCACGAAGGTACACGTAATAAATAGTTACGCACCACCAGCCCAAGTGGATAGTGAATGAATGGATGAATGAGTATGCAACTCCTGCTCAATAAGTCCACATATCAGTACTGTTCATCTCTGGGATCATCATGGAGGTCTATTACACTCTACGCCAGCTTGCTGTCCCTGTTCGAGCACATAACTGGGCAAGTAGAAGAGACCCCACTATCCGCCTGCCAATATCGGCCCCGACTCATCGATAGCGTATCCATTCCTCAAGCTGGTTACACTCAACCTAGATATTGCCCCCACACTCAGGAAGGTAAAGTCACACCTCGTCCCGACCAACCACGACACAGTGGGAGATGCGACCTACTAGTATACGACACTCATGCGCTCATATATATCCACTCGACCTCGACATTGGGGCGTTCTCTAGTATCAAGAGAGTTTAAGGAATTTCACCCAGAGCCATCTATGGAAGACTGATGAGAATAACAGATTTTTGGTGTCTCGTCTGGCCATCCACGATATGCCTGTGGAGGCTACAGCCCTGATGTCCCTAGGGCATATAGTAATCACAACACACAATGTAAGATGTATAAGTCATACAATCCAATCATGCACCAATCCTGCGCATACCGTGCGCTCATGTGAGATAACCTTCGCCTATCAGGGAGTCTCATAACAACCTGTCCAATGACATATGCACTGGTCAACTACATCTCATAACAAACATGCAGATGATGCATATGGGCATGTATCATGATGTTATGCAGTCACATACTCATAATCAGTATTAATAATCAACATCGACAATCGACCTCGACAATATGGATATTTAACTAACATTGCCCCCAAGGAATGACCCACGTAGAGCCTAATATATAGTGGACACTTGGCCTCACACAAGGGCCAAATATAAAACACCATGGGCCTCACTCAAGAACTTAATGCACATCAAGATGGGCCTTTCACATGGGCCTAACATACATCGCAATCGGATCCATTGCCTAGCCCTCAAATGCATCACAATGGGCCTCATCACATATGCCTCATATACATCACATTTGGCCTTGACAATCGGCCTTAATATCCAGCCTCAACAATCAGCCTCGACAATCGGAATCAGCCTCGATAATTAACCTCAACAATCGGCCTCGACAATCAGAGTCGGCCTAAAAAATGGGCCTCGACAATCGGAATTGGCTCGACAATCTGAATCGAAATCGGCCTTAACAATCGGCCTCGATAATCGAAATCAGAATCGACCTCGATAATCGGCCTCAATAATCAAAATCGAAATTGGCCTTGACAATCGAAATCAGCCTCGATAATCAAAATCGAAATCAACCTCAACAATTGGCCTAGAAAATCAGAACCGTGAGGATGGGCCTAATAAGGCCTATGTGAAGGTCACAATGTGGACATCCAACCATCATTGCTCATCAATGTGAACATTTAACTAACATCACTCCCAAGCTGTGGCCCACATAGAGCCAAACCTAAAGTGGGCCCATGACCTCACACAAAGGCCCAATATACATCACAATGGGCCTCATTCATGGGCTACATACCTAACAGGTGGGCCCTGCACATGGGCCTTAGATACATCGCATGGGCCATTACCCATGGGCCTAATGCACATCATAATGGGTCTCATTAAATGGGTTACAAAAATATCACAATGGACATGCCATATGGGCTGGGAATACATCACATTGGGCCTTACCAAATGGGCTGGAAATACATCACAATGGCCACGACATATGGGTCGAAAGTACATCTCAATGGGCCTCAACACTTGGGCCTCAAATACGTTAAGTGGGCTGCATTAATGGGCCGCACTAATAGGCCTCATAAACATCAAGTGGGCTGCATCAATGGGCCACACTAATGGACCTCATAAACGGGCAACAAATATATTAAGGTGGGCCTCACAGATGGGCCACAAGTACATTAAGGGGTGGCCCATGCAGCACCGCCCAGATTGACGGTGTGCATACACAGCACATACATCGGGAGGGCCCATGCAACATTGTTCGGATCGACAATGTGCATATCATGGAAGGGCCCACAGAACTTACTGACGTCAATCAGCAGCTCAAGATGCTGGAGCCCACCGTCCCTTGGACGGTTTGGATACAACATTACATCATGGTGGGCCCCACAGAACTTGATAGCGTTAGTCAATAGTGGGACCCACCATCCTGAAAATTAGATGGACGGTAGGGATATATTAAGTACGTTAACGTGGGCCCCGTCCGTCCAGAATGGACGGACGGCTAAGATATAGAATACATATATTAGTGTGGATTCCATCCCCACACGTGTGTGGTGGATCCACATCTAGAGAGATGGACGGTTCGGATAATTGGCATATCCCTAGGTGCGTCACAGGACCATCCATGGATGAACGACCTGGATAATAGATACATCACGGTGGATTCCCATATGTCCAAAATGGACAATGGATAAACATATGCATCATGTGCAAGACCCACACGGATGAACGGATGGTGTGGATATACAAAACATACACCAAGGTGGGTCCCACCTCCACACGTGTCACATGTGTGGAGTGGGTCCCACGTCCAAAGTAGATGGATGGTAGCTGGATGGCATGTATGTGTAGACACCCCACCCAAGCTAACATGCTAAGAAGGGTAAAACATTCTAAGAACCATGATCATATCCTGAACCAAACCTTAATCCCAGCCTAAACCTAACCTTGACCCAAAAGTCTTAAACTTCCCAACCAAAACCCAAAAATCCAAACCGTTCAATCCACATACAGCCCCTGCCTATACCTAATACCCTGACTAGAACCCTTTACACAAACCTAAGCCCACCTATCTGAACGTAAAAACCCCAAAAGGAGACCACTAGGCGAACCAATGCATCGAACAAAGCCCACATGCTTGAGCCCGACCCGAGCCCTCACTGGGCGGTAGTCTGACTACCGTTGGCAGTATTTAGAGTGCCGCCACATGCGACCCGAGTGTGAATGTCTAGAGACAGCTGCCCGGCGTTCGAAAGTCAACTCTCTTAGGAAACTACCCCCAATCCAAGCTTATTTACCATTTTACCAACCCCAATAGCCAATGAGAGTATGCCACGTGGCTTCCCTCTCCCTCCATCCAATCACCTCTTGCCACATCAACATTTACCCCTCTCAAACCCAAAATTACCATAGAACCATTGGAGAAGGCTATAAATAGCCCTCTCCTCTTCTCATTTCCAAGACCCAACAAGCTGCTTCTCCCTTTAAGCTTAAGAGAGTAAGAGAGAAAGAGAGTGAGGAAGAGAGTGAAGGAGAGGGAAGGAGCTCCCAAGCCTTCAAAGTTCTGATCTTTCAAGACAACCCCAAGCCTTCCTCTCAACCTTTCCAGCTCATAAGCCTGGCCCGAATTTGTCATGGTTCGGTTCATGTCTTAGCCTACTCAAGATCAAGCCAAAAATCCATTCTACATACAAGCATTCATCATGACATCAATTCCCTTCTCAACCCCCTTGCTTCTCTAGATCTCTAGTGAACGTATGCTCTGTGACTTGCCGTACATCGGATCCTGTCACATCAGAAATTTCTAATGACCTAGTCCATTTTCTTACCTCTTGGCATTAGCATCATCACATCCGACCTCTGGACACGCTATTAGACTTATGCTCTGTGGCTTGTCGAAATCTCAGATCTTGTGGCATCAGAAATCCACGTGTGTGCCTAGTCCCCTCTCGAGCACAACATCCATCATCCCTTGAGATTGTATTACCACACTGAGTAAAGACCGTACATTTGTACGGGTAGAGAGGATGCTTAACACCTTCTCTCTTTGTAACTGAAGTCCCTTACTCAGAATCCCATATCGCAGACCAGGAGTCAATTTAAGGTAGGAGAGTCTTCGGATTTCTCCAACCTTACAAATTTCGCAGGTTTTAGCCGACTGCGTGATTTTGAGATTAATTGGCTAGTGGCGACTCCAACATTCATAAATCAGCCTAATCACCCACACCCCAAAAACATAACATCCAAATCATCATGGATGCCGATTTTCAGTGTCTACAGAATGACGACTCCACTGTGGATCTGCTAGCTCGCATTAGTTGAGACCCGACTCCAAAGAGTGTGAAACTTTAATCTCAAGGGATATCATTATTGTATTCATACAAAATAAAAAAAAAAAAAATCTTTGGCTTGTACTTTTCGGGCATGGATTCGAACCATGACCAATCGATCCTGCGCAGCCATGACCTCTTAAGCTACCCATGAAGAATATCTGGTAGCTCAGCCAACTCCTGAAACATTAGCACCCACACCTACACCAACACCCGCGCTGTCACCTCCCATAGATCCAATGGACTTACAAGCTAATACAACCATGCAAGAAGTGGCCCAAAGTCTCCGAGAAACGCAAGAGATGCTAGTTCACCTAGTACCAAATGCACACCAAATGCACAGGAAACCCAGCCTAGTGTACCGAATAGCTCACTCCCTCAAACCCCTTTTACCTTTTCTTTCATTCCTCCAGCAAATCTTGTTCTCCCTCTCCTAGAAGAGTCAGCACAAGAACAATAACAACCAACAAATGGGAGTAACCCTTCCATACATCTCTACTCAGTACATCACAACAATTAGGTTACAACACAAGTTCCCCCTAACGGGAGCCACATACAAGAGCTGGCGGATGCCTACGAAGGGGGCTAGTTTTGAGTCCAACTTACTCCTCCTAACGGGAGTAACATTCCAGAATTGGTAGATACCCTAGGTGGGAACTATTTTCGAATGTCACACCCTCTTCCGAAAGGGAGTGGTGTTCAATTTCAGTTACCTCCCACCATTGGGAGTCCATCTTCTTTCCAGTAACCCCCCATTCTCGATCCATACGAAGAGGAAGCCGCACAAGCCCTACAGTAAGGGGAAAGATATTGGCAACAAGGCAAGTCTGAGATTGAGGAACTACGAGAGCAGTTACAAATGGTGCAAATCAGCTTCGAAGACAGCAAGGAGTGGACCACCCATCCACCAAGTTTAGGGATCTCTATCCCTTCCCAGATGCCCAGCTACCTCTGAACTTCGAGGTAACAAAATTCAAAAGGTATGACGGTAGTGGGTGCACTATAACACATCTAAAAGCCTTTTGTGAGGAACCCAATCGGATAGCAGGGAATGATGGAGCCTTTATACGTTTCTTCCATAAGTCCCTTAAAGGTGACACTTTGGATTGGTACACATCACTGGACAACCATCAAATTAGAACCTGGGAAAGACTCTCCCAGGCGTTCATTGACATATTTTCATATAACTTGAACATGGCTCCAAGAAGGTTTGACCTGACTACCTTGAGACAAAAAAGTGATGAGTCATTATTAGCGGATGTAGAGCGATGGTAAGCTATGGTGGCTCGAATGAGAAATCCCATCGATTACGAAGAGCAGATATCCATGATTGTACTTTCAGCAAATCCCAACATTTCAGGATATCTAATCTCGTATCCTTATGTGAACTTCTCTCAGCTCATCTGGGCTGGAGAACAAGTGGAAGCCGGGATCAGAGCCGGAACCATCTCCACATAGCCACACCAGACCCCCTCAATTAAAAGAAACAAAGCCGAAGGGAAACCTGTCGGATATGGGAATGGAAACGGCACTGCTCTCGCGCAACGCACTACGGAGGTTAACAATATCATCACCAACACTCAAGGCAACCAGTACACTCTGCAATCGGAGCCACAAAAAGACAGGCAGTACCGACCACAATCAAATAGGCAATACTAACCACATCAAGCTCAACAGGGATATCAGGCACAACCGCCTTAACAACAGCCGCAACAGCCTAGGGGGAATGCGCAAGTCTCATACAAACAGGCAACGTTAGGTAGGAAGTTCACCTCGCTAGCACAAATATACAGTTAGGTTCTGACAATGTTAATGTAAAATTAACTTTTGATACCACTCCATCCTCGAATTCCACCTAATCACTTGCCACTAGGTTATAATGAAAATTAGTATTGCGCATATCACCAGGCTCCTGGCCACTTAACAGACCGATATTTCACTTTGAAGCATGTGGTCCAAGATTTAATCGAAAGCCAAAAGATCGCTGTCACCACACAGGCTAGTAACATGGATTAGGCTAACATTCTCCCCAATCCCCTACCATCGCATCAAGCGGGACCTAACACATCTAACACTTCTACCATCAATCATATTGAGGGAGGGTGTCACAGGTACTTCTCTTCACATCATTCTATCCAAGCAATTATGCCCGGCACAGCAAACCAAACATGTGGACACCGATAGGCACCACCGCCTGAGCCACAGGTGTTCCTCGAAGCTGTAGTCACAACTTAACCTCTCATATTCCTTGAAGCAGCAACAACAACTCAGGTATTCCTCGAAGCAGCATCTACAGTGCAACCTCTCATCTACCTTGAGGCATCACCCAACAGGTTTCACCCTCTTATCTCTCAAGAGGTACTCCCATCACTCACTAGGTCACGTCCTCAACCCCTTACTCCCCGAGGGGCACTTTCAACCCCAACCTCAGTAGATCCAAACAGGTCGGATTTTGAACCCATCACTCTTCCAATAGGCCTCCCTGATCTAGTTTCGCTAACCTTATAAGGGGCACCCTCTGTTCAAATACTAAGTTTCCTAATGCCTCACCAACTGGCACATGCCCAGAGGACCCCTCCCACACCTTAAAAGAGGGAAGAAAATTCCGTTGCCAAAATCGATCAAGGGTTGGTAGCACCTTAAGAGGAATCATCAAGCCCATCACAAATAGTTTCAGCCATAATCTCTTAGCCTTAAGAGCCACTAATATACCTCGAAGGAAGAACGGTTCCCTCCTATAACCCAAAAGCAACCTATGACGTTACCTTGAATGTATTAAAGTGGGCAACAATGGGAGGTATTTTAGGAGGGATAACTAGAACTTAAAAGAAACCTGAGGAACCTTGTCGGGAAGCACCCACAAAACCGATGCTGCTTTTAAAATAGCAACCCAACTCAAATCCATTCTCGCACAGATATCCATCTGGGAACTCTTATGCACATTAAAATTGCATTAAGAAATCTTTGCGAAAACATTAAATGATGCACATATCTCTCCTGATGTACCTTCAGAAATGGTGACAAGTATGATTAAACAACTCCTTGCACCATGGTCCATTACTTTCTCTGATGAGGAGTTATCACCTGAAGGTCGCAAACATGGGCGTTCATTAAATATAACTATTTGGTATGAGAATTTCAAAGTCCCACTCGTACTCATAGACAACGGATCAAGCCTAAATGTTTGTCCTTTGAGGACTGCTAAGTGTTTGGGGATAGAGCCGTCTTCTTTCAGGCCTAGCACCATGAGCGTCAGAGCTTTCGATAATTCTCGAAGGCAAGTCGAGGCAGAAATTGACATTGATCTACAAATTGGACCTGACATGACACTTGTCACATTCCAGGTCATTAATATCCATGCCTCATTTAACCTTCTATTGGGGCGGCCGTGGCTTCATGCTGTTGGAGCCATCCCATTTACCATCCACCAAAGGGTTAAATTCCCTTCCGAAAATCGAATCGTCTTAGTGTTGGCCAAACTAGAAACGATCCTACCAGTAACGGTTAATATCCCAGAAACTTACATCCCAGTGATTGATGTTCAACATGCAGAAGATGACATATCATATCACAGTTTAGAGTTTGAAATAGTGAACTCGATTGCCAATCCACGCCCTCTCGCTGCTGAATACATCATTCCCCCCCATAGAACGATTAATCTAGACTACCGTACCAAGTTCCATGAGAAAGGTATGGTAGTAAAGTTAGCACGTGCCAACGTGTAGAGACAATGATTAAGATATCTACCGACACCAGAGGATTAGACCGCAAGGTCAAAGAGGAGGCAACCATTTAAATACACACCTATCAAGTTTGTTAAGGCCGGAATGGTCTGCGGTGACATGATGATTTCCTTGGAGGACCACCTCCAACGACTCAAACTCACTGAACATTCCGGCCAAGACTCCATCTGACCACCAATAAGGTCGGACAAAATCCTCAGGGCATCGAAAGCACCTCCAATGCCAGGGGCAGAATCCCCAGACTCGTCACATGAGGCTAGGGGCAAGGAAACAGGGATACCCATAGGGAGCCCAAAACTGGGAGGGCCCATTACAAAAATCATAGGCAAGAATGGGGAAGCACCCATCCTCACCCACAGTCAAGGGGACACATCCCTGCCACCAGCTTAGCAGCATAAGGGGTAGAAATAGCCCATCCATTGGATCGACAACGTCAAGGTTCCATCGCAAGATGAACCTGAGGAACCAGAAGAACTTCAATTGCTGGGCAAAGAGATTGAATCAGATTTCTACTCCAAACTCACTCCAGCAGACATCATGGTCATTGGGACAAGTGACCCATAAGAACTTACAGAGCAAACATCAGGATCGAAGGGGGGAAAGACCCAGGATGGATGGCTACCCCCCTAACGATTGAATCAACCGATAGGCCACCCATGGAGGCCGATTCTAAAAAAATGCAAATGTAAATGGTAGTTGGTGTCCTGAATTAGGACATGACCAATCATGGTTTGCAACACCGTCTTGTTTGGGATCCCTTAGCAATAAAAAAAATCAAAAAATTGTCAAAACATAAAAACATCACATATTCCCAAAAATATAAAAAAATTAAATATTTCTCAAAACCACAAAACATTAGAAAATCTCCAAAATATATAAAAAATAGAAAAGCTTTCAAAAATCACCGTGCCAAACACTTCACACATAGCGCCTGAGATCAAGGTCGACTCGTATGATTTCAATCTAGAGTTAGACTTCGAACTCATGAGCTTGGATGAAGCACTGGATGAGGGAAATGATGATACAACTCATGAACTCAAAGACTTTCTCGAAAGGTTCAAAACAAAGGTTAACATTGTGGCCGACGATTTCGAAGTTGTGAACTTAGGATCAGCGGAACTCCCCAAAGAGGTGGGCATCGGAAGATCGTTGTCCCAGGAATTCAAATAAAGGATGATGGAATTTTGGAGACCGAGGCTGTCCAACTTTGCCTTCTCGTACGAGGACATGCCGGGGCTCGATGAAGACTTGGTGGTGCACCATCTGCCGACAAAGCTAGACAGGAAGCCCATCAAACAGAAGCTGCGGAGAATGAAGCCAGAATGGGCCCTGAAGGTCCGTGATGAAGTCATTAAGTAATACAATGCGGGATTCTTGGTAGTCTCCAACTACCCAGAATGGCTTACAAATATCGTACTAGTTCCAAAGAAGGACGACAAAGTCAGAATGTGTATTGACTTTAGGGATCTTAACAAAGCAAGCCCTAAAGACGATTTTCCTCTGCCTCATATAGATACACTGATAGATAACACTGCCGAACATAAGATCTTCTCCTTCATGGACGGTTTCTTAGGTTACAATCAGATTAAGATAATCATTGAAGGTCGAGAGAGGACTTCTTTCATCACACCATAGGAAACTTTTTGCTACCGTGCCCTTCAGGTTAAAGAACACAGGAGCTACAAATCAGCGAGCCATGACTGCCTTGTTCCACGACATGATTAACAAGGAAATGGAGGTCTATGTAGAGAATATGATTGTTAAGTCTTGTACGATCGAAGGATATTTTGAGGACCTTAAAAGACTCTTCGACAGGCTAGAAAAGTTTAGCTCTGCCTCAACCCGCAGAAATGTGTCTTCAGTGCGACCGGAGGCAAGCTACTGGGCTTCATCGTTAGTGAAGATGGTATTCGAGTAGATGAGGCCAAGACTAAGGTGATCATCAAGATGTCACCACCCAGGATTAAAAAGGAAATTTGAGGTTTCCTTGGACGGATCTAGTATATCATTCAATTTATCGCATAGCTCACTCCCGTTATTGAGCCCATATTCAAGCTTCTTCGGAAGAAGTCGCTAAAGGTGTGGAATGATGACTGTCAAGCGCCCTTCGACAGGATCAAGAAGTATTTGCTAAAACCTTTAGTGCTCATGCCACCTACTTCGAGAAGGCCATTACTATTATATATTTATGTCGCGGCAGAAGCAATCGGATGCGTTCTCAGCCAACATGATGACACAGGAAGAAAGGAGCAAGCGATGTACTATCTAAGCCGACGGTTCACAAGTTACAAAGCTAAGTACTCCAACTTAGAGAAAATATGCCTCACTCTAGTCTGGACGACACAACGATTACGATAGTATATGATCGCTCATCCAATTCTTCTGCTCACTCATATGGACCCGTTGAAATATTTGTTCGAGAAACCTTTGCAAACAGGAAGGATCGCAAAATGGCAACTACTGCTTTCGGAGTTCGACATCACATGTCACCCAAAAAGCAATTAAGGGGCAATCACTGACTGATCACCTAGCAGTACACTGTTTGCCTGACTACCAATTGCTGAAGCTTTTTTACCTGACAAGGACATTCTCCTAATCAAGGAAGAAGAAAAAAAGAAGGCAGGAGAGTGGACACTCTTCTTCGATGGGGTTGCAAATTTAAAAGGGAGTGGAGTAGGCGCCATACTCTACTTTTCTGAAGACGTCTCAATTCTCATATCTAGGCGATTGGCATTCCAATGCACTAACAACGTAGAAAAATATGAAGTATGTATCACTGGTTTGAGAGAAGCCATCATCCTCAATGTAAAGAAATTGTGAGTCTTCGGAGACTCGCAACTCATCATCAATCAGATAAATGGCGACTGGAAGACCAAAGATGAAAAACTGATCCTGTATCATGTTTATCTGAAAAATCTGACCGAGGAATTCGAAGAGGTCACATTCTCCTACATGCCTCGAGCTAGGAATTAGTTTACAGATGCTTTGGCTACCCTAGCTTCAATGTTCGAAATCCTGAAAGGAGCTGCTGAATGGGAGCTTGCTGTTGAACTCCAGGAGGAACCGACATTCTGCCTACAGATCGACGAAGCTAAAAATCCCTCGAATGATCAGCCGTGGTACACAGACATCAAGGAATATGTCAAACACCAGAAATACCAGGAAGGAGAAACACCAGTTGATTATCGCACTATCTAGCGGTTAGCAACACAGTTCGTGATCACCGGGGGAAGCCTCTATAAGTGAGCCTTCAACCAAGTCCTTCTTCGCTGTGTGGATGAGACAGAAGCAGCACAGATCATGTCAGAAATCCATGCAGGACTATGCGGCCCACACATGAATGGACATATGATGGCAAAGAAGATCCTATGACTCGGTTGCTATTGGCTTACCATGAAGACAGATTTCTGCAAACACATTAGAAAATGCTTCAAATGTCAGGAACATGCAAATCAGATCCATGCCCCTGCTTCCAAACTCTACAACTTGACCGCACCATGACTCTTCTCTATATGGGGGTTGGATATCATCGGCAAGATCAACCCCAAAGCTTCAAACGGGCATGAATACATCCTGGTGGCAGGAGATTACTTCACCAAATGGATAAAGGCAACACATCCTACACCACCATCGCAGCATCTCATGTGGTCAAGTTTATGAAGAACCACATCATTAGTCGTTATGGGTTCCCTCATGCCATTATTACTGACAACGGAACTCCATCTGTCAATAAAAGGATGGGTGACTTTCTCGACAGATTCAAAATTCAACACCATCGGTCAAGCCCCTATCGTCCCCAAATGAACGGTGGGGTCGAAGCTGCGAACAAGACTATCATTCGCATACTAGAGAAAACGGTGAAGACATATCCTTACTGGTCAGAGATGCTTCCTTACGCAATCTGGGCCTATCAGACGTCTGTACGGTCTGCTACAGGCGCAACTCTATATGAGCTCACATACAGAATGGAAGCGATGCTGCCAGTCGAAATCGAAATCCCATCAATCCGGATACTGTTGGAAAGCAAGATCGAGGAAGGCGAGTGATAACAAGCAAGGTACAATCAACTACATCTGAAAAATAAAAAATGTATGTGTGCGCTAAACCACTCCCAATGTTACCAAAGAAGGATCACACGAGCCTACAACAAGAGGGTCCGCAAGAGGAGTTTCAAAGTCGGCAACATGATCATGAAGCGCATCCTACCGCCGCATTTGTCAGATCTCAGAGGAAAGTTCAAACCCTCGTAGGACGGACCGCTGATCGTTCGGAAAGTACTCCCAGGAGGCGCTCTTCGGCTCACCAATCTAAAAGGGGAAGGCCTTCCCGAGCCCATCAATGCCGATAATGTGAAAATCTATCACAGGTAGTCATACCTAATCCTGTCAATGATCGCAATTGCAAAGCTGTACCCATCACTGTCTTACCTAAAATAAAAAAAATCCACCACCTCTCCCGTCATAAACATTCATCATTTTCTCCTAAAAAAAGAAAAAAAAAGAAAGAAAGAAAACAAAAACAAACAAAAAAGAGGAAGCAAAAAAAGAAAAAGAAAAGAAGAAAAAGACAGGAAATCTCAAAAGGAAGACCCCGAAAAAATAATAATAATAAGTCTATCCTAAATCCCCAAACAATCCCAAAGCAGCTTATGATTATACTCAAAGACAAGGACAGGAAGGTACCCAGGTGGCTGGCTATGAAGGAAGTCTCTCTGTCTCGCCTGACACTTCAAAAAAATAAAAAAAGAGGGGCATGCCTAAGCAAAAGGGGCTAGGTGAAAACCCAAAAGGGCACCTTGAGTAAAAACAGTGGGTATACAACGGACTTGGTGAAAACCTGAAAGGGTGCCAAGGGTAAAAATAGCATAGCTGCCAAGGGGCAGGTAAGATCAAAAGCCCGAGACATAATGAAAATCTGAAAGAATGCTACGGGCAAAAATGATGGGAGAGCCGAACGTAGTGAAAACCTGAAAGGGCACTATAGGTAAAAAAAAAATATAACAAATAAAAAGTGCAGGTACAGAAGAAGCCGAGGCAGCAAATACAAAGACGAGATACAGTGAAGGATCAATTTCAGGCCAGTACTCTATCAAACTCTGTTCAAATATAAGGGACACGATTTGAGATACCCTCTCACGGAACCGAGA
Source organism: Magnolia kwangsiensis (assembly GCA_037074715.1). Lineage (NCBI taxonomy): Eukaryota > Viridiplantae > Streptophyta > Magnoliopsida > Magnoliales > Magnoliaceae > Magnolia > Magnolia kwangsiensis. The sequence continues at coordinate 69,914,468 of CM073582.1, read as the reverse complement.
TCCCAAGTGCACAATCCGGACTACTGCATACAACGTGGGCTAAGCCCAACAGTTTGATCCCAATCATCCAAAGCACAAAATCCAAACACAAGCGAATATAGGTAAATTTGACACATAAAATTTTTCATTCCTTTAAAAGTCTTTTACAAGTACACTGCTTTCTTTTCTTAACCAAAAATTAAAAATAAAAAGATTTCCTTCATATATATAGGACAAGCAACTAGTCAGAACCAAAGACCATAGGTAAGCTCTTATCCTTCGTACATCGACAATATTTGCCTTAGCCTCTCTATGTCCATGCGCAGGTAAAAGGCCTCATCCCTATCCAGGCGATGCGCCGCGTGCATGCTCTCATCATACCGTCACCCCACTGCCAATCGACGGGCCATATCCTCGCATGTATGATGAAGGATGGCAATCTCAGAAATACGGTGGTTATGAGTAGCAAGTAGGAAGGATGGATCACTAAAAGGCTGCTCCTCGACGGCATTGAATGAATCGACAACACACGAGGAAGACGAAGCGATGTCACCAACCATATCCCGATCAGTAGCCTCGTCCGCCAAATGCCAACCTGGGACCTGACGATAAGGAGACTGTTCTGCCACCCATCACTGATATGGCACTGTGCCAAGGGAGGAGCCGAAGACTCAAGATCCAAAGCTATCACATCTAAAGAACCTTGCCAAGAAACCCAAACCCGATGGTACAAGGCTATTAAGTCAAAAGGAAGAAGAGCATGTTCAAATCCAGAAAATGCAAAGTCCGAAATATCCTGTCAGAAGCCGAACTGCCTGAGGAAGTGCATAGGACGGTAAAAGCAGTACCCCTGAAGTCCCAGCAATAATAGAGGAGTACGGGCGACGCTACAAATTAATGGTAAGCGACAGAGCTAGGGAGCCTCCTAATTAATCTCCCACCCTCGCAATTGAGAGAGCATGTGGTGGTATAACGACTCAGTGGCCTCAGCACCAAGGGGAAGGCCATCAAGCAACAAAGACATCATGTCATCGCGGCGGGAATCGGGCCACACAAGCACGGGGGTCATAAAAAGATGTTCCCACAGCCACACCTGGGAGAGGTACACATCGAGCTCAAGTTACAGGCAGAATATAAAGCAGAGGAAAGGACGAAAGCAAGAAGGACCTAAAGGAACAAGCAACAACCCCAGAGGATATGAGTGTGACTGAGCGAGCACTTGGTCAACCCAAAAAGAGCTCTGCCAACACCACAGAAGTGATACTCTTGCGGTACAGAACGCAGTGGAATACGTCTAGTAAAACTGCCAGTGATGACTGCCGCCAACCTGAAAAAAGTAACTCAGCTAAGACAGAATATTAGTGTATTCAAGCTCTAAAGTTGGCGATCTGATCTGAGACCTCCACGAGCAGTAGAACAGCGGTCATACAAAACCTCCAATGAAAGCTTACCAGCCCTACCCTCTGCAGTAGGAAGAGCAACGAGAAATCCAAACCAGGAGATCAGGTCGGTCGAACTAATTGGCTCGGACAAGGGAACATAAGGCGCTTGGGTAAGAGGAAGACCAGACAAGCGCGAAAACTCTTCCAGTGATGGACCCAGCTCTAGATCATTGAAAGAAAATAGGTTCAGCGCTGAGACCCAATTGAACGAAGCCGCACTCAACAGTTGCCAGTCCAGGGGAACTTGACGAAAGTGAAGAACCTCTCAGAAGCCCAAAGAACTCAACTTGAAGATCTTAAACTCAGTCAAACTCTCGATCTAGATATGCAATCGCTCAGAACAGGTGCCACGCGGCTGTAAATGATAAGTCCTGATAGGCACGCCCTCCACAATCTGGAACCTAGGATTCGCAGGTGAATCATCAAAAATAGGCTTCCCCTCGTCCAACAAATCAATCTCATGGTGATAAAAAAAGCTTGACTCCCTTATTACATCTCGAAGAGTATCCTGAAAAGCTGCAATAGGTGCGCCTGAGTCACCAACGATCGCCACATCAGGAGCGGTCTGAAATGCACAGGCCTCAGGAGCCGCAACACGTGAAGTGTCCCAATGGCTGACTAGACTAGTACCCTAGTCCTCGACCACAGCTGCCTACCCCATCATGGCCTTAAAATTTATGTCAAAAATCTGACTCAGGCCATCCACAAGAAATCCATCACCTGCCAAATCCAAAATGCATGGGCCACCAAAATGGGGCCCACCACCCATTAGGACCTAATCCATCCCATCCGCACCATCCACCATCACCATGCTACCATCTATATCACCCATAACCGTCAGTCCACCAACCAAGCCATCCGACACCACCATCACACCATCCTCACCACTAAACCCACCTATCCTAATCACATCAACATCTACAAATCCTGATGGCCCATCTGGTGTGGCCCCATCAAAAGCATCCAATCTAATGTAAGTGCTATAGTTTATAGCCCCTTGTTATTGTCAAATTTGTGGTGACAAAGACACTGCTTTGAAGCTGTATATGTGATGAACAAAAGAAGCTTTTAAGATCTTAGAAGTGTTCAAGATCTTAGAAGTTTTCAAGATCTCAAAAGTTTTCAAGATCTCAGAAGCTTTCAAGATCTCAGAAGTTTTCAAGTTCAAGAAGATTTCAAGTTCAAGATCTCAGGCTTAATTATACTCAAAGGTCACTTGTCTTCATGTTTCAATGTCCTTACTTCACTATTGAGGTATGACTGACATTAGGTTGACCTTTAGAGTAGGAAATTTTGGATACATAATCTATATATGTTTTATACGTAAATTTGGTCTGTTCTAAGACTAGTCCTAGACCTTGTTCGACTAGTCCTAGCACTGGTTCGACCAGTCCAAGAAATTCCATGACCAATCCTAAGTTGTTATAGATTTTTAAAATTTTTTGGCTACTCTACGACCCGTCCTGGAGACTATTCGACCAGTCGTAGGAATAGTGTCGACTGGTTCTTCGACCAGTCGTGGACCTTCGACTTAAAGTCCAGCGTTGAAAATCTTATGCCTACGACCAGTCATGAGCATCCTACGACCGGTCGAAGGTGACCTACGACCAGTCCGACTTATCTTATCGCGCCCGAAAAATTCAAATATCTGTTATTCTACGACCAGTCGTAGAGGTCCTAAGACCAGTCGAAGATGTGTTTGCTCAGCTATAAATAGATCACGAATCTCAGAATAATTTACACAATTCAAGCTAATTAATTCGGCTTTCTGAGAGATAAGTCTGTGCTCTATTTTAAGTTAAGTGTGCGTATTTAATATTCTTTTTCATTAGCTTTATTAATTGATTTTTTTTCTTGTATTGCAATCTAATCTGAAAAGAGGAATTGCTGTTTCCCATTTCTTGAAATCAAAATCAATTAAAGCTAGCCGATTTTGATTTAATTTAAAATCAATTAGAACTAGAACCATTGTAATGTGAGTTTGGACATTGAACTTGGACATTCAATCTACTCTGACTTGGTTCAACGGGGCTGCTACAACGAAGGAGAAAATCAGGTATTTTACATTTAATTGTAAATTCCTTTCTGTTTTAGTTTCTTTTGGAATTTGTTAGAAAAATCTCATTGTATCGGTTATCTGAGGAGAGCTCGGAAAACTCAGAAGTGGGGTTTTTTTTAATTATGTAAGCCCACAGAGAAAGACACAATTGTGAATGTTTTGGGTGAACCTGTAAAAACCCTAATTTGATAGTAAACGCTAATATCTCCTGTGTGAGGATATCAGGAGTGGAGTAGCATTTTGTGTGGTTGTTGTTTAATAGTTGGTGTGTTGTTTAATAGTTGGTGTACACACAGGCGAACCACTATAATCCCCTGTGTTTCGTGGTTGAATGGTTTATATTTCATATATTTAATTATTCATTTGTGGGATGTATATGTGGATGTGGATGCTGTAATCATTTATTTCAAGCTTTGTGGGAATGTTGTAATAGTTTAGCAATTATTTCTTCCAATTCCTTTATCAGCATTCTTAATTGTTCTAGTATGGTTGCCCTGCCATTTCTATGGTGTATGGTTGTCCCAAGAACAAGATATATTTGTAATTGCAATTTATTCTTCAGTGCAGTTTGTATTTAATTCTTTATCATTCCTCTTCGATTTGAGATTTGATACAAAGACTATTCTAGAAATAAGGTTGTCCTACCATAAACTCTGATTTTTGGTGTAAGGTTGTCCTTAGAACAACATTTGTATCAACCTCTCAAGATCTGAATTTTGAGGTGGCTTTACATTCTTGCATTGTGGTTTGTTTATTTAATTTGTTGGCTATCATATTTATTTAATTTCCGCTGTTATAAGTTTTATTTGGCATTATCCTATTCACCCCCCCTCTAGGACATATCGCTAGGCCTTTTAAAGTGGTGTCAGAGCCTGATAGCTCGTTTTAATTCTTAATTCTTAGATTTATTTTCTGAGCTAACGATTTAAGCTATTTAAGATGTCAAATTTTGATAGCCTATCAATCACTAGGCCACCACCCTTTGATGGCTCCAACTATGCTTATTGGAAAGCCAGGATGAGAATATTCTTAAAATTCATGGATGAAAGTGTGTGGTTGGCCACTGTGAATGGTTGGAACCCTCCTACCACTGAAGTAACTGGAGTTGATGGTTCAAAAACTATGAGAGTAACACCTTATTTCTCGTGGACCACACTTCAGAAAAGTGGGAGTAGTGCAAATGCTAAAGCACTAAATGCAATCACTTGCGCACTATCACCGGATGAATTCAAAAGAATTATATCCTATGATTATGTAAAGTAAGCTTGGGATATATTAGAAATGACACACGAGGGTACATCAATTGTCAAGAAATAGAAAGTCCAACTCCTTATAACTAAATTTAAAGAAATTCATATGGAGGAAAATGAAACATTTATGAACTTTTATACATGATTAAATGACATTGTAAACTCTATGTGGGGTCTTGGCGATAAAATCCCAGAAAGTAAAGTGTGTGCAAAAATACTACGATCACTTCCTGAATGGTTCAACTCTAAAGTAACCACGATCCAGGAACTTCGTGATACAAATAATATGAGGGTTGATGAATTAATTAGTTGGTTCTTTACAAACCTACGAGTTAACTTTTAAAACTCCAAAAGAAAAATCAATTGCTCTTAAAACTTCTAAAAATAATTTTCAAGAAAATTCTGATGTAGATAACTCTGTAGATGATATGACTCTTCTGGCTAAAAAGTTTTATAAAATCTTCAAAAGTAAAAAGAGCGTTGATTTTCAAAAAGAAAATGATAAGAAAAGATCAAAACCTAAATCTAAAACTTGAAAATCTTTGAAAGATAGTCAATATTACAATTGCCAAGAATATGCGCATTTGGCTAACAAGTGTCCTAAAAAGGACAAACCCAAGAAAAAGGGTATGTTGGCTTCTTGGGATGAATCCTCTGATTCTGAATATTCTTCTGAATCTGAAGATTCTGAAACTGGGTCAGGCAATGAAGTGAAAGCCCTTGTGACTCTAGCCAAATTCACATTTTCAGATAATGATTTAACAAGTGAAGAAAATTTGAATAGTGAATGTGAAAATGAAGATGATCTTCAAGATGCCTATAATGCCCTATACAAGGAGAGTTGTAAAATTGTGGTAAAACTGAAATTTCAGAAAGAGAAATTTTCTAAACTTAAAGAATTTTATGAATCTCTTGTTTTAGAAAAGTCCCATATTTCATACTGTTTTGAAAAGATAAAATGCGATTTGGATTTTAAGACTGCCCAAGTTGAAAATCTTAAATCCAAAAATGACCATTTAAAACATGAAGTCTCTTCTCTCCTGAGTTTAACGGAAACTTGGAAATATGCCCAAGGTGATTCTAAATTAGAAAAACTTTTATCAGGATTGAGAAAATGTGGCGATCAATCCGGTCTAGGTTATGATAAGAATGTTTCTCCTAAGCTGAAAAATACACCACCTAAGTTTGTAAAAGGAGAAACCTTAAACTCAAAAGGGAAAGGACAAGTGTTTTCTAAAGACCCTAAATCTGTTCAAAATCCTAAAAGAAATTATTTCAACTATAGGAAGCATAATCAAAATCCTTTGGATAAAAAGATAGTTGATTTACTTAAGGAGCTTCTAAAGTCTAACTCAATAGGTCATACTTATAATTCTTACAATCGAAAGAAGACCAACTATCCACCTAAACCCAAAATGGTTATGAAATGGTTTCCAAAGGTCACTTGCTTGGTTGCCCACACTGCTTTCAAAGCTACAAGCCATTCAAAGTGGTACCTAGATAGTGGATGCTCCAGGCATATGACAGGCGACAAGGCTTTATTCACCGATCTAAAAGATATGACTGATGGTTCAGTCACATTTGGTGATGGCAGTAACTGCAAAATTATGGGCCAAGGTACGGTTCAACTCTATAACCTTCCGTTATTTAAGAATGTCTTATATGTTAAAGGACTAAAACATAATTTGCTAAGCATATCTCAAATATGCGATAATAACCATAGTGTTTAATTTTCTAATCAAAGCTATGAGATTTTAAACAACAAGGGTTCAGTAATACTAACTGGACGTAGAACGTCTGAAAACTACTATATTGTTAGTGAATCCAGCTCATCTAATCAAACATGTTACATGGTCCATACAGATGAGACTGAATTATGGCACAAACGTCTTGAACATGTACACTACTGAAATTTATTTAGATTGAGCAAAAAGGAACTTATAAGAGGTCTATCCAAACTTCAAAAATTAGATAAGATATGTGGTGAATGTCAGTTTGGCAAACAAACAAGGGACTTATACAAAAAGGTGAATTCCAATACCACAACAAGACCACTCGAACTTCTCCACATGAATCTGATAGGACTTACCAGAATGGAGAGTTGAGATTGCAAAAGGTATATCTTGGTAATAGTAGATGACTTTACCAGATATACATGGGTAATTTTGTTAAGGGACAAATCAAAAACTCTTGAAGAAGTAAGAAAAGTTCTCAAAAGGATTCAAACTGAAAAATGTTCTCAAATCAGTAAGATTCGTAGTGATCATGGATCTGAATTTGAGAATAGCGATTTTGAAAAGTTTTGTAGCGACCAAGGAATATTACATGAACTTTCAGCACCCAAAACTCCACAATAAAATGGGATAGTGGAAACAAAAAATTGAGTGCTACAAGAAATGGCTAATGTCATGTTGAATAACATGAAGCTCTCTAAGAATCTTTGGGCTGAAGCAGTCAATACAGCTTGCTATATTATTAACCGAGTTTACACTGGTAAAGGCAATAATAAAATGGCTTATGAAATGTCGTTCGATAAGAAGCCTATTGTCAAATACTTCCGAGTTTTTGGCAGCAAGTGCTATATTTTATGAGATCGTAAAAATCTGAAAAATTTTGATACGAAAAGTGATGATGGATCTTTCTAGAGTATTCTTTAAATAGTCGTGCTTATAGGGTTCTTAACAGAAGGACCGATGTGATTCAAGAGTTTATCAATGTAGTCATTGATGATCACTTAAACACACCAGTCTCAAGTTTAGATAATGATGAAGTTCTTGTAGTTGATAAACCTGATACTTCATCTAATCAGACTGATTCTGAACTAAGGACTTAAAGATCATCCAACTACTCAAATTCTTGGAAACTCTCTCACTGGTGTGCGTACTCGTAGACAACTTGAGGATATATGTAATTACGTATGTTTTACATCCCAGATAGCGGTGAAGACTGCTTAAGTTGAAGTAGGAATATGTCAATATATCCTAGAGGGGGGTGAATAGGACTTTTTAAAGTTTTTATGAATTATTAAAAATCCTTATCACACTAATCCTATTACAGAGTACTGATTAGGGTTACTCAAAATTAACTCTACTGGCTTCCAAGCCTGATAGAGGATCCAATCACAAACTATTTAAAAGACAAACAATGTATAAATGGGATTGTGATGGATATGACTGTGTGTGCATAGGATGTGATCATATATAACGACATGCAAGGCAATCACATAAATGAAAGATAATATCAATCTCAAACACAGTCATTTTATAGTGGTTTGACGACTTGTCTGCTCCACTCCCGGCTTCCACACTCAACCCTTGAGTGACCGAATTTCACTAAGGAGGTTTCCCATGGTTCACCTCAAACCTAAGGTTTTAAATCAGGTTCACCTTCAACCTTTACAGAGGTTTCTACTTAGTTCACCTCAAACTCTAGAGTTTTGCTGGAGTACTCCTAACCAGATGTTTATGCCCATACAGGGCAAGGGTCCACACAACGCACCCGGAGGTTTCTAATCGGTTCACCTCTAACCCTGGAGTTTTTGTCACGCCCCAAACTCGAAAATCGGGCTCACAAAATTCCCGATCGCCGAATCCGGCGCCGACAGCCTCCCTAGAATCCCATTCTCGACTCCTAGCTCCCATTCGCCAGGTTTCGATCCTGGGATGCTACGAGGAGGGTTTTAGATATCAGTTTGATTCGTAATAAGCATAACCAATGGCATAACCCACAAACAACAACCAAAAACTCCATTACATTTCCACTATGATAAAAAACTTTACAAGTACAATGAGCATAAAGGGAAATACAATGGTAAAGAACAAAAACTCCAAAACGCTCTACAACGTGCTCCTGCCTCAGCGCTGCTGCGATCCAACGTCACCTGCACGCAACGGTCGTGCATAAGCTTACAGAAAGCTTAGAGGGTGGTGAAAGTGTGTGCGCAAGGTAGTAATATGAACATGTAATGTCAAAGTAATGCATAATATGCAGATGGATCTATAATATCGTGAGCCGTACCAAGGCTTATGCAATGCAAGACATGAACGGAATCGGCCATCCAAGGCATTGTGATGTGTAGTGTAACTCAAGCATACAGATCCTCATCTATATCCACACATCAATACAGCTCAAATATGGAATATCACCGGGGTCTAGTACACTCTAAACCAGATTGCCGCCACATCGCGCGCAATAAGGTAAGTGAAAGAGACCTCACTATCCGTCTGCCAATATCGGGCGCGACTCGTCGATAGCGGACCCATTCCTCGAGCTGGTTAAACTCAGCCTAGCATATCCCCCTACTCTCGGGCGGGTAAGGCCGCATCCCCTTCCAACCAACCACGACACAGTGGAGAGTGTAACCATCTGGTAATCGGTACTCAACGCTCATCTACTCACTTGGTCTAGACGTTGGAGCAACCTCTTGATACCATAAGGGTTTAGGGACTTTCACCCAGGGATATCAATAGCACCCCATGTAGAACATGATTTTCGGTATCCAATCCTACCAACCACGATGCGTCTGTGGAGGCTACAGCCCTGATGTCGCTAGAGCGTACCATAACCATGCCACACAAATGCGAAATGCATGATTCACACTATCCAGTCATGCAACAATTCATGCGCATATCGTGCGCTCATGTAGGACAATACTGCCTAAACAGGAGCCCATAAACAACCTGCCCGAAGGCATATACTATGATCAGTCAATCCTCATATCAAGCATACATATGATGCGTATGATCATGAGTCATGAAACTATACTAAACATATTATAATGAAATGAACTATTTTACAATGCAGATGGACATTGACGGCCTATACACAATAAGTACGGGCCTAACAATGGGCCCAAAGGAGAGTCGTAATGTGGACATCCAACCATCATTACACTCGCAATGAGGACGTCAAACCAACATTGCTCTCAAGGCACGATCTTTGTAAACATCGCTACTTAGTCTGTAATGGATTTACACATTGCAATGGACCGTAGGTTGTCCCCACTGAACCTTACATATATATTAAATGGGCCATATCCTATAGGCCTTTTATTCATCAGATGGGCTACATAAATGGGCCACACCAATGGGTCTTATGTGCATTGCAATGGGTCAAACCCGTGGGCTTTGGATTGCATCAAATGAGCTTAGTCTCATGAGTCTAATATATGACCAATGGGCCACACCAATTGGGCCCCACATGTAGATCAAGTGGGCCTCAACCCATAGACCTAACATGAGTTCAATGGGCCTAAACCCCTAGGCCTTACATATATCAAATGACCTACTTCTATGGGCTTTAAATTTCAACAAAAGGGTCCAATTACATGGGCCTTGAAGTACATCAAATGGGCCTACTCCCATGGACTTGCAACACATCAAATGGGCCTAAGTCCATAGGCCTTATATGAATCAAATGGGCCTAACCCATAGGCTTTACATAGCAAGTGGGCCCAAGTCCATAGGACTCGTACGAATCAAATGGGCCTAACCCATAAGCATTTTATAAATCAATAGGCCTAACCCATAGCCCTTTTGAAATTAAATGGGTCCCGACTCATGGGCCTTACAAAATACTTATTTCCATCCAAACTATTCATAGGGACACATGGTCTAGGGCCCACTACAATTTTCATATTATAAAATATACATTATAAACTATATAACATACATAAATATTCATATTATAAAATATACATTATAAACTATATAACATACATAAATATATATAATGGTGGGTCCCACAGAAATCACTATGGCAGCTGGCAGTGGGCCCCAACATTAAAGTCAGATGGACGACGTGTGTAAATCACATGCAATAGGGCTCCACTGTCCGTTGGTGGGTGAAACAATACATAATGGTGAGTCTCACCGTCCACGGGCTGTGGACGGTGCGAATGAAATACATACATTACTGTGGGTCCCACAAATGTTTCCCACCGTAATATTTATTTGAAATCCAACCCGTTCATAAGGTCACTCAGACCTGTATGAAGGGACAGCAAAAATTTCATCTTGATCCAACCCTTCTGTGGGTCCCAAAAAGATTTCAATGGGAGATATTCAACCCCACTGTTTCCTGTGGTGTGGGCCACCTGCGTTCAGGATCGAGCCGAAATTTGGAGGGGGCCCACCTGAGGAGGGGACACACCTCATGAACGGTGTGGATCTCAACATAAACATCATGGTGGGGCCCACGGCAGCAGCCGTGGGTGGCCTGCATGGACGCCGCCCGCCCGCCGTTGCAACAGCGCAGGCAGCGCCTGCGCTGGCCTGACAGCCGCAGCAGGGGCTGCCTCACATCTCCTCTCTCTCTCCTTTAATTTCGTGTTTTTGCCAAAGATCATGCGTGGGGCCCACTACCTGAAAATCCACTCCAGCCATAGCGTTCAGTGGCCTGCAACAGACAAAAAGAGTCTGAAGTTCGAATTTTTTGGGTGCATAGAAACACTAAAAAATTGTTCAATGGTAACCGCCAATGTTTCCCTTGCTATGGGCCACAAGATATTCAGATCAGTCCCATTCTTTTACTCGACGGTTAAAACGATGTGGGCGAGAGAATGGACGGCTTGGATCGAATATATACATCAAGGTGGGGCCTACACAAGGGGACCACCCAAAAACTCTTCTTTTTCTTTCCCTTTTCTTCTTTCTGTTGAAACGTCCAGTGTCCCAGACGCTGGACGGTTTTATATTATTATTTTTTTAAAGACTGTGGGCCCTGATGAAGTGGGCCACCACTGATGGGTGCCATGGGTTCAACGTCTAAGGTGGGCCCCACTTGAATAAAAATAATTACATCAAGGTGGGATCCATTCAAGTGGGCCACACAATCCTATAGCATAAAAATAAAATAAAATAAAATAAAATAAAAGAAATAAGAGAGAGAGAGAGACATGGAGAGTGGGACACGCCTTGTGATGGAGGGACCCCGGCATTATGAGCCCTCCCTTACATGAAATCATACATCAAGTTGGTCATTTTGTACATATGACCATCAAAACTTAAGATCAACGGTGGGGATCCTTTCCCCACCAATATGAATGGTATAAATGACCTTTCTAAAGAAAATAAACATCATGATGGGGTCCATGGAGAATGGCCTCATCATGGAATGATCATGATGATTCCAAGTAGGCCATCGGCCTTATCTTAGGGTCCCAAGTGAGATCTTCACCATTGATCGGTGGGCCTCACTTGGTCCACCATAAAGACAAGAAAAAACTACCCTATAGAGGCACCCACCGTCCGATCTTCTTGCTCCTAGGGGTTCCTTGGCACCTTGGCTTCAACTTCAATGGATGAGATGAAGAATGGAGGGTTGAGATGGGAGATGATGGGGTAGGAAGGTGGGTCACACTTGGAGTTTAGGGAGCTTGGAAAATTCCATACGTGGGATTTTGTTGCTTGGGATTTTTGAAATGAGAAAGAGAGAAAGAGAGAGATGGATGGATGGATGAATGATGGTTGTGTAAGAAAGTATTGACTTTTGAGGCTTTTGCGTAAGAGAGGTATGGGTGGTGAAGACTTTTGTGGCTTTTTGTGTAAGAGAGGTATGGGTTTAGGAGACTTTTGTGGTTACTTGGGAAAAAGGAATAAAGTGATGTGTACTTGACGTGTGATGGCTTGATGGGTTGGTTGATTGATGGATTGATGTGATTGATGTGACACATCGTAGAGATTCCCTTGGGTTTCGCAACGCGCAGCGTTTTCTCGCACCGAATGTTGGCCCACATCTCTTGACCAGGGTATCGCCTCGGCGCGCGAGTCGCCGTATCGGAACTGCAACGACGGCACGGTCGCTATGGTATTGGTCTCGGATTGGGTCGACTCGGGTTGTCGGCACATGAATCAGAGTCGCGCGTCGATATCGATTAAGGGTCGAAGGTCGCCGAAATTCGACCGATAAGACCGCGAAAGTCTACGAAAAGGTACGGACCAAGATACGGGTCTTACAGCTCTCCTCTCCTTATAAAAATTTTATCCTCAAAATTTACACAAGTATCGTAACTAAGCATTACTCATGAAGAAGAAACGACATAACATCATCATATAGAATCAGGGACAGCGTACAAAATACAATACATGATCAATCATCAAAGAGATGAGGATAACGCTCTCGAATCTCAGCCTCACGCTCCCATGAAGCCTCCTCTACAGAATGATGACCCCACTGCACTTTCACCAACGGAATGACCTTGGTTCTGAGGACCTGCTCCTTCCGATCAAGGATACGGACTGGCTGCTCAATGTAAGAAGCGTCCTCACGAACCTCCAGCGGCTACCAATCAATGACGGGAATTATGTCTGACCCACACTTCCTCAACATGGAGACGTGAAACACGTTGTGGACGCCAGACAACTAAGATGGTAAGGCCAGCCGATAGGCCACGGCGCCAACGCGCCCAGTGATCTCAAAAGGTCCTATGAATCTCGGGGCAAGCTTGCCCTTCGCTCCAAATTCAACTACGCCCTTCATGGGGGAGACCTTGAGATACACATGGTCCCCTACATCAAACTCCAAGGGACGACACCGACGATCTGCAGAACTCTTCTGTCGGCTCTGAGCTGTGCGCATCCTCTGCCTAATGATGTCAATAGCCTCTGAAGTCTCCTGCACAAGCTCGAGACCTAGGAGACGGTGCTCTCCAACCTCGGTCCAACAACTCGGTGATCTGCATGGTCTGCCATATAGTGCCTCAAAAGGAGCCATGCCGATAGTCGCCTGATAGCTGTTATTGTATGCAAACTTAGCTAATCGCAGATGCTCATCCCAGCTACCCCCGAAGTCAATCGCGCAGGCCCCAAGCATATCCTCAAGTATCTGATTGACCCTCTCGGTCTGGCCATCGATTTACGGATGGTACGTGGTGCTGAGCTACAAATCAGTCCCCATCGCATGCTGGAAGCTCCCCCAAAACTGAGACGTGAACTTCGAGTCTCGGTCAGAAACGATCGAGACTGGAACGCCATGTAGTCTCACAATCTCCTCGATGAATAGTCTCGCAAGCCGGTGCATAGACCAAGTCGCACGCATCGTAAGAAAATGTGCCGACTTCGTCAGACGATCCACAGCAACCCAAATGGCGTCATGACCGCGCTGAGTCCTCGGTAAACCCATAATGAAATCAGTCGCCACGTGCTCCCACTTCCACATCGGGACGCTCAACGGCTGCAATAGACCAGGAGGTCTCTGATGATCGGCCTTGACACGCTGGCACGTGTCACACTCGGCCACAAAACTGGCGATCTGGCGCTTCATCCCCTCCCAAAAATACTGTCGCCTCATATCACGGTACATTTTCGTCGAGCCCGGGTGGATAGAAAATTGCGATCGATGTGTCTCGATTATAAGATCTCTGCGTAACTCTGGAATATTTGGGACACATAATCGGCCTCTGAAGCGAAGTCCACCGTCTGTACCGATCTGCCAATTAGCATGACCCTCAGATACTGCCTCAGCCATATAACTCTGTAATGACTCATCAGCCTGCTGAGCCTCGATCACCCTAGCGACAAGTGAGGGTTGAATCGACAAGCTCGATAACTGTACAATGGAAGACTGTAGGCCGAACTCAAAATCATACGCTGCGATATCCTCAAGCATCCGCCACTCCTGAATCATCATATGCGCTACTAGGCCTCGTGGCTGACGGCTGAGGGCATCTGTCACCACGTTCGCCTTGCCCGGGTGGTACTGGAGGTCAAAATCATAGTCTTTCAAGAGCTCCATCCAGCGCCTCTGTCTCATATTCAACTCAGACTGCGAGAAGAGGTACTTCAAGCTCTTGTATCAGAGAAGAGCTCGAACCTAACCCCGTAAAGGTAGTGCCTCCACACCTTCAGTGCGAAGATAACTACAGCCAGCTTTAAGTCATGCGTAGGATAGTTCAGCTCATGGACCTTAAGCTGACGAGACGCAAAGGCCACTGATCTTCCATGCTGCATCAGGACAACACCCAAACCGATATGCGAGGCATCAGTGAATACAATAAAGCCGTCACTCCCAGAGGGAAGAGTGAGGACAGGAGCGGACGTTAGAAGGTCCTTCAACTCCGTAAATGCTCGCTCGCAGGCGTCACTCCAAATAAACTCTGCGCCCTTCCAAGTCAACCTGGTCAGCGGGGCCGCAATATGAGAGAAGCCCTCAATGAAACGTCGATAATAGCCCGCTAGACCAAGGAAACTACAGATCTCTGTCGCAGTCGTAGGCTGACCGCACTGACGCACTGCCTCGACCTTCGAGGGGTCCACTGCGACACCCTTCCTCGTCACTACGTGACCGAGGAACTTCACCTCCTCCTGCCAGAACTCGCACTTCTCCAGCTTTACATACAGCTGGTGTGCACGGAGGGTCTGTAAAGTAATCTCCAAGTGCTGCTCATGCTCCTCACGGGTCCTCGAGTAGATCAGAATGTCGTCGATGAAGACTACAACAAACTGATCCAGATATGGGTGGAAGACCTCGTTCATCAGCTGCATGAAGACCGCGGGTGCATTGGTCAGTCCGAAGGACATGACCTGAAACTCAAAATGACCGTAACGCATCCTGAATGCCGTCTTCGGAATGTCCTCATCTCGGACCCGAATCTGATGATAACCGGAACGCAGATCAATCTTCGAAAAGAACTGTGCACCCTGCGGCTGGTCAAACAAATCATCAATCCTAGGGAGCGGGTACTTGTTCTTGATCGTGATTTTGTTGAGCTCACGATAGTCAACGAAGAGCCTAAACGAGCCATCCTTCTTCTTCACGAAGAGTACCGGCGCTCCCCACGGAAAACTGCTCGGACGGATAAAACCCAACTCTCGCAACTCGTCCAACTGCTTCTGCAGTTCCCGTAACTCTAACGGTGCTATACGATACGGGGCAATCTGGAACTCGGTGAGTCGACGAGGCGGTAATCCCGGAATCTAATGGAACACATCGGAAAAATCGCAAACCACGGGTAAATGGTCGATGCAAACGGCAACAGGCTCCTCAATGGCGCAGGACATCAAACAAGACAACCGCTCTCCTCTGGCCTCTACAACGAACTGAAACTGCGGCACGCCGGGTATACAAAATGTGACGGTCCTCGCGGCGCAGTCCAATATAACATAGTACTCGGTGAGCCAATCTATACCCAGGATGACGTCGAACTCGGACATCGGTAAAACGAACAGATCGGCAGGCAGAAAGGTATCCCCAACTAGAACGGGGCAAGACGAGCAAAACTGTCCCAACACTGCAGTCCTCCTCAGGGGAGTCGATACTGATAGGCTCTCATCAGCAGACTCCAACGGTAAGCCAACCGATCGACAGAAGCTCTCGGCCACAAAAGAATGCGATGCACTAGAATCAAACAGTACACGTGCAATGCATGTAAAAACTGGAAGTATACCCTCAACGACTCCTCCAGATGACTGTGGATCCTGCTGAGCAGCATAGAATCTAGCCTGAGCTGGTTGGGAGGTGCCTGTCCCCTCTGAACGTGCTGTTGATGCTGATGGGGTCGCTGAGGCGGTCGAAACTGCTGCCTCTGCTGCTGCGGCCTCTGAGGCTGGTGTTGATGCTGATGCTACTGCTGAGGTGGCCTTGGTGGTGGAGGCTGTGTCGCTGCTGCTGTGGGGGTCTCTGCTGTTGCGGTGGAGGTCTCTGCTGCTGTGGACCTCTCTGCTGCTGCTGGGGGCTGGGACACTCCCATGAACGGTGTCTCGTCGCACTGCACCTGAAGCAAGTGCCGGTGAACTTCCTCTGAGGTGGTGGTGGAGGTGCTGCTGGTGCTGATGGTTCTCAGAAAGCTAGTCGACTGTGCGCCTCTGCTGCTGCGGTCGATGCTGCTGGGAAGGACTGGAAGAAGCCTGCCTCTTCCGGTCTCTCCTCTGACCGCGATCAGACTGAGAACCAGCCCACTCAGTCTCGTAAATCTGAGCTCTCCGCACTACTGCCTGAAAAGTAGGGAGCTCATGCCCAATAACACGACCTCGTAAGCCGTAACGTAAGCCGTGCTCAAAATGGCGGGCCTTTCGCCCCTCGTCATCAACCATATACGGCGCAAATCTCGAGAGCGCCACAAAATGGGCCGCGTACTGCGCCACAGACATGTCTCTCTACACCAGAGTCTCGAACTCTAAGGCTCGCTGATGACGGATATGGTCGGGGAAGTACTACTCCTCGAATCGGTCAATAAAGTCCTCCTATGTTCAGACATACTCAGGTCCGGCAACACGGGTAACAGAGGTCCACCAATGCTCGGCCTCACCCTGGAAGAGAAATACAGCTAACCAGACGCGCTGCACGGTTGTACATGACATGGTATCGAAGATCTTCTCCACATCGGAGCGCCATCTTTCTGCTGCGGTCGGATCTGGCTCACCCTAGAAACGTGGGGGATTAAGTCGTCTGAACTCACGAAGTAAGGCACTCGCGCGCTCTTGCTCTGCCTGAGCTGGTGAAACAGTTGGGCGTCTGCCCTGTTCCTGGAGTATGGCTGTCACAGCCTGTAACATCTGCTGTAACTGAGAGGCACTCACAGTCACGGTCGACTCCTCATCGGCCTCAGGTGCAGGAATGTCATCCTCAGGGAAAGAATCAGGGATCTCTGAGGGTGAAACGGGAGACGCAGGTGGTAAAGCTGGAGCCTCCGATGGTGAAGCAGAATCCTCAGGTGGTGGTGCGGGAGTCGATCGGGTAACTATCTCAGGCGCCATGTCCTATAGGAAAGAGCGAAGGCTCTTAACAAGTTTAAAACTCTCGAAGGTACGCACGTTAACGGTCTGTATTGGAGGGTCACAAAGCTATCCGAACTTCGGGACTTAGTCATTCCATACTCATAGCAGACATGTAATGTCGTTCTCGGTTATTCCCAAGTTATGCTCTGATACCAACTTCTGTCACGCCCCAAACTCGAAAACCGGGCTCACAAAATTCCCGATCACCGAATCCGGTACCGACAGCCTCCGTAGAACCCCATTCTCGGCTCCTAGCTCCCATTCGCCAGGTTCCGATCCTGGGATGCTATGAGGAGGGTTTTAAATATCAGTTTGATTCGTAATAAGCATAACCAAAGGCATAACCCACAAACAACAACCAAGAACTCCATTACATTTCCACTATAATAAAAAACTTTACAAGTACAATGAGCATAAAGGGAAATACAATGGTAAAGAATAAAAACTCCAAAATGCTCTGCAACGTGCTCCTGCCTCAGCGCTGTTACAATCCAATGTCACCTGCACGCAACGGTCGTGCATAAGCTTACAGAAAGCTTAGAGGGTGGTGAAAGTGTGTGCGCAAGGTAGTAATATGAACATGTAATGTCAGAGTAATACACAATATGCAGATGGATCCATAATATCGTGAGCCGTACCAAGGCTTATGCAATGCAAGACATGAACAGTATCGGCCATCCAAGGCCATGCGATGTGCAGTGCAACTCAAGCATACAGATCCTCATCTATGTCCACACATCAATACAGCTCAAATATGGAATATCACCGGGGTCTAGTACACTCTAAACTAGATTGCCGCCACATCCCGTACAATAAGGCAAGTGGAAGAGACCTCACTATCCGTCTGCCAATATTGGGCCGACTCGTTGATAGCGGACCCATTCCTCGAGCTGGTCAAACTCAGCCTAGTATAGCCCCCTACTCTCGGGCGGGTAAGGCCGCACCCCCTTTCAACCGACCACGACACAGTGGAGAGCGTAACCGTCTGGTAATCGGCACTCAACGCTCATCTACCCACTCGGTCTAGACGTTGGAGCAACCTCTTGGTACTATAAGGGTTTAGGGACTTTCACCCAGGGATATCAATAGCACCCCATATAGAACATGATTTTCGGTATCCAATTCTGCTAACCATGATGCATCTGCAGAGGCTACGGCCCTGATGTCGCTAGGGTGTACCATAACCATGCCACACAAATGCGAAATGCATGATTCACGCTATCCAGTCATGCAACAATTCATGCGTATATCGTGCGCTCATGTAGGGCAATACTGCCTAACTAGGAGCCTGTAAATAACCTGCCCGAAGGCATATGCTATGATCGGTCAATCCTCATATCAATCATACATATGATGCGTATGATCATGAGTCATGAAACTATACTAAACATATTATAATGAAATGAACTATTTTACAATGCAGATGGACGTGGACGGCCTATACACAATAAGTACGGGCCTAACAATGGGCCCAAAGGAGAATCGTAATGTGGACATCCAATCATCATTACACTCGCAATGTTGACGTCAAACCAACATTGCTCCCAAGGCACGATCTTTGTAAACATCGCTACTTAGTCTGTAATGGATTTACACATTGCAATGGACCGTAGGTTGTCCCCACTGGACCTTACATGTATATCAAATGGGCCATATCCTATGGGCCTTTTATTCATCAGATGGGCCATATAAATGGGCCACACTAATGGGTCTTATGTGCATTGCAATGGGTCAAACCCGTGGGCTTTAGATTGCATCAAATGAGCTTAGTCTCATGAGTCTAATATATGACCAATGGGCCACACCAATTGGGCCCCACATGTAGATCAAGTGGGCCTCAACACATAGACCTAACATGAGTTCAATGGGCCTAAACCCCTAGGCCTTACATATATCAAATGACCTACTTCCATGGGATTTAAATTTCAACAAAAGGGTCCAATTACATGGGCCTTGAAGTACATCAAATGGGCCTACTCCCATGGACTTGCAACACATCAAATGGGCCTAAGTCCATAGGCCTTATATGAATCAAATGGGCCTAACCCATAGGCTTTACATAGCAAGTGGGCCCAAGTCCATAGGACTCGTACGAATCAAATGGGCCTAACCCATAAGCATTTTATAAATCAATAGGCCTAACCCATAGCCCTTTTGAAATTAAATGGGTCCCGACTCATGGGCCTTACAAAATACTTATTTCCATCCAAACTATTCATAGGGACACATGGTCTAGGGCCCACTACAATTTTCATATTATAAAATATACATTATAAACTATATAACATACATAAATATTCATATTATAAAATATACATTATAAACTATATAACATACATAAATATATATAATGGTGGGTCCCACAGAAATCACTATGGCAGCTGGCAGTGGGCCCCAACATCAAAGTCAGATGGACGGCGTATGTAAATCACATGCAACAGGGCTCCACCATCCGCTGGTGGATGAAACAATACATCATGGTGAGTCTCACTGTCCACAGGCTGTGGACGTACGAATGAAATACATACATTACTGTGGGTCCCACAAATGTGGCCCACCGTAATATTTATTTGAAATCCAACCCGTTCATAAGGTCACTCAGACCTGTATGAAGGGACAACAAAAATTTCAGCTTGATCCAACCCTTCTGTGGGCCCCAAAAAGATTTCAATGGGAGATATTAAACTCCACTGTTTCCTGTGGTGTGGGCCGCCTGCGTTCAGGATCGAGCCGAAATTTGGAGGGGGCCCACCTGAGGAGGGGACCCACCTCATGAACGGTGTGGATCTCAACATAAACATCATGGTGGGGCCCACGACAGCAGCCGTGGGTGGCCTGCACGGACGCCGTCCGCCCGCCGTTGCAACAGCGCAGGCAGCGCCTGCGCTGGCCTGACAGCCGCAGCAGGGGCTGCCTCACACCTCCTCTCTCTCTCCTTTAATTTCGTGTTTTTACCAAAGATCATGTGTGGGGCCCGCTACCTGAAAATTCACTCCAGCCATAGCGTTCAGTGGCCCGCAACAGACAAAAAGAGTTCGAAGTTGGAATTTTTTGGGTGCATAGAAACACTAGAAAATTGTTCAATGGTAACCGCCAATGTTTCCCTTGCTATGGTCCACAAGATATTCGAATTAATCCCATTCTTTTACTCAACGGTTAAAACGATGTGGGCGAGAGAATGGATGGCTTGGATCGAATATATACATCAAGGTGGGGCCTACACAAGGGGACCATCCAAAAACTCTTCTTTTTCTTTCCCTTTTCTTCTTTCTGTTGAAACGTCCAGCGTCCCAGACGCTGGACGGTTTTATATTATTATTTTTTTTTATGAGTGTGGGCCCTGATGAAGTGGGCCACCACTGATGGGTGCCATGGGTTCAACGTCTAAGGTGGGCCCCACTTGAATAAAAATAATTACATCAAGGTGGGATCCATTCAAGTGGGCCACACAATCCTATAGCATAAAAATAAAATAAAATAAAATAAAATAAAATAAATAAGAGAGAGTGAGAGATATGGAGAGTGGGACACGCCTTGTGATGGAGGGACCCCGACATTATGTGCCCTCCCTTACATGAAATCATACATCAAGTAGGTCATTTTGCACATGTGACCATCAAAACTTAAGATCAACGGTGGGGATCCTTTCCCCACCAATATGGATGGTCTAGATGACCTTTCTAAAGAAAATAAACATCATGATGGGGTCCATGGAGAATGGCCCCATCATGGAATGATCATGATGATTCCAAGTAGGCCATCGGCCTTATCTTAGGGTCCCAAGTGAGATCCTCACC
Source organism: Magnolia kwangsiensis (assembly GCA_037074715.1). NCBI lineage: Eukaryota > Viridiplantae > Streptophyta > Magnoliopsida > Magnoliales > Magnoliaceae > Magnolia > Magnolia kwangsiensis. The sequence goes on along the minus strand of CM073582.1, from coordinate 69,893,228 downwards.
ATTGATCGGTGGGCCTCACTTGGTCCACTATAAAAATAAGAAAAAACTACCCTATAGAGGCACCCACCGTCCGATCTTCTTGCTCTTAGGGGTTCCTTGGCACCTTGGTTTCAACTTCAATGGATGAGATGAAGAATGGAGGGTTGAGATGGGAGATGATGGGATAGGAAGGTGGGTCACACTTGGAGTTTAGGGAGCTTGAAAAATTCCATACGTGGGATCTTTGTTGCTTGGGATTTTTGAAATGAGAAAGAGAGAAAGAGAGAGATGGATGGATGGATGAATGATGGTTGTGTAAGAAAGTATTGACTTTTGAGGCTTTTGCGTAAGAGAGGTATGGGTGGTGAAGACTTTTGTGGCTTTTTGTGTAAGAGAGGTATGGGTTTAGGAGACTTTTGTGGTTACTTGGAAAAATGGAATAAACTGATGTATACTTGACATGTGATGGCTTGATGGGTTAGTTGATTGATGGGATTGATGTGATTGATGTGACACATCGTAGAGATTTCCTTGGATTTCGCAATGCGCGGCGTTTTCTCGCAACGAACGTTGGCCCACATCTCTTGACCACGGTATCGCCTCGGCGCGCGAGTCGCGGTATCAGAACTGCAACGACGGCGCGGTCGCTATGGTATTGGTCTCGGATTGAGTCGACTCGGGTTGTCGGTACGTGAATCAGAGTCGTGCGTCGATATCGGTTAAGGGTCGAAGGTCGTCGTAATTCGACCGGTAAGACCGTCAAAGTCTACAAAAAGGTACGGATTAAGATACAGGTCTTACAGTTTTACTGGCGTACTCCTAACCAGATGTTTATGCTCTTCACAGAGTAAGGGTCCACACAACGCACCCAGCATGTACACTCCCATCGGAGGCCTCCTTCGAGGACTTCAAATGGTGAGCAACACTTAAAACCCAATCCTAGAAAGGAATGATCACAAGTGTCCTCTGGACTCTTAGTACTTACAGATAAGTTGATGAGTCCCTTTTAGCGCAGTGATGAAGATCTCCTTCTTATTGATGAAGAGTTTTCAGCTCCCTTAATCCGCAACACAAAGATATATCTATACTAGGCTTTAGGTTGGGTCAAGGTTATGATGGAATACCATTCTCTAAAGATTTTCCTATAAGGAAGATAGAGTGGTTCTCATCATTTATGCATTCAAGGCATCCCAGCTTAATGATGTGTCATTAAGGTAGTAGCTGAAGGATCCTTGAATGCGGAAGTTCATTCCCCAATCCACTCTATGAAATATCAATGATGAGGGTGGATTGGAGGATGAACTTCCTGAGAGAAATGGCTTGAGGTAAATGATAGGTAGGTCAAAACTCTCTAAAGCACTCTCTTCTTTCTCTACCAGCAATAAAGACTAATCTCTTTATATATAGGAAAAAGGTTTCAACGGATATAAACGATCATATTTATGATAGAGTTCGATATCATCGAGCAGTCGTCGATATCATCGAGCGTATACTCTCGATTGTATTGGCAGGCCTCTCGATGATACAAACTCAATTGTCATTTCACTTTTGGAAACCTTCCGCCTATGGATCGATGGGATCGAGATACACATCGATGTTATCGAATTTCAAACTCCGATTCCATCGAGTGATGAATCGATCTATCGACAGGTGAAAATAAGAGAGAAGCCTTGAAGAATTTCAGGTTCTACAGATATGATCGGGGAAACAGTCGATGTCATCGGAATTTGTATATCGATCATATCGGAGACCTTGTCGATGGGATCGATAAATCGTATAGATTTACCTATAAGCTTGCTGGACGATTTATGTCCGGACTCGATCCAATCGATGAGGTCTCGATATGATCGATATATGAATATCGATTTATCGACTGGCACCCCGATCATCATAAAAAATAACCTGAATTTCATGCTGGTTAAAACATGCGCCCACACTCGATATGATCGACTGACTCCCGATATGATCGATATTTGAGTTTAAATTGAATCAGACACTCATCGATATATCGAAGCTTATGTTAGTTTTCTTTTAAAAAATAGGGGCGCCGGAAAGCAGTCTGTCGATATTATCGATCCACTTCAGATATGATCGATATTCGAATAACGATGATATCGACTCGAAAGTCGATATATCGATAAATCGTCCAGAAGATTGTTTGATTGCTGGACACTTTTTGTCCTCACTCGATTGTATCGATTGAGATCCCGAGGACATCGATAGAGCTGGTCGATTATATCGAAGGGGTAATCGATATAATCGACAGACTTGATCTTCCTGTTAGGCGCTGTTGTCCGACTGACTCAACTTACAACGTAATTGACAAACCAGGGCACGTAGTAGGTGCACTTTCAATATCATTTGTGGATCTACTTGTACTGACATGACTAATGAGTTTGTAGATTTGATGAAATCACAGTTTAAAATGAGCATGGTTGGGGAATTGAATTATTTCCTAAGGTTGCACGTAAAGCAACAACCTGATGGAATATCCATTTCTCAATCTAAATATGCCTTAAATTTAATCAAGAGATTTGGATTTGAGAATGCTAAGAACTTCGATACTCCTATGAGTACTACCTTGAAACTCTCAAAAGATTCTGCAGGTAAAAATGTTGATCCGAAATTATATTGGAGCATGATTGGTAGTTTATTATATTTAACTGCTAGTAGATATGATATTGCACTAAGTGTTGGTATTTATGCTAGATATCAGTCTGATCCTAAAGAATCACACTTGATTGCTGTCAAGCGGATTGTGCAATATGTCTCAAGTACTGTTAATCTCGGTCTCTGGTATCCACTTGAGACTAGTGTTCAATTAGCTGGGTACTCGGATGCTGATTAGGCTGGTAATCTTGATGATAGAAAATCAACTAGTGGTGGTTGGTTTTATATTGAAAACTGTTTAGTTTCTTAGTTTAGCAAGAAACAAGTTCTATATCACTTTCAACAACTGAAGCTGAATACATTGCAGTTGGTAATGCGTATAGGTAGCTTGTTTGGATGAATCAAATGCTAGGTAATTATGGAATTAAACAGGATTCTATGTTATTATATTGTAATAATTTTAGTGCCATAAATATTTCAAAAAATCTGATTCAGCATTCTCGTACTAAGCACACTGACATTAGAATTCATTATATCCGTGAATTTGTAGAAGAAAAGGTTATATCTTTAGAATATATACCAATCGAGAATCAACGTGCTAACATTTTCGCTAAACCTCTCGACAAAAGCAGGTTTAACCAAATGAAATTTGATCTTGGCATGTGTATTTTAAGATGATAATTTATGCCTTTTTGTATCATATTGTATGTTCTTGCTAGTTTGGACTTTAATTTTTGCAAATCATGCTGAAAATTTTAAAAAATTACATTTTTGGCTGATCCTCGACCGATCGTGAATATACACAACTAGTCGTGGTACGACCGGTCGTGTACATCCACGTCTAGTCATAAAACTCGTGAATGCCTTTAATTTGGGGAAATCACTTCATCTTCCTCATTTCATTTTCACTCACCAAGGAGCCAACATCCGACTAGTTGAAGCCAACCTTTGAAATCTCCATGGTTAGTGCTCAATTTATTTTTTTCTTATAGATTTATGTCTTGATTACTTCTATTTCTCATTTGAAGTTATCTATTTTGAATTTCATTGTTATTTGGGGTTTTTTTGTGAAAAATTTGTTTTGAGAAAACCCTCTTCTCAATCCTTTGCAACTCTTTATCTTCTTGAAATCTTTGTTGCAAAAGGCTTCTAGAGGAAAAAGAACAACTTCCCGTAGTCCATCTTCTTCCAAATTGGCCTCTCTCACTAAGCGTCATCTTAGGGCTCCGGAGGATGATCCATACTTTGTTCGGGACATCAGACTACGTAATGTTATTTTTGAACATCCTGTTGATATTAATCATACTTCTCCTTTGGTTTTCCTTCCTATGCTCCAAGCTGTAGGTTGGAATAACTTATTACATTGGGGTGGGCCAGCATACCGGTCTATTGCCCAATCAATGTTTTCTTGCATATGTGATTTTTCACTGAAAAATCTAACGTTTAAAATTGCTACAAGAGAAGGACCATTTGACATTGATCGTCACTTGAGTTCAGCTCTTATGAAAATTCTTGTGAATGATGAGGGAGTTCCCATTCATACTCTATCTGAAAAATCCTCATAGACTGAGAAACGCATGCTAACTAAGAATTTATGCAATCTGAATGTTCAATGGATGCAAAAGGAAATGCGCTCCCATCAAGATTTTTGTTACCCAAATACAAAGTTTTTCATAAGATCTTTATGTTAAATTTGTGTCCTCGATCGGATAATAAAACTGAGTTAAAGGTGTTCATAGTTCGTGTTCTTCATAACATTGCAAGAGGTGCTGATATTTGCTTACCATTCTTGATTTGTCACTTTATCATTCAGTTTCGACTCCATCCTGTTCATAGTGATATCCCTTTTGGTTATTTGATGACTGTATTGGCTATGCATATTTTAGTCGATATGCCGGTTGGTGAATCCCCTATCCATCATCTGATATTTAATGTAAGACCCGTATCCTAATTTGTACTGTTCCATCGCTTCTCGCGATCCTTCTCGTCAAATTCCGGTTACCCGCGACCTGTAGTCGACGTTGCACACGACTGTGAGACGTATCCTATACATTTGAGTTGGCTTAATCTGAGATTTGTACCACTGCGACCGCACTGTCGCCGCGGTTCCAACGCCGCAACTCACGCACTGATCCGATACCCAGATGATGAGATACGGACCCGCGTTCAGTTCGAGGAAAAACACCACGCATTACAAATCCCAAGAGAATCTCTACGAAGTGTCAAATCAATCCCATCAATCAATCACCCATCAATCACTTTATGTCAAGTACAAGCACCCATGCTTCCTTTCTCCATAAGTCAAGCAACCACCAAAGTCAACTAACCTCTCACTTCACCCATCACTCACCTCACCCATCACTCACCTCACATCACTCCATCACTCTTACAACTCTCTCTCTCCCTCTCATTTCTCAACACTGCAAACCCAAGCAAGGGAGCCCTCTCACGTCTAAGCTCTTCTCATGAGAAATGTGCATTTTGGTGGCCCACTTTCCACTCCTAAATCTCCCATCCTAGCCATCTATTTCCCATCTCCACCATCAAAGTGAAGCTCTAGGAGACCGGCTACCCAACGGACTAAGAAGATCAAGTGGTGGGTGTTTTCATAAGCTAGATTTTCATATTTCTATGATGGGCCAAGTGAGGCCCACCGATCAATGGTGTGGATCTCATTTGGGACCCTAAGATGTGGCCAATGGCCCATCTTGATCATCAAATCATTCCATGATGGGGCCATTCTCCATGGACCCCATCATGATGTTTACTTTCCTTGTATTAAAGAGGTCATCTAGACCGTCCATTTCTAGTGGAGAGGGATCTCCACCGTTGATCTTTTATTTGGATGGCTCATGTGCAATGGGACCCATTGATGTATGATTGGATGATTGAAACGGAGGGCCCATAGTGCCGGGTTCCCTCCATCACGCATGTCCCACTCTCTTACTCTCTCTCTTCCTCCTTTTTTTTTAATTTATTTATTTACCTTCCTTGTTGGTTGATGTGGCCACATGGCCCACTTGAATGAGCCCCACCATGAAATATGTATTTTATTCAAGCCATCCGTACGTGGGGCCCACTTTAGAGATATAATACCTACACCATGTAGCCATGTAGTGGCCCACCTAAAGCAGGGCCCACCTTAAGCATATACGTCCAAACGTCCAGCGTCCCTGGACGCTGGACATCAAGAGAAAAATACAAATATTGGCTTATTTCTAAGCCTTTGGGAAAGACCACGTGTATAGGCCCCATCTTGATGTATGTATTCAATCCATGCCATCCATCCCATTTAGTGCTCTACTTTAAGCGTTGAAATGAAAGATGGGGTTGATCGGAGCATTCGGTGGGCCATAGTTTTAAAAATGGTACCATTACTATTGAACTCTACCAAAACTCTTTCTACACACTGAAAAATGGCCGATATTGGTCTTGATGGGTGTATTTTGTGCTTGGGAATACAATGGACGGAGTGGATGCACTTCAAGCGGGCCCCGCATATGAAAAACCACAGAAAATAATTTTTTCCAAAAGAAAAAATATAAGCAAAGCAGCAGCTCTGCTGCTGCCGTCAGAGCCTCAGGCGCTGCCTGCGGCCTTGCAGCGGGCGGGCGGACAACAGTCCACAACCCTTGCCGTGGGCCCCACATGATGTATATTTTGTATCCACGCCGTCCAATAGGTGGCCCACATTCTGAGGTGGGCTCTCCCCAAAAATGAGGTCCATCCAAGACTCAGGCGGCCCACACCACAAGAAATGTGGTGATTAAATTCTACCATTGAAATCCTTTTGGGGTCCACAGAAGTTTTTGATCAAGCCGAAATTTATTTTTCCTATTCACCCAGGTCCATGTGACCTTATAAACGGGTTGGATGGATTATAAACATTACAGTGGGCCCCACATGGGACCCACAGTGATGTAAGTGCCTAACTCCACCGTCCGCACAGACGGTGGAGCCCACTGCCTGTATGTTATACCCACACCGTCCAGGGGACGGTGTGTGAGTGTACGCGTGTGTGTGAGTGCACGTGTGTGTGTGCGTGCGTGTGTGTGTATGCATGTGTGAGTGTACGCATATGTGTGTATGCATGTGTGTGTGTGTATGCGTGTGTGTGTGTATGTGTAGATACATATATTGTATATAAATTATATATTATATCAAAATATGATTATGATGGTGGGCCTTCATGTGACCCCCACCATGATGCATGCGTTGCATCTCACCGTCTATCCATTTTAAAAACTCATGTCTTGAGCTGAAAATGAGCTAGATCTATGGTTCAAATGGGCCCACTTTGGTATGTATATAGGGCCCATGTTGATCCATTTATGGCCATTCATTTAGGCCCACCTTGGTGCACATTTATGGCCATGGGATTAAGCCCATTTGGCATATGTAATGCCCATGGGTTTGGGCCCATTTGACATATGCAATGCCCATGGGATCCGGCCCATTTATCCTATATAAGGCCCACGGGTTTCAAGCCCATTTGATACATATTAAAGCCCATGGGATCAAGCCCATTTGATGTGCATGAAGCGTAAATGGAGTGGCCCATTTGACATATTTAAGCTCATGTGTGTAGGCCCACTTTGATGTATTTCATGGCCCATGGGTCATGGACCATTGCAATGTACATAAGGCTCATTGGTGAGGCCCATTAATGTAACCCATTTGATGAATGTGAGGCCCATGTAATACGACCCATTTGATATATCTAAAGCCCAGGGATCGAGGCCCAACGGATGCCCTTAGGGTCCATTGCAATGTACGTTTCTCATGGTTCGTGAAATGATATTTATGGAAAGCCGTGCCTAGGAAACAATGTTGGTTTGACGTCCACATTGTGTGTACAATGCTGGTTAAATGTTCGCATTGTAACTCTCTTTAGGGCCCATTGATAGGTCCATACCCTTTGCTATTCATTGCCTTATAACATGCTTAGTATAATCTCATGACTCATGCCCATACGCATCATATGTATGCTTAATATGAGTAATGACTGATCATAACATACGCCATTGGGCAGACCATTTACGGGACTCGTTATGTGACTGAGTGCCTCACATGATCACGCAGTACGCGCTGGATTGCTGCATGTTTTGACAGCGTGATTCATGCATCTCGCATACATGTGACTTGATTACTGCACGCCCTAGTGACATCAGGGCCGTGGCTCCACAGGTACATCGTGGATGGCCGTATTGGAGACCAAAAATACTTATTCTAGCACTGTGGACACTTAGGATGTCCTTGGATGAAAGTCTCAGAACCTTTTTGGTACCAGGAGATGCTCCAACGTCTAGACCGAGTGGATACATGAGCTTCCGAGTGCCGAATACCAGTAGGTCGCGTCTCTCACTGTGTCATGGTCGGTTGGAAGGGGGTGTGACCTTATCCGCCTGAGTGAGAGGGCTATAAGCTAGGCTGAGTTTGACCAGCTCGCAAATGAGTCCGCTATCGACGAGCCGGGTAGGTATTGGCAGACTACTGGTCAGGCGGATAGTGAGGTCTATTCCGCTTGCTTGACTGTGCAGCTAGGGAGGTGGCAGTCACTGTGAAGTGTATTAGACCCCGGTGATATCCAGAGAGGAACTGTACTGATATGTATACATGATGAGTACCGACTTTCTTGGATTGCATTTCGCATATGACATTCGTCTATGTAGGCCTTGCATTGCATCGGTGTGGCCGATGGCATTCATATCTCGCATCATGCCTTGCATTACATAGCCTTGATATATTCATGGACTTACCGCATACTTCCGCATTACCTGATCTTGTACACTCGGCGTTTGCCCTCCGCACACACTTACACTACCCTCTAAGCTTTTGTAAGCTTATGCACGACCGTTGCGTGCAGGTAGCGTTCGACAGCAGCAGCGCTGAGGCAAGAATGTATATCAGGACCTTTTGGAGCTTTGTGATTATCTTGTATTTCCCTTTCTGCATTGTAATAAAAGATTTTGATATAGTGGATATGTGGTGATGTTGTTTTGTGACTTGGTTATACTTGTGGTTATGCTCCATTACAAAAAAAAAATTCATTCTGAAAATCCTCCTTGTAGGATCCCAGGATCGGAATCTGTCACTTGATTGTCAGGAGCCGAGAATGGGGCACTGCGGAGGCTGTCGGCACCGGATTCGGCAATCGGGATTCATGTGAATCCAATTTTTGAGTTTGGGGCGTGACATTTAACAACTCTAATATCAATAAGATGAAGCTGGAATTTCTTCCTGGCCAAAGAGATGGTGTTGATACGGCTGAAGCTGAACATGAGGAAGAAGCTGGAGATCTTCCTCCTGATGATATTAACATGGATGATATTTTTGAAGAAATTGAATCTGATACTGCAAATGATCCAGATTATGAGCCTTCTGCTTTTGATGCTCATCTAAGTGCATTGGAGGAGAAAGTTGAGAATACAAATGTTAAGATGGAACACATGTCTGTTGCCCATGATTTACAATTCAAGTATATGCGCAAATATCTTAGGCGCTTAAACAAGGGCATGCATAAACTTGATCCTTCCATCCCTGCTCTTTCATCTAGTTCAGATTAGTTCGTTTTCTATTTGCTGGTCTGTAATAACTATATTACTCACCAATATGTTTTGTGCTTCCTTTGTCATATTGTGACAAAAAGGGGGAGTATGGATACTTGATTCTGATTCTGATTTTAATGCTGGATTGGTACTATAAGGAGGGAGTTGCGTCATTGCATTATGCTAGTGCTATATTTTTGAGATATATATTACTCAGGGGGAGTATGTGCAGAGATATTGTATGAGCATGAGTGTATGAGTATGGATTGTATGTTGTATATTGATTTGTAGGTTCATGAATGTGTGCCAGTTGATAACAACTGGTGCATGATTCTTTAATCAGATATTCTGTGTCATGTATCATATCTTGAAAATATGTTTTATCACGAATTTGACAAAGGAGGAGATTGTAAGTGCTATAGTTTATAGCCCCTTGTTATTGTCAAATTTGTGGTGACAAAGACACTGCTTTGAAGCTGTATATGTGATGAACAAAAGAAACTTTCAAGATCTCAGAAGTATTCCAGATCTCAAAAGTTTTCAAGATCTCAGAAGTTTTTAAGTTCAAGAAGCTTTCAAGTTCAAGATCTCAGGCTTAATTATACTCAAAGGTCACTTGTCTTCAAGTTTCAATGTCCTTACTTCACTATTGAGGTATGACTGACATTAGGTTGACCTTTACAGTAGGACATTTTGAATACATAATCCATATATGTTTTATACGTAAATTTAGTTTGTTCTAAGACTAGTCCTGGACCTTCTTCGACTAGTCCTACCACTGGTTCGACTAGTCCAAGAAATTCCATGATTAGTCCTAAGTTGTTAGAGATTTTCAAAATTTTTTGGTTACTCTACGACCAGTCCTGAAGACTGTTCGACTAGTCATAGGAATAGTGCCGACTGGTTCTTCGACCAATTGTAGACCTTCGACTCAAAGTCCAACGTTGAAAATCTTATGCCTATGACCAGTCATGAGCATCCTACGACCGGTCGAAGGTGACCTACGACCAGTTGTAGGGTACCTAGACCAGTCGTGAAACCGACTTATCTTACCGCGCCCAAAAAATTCAAATATCTATTATTCTACGACCAGTCGTAGAGGTCCTAAGACCAGTCGAAGACGTGTTTTTCTCAGCTATAAATAGATCACTAATCTCAGAATAATTTACACAATTCAAGCTAATTAATTTGGCCTTCTGAGAGATAAGTCTGTGCTCTATCTTAAGCTAAGTGTGTGTATTTAATATTCTCTTTCATTAGCTTTATTAATTAATTTTGTTTCATGTATTCCAATCTAATTTGAAAAGAGGAATTGTTGTTTCCATTTCTTTGGAATCAAAATCAATTAAAGCTAGCCCATTTTGATTTAATTTAAAATCAATTAGAACTAGAACCATTGTAATGTGAGTTTGGACATTGAACTTGGACATTCAATCATTTACTCTGACTTGGTTCTATGGGGCTGCTACAATGAAGGAGAAAATCACATATTTTACATTTAATTATAAATTCCTTTCTGTTTTGGTTTCTTTTGGGATTTGCCAGAAAAATCTAATTGTATTGGTTATCTGAGGAGAGCCAGAGAAACTCAGAAGTGGAGTTTTTTTAATTGTGTAAGTCCATAGAGAAAGACACAATTATGAAAGTTTTGCGTGAACTTGTAAAAATCTAATTTAATAGTGAACGCTAATATCCCCTGTGTGAGGATATTAGGAGTGGAGTAGCATTTTGTGTGGCTGTTGTTTAACAGTTGGTGTACACACAGCTGAACCACTATAATCCGTTGTGTTTCGTGGTTGAATGGTTTATATTTCATATATTTAATTATTCATTTGTGGGATGTATATGTAGATGTGGATGCTGTAATCATTTATTTCAAGCTTTGTGGGAATGTTGTAATAGTTTAGCAATTATTTCTTGCATTTCCTTTATCAGCATTCTTAATTGTTCTAGTAAGGTTGCACTGCCATTTCTATGATGTATGGTTGTCCCTAGAACAAGATATATTTGTAATTGTAATTTATTCTTCAGTGCAGTTTGTATTTAATTCTTTATCATTCCTCTTCGATTTGAGATTTGATACAAAGACCTTTATAGAAATAAGGTTGTCCTACCATAAACTCTGGTTTTTGGTGTAAGGTTGTCCTTAGAACAACATCTGTATCAACCTCTTAAGATTTGAATTTTGAGGTGGCTTTACATTCTTGCATTGTGGTTTGTTTATTTAATTTGTTGGCTATCATATTTATTTAATTTTCACTATTATAAGTTTTATTTGGTATTGTCCTATTCACCCCCCCACCCCCCCCCCCCCCCCCCCCCCCCCCCTAGGACATATAACTAGGCCTTTTCATTTAATCAATCCATCTCCATAATCACCATTGGTGGAAGAAGGATCCAAGCCATAAATAGTGTTTACCTCTTCTAAAGGGCCCACTACTCCTCCACCCACCTTCATCAATCCATCCATAAATGGATCCCTTCCATCATTTATGGACCCACCAACCTCTCCACCACTCATAAACCCATCAAACTTCTCATCATGGCTAGCCATAATAGCTCCAAAAAAGGAAAGAAAAAAAGAAGAGGACAAAAGGAAGAAGATGACAAAGAGAAAGGACAAAAAGGAAGAAGAAAGGGACAAAAGAGATGATCGGATAGCCAAGAACGGATGGGAATATCTAAAAAGGGGCAAAAGGAATGAATAGAGAAGAAGGGTACTCGCCGGAAGAAAAGATGAACGAAGGCTGTAATCCGATTACCACCGCGGTACTCCAACCACCGTTGTTAGATCTGACATTCTCGCATCGATACAGCGCTGACAGAACAGAACGGGAAGAAAAAAGTCAACGGGCGGTAGTCCGACTACCGCCTAGTCCCACTTTTGGGTGAAATCTGGGTAGGGTCCATTTCAGAAGGCCAGGACCGAGGAACATGCATCCAAAGGTTCAATTGCGATTGCAAAAATGATCAATAGAATGATCCAAGAAAGAAACACTGAACAAACATTGTTTCATATATATAGGGGATTATACAGCTAACGAAGCATGGTCACATGATACAATGAACTAATCGTCATCAGGAAGATAGGTATTCGTATCCTTACGACGAAAGTGAGGCCCTAAGATGCCCCCTCCAACAAAATGGGTGCCGCTGCCTAGAGTATAGTCGGACTGTAGAATCGGACCAATGCCGTACTGCTCAAGATCACAATCAGAAAAGGTGCACCAGACTATCCCCAAGAAGACTAATGCGAAAAGGACATCAAGAAAATACCTCGATGACTGGATAAAGCCAATCAAAGATCTGCTGATGCAGCGGCTAGCTTTGTACAACCCTTCGTACAAATGGGCAAGGAAGGCTGCATTCTAATTATACGACGTGAGAAAAGTGATATCAGCCACGAGCGATAACAGACAGGAACTCACTAGCTTATTCCTATGGCAGAAGATCATTGCTCCCATGGTGTATAAAATCAGAGCATGAGCCTTCATCACGGCTGCGGCCTCTGTCTCAGGGATACACCTGGCAAAGTTCGACGATGGCTAGAGCAGGTTGAATAGATGACCGAAAAAATCGGTGTCATCGGACATCATCCCTAACAATTCCATCTAGTCATCCTCAGAAGGTACCAGAAGATCATCCTCGAGAGGCATGGATCCTCCATCATATCAAAGACCCTGTTGCATGTATATGTCATAAGGAGTAATGCCCCACTCCCCAAAAGGCAAATGGAAGGTATGGGTCTCAGGATGCCATCGTTCAGCCAAAGTAGACAAGAGGGACATATTCTCTTGCTTAGATGAATTCGAAATAGGTGAGCAAAGGGAGTACGCTCCAACACCTCAAAGAACAACGACTGCGGATCATGGAACCAATCGAGCCACTGCGTCCTGACCCCTCGTCCCCTCAAGATCGAAGGCGCCCCACCCTCCCGAGCTATATCAGAAAGGTGTCGGCCCTCTCGGAGCACATAGCATGGATCAGTCGACTGGCGGGAAGGATCAGCCTCATTTCTACCACGACGAGGCATACTGCACAGATAAGGTCCACAGGTAAGTATCCGTCTCACCATAAAAGGACAGCGGGCTTCAGTTAAAAAGCATGAGTTAACGGCAAAGCCCACGATTAAGCCCCAGGCCCATTTTAAAAAGCCCATAATGCCCAAGCCCATTTCAAAAAGCCCATAAGGCCTAAGCCCATTTCAAAAAGCCCATAAGGCCCAAGCCTATTTCAAGGCCCATTTCAAAAACCTCATAAGGCCCGAAGCCCATTCCAAGGCCCGTTTTCAAAAAAGTCCATTCCCAAAGGCCCATTCTAAGATCCATTCCAAGGTCAATTTTCCAAGGCCCCTTTCTAACGCTCATCTTTAAAAGGCCCATCTTTCAAAGATCATCATCCACACCTACATGTCCATAATAAACCCATGTATCTAGTCACACCAAGATCATGATGTGGGGTCCACTTGAAAAATCTCATCCATCTATCATCCATCATAATGACTAATCATCAAGATCCAAGCCATAAAAGCTCTCAAGTAGGCCCCAAGTCATCCACCCAATGGTCCAGATCACCCACAATAATATAAAAATAAAAAAAGAAGGAAAAAAATAAATAAATAAAATTTTGAATTAAGGGTGGGGCCCCTTTCTTATCACACCCCACTCCATCAAAACATAAAACACAAAAAAAGAGGAGAGAAAATATAAACAGCCAACCATTTAGGCCAAACCACAAAATCTAACAAGATCCAACGACTGAGATCTAGTCAAAATAGGTCAACGGCCTTGATCACGGCCCTCCCCAAACCCATGAGGAAATCCAACCCATCCATAGCTCCTCAAAAAGTGAGCCATCAAAATCCAAACAAAAACTGCCCAAAATAGAAGAACAAATCACCTGAAAACGAGAGAAAGGGGAATATGAGCAAGAAAACAACAAAAAACACTAGCAAGGGAGCTTCCAGGGATCACAATGGAGTCCCTGGACACCAATGGATCATTTTCAAATAGAGGGAGAAGAGCCATCATCCTGACCAATGCACGTATGGACTAGCGGTCCATCTAATGGACTGGCGGTAGCCCCAACTGACATTTGCATGGGACAACGTGTTGTCCCCCATGGTGTGATGTAGTGACCGGTCCTTCATTCAGACCATTGAGTAAAAACCAAGAAAAAATAAAAAGTAAAGATTCTCTTTTCCATTTTAAAATATCACGAGAAATTTAAAATCTCGTGATAAATTGAGCATTCAGGGATACACTACTCTAAAATTGCTGGAAAAATGTATAAAAATGTAAAAATAATATGTCAAAAAAATCTAAACCATCAGCTCCATTCATTTATTAGTGGAGGCCATCTGACTTTTCTACAAATAAAAACCAAATGATGATGCCCACCGACGAGATCGAACAGATATTTTCTAAAATTGAAAAAATACTTTCAAACAAAATCTTCAAGAAGTCTAGTTCCAAAGGGAATAGCTTTCAAAAAAAGTCTTCAAAAAAAAAGCACATGACATGCAGTACACTGAGGAATCCTCCATATTCTCCAGTTGTAGTCAGTGAAAACAGTTAAATAAGATTCGGTCTCCCCCGATTTCTCTGGAGGATAATCGAATCGATACATGATACATGTACGATTGGCCTGATCTCTATATCTGGACAGTCGTACGAATGCTAGTAGAAATGAGTGGATTTATCTCTGGAAAGAATATTTAAACTCAAAGTGACAACAATCTATTGTAACAAGAGTATCAGAATCAGCAGACTATGTGGTAAAAATTACCTGAACATACCTAGTCCGGGATATTCAAAAAATTTGATCGAGTCCAAGTCAGCGTAGTGAGTTCCCCATAAGGCCGCACTAACGCGTAGGGTAGCTAATCACTTTCACGATCAAACGGATTGAATATTCCTAGGGTGAATATATAGTAAAGGAAGCGTCAGACCAAACAGTACAGGAATTCTTATAAAGCCACGACGAATGCGCAAAGGCCCTTACTTTGCAGACTTATGCTCCAATGCTATCAACAATCTGATGTGAAAGGGTTGTGATTGGTGACCCGTAAAGCCGTGACAAATGCGTAGGGGACAATCACAATATTTTTCTCAACCCTCGTGATATGTGTAAGTCATCTTTTCTCAGACAATCCGGTGATGATGATACAATGGCAGGCAACAGATTCAAATCACTATCCTTTCTGATTAGAAGGGTGGGGTGTCCACTTTCTTTGACCTTCGGTTGCTCATAACCTCAGTCAAAGAGGGGCATCTGTAGACATTCCACCCAGGCTAACATGTTGAGAAGGCTAAAATAGTCCAGGAACCATGATCATATCCTGAACCAAACCCTAATCCCAACCTAAACCTAACCCTGACCCAAAAGTCTCAAACTTCCCGACCTAAATTCAAAAATCCAAACCGTTCAATCTACATATAGCTCCCGCCTATACCTAAACCCTGACAAGAACCTTTTACCTAAACTTAAGTTCACCTATCTGAATGTAAAAACCACAAAAGGAGACCACCAGGCGAACCAATGCATCGAACAAAGCCCACACGCTTGAGCCCTCACCGGGCGGTAGTCCAACTACTGCTGGCGGTATTTGGAGTGCCGCTACATGCGGCCCGTGTGTGAACGTCAGGAGACAGTTGTCTCAGCGTCCGAAAGTCAACTCTCTTAGGAAACTACCCCCATCTGAGCTTATTTACCATTTTACCAACCCCAATAGCCAATGAGAGCATGCCACATGGCGTCCCTCTCCCTCCATCCAATCACCTCTTGCCATATCAGTATTTACCCCTCTAAAACCCAAAATTACCATATAACCATTGGAGAAGGCTATAAATAGCCCTCTCCTCTTCTGATTTCCAGGACCCCACAAGTCACTTCTCCCTTTAAGCTTAAGAGAGTAAGAGAGAAAGAGAGTGAAGGAGCTCTCAAGCCTTCAAAGTTCTGATCTTTCAAGCCACCCTTAGCCTTCCTCTCAACCTTTCCAACCTATAAGCCTGACTCGGATTTGTCATGGTTCAGTTCATGTCTTAGCCTACTCAAGATTAAGCCAAAGATCCATTCTACATACAAGCATTCATCATGACATCAATTTCTTTCTCAACTCCCTTACTTCTCTAGATCTCTAGTGAACGTATGCTCTGTGACTTGCTGTACATTGGATCCCATCACATCAGAAATTTCTAGTGATCTAGTCTATTTTCTTACCTCTTAGCATTAGTATTATCACATCTACCCTCTGAACACACCGTTGGACGTATGCTTTGTGGCTTGCCGAAATCTCAGATCTTATCACATCAGAAATCTACGTGTATGCCTAGTCCCCTCTGACCATAACATCTATCATCCCTTGAGATTGTATTACCACACTGAGTAAAGACCATACATTTGTACAGGTAAAGAGGGTGCCTAATACCTTCCCTCTTTGTAACCGAGGTCCCTTACCCGAAATCCTGGATCATAGACCAAGAGTCAATCTAAGGTAGGATAATCTTCTAATTTCTCCAACCTTACATAATCCACGGGTTCTAGCCGACTGCAGGATTTTGAGATTAATTGGCTAGTGGCGACTCCAACATTCATAAATCACCCTAATCACCCCCACCACCAAAAACATAACATACAAATCATCATGGATGTCTATTTTCAGTGTGTACAATATGAAACATATGCATCAGAGGGGTGCGCCCACTCCGCCCCAGCAAATCTTCCAACGTCCAGAGATTAAACGGTGGGATACAACACATACTATCAAGGTGGGTCCACCTAATTTGGATGGTCTAGATGGATACTCATCAAGGTGGCCCTACTATCATCAAAACAGATGGACGGTTTAGACATATAAGGTACACATCAGATGTGGGGGCCATAGAACTGGCTGACGTCCTTCTCAGCTGGTTAATCGACATGAGATACACTGGCCATTCCACTCCAGATGGGTGGTTCCCATTTGGGGCCCACCTTCCATATATATTATATTAGTAATATATATATATATATATATATATATATATATATATATATATATATTATTATTATTATTTACTAGACTGACTAACATGCAAGTGGTATCCCCACCGTCCTAACAGTGGATGGTGTGGATCACCACATGCACATGGTTGGGCCACATCGTCTAATAGACAGAGTAGATATAATACATATTGGTGGGGCCCACTACATCATGATAGAGAGGGAGGGAGAGAGAGAGAGAGAGGGAAGGAGACATGAGTAGCGGAGGGACCCGGCCACTATGGGTCCCTCATTAAACAATGTATACATCAAGATGGGTCCCACCATATGTGGACCCTTAAATCATAAAATCACAACATAAAATCACCCACCATTAGATCTTTAAATCTTCCTTCCACTAATTCGATCTAGAGCTCCAACGGGTGCATTTCAATGGTCGAGATTAGACTTGGATGGTGGAGATGGAAGGTAGGAAGGAGGGCCACACTAGCTTCTCCATGGAAGCTTGGACGATTGCTCTCATGGTGCTTAAGAGAAATGAGAGAGAGCGGTTGTAAGAGAGAGAGAGGGATGGGTGAGTGATGGTGTGTAATGGGTGTACTTGGTTGTAAGAGGGAGTTGACTTTAGGTGAGAGAGGGATGGGTGTTTGTAACGCCCTGGAAAAATCCGTACTTGGACTCGAGTGCCAACTCGACCAGAAATCATGTAGGATTAATTTCTTTAGAAAATAAGCATAAGTTAGCTAGCGCAACGCTAGAGTAGCTGTGAAATAGTCCCTAATCACTTTAAATACGTTCTACAAGACCTAAAATGAGTAGAACCAATGACACTATAATACCCTGAAACCTCGGATCAAACTCTAAACCGGTTTGTTCTCAGGAACCCTTAGAAACTTTGTAATGGATCTAGACTGCGCGTCGAAAGTCTGATACCTACAATCTTAGACTGTTATGACCGCTAAGCTGGACTTGACAATCATTTCAAAAATCAAGTCCAACCGACGTGCAGAGGCTATTTCATTGAGCCTGGATTGAAGAGAGTGAGAATAGGGCAAATGCTTAAGAAATTAAATCCAAATCTGGAACGTAACTTGGCGCGTCAGTATTAAGTGTTATGATCGTCAGAATTCAGCCAAATTACACCCTCAGATTAGAAAAAATTTCTCTTTCATATCATGAGACTTGTAGACCTGATCTACGTGCGATGACCGCTGAACTGAAACTGAACCGCCACGTGCGATTTACGAATACTGCTGGTCTGAAAATAGGATGTGAGCGACATCCGACGTGCATGAGCGTAAGTCCGATCGCGTTCGGCCAGGGGACCTCCCGAAATATCTTTTTGGATCGAAATAGTCCCAATTTGGTTAGGCATCAAGTAAACATTGTTTTCAAGTCTATTTTGGGAATATTTTAGGTTATAAAAGGGCCTTAAACCCTCACTTCTCTCACCCATCCGAATTTGCTAGAAACCCTAGCTGGTGTGAGAGAAAAGGTTAGAGATTGTGAGAGAAAGTGGGAGAGAACTTTCTGCTGCTTACACTACCTACTGCACGTGCTTAAGCCACGTATCTCAATCACTTTCCCGATGATTCCGCCCCATTTCTAGGTAAGAAAAACCCTAACCTTTTGCTAATTTAAGGTTCCGTTGAATCCCTTAGCGAAGTAGCTTACAGATCTTGTGTATTAGGTTCCCGGTTTGCCGTAGACGAAGCGTATACGCTCCTTTCAAATCGATTCACCTCTTGGGAAAAGGTGCAGATTCTAGACACTTTGATTGGCTGATTTCAATGCTTTCAATGTCGTTTAATAGTAGATTATCGACGGAAACGCCGTTTGACATATACAACATGCTGTTCGTTTCTTGTTTCGTAAGCAGACGAAAAATATGAGAATTAGGGCATTTTAGTTATTTGTAGGAAATACTATTTTCATCCATATTTTGCTGATATGATTGACATGGATTTTTGTCACATTAGGATATTAGGAATGTGTGCATAATCAGTTTGGCGAAGAGATTCGCCCAAATGCGCCCTTTGAGTCGACATACAATATGTAGACTTAAGTGTGTAGACTAAGTGTTTGCATAAATGTTTGTATTAGTATGTATTGAATTAAATGGTGTTATGAATTAGTTTGAGATTGAATTCTCAAATAATATGCTGATGTAAATGATTTCCTTCATGTTGGCTAATGCATGATTTCATTATATGTATGAAATGCATGTGTTAGATGATTTACTTAAGCTGTATGTTATAACATGTGTTAACATGCTCACATTGTTGTAATGCATTTTCATTACTCTTATATATTTGCTGATGTGGATTCATAAATGTTTGGGACTATACTTAGTCCAGGCAGTTGGTAACCGAGAAATTTCGTGGTTGGCTTATCTTTTCCACGAACGACACGTCGATGAACGCGAATCATGTTTGGAGTTGGCGGCAGTGGTTAGGCCACACGAAGTGTTTTATGCACTTCATGTCGTTTAACTTGCGATGCGCTCATACTAGTCGAGCCCGTCAAGTAACTCGACTGGCCATTGTATGTTCACCATGTATGAGTCATAACTGCTTGAACCTAGGGTACTGAACTTACCATTGGAAACCCTGTTAACCATGGTACTTTGATCTACAAAGACTCATGAGCTAGGCATGGTGGTATGGGACACCGTGGTCGAGCTGTTGGCCTATGCTGGGGACACAAACCTCCCCGTAGTGACCAGTGAGCACCTATGACTCGTGAGCAGATTATGGTGGTATAAGACACTATATTCTTGCTGTCGGCCTACACTGATCAGGTGACGAGCCCTTTGTAGTGACCGCGAACGTATTCTGAATCTATGGGAGGTGATGACCCTTCCGTAGCAATGAGAATACAGTAGGCCTGTATTGATAAGGTGATGGGGGAGCAGTGCAACGAGTGCGAGCAACAGCCCTGACAGCTCTTGCAGCGACTTACAAAAATATACATCGTACGAGATTACTAAGAGTGACGACCCTAGACAGGATCTGTGTTGGGATTGATATATGGGAAGTATCTTAGTTTTCCAATACTGCTGTATGAAAAGGAATAATAATAACTTGGTAATCATATCTGCATCACATTGCATGTGCCTGGAAGATGTGGAGCACTGTGGGAAGAAAGCATGCCGCGGGCGCAAGATGGTGCCGTATGAGGGAGAACGTCGGTGAGGGCATCCATCATGTCATGTCATATCGCATTAACAATAGTATTTAAGAATGTTTGAGTTACTGCTTTACTATTATCGCATGATTGATTTGAGAACATGCTAATCTCTGCTCTATTATTCCACTGAGTTAGCTACTCACTCCCACGTTACAGGATGGTGTTTGCAACACCCACCAGATCCTGTCTTAGATGCAGGTGTGGCAGCGATTCAGGAGGCAGAGCCAGATTATGATGAGGACCAGGATGAGTTCTCATATATGCAGTACCACGACGGCTTTGCTTAGGTGGCCTGGATTGGCGGGACTTCTCAGTTGGACTATTTTTGACATTTTGATTATGTTATTTACATGTATATGAGACTCAGAGATGTATTCATACTCTGGAGATAGTTGAGATCTATTTTATTTTCCATACAGTGATATATATATCCTTTAGTCTTCCGCTTGCTTTTATCACTGAATCTGGAGTATGAATTGCAGTTTGGTATAATGTTACTCATGTGAATGCTTTAACTCAGACAACATTGGATCACAATCATAATTGTTGCATAAGTGATGGTCTGAAACTCGGGAGTCGGGTTTATACACGACCCCCGACTTTCAGGGTGTTACAGTGTTGGTACTTGATATGATGTGATATGGCACTTGATTGATTGATGCAATTGATGAGACATTTCTCTTAGGTTTTACAACATGCGGCATTTTTCTTGAACTAAACGTGGGCTCACATCTCCTGGCCCAGGTTTTGGATTAGCGCGCGAGACCCGGCATCAGAACCGCAGCGATGGTGTTGTGGCAAGGGTACAAGTTTACAGTTGAGCTGACTCTGATATACGGGACACGACTCAGGATCACACGTAAACGCCAATAATAGATCACAGTCATCGAAATTCGACCGGGATGACTGCGGAAGCCTATGGATCGGTACAGGCTACGATACAGGTCTCACAACTTTAATGGTTAAAAACCTTTAAGAAGTTGTTAAGACCTCTTAAGTATTGGGCTTGGTGGAAAAGCCACTTGATAAGTCTCTCATCCAATCAGATCTACCTATAAATATGTCCCTAGATAAACCTAGTAGATCCCTTACTAGCCTGAGTAAATATAAAATAAATCCTTATGGATGTACTAAATATCTCTCACTTTTAATGGCCTCTTACTACCCTCATAAAGAGAGCCAAAGTTTTCTAATGAAGATTTTGATCCTTAAACATTCTCAAGTTTAAGGATTAATTGTAACATCCTGAATTTTCTCGGCTAGAGTTCCACTCGTGCCTGAGAAAACTGGGTCTTAATAATGTAAAAATTGGATGATTTAAAAATAGCACCTTATTATTATTATTTTCATTTGGAACACATCCAGATACATTCATGAAGGTGACATTCACGAGAATAAAATTGACTCTATGGATTATTTCATCAGACTAAAAGAATAATTAAATGGCCTTGTTGAGGGTCAAATATTGTATATTAGATGCCGATTATTACCTGAATTTATAAGCTTGATACTATTTAACGGCCTATTTTAATCGTGTTTGTGGTGCAAGGTGTATTTAGGAGCATGAACTAAAAAAGGATACTAAAAGTTTGGATTTGACACTTTGAAGTCACCAAGGCAAGGGACAGACCCCAAAGGACCAAGATCGAAGAATTCACATGCCATAGATCCGAGGAAAATCAAACGACTCACGTTAAACGGGCCTGAAAATCATCTAAAATGGAAGATCATAAGGTTCCCACTATCTATTCGGCTCGAAACTTTATATCTAGCCTGAGGACCATAAATTAACCATACACATCAAATTTTAGCCATAGGATCCTTTTGGAAGTGGCCCAACGGATAGTTCAGCTACTAAATCTCTGATTTGGGGCCCACCTGATATCTGGATACACTTCAATTTTGGTTTCAACCTCTTGAATAAGGTGGAAAAATGAATGGTCAGAGTAAATGTCTCATATACATCAAGGTGGGACCCACTTTACATAGTGCGTGTGCACAATACACGTGCACTGGATGAGCACCGTAACTCAAGAAATCAGTCAGCGTGCGTTGATCGATACCTTTCTAAAAAAATTCAAAACCTCCAGCGTCCACACCGAGCTCATTAGTTTTGGCTAGTGGGTCCCACCGATCATCAAAATGGATGATCCACACCTTCCATTGTGTCCAGAGGGGGGACATGACCATCGAGAAGGTGGACTTTTGGTCCCTTGCACACATATATACATGGATCATTGAAAAATGCAGGATGAATGACAACTTGGCTTGATAAGTGGACCGCACCAAAACTTGATAAAACCACTCCTTCCCGACTGAAATTTCTCCATGAATCTAATAAACATGTCGGATTTCTCTGAAAACATTAATGTGGGGCCCACCGATCATCTCAGCATACCCTGTTTTCTATAGGGACATGCATTTGCATGTCCGGCCCTCCGTGGGCCGTTCTGTTATCCTGATTACAGTCGGATGGATGACTTGGACCGTTCAATATGTCCATATGGAGGCCGTGACCCTAGCCATGAAGTCAGAATGGAAGATGGGATGACCACCATCCTGAAAATTCAAACCGAACGCAATGAGTTGGAGTTTTCTACTAGCTACTGTGTAACTTGCTGACTACGTAAACTCATAAACCGACTCTAGCCGACTGACTCCCTATTGGTATAAATGAGAGAGAGAAACATGGAGAGAAACCATCTTACACACGTGAGGAAGAGAGAGAGAGAGGAGAGAGATCCTGGGACATGGGCAGCAAAATAAGTTCTTATTCCTCCTTTTCTTGATTCTTGTTTATGATTTTTTAACAGATTTTAGATTGATTATGTTTATGAGCGGCTAAACCTCTTAGTTAGGGCTAAAAGGTGAAGCTTGTAGTGAGATGGGAGACTTTCCTTTATGCCTTTTGATTTAATTTTGATTTTTGAACTAATTTTGATCCTACTTTGATTATAAGGAATGCCTTTAGTTTTTAATGATTTGTTGTGACTTAAATTACAATAGATCTGTGATAGCTTTGAGCATGTCCTTTTCATTATTATGATTATGAAATTAAGAGGCCCTGTTGTTCACCTTCGTCTGCGGGGCATTGTTGGATGATGGAACCCTTCCTAATGCTTATAACCCTCTCAGATGGATGTGGATTGGTTAGATTCTATTGTTTACTTTGTCTCATGGGCATGGCCTTGTGATGGAATGAAGTATAATCCTCACACATCTTATCTATTTATGACTAGATTAAAGGAAGTTTAGATTTAATTTTTAAGGTTATATCAAGCATAGATCTCCCTAATATTTACAAGTGGATCCTTGGCACCCTAGTTTCCTACCTTTGAATTTCACAAGTTTAGTTTAATATTTTACAATTACTCTCTTAAAAGCCTCTGATTTAGATTACATCTTCGCCTAGTTTTAGTTCAACTTACTTTCAGATTACGTATAAGATTTAGTCCCTGTGGATTCGACCTTGATCTTACCGAGATTATTACTACATCACAACCCTATACTTGGGGTGTGACCAAGTTTTTGGCGCCGTTGTCGGGGACTGACAGTTACATTTTTTTAAGATTAACTAGTTTTAAAGTTAGGTTAAGATTAGGGTTTCCTAAATTTTAGAATAGAATTTTTCTTTTTTATTTTTAAAAACTAACCTAACCTTTTTGTTTTGTAGGATTCTGAGATAGACTTTCTAAATTGGAAATATCCTTCTAATTCTCTATTCTTCTATTTTTAGATTAGGTTTTCTTTTCTACTTTTAAAAATTCTCCATCCTAGGATTTCTTTATATATATATATATATATATATATATATATATATATATATATATATATATATATATATATATAACTTACTTTCTATTTTAGAACTTTCTAACTTTATTTTACAAACTTTCTATTTTTAGAATTTTTTCCTTTTTAGAAACTAGTTTACTTTCTAACTTTTGACTTCCTATTTTTTAAAACTGATTTGTTTTTTTTTTTTTTTTTTTTTTTTTTTTTGCAGGTTTTTAACTTGGGAACTTCGAGTTTGGTAACTTCTTTCCAACTCTTTTCTCTTTATTTCTTGATTTCAATTTATTTTCTTATTTTTTAGGTTTAGGTTTAGAATTTGAATTGAGGGCTGCGAGTATTTCATGCCCAAGTAGGTCCGTGACAACACTTAACGTCTTTTGACTGAAGGAGGATTGGTTGAGGGGGTTGACTATCCATTGTAGGACTAGACACCGCTCAAGATCCCCAGAGTTAATTGAAGTAATAGCTGCAAACGAACTTCTTCTACCCCAACCTAGGGTGGAGGACATCTAGGATGAGAATGAGGTGCATCAAGCACCTTGCCTCGTACTTTGTGAGATTATTTATTAAAGGTGGGGGTGAGCACGCCCTCATACATGGTTTTTCTAGAAAATATAGGACACATGAATATCAAGCCAGGGGTGATCCAACTCCTTCCAAAATTTCATGGGCTTGGATCTAAAAATCTATATCTATAATTGAAAGAGTTTGATGAAATTATAACCACTTTATACTTTCCTACCGTGTCTGAGTACACGGCCAGGTTGAAACTCTTTCCCTTTTCTTTATGAATTCCCTTGTCATGTCATTCCATGTCCCCGATCTATTGGCACATGGAATGACATGACAAGGGAATTCATAAAAAAAAAATTTCGTATCATAAAATGAACACCCTTAGAAAGTTAATCATGAACTTCGCCCAAAAGGAGGATGAAACATTCTTCCAATGTTAGGATCGGTTCAAGGATCTTGTCAGTTTATGCCCATAACATGGATTTGAAACGTGACGCATTACACACTTTTTCTATGATGGACTGGCATCTTCCATGTGCCAATCGGTTGAGATAATGTGCAATAGGGAATTCATGAATAAAAATGTCGATAATGTGTAGGACTACTTGGATAGACTTGCTGAAAATGCACAATCACTGGACACATACCCAAAATCAAGCACCATGTCTAGGCCGACTCAATTTAAGGAGAGGAGTGGAATGTATCTCCTGAAAGAGGACGATGATATCAATTCTAAAGTGGCTAATCTCATAAGGAAATTTTAGGCCATGAAATCAAAGAAGGATAGGGTAAGGAAGTTGTTTGCAGTATTTGTGGTTGTAACAGTCACGTAACTAAAAATTGTCCAACTATATCTGCCTTTCAAGAGGTACTGAATGAGCAATCCAATGCCATAAATAATTACCAAAGTCCTTTCAATTGACCCCTCTTTAATACGTACAATCCTAGTTAGAGAAATCATCCAAATTTCAGTTGGAGGAATGGACAAACTGCTACCCCTCAAGGTTTCTTCAATCAAATTCCAAATCAAGGGAAACCTCAAGAGGATCCAGTTCTAAAACACATTTAAGATCAAGAGATATTTATTCAGAATACGGCACAAGCAATCTAAGAAATCAAATCAGTGATTGAAACGCTTGCATTATTTGTCCAAAGGATGGATTCACAATCGGTAATTGGGGAAAAGGGGATGCTTCCTGCTCAACCTCTCCCCAATTCTAAACCACAATATGAGATAAGTGACCCCAACTCTTCAAATCAGATGGATCAAGCTAAGTCTATCTTCACTCTTAGGAGTGGGAAGATAATTGACAAAACTATTCTAGTGAGGGATGAAAAGCCTAAGGACCCAGAAAAGGACAATGATGATAAACCTAGTATTGCCCTACAAGAATTAGAATATGAACTTTAGGGCAAGCCGATTGCTCAATTTCCCCAATGGTTGGTTGCACCAAAATCTCTCTCTAACTTCAGGACATTCTAGAGGTTTTGAAATAAGTGAAGGTCAATATTCCTCTCCTGGATGCCTTAAAAAAATACTTTCATATATCAAATTCCTGAAAGACTTGTGCATGACCAAAAGACAATAAAATATTCAAAAGAAAATCTTCTTAACTGAGAAAGTGAGTGCCATTCTAAAGCAAAATGTGTCGTAGAAATTCAAAGATCTCGGTAGCCCAGCCATATCATGTGTGATTCAAAACTATCAAATTGAGCACGCACTTCTTGACTTTGGAGTGAGTGTCAATCTGATTCCCTACTCGGTGTATAAGCAGTTAGAATTGGGTGAATTAAAACCCACCTTAACCACATTACAACTTTTTGATCGCTCTATTTGTGTACCAAGAGGGATAATTGAGGATGTGTTGGTTCATGTTGATAGATTCTACTACCTTGTAGATTTTATCATCCTGGATACCAAACCCATCAGTAACATGAGCACTCAAATTCCCATCATTCTTGGTCACTCATTCCTTTCCATCTCAAGCACAATCATCAATTACAGGAATGGTGTTATGAGTATGTTTTTTAGAAATATGGCATTGGAGTTAAATATCTTTTATTAACACGGGCAGACGATTAGAGGACCATGACGATTTCCACGACATTAACATGATTGACTTTTTGTGGAAGATAGAGCGCCTTTGACCTTATCCTCTGACTCTCTACAGACATGCCTGACCCACTCCCATGATTTTGATGATGACATGATTAGGGAGATGGTTGACATGCTTGATATAGCGCTGGTACTTGAAGTTAACTAGTGGAGGCCACAATTTGAAAAGTTGTCCCAAATTGATGTAGTGTCTCTACCATCTAGCCTCAAGGCACCGAAGCTTGACCTAAAACCATTGCCTTCTAATTTGAAATATGATTACTTAGGTCAAGAAGAGACATACCCAGTGGTGATTTCATCCCACTTTGAGAAAAAAAATAAGAGAGTATGCTCATTTTTACTCTTGAAGAAGATAAGGGAGTTATTGGGCATATCATCACAAATCTCGATATAATGAATGAACTCCTTTCAACTGAATAATTTGACTCTTTAGAAGATTGCTCAGTACACTTCGTGGATATAAACAATCCCATGATACAAAACATAGTACATACTTAACAAGATAATATCTCGGTAGTTATTATTGAACGAGAAAACCCTTATTCTAAAGAATCTCCTCCCCCAGATCGTAAATGTTTACCATTAAAGGAGGAGGAGCTAAAAATTGAACCGAAGACTGCAACTTCAGAGTGTGTTGAGACTACACCACCTACTAAAATAATTTCTGAATTTCATCTGTGTAGTCTCTGACTCACCATGTTATACTGATATTGTTACTTTTTCTATCACAAGTGAATCGTATATACTTTGGACACCTCAGGAGATTAAGAGGAAAGCTTATGCTGAGGTCTATAAATTTCTCTGGGAATTCATGCTTCAGAGCATTGAAGCCTATTACAAAAAGGGATTTTGGATGATCTTGTTAAGAAACCTTCTGAGAGATTTATCAAGATATTGGCTGAAGGAGGAACCTTGCGGCACGATTGAGTAGCTCTTCCCTTGATCTCTTAGTCTGATGGAGGTATAGGTAGGATTACTTCTTTCATAGGACTATGGTAGTTTGCTTTATGCTGTTCAAGCTTAGTCGAGTTTATGCCGTTAGGATAGTTTACTTTCGTTGGATTGAGTCTTATGCCGAACCACCGTCACGATGAGATCTCTTTGGAAATAGCAATTCAATTTCCTTCATAAGGTACTAGCTTTCCATCACTTCTCATTTACTTTTATTATCTCATGCGCATTACATGCTTATAACTTTTACATTAAGGACAATATAGATTTTAGGTAGGAGATGGGAGATTAGGTTACTTAATCAGTATTTTCTTGGTCTTGAGCAAAAATTGTGAAATTTTTTAATTTTTTTCTAGAAACTCTTGTGAATTCGAAGTGATTTTGACGGTCATCTTTAGAATTATAAGATACGTAATGTTGGTAATTTATGACTATTGGATTCAGCTATCTGTTAGATTTCACGGTTAAGTTCGAATTATTAATCTATGATTAGAAGTTTTTAACATTGATTAATTCATGATTTCACATGTCACACCAAGCTTACACGTTAAAGTTTCAATTCGATATTGAATTGTTAACCTGGTAGTCACAAGGAATGGAAGGAGCCAATCTGGAGAATTTTTCCATCATGTTCAAAAAGTAATTGTCTTTAGAAAGGGTTGGGCAAATGATTTTCACCATAGGTTTGCTCCCTATAGGTGAGGGTTTGATTCCCCTCCACGGCTTAAAAAAAAGTCATTTTAAAAGGCTGACATAGCATGAAAGACATCGATAGAAAAATCAAAAGCTAGAAGAATAAAAATGCTGAACTGTAAGGCAAGTTTTGGTTACCCTGAATGCGCATGTGATTATCAATGTTATCATGAAGATAAAGAATTACACCTTCGATTATGATAAGCCAAGATTACACTTTACACCCATGGAACTCAATGTTTAGGATTTTTCTAATCGATGGATTAATACTTTGAACTTGACTATGAAGTTTACTGTGCGCTTGAGTCCAGATAAAATTAATGCCCGACATTCATGAATCTTTGAATTCTAGTATCTGGATTGTTTTTTAAAAATCACTTGGGTTTATAAAAATTTATTCTATGATTCTCAACTTATTTTTCGTATACTTTACTTGGGACTAGCAAAATGCTGGTTGGAGATTGTGCTGAGGGTCAAATATTGCACATTAGACCCCAGTTATTACCTGAATTTACAAACTTGATTTTGTTTAACAGCTGATTTTTATCGTGTTTGTGATGCAAGGTGTATTTAGGAGCCTGAATTGAAAAAGGATACAAAAAGCATGGATTTGATGCTCTGAAGTCACCAAGGCAAGGGACGGACCTCAAAGGAACAAGATGAAAGAATTTACACGCCAAAGATCTGAGAAAATCAAGCCACTCATGTTAAACGGGCCTAAAAATCATCCAGAATGCAAGATCATAGGGTTTCCACCATCCGTTTGGTTAGAAACTTTATATCTGGCCTGAGGACCCTAAATTAACCGTACACATTAAATTTTAGCCATCAGATCCTTGTAGAAGTGGCCCAACGGATAGATCAGCCACCAAATATTTGATTTGGAGCCCACCTGATATCTGGATACACTTCAATTTTGGTTTCAACCTCTTGAATAAGGTGGAAAAATAAATGGTCGGAGTGGATGTCAAATATACATCAAGGTGGGTCCCACTTTACATAATGCGTGTGCACAACACAAGTGCGTGTGCACAACACACGTGCACTGGATGAGCACCGCAACTAAAGAAATCGGTCAGCGTGTGCTGATTGATACCTTTTAAAAAAAAATTTCAAAACCTCCAGCGTTCGCACTGAGCTTGTTGATTTTGGCTAGTGGGGCCCACTGATCATCCAAATGGATGATCCAGACCATCTATTGTGTCCAGAGCCGCATGACTATCGCCAAGGTGGACTTTTGGTCCCTTGCGCATGTATACACGTGTATCGTCGAAAAATGCATGATGTACGATGGTTGGTTTTATACAGTGGACCGCACCAAAACCTGATAGAAACCACTCCTTCCCGACTGAAATTTCACCAGGAATCCAATGAACGGGTCAGATTTTTTTGAAAACACCAATGTGGGGCCCACCAAGCATCTCAGTGTACCCTGTTTTCCACAGGGATGTGCGTTTGCACGTCCGGCCCTCCGTGGGCCGTTCTATGATCTCGATCTCAGTCGTATGGATGATCTGGACCGTTCAATATGTCCATAGGGAGGTCGTGACCCTAACCATGAAGTCAGAATGGAAGATGGGATGACCACTATCGTGAAAATTCAAACCGAACGCAATGAGTTAGCGTTTCCCCTTGGCTGCTATATAACTTGTTGAGTGTGTAAACCCCATACACCAACTCCAGCCGACCAACTCCCAATTGCTATAAAGGGGAGAGAGAGAGAGAGAGAAACATGGAGAGAAGTGTAATGCCTCGACTTTTTAGGACCTGAGTATATGACCCGTGTCCCAAAAACCTGAGTGTTAACCTTAAAGGGTGGTCAGATATAATATTTTCCTTTTTTCAGAGTAAATAGATGAGCGTAGAGTGGACAAATCAGCATAAAGGAAAATTACAATTATATTTAGAGTATACAAGAGAGTGCCCATAATGACTTATACAAACCAATGTCTTCTTTCTTATGAATACAAAATGAAATAACATTACATGTGAAACAAAGTAAATTTATAACAATCTTAAGATGTGAAACCTTGTAGTAGTCCTTAGCAAATATAATCATGCACCCTTATCAACCATAGCCTGCTCCTCACCAATATGAATGTGAATATCATCAGGGCCACTTGTGCTACCTGTACGGTTATATATTTGATGGATGAGTGACCAACTAAGTGTGAACTCCCCTCAAGATTACACACCGTCATATTAGGTAAGAAATAGTATAAAACATCTAGACGACTAAAACAGAGTAAATGTAGTCTTATTAGATACATAGATGCGTGAATGCAATCAGTCCCGGGTAAAATATCCAGATGGACGTAAGGGTCGTCACCCATGCAATCATCGACCCGGGTAAAACATCTAGACGGTCTGTGCCTCAGGTAAAACATCTAGGCAGGAAAATATGTACGATAACAACAGATGATGGTTGGTGCCTCGGGTAAAACATCCATACAAGTGAATCTATATGTTATGTATGACAACAATGTATGATAACAACAGATGGTGGTTGGTGCCTCGGGTAAAACATCCAGATAGGCGAATCTGTATATTACATATGACAGTAATAAATGTTGGTCTGTGTTATGCATGCATGATTAGCCAACCTATTATTACTCCAATTGCAACCAGCCAATTTAAATAAGCTCACGATCACTACGGGGAGCACATAACCCAACGTAGGCTGACAGCTCGGGCATAAGTCTCATTACCACCATCCCCAGCTCATGAGAATACCACCTTAGGATATTTAATGGAAATCCATCGACTAATGGCCAATCATATTACAAGGTATAGGGCTTACCATCGCATGGTTGCATAATATAAAACTTCGAATCCATCTAGGGCAAGTACCAAACCAAAACCATGTACGACGAGTATTAAAATATGCCACATAGGGCCAATATCAAAACCATACAATAAAGACCATCCTTAAAGACCATTGGGCACAACAACCTTAGATGGTAGGCCCACATCAATGATTTATCTAGACCACCACTCAATAACCACCAAGTCGAAGGTCCATTATGATCACAACTAATCTAGTTACATCCCAAGTATGGGTGTACATTCATATGTGAGAATTTTTCACTAATGTACCAATTTAAGTTCCATAAGCAATCCATAAAAAGAAATCCACAAGCATGAATAATTATACAAGATAATCCTAAAGCATGTAATACAGCAATTCAATTTTCACCAGCTAACACATGTGATTATAAAGGGAAATATCAATTATGAATTTAAATAAAAGCTATAACTTAATCTAATGAGAAGATGGAAAGCTCAAGGGGAAAAATCATCACCTTATTTGAATCGCCAACTGATGTTGCTAGGAAGCACGTTCCCTTAAAATCAAATCCTACCATAAATCAGGAACTTGTGTGATTAGATCCAAGCCCTACAAACTACCTAGGGTTTAAGGTCATAGCCTAGGGTTTTAATTATTTTATCTTTAAGATTTTAGTGTAGACTTAGGGTTTTCATCCTAGGGTTTAGTTCTACGAGTAGTACTATGATGTATGTGTAGCTTAAATGCAATTTAGTAATAATACGGTTACAATTTAACGTTAATGATATAGCTAACATTCGTGACCATGGTAATGATTATCATTACAGTTGTAATAAAATGGTATAACCTGTTATTACATATAATATTTTCAAGTGATGGATACCATGCTAATAACATTAATGATAGTTTTATTCATAATAACCAATATTAGCTTAATATGTTAATATTAATCATCATGATGTTAATTAATATTATGATATACTATCATGATAATATTTAAAAACAGTGAGTAAAATACAACCGTTTACTAATGTGTAATTTCATTTATAATATTTAGTTCTAGCATAAATTATTCGTTAATGACTAATCATAAATGATGTTAGCAAATCCTAATAATAAGAGTGTGACAATAATATTAATGTAATGAGACCTGACTACTCTTAGAAGGAAAATATTGACTCATTGAGTCGACTTAGCTGATTTGGGTTTAGTTAGAAATGTTACCTGACGACGATGCATAGCACTAGGATCGGGATTGGGAGCCCCAATATCGTTGATTTGCTGACTGAATACGGTCCCTGAATAATATGGGATTCGGGTCAGCCATACTCAGTGAGTTGACTCGGTTTGAAACTGAGTTGACTCGGTTCAACCAACCACCCTTCTCTCTTCCTTCCCTTTCCTTTCTCCCTATCCTTTCTTCCATCTTTCCCTTTCCTTGTGTGTGTGTGGGCTGGAACTCTAACAATGAATAGCCCGGTCCAATTAAGGTGAGTCGAGTTGACTCGACAACCATCTCTCCCCCTCTCTTTTTTTTCTTCTTATCTCCTTTCTTTTCTTCTTTTCTACTCTCCCTAGACTTCCCAAAGGTCTAGACCAGACCAACCTGTGTCCAACCCAACTGCACAATAGTTTGACTTACCTGACTCAGCCCAGTGAGTTGAACTCGCCAATGGGTCAGGTTGGCTCGATCCGATCTGGTGCATCCATGCACACCTCCCATCTCACACCATCTCTTCTCTCTCTCTCTCTCTCTCTCTCTCTCTCTCTCTCTCTCTCTCTCTCTCTTGGATGGCTCGAACTGAGCTAGGACTTAGCCTAGACTCAGACCGCATGTTCCGAGAGTCGAGTAGTTGCACTAGTGACTCGGTTGGGCTGAGCTTGGTGCATATGCACGCCACTCTCAGCATTCTCTCCTTTCTTTCTTCATCTTTTTCTTCCTCATTCTTCCTCTCTCTCTCTCTTTCTCTGGACGTAAACAGTTCGAACAGTCGCACCAAAATGTGCAGCAGCAGCGGGGAAGACGACCGCTGTTAATGGCGAATCGTGAATGACAGGGTTTCCTTCAGATCCGATCCTACTGGAGGGTTTGGAATGGTGGTAGGGAGCTAGGGGATGCCTCAAGTTGAAGCTCTAATGGGGTTTCGTTGATGGGTTGGGGGAAAGAGGCTTGCGGCTATTTTCCTTTTTATTTTTCCCTTACAAAGGCCTAATAACAAGGCATAAATGGCTGGGATTGTTTGTAAATGAGCGGACGAGAGCGAAGGATTCCCACACATGCGGATCGTGCCAGTTGGAGAGAGAGAAATTTCCATTTTTAGAAAGTTTGTGTTTTCGGGGCTGTTTTGGGTCGGTTCTCGTGTGCCCATATGTGCATGAAATTAAGTTTTGATAGTGGGGTTTTGGTCGAGCCTGCCCCATAAATCAGATAGACGGTTTGGATCATCCCAACGACGCCAAATGGTGGGCCACTAATCCAAAAGGACGGACGTCCGTCCGTCCATTGTGCAAACCGGAGAGAGGGAGAGAGAAATCTCTCAGTTTTGAGAGAGGGCGCTAGTCAAGCGCTATTTGAACAGCTGTGCATTGTGGTGCACCATGGGTGCATGCTTTTTGTATACACGTGCCACATAATGTGGGGTCCATAGTATGTTTGTGATAAATTTGCTCCATCCACTTCACTTGGCGGCCCTGTCATAGTCCTTTTTATTAAGGATGGGGCAGATCTAAGGTCCAGGTGGGGCCCATAACTTGATATATAGTCCTAATGGTGGTTTCCCGTTAACCTAATGGTCGGATGATTTTGAATTTGAACACCAACGGTTAAAAAGGTTCAAAGGATTTAAGGTACAAAACAACGACTAGATCTTGGGTTTTATGACCTATCATGTTTTTATGGCTTGTTACAACACTTTTAATTGTATATTTTATTATTATTACTATTATTATTATTATTATCTTATTATTTTATAAATTATATTAATAAAAAGTAATAATGTAGTTTATTTTATATATATAATTTATAGTATTACAGATTGTTAATTATATGGATATTAGTGAAAAGAAACAAGGATTAATATATTATTTGTGTAGTTATATATGTTTTAAAATTTAGATTTTATCTAAAATCTTAGACTGTTTGAAATATGTTATTTGTTATAAAAATTAATTTACGTAATATAGATTTTTTTTATATGATTAAAATTCATATAAATAAATCAGAAGCATATAAGAAATCGATTTATGGTCTTAGGGCTTCTTAAGAAGGTCTAAATGAAATCGATGTACTCGTTCTAAAAACCAACAGTTGTATTAGACGGTTATGATGGGTAGGTTGAGAATCTCTGTATGACTAAATTCCATGTGTTCCCACACATTTGTAAGTTAAATCAAATTTGCATAATGACACCCGAGTACTGAAAGTAAGGGGTGTTACAAGAAACCATCTTACACACATGAAGAAAAGAGAGAGGAGAGAGATCCTGGGGCATGGGCAGTAAAACAAGTTCTTTTTCATCCTTTTCTTGATTCCTGTTTATGATTTTTAAAGAGATTTTAGCCTGATTATGCTTATGAGTAGCTAAACCTCTTAGCTAGGACTAAGAGGTGAAGCTTGTAGTGACATGAGAGACTTTTCTTTATGCCTTTTGATTTAATTTTAATTTTTGAACTAATTTTGATTCTAATTTGATTATAAGGAATGCCTTTAGTTTTTAATGGTTTGTTGTGACTTAAATTATAATAGATCTGAGATAGCTTTAAGCATGTCCTTTTCATTATTATGATTATGAAATTAAGAGGCCCTGTTGTTCACCATCGTCTTCTAGGCATGGTTGGATGATGGAACCCTTCTTAATGCTCATAACCCTCTCAGATGGATGTGGATTGGTTAGATTCTATTATTTGCTTTGTCTCATGGGCATGGCCTTGTGATGGAATCAAGTCTACTTCTCATACCTCTTATCCATTGATGATTAGATCAAAGGAAGTTCAGATTTAATTTTTAAGGTTATATTAAGCATAAATCTCCCCGATTTCTACAAGTGGATCCTTGGCACCCTAGTTTCCTACCTTTGAATTTCATAAGTTTAGTTTAATATTTCACCATTACTCTCTTAAAAGCCTCTGATTTAGATTACATCTTCACCTAATTTAAAAGATTCATAAAAGTAATGTAAGGGTTATGATATGTCATGTATACTACTACAAGAAGTATTAGTATGCGCAAACAACTACATAAGATGCATGCCTAGCAAAGTGTGTACGACTCTTCATACATAGTGATTATCACAATATGGAATACGATTCATAGAAAATTTAGATTTCCTGCATTCTCATACTACGGAGATTCACCGACATGTCCGACGTTACCGTGGATTTATGTGAACACTCAAGGCGACACAACACATGAGTTGAATGAATTACATAGCACGATTTGTTCATGGAGCTACTATTTACAACATCCAATCCCGAAAGTGATGAACATGCATTGTAAATTACTTACATCGATTTGTGCACCACTACCCAATACTCATGGAATTACATGTTGACCAAGAGAGTCTCTACCCGGAGCAATTGCGTCCATGATAAGATATTTGAATCACTAGTTGTGATACCTCTTAACACATCACTTGCACTTATAGAGGGATAAATTAAATTATGAGGGTTTTGGAATATCAAGACACATGCCTAAGTCTCAAAGGTAAATAACACAAGGTTAGTAAAGTAATGAAGAGAGTAGCAATGGCTAACTCATGAAGAGGAGAGTGATAATGGTCAACTTAATTAAAAGGAGAGTAGTAATGGCTAACTCAACAAATAGAAGATTAGCAATGGCCAACTCAATAACAATGAGAGTGGCAATGGCCAACTCTATAAAGAAAAGAGTAACAAGGGATAACTCAATAAATTGATAAAGGCAAGGACAAGGCTTCTATCCATCGCTCTGCATAAATTTATAAAGATCACTCGTAATAAACATTATCAAATTTTCAAAAGAGTAGATAAGTGTTGATGATAAATTAAATAACTGTAGAAAGGAAATCATAGCAACATGAAAACATAGTATGTAACAGGTAAGTTAAGGTATATCAACTTAAAGTACGGTAAGATTAAAGGATAAAACCCTCACCTTGATTGCCTGGATGTCTTTTTAAGTTTTAATGTTTGGGTAGCCTTTAAGATCAATATTGTAAGACCCGACTTGAGTGCTTGTATATGTGTGTGTGTATGCATTTCATTTCTCTTGGTCCCACGGTCCTACCGGTCAAATCCCGGTGACCCGCAACCCTTGGATAGTGTTTGCGGTCATCCTCAAGTCTGGTCATGTTGACCCGACCCATCTTGTTCGCATCATCATTGTTGTTCCGATGCCACGTCCCGTGCATTCATCCGATGTGTAAATCATAAGTTGTAGGCATTTCATTTCTAGCCCTTTGATCATGATCATGTGGCCCACCTAGAGAGCTATGCACATTTTTCCCAAGATGGCCTACCCATTTGCTCAATTTCCAACACACACTACCCACACTACCTAAGATTTCATCTCCACACTACCCACATCCTTAACACTACCCATCCCTAGTCTATAGCCACCATTTAGGTCTTCTCTTGCTAGCTCATGATGAGCTCTCTATCCAAGCCGCCCTTCCCTAGAGAGAAACCATCATGGTTACTCTTTTCTATCCATTTGCAATGATGGTTTTCCTACACCACTCCCCTCTCTCTTCTCTCCCTCTCGTTTTCTCTTTTCTCATTTCCATTTCTCCCTAGCAAGAGAGGGTGGGACGTCCCCACCAGCCCCTTCCATTCGAGCCCCCTTCTCTTCTAATTCCTCTCAAACCATCCATCCATATCCTATCTCACCCATTGATATAACTTCCTTGGAGCATTTGGAGCTAGGTGATATAGTTTTGGTGGAGATCAAGAGGTGGGTGTTCCTCTAAAATGTAGAATTTCATTTTCATAGCTTAGATCTCTTATTTCTTTCATGAGGGAATTGTAAGACCCACCAATCAATAGTGGACATCTCACACATTCCCATAGGTGTGGCCAGAAGCCCTACCTTATGCATGCATGTCCCATGCATGGGGTTTTCCTCTATAGACCCCATTATGGTGGTTTCCTCTAATTTCATAGCATGATGGATCATCTAGACCTTAACATCATAGTGGGAATGGTATCCTAAGCATCCATTTTGATTAAAGGACATGCATGTGCTAGCTCCATGTTGTAGCTTGTATATTAATGAAGATGTGTGGGTGTGATTGTTCTTGGGAGGGCTCAATAGTGGCGGAGCCATTTCCCTATGGCCAGATTGTTCTCCTCTCTCCCGTTTTCTCTTATTTTTCTCTGATGTGTGTGTGGCCCATTTGGTGGGCCTAGCATGTCCAGAAAATCCAACAATGGTGGGACGCCCATGCCACCTATGCCATGAATTTGGGTGTCCCATTTGTTGCCTTATTTGATGCATGCAAGTGTGGTGACTTGGGGTTTGATCTGAACATTAGTGGGGACCATTGAGGAAAGCCACACCACCCTCGATTTGATGGATATTTCCAAATATGGGCTGGTATGTCCAGCTATATATGGCTATCCAGAAATTCTGGACTATTTGCATGGACTGTTGTAATTGATGTTTGGCATGGGATTGGTCCATAATTTTCATTCTTTTTCTTCATGATGTAGGGTGCCCTTTGGAGGAGTGGACCCCAGCTTGAAGTGTGATGGACCACACCTCATATTGTCCATGCAATGGCACCCAAAAGGGGAGGCCTATAGGGGTGGACGGTCCACCTTACTGGACCGTCCAGCCTTAATGAATGAAAGGGAAACACTAATATCAGCTTGATTCTTTGAGTGGTGGGCCATTTTTATAGACCCCACCTTACTATATTTTTCATAAAAATTATTAACCACTCATCTATTCCCTCTTAGACAAGTCTGGCCCCACTTTTATGGGTGAACATTGTATGGACAACAACATATTTTGTGCAACAGATTTTAAATTCCTACCTTGATGTCCATGTATTGTCTTCATGTTTTTCTTGGGTTTATGATTCCCTAATTGGCCCATCTTGTGGCCCATCATGTTGGGACCCATCTTAGGGGTGTGGGACACCATTTTCTACCTAAATAGGGGTGTATTGTTGCTGGACTGACAGCCATAACTGGACATCCCAGCTGGGCTGGCATCCAGCCATGGGCTGGCCATCCACCCTCTCTCAGCCCACCTTGATGTATGGTTTTATCCACGCCGTCCCTCCATAGTGTGGCCCACCTCTCAGTGAGATGTCCACATGTGGGGCCACTTTGATGATTTTAAGGGTAGCCGTCCAAGGCCCCTTGACCGTCCAAGCTGGGACGCCTAACCATATTGGGCTGCAGTTGGACGTCCAGTCCAACAGCTGGCCCACTTGATGTATGCGTTATATGCACTCCTCCTATCTGGTGGGACCCACTGTAACATGTATGGGTTACCAGGGAACAAAATATTTATATAAATTAAATTATTGCTGGATTCCATCAGGCCCAGAAAGTGGATGGGCTGGAATTTCAGTAATAGGCCCAAAGTTGCTCCCCATAATTGTATGTTTTGGGGTAGCATGGCCCACCATATTTGGGGATGTTGGCACACACATCTTGCCCTATTTCTTATCATACTTTGGGCTTAATTAGTGCACATTTGAGGCCCACCCCAGTTGGATTTTATTTGGTCCATATTTTTAAGTTAATTATTGGACTCTTTAGGCCTTGTTGGGCTGGAACTTTCTTGATAGGCCCATTAGACTGTTGGGCCTATATTTACCATATTATTGTGATGGGTTTGTAGGCCAAATTACATAAGTAGTTGGGCCTTTGGTTGCCCACTAAATTAACCTTGTACTTGGGCCAAGTTGTAAGGCCCGATTCACCTGATTTAAGTTTAAGGATTTGCTCATATGGTTGGAATAACGGGCTGCCCATTAGGCCCACCACAATATGTGAGTCTGTGACCTTTATGATTGGGCTCAAAACTTATTTATGGGCCCACAACATTGCCTATGAGTTGGGCTTTGTATGATTGCCCACTAGGCCCATGTATTGGTATAGGCCTTGGGCCTTGATTCACATTTGATTTTAAGCGAGCTACCTCTTGGGAACTAGTTGAGGTTGGATGTCCTCCTTGGTGATCCTGAGGTAGGCCCATGGGTTCTCTATAGGTGATTAAAGGCCCATCATAGACTCTTGCTAGGACCGTTTATCCTTTCAGGCTTATGTTTTGTTCTCCTTAGCTTTGTGGGCTAACCCAAACTATTGGGCCCCCACTAGAGGATGTTTCCCTAGAGGATCTACCTAAGTGCCTTGACTTGGTCCGTCCTTGGGAAGGAGGAGTGTATTCCATGTCATCATCACCATATGGCGTACCTATTTCACCCTCATGACCCATGTGCATCATTGCGTGGTTGAATTGCATTAGTGTGGAGCCATTGGGTCGGTATGATAGAGGGATGAAGTCTTCCCCTCTTGTGCACATTAAGTGATTGGAGCTGGTGCATGATTAGTAT
The DNA here is from genome assembly GCA_037074715.1 of Magnolia kwangsiensis. Taxonomy (NCBI): domain Eukaryota; kingdom Viridiplantae; phylum Streptophyta; class Magnoliopsida; order Magnoliales; family Magnoliaceae; genus Magnolia; species Magnolia kwangsiensis. The sequence continues at coordinate 69,853,517 of CM073582.1, read as the reverse complement.
GCGTGATTCATGTCTCTAGCATCACATTTCATAGATATTATTTTCCTTGTTTCACCAGAGCCTTGCCTCCACAGGTATATTCGTGGATGGTTGTATGTTGACACCGGAAATATATTATTTGAGCATTTGGGGTGCATAAGATATCCCTGGGTGAAAACTCCTAAACCTTCAAGGTACTTGCAAGACGCCTCAACGCCGTGACTGAGTAGAAATTATGAGCGCCGGAGTGCCTTACACTATTAGGCTGCGTCTCCCACTATCATGTAGTCGGTTGAGATAGGATGTGGCCTTATTTACCTGAGTAAGTGAGCATTTTTAGGCTTAGTCTGACCAGCTCGTGAGTTGGTCTGCTACCGTCGCGCCTCGCTGGTAATTGGTTGTCCACAGGTGAGTAATGAGGTCTCCTACGCTCATTTGACTATGTTGGTCTGTAAAGCGGCAGTCGTCATGCAGTGTATTTGACCCTGGTAGATTTCGTATGATGGAACTATACTTGATATATGGTTTGGATATGAGGATTGACATTACTTCGCATTGCATTTGCATCGGCTGTATAAGTCTTATATTGCATCACCTTGGTATGGCGCCCAGTACTTATGTATTGCATTATATAGCCTTAGAATGGCTTACTACATTCATAGCTTGGCCTCAGTATGGCTAGTGGTATTGGAATCATTCATGTTTCCTTTTGCATCCTCCCCTATCTTCTTCTGAGCACTATTGTCACACACTTTCACCACCCTCTAAGCTTTCTATAAGCTTATGCACGATTGATGCATGCGGGAGATCCTAGGTCAGCGCAGTAGCGGTGAAGTATTGGATTGGCGTGAGTTGAGGACCTGTTGCAGACTTTTCCTTTCCCTTCTTTCATTATGTATTCCCTTTTTGAGCCCTTGTACCTGAAAAGTTTAAATTCATAGTGAATTTTACAGTGTGTTCTTTGGTTTATTTCTGAGATTTACTTGTTATGATCTTAGGTATGCTCTATTGGATTGAAAATTGTGATATGAAAATCCTCCTTGTAGGATCCCAGGATCGGAATCCTGCCGCAGGAGCCGAGAATGGGGTGCTACGGAGGCCGTTTCGACCGAAATTGGCTATCGGGTTCCTTGTGAATCTGATCACCGAGTCTAGGGCGTGATAGTGCTTCACATGTTTTGAATTCAACTAAAAACGAGTTTAGAGTTTTCTATATTAGGCTTATGTAAACTCAAGTTTTCGGGACTCGGGTGTTCCTCCACGAGTCATCTTAATCCTATTTTAGAGGAGTTCTTCACTATAGGTAAAAGATGTTTGAAGGAGAGTTTATTAGGGAAAGAGAAGGGGCAAATTTCACTAATCGACTTGCTCGATCTGACCTGGATTTCTGCTGACGTCTGCAGGAGCTCGACAGACCTTCAATGCCTTCATTTCTTCCTTCCTTTCTCTTTCTCTCTCTCTCTCTCTCTTTCCTTTTTCTTTTCTTTTCCTTTCTATCTCTTTCCTTTTCTTTTCTTTTCCTTCTTTTCTTTTCCTTTCTTTTCTTTTCTTTTCTTTCTCTTTCTCTTTCTTTTTCTTTTCTTCTCTTTGTTTTTCTTTTCTCCTTCTCTCTCTCTTGCTGCTGCCAATCGGCTAGAGCTTTCTCTCCCTCTCTCTTTCTTTCTCTCCCTCACGTTTTTATTCTTCCCTTATTAATGGCATGCTTCCCAGTGTGATAGTGTGTGTGGTATTTATACCCATCTAGGCTTCTAGGATTTTCTATGCATGTTGTACGCAGAACATGTCCACCACAATTGTGCTGCGTAACTGTGTGTGGGAGCTTGGTTTAACGTGTTTCTTCTTCTCTCCTCCATTCTTTTTTGATGGATCTGGATTATTCCTTGGATGGGGCCCACATATGGGAGGATGTGATTTCATTCTTGGGTGTAAGAATGTCCAGTCGTCCAATCAACGGTGGCCCTACAAAGAGGTCTGCTCGGATGAAATTTTCGGGTTTGTGGTTACCTTACTTGGAAAGACGAGGAGTGCTAATCTCATCGGGATCTCTCTTTTTTTCTTTTTTTTGTTGACATGGAGTTGGTCGGAACTCCCTCCAGCAGAGATCGGACAATTTCAATTTAGAACCAGATTCAGTTTTTCCGTGGTGGAATGCCTTACGTTATGATTTTCCTACTAGAAACGTTTGCAGAAGGTTTTTTCATTGCTAGAATCTTTTCGATTTTCATGATGCTTTGGTTGGAGTCAGATCTCCTGTTGTGTAGATTGGATGGTGGAGATTGTTTTCCTCCACTGATTGGTGTTGTAGGGACGATTCAAAATGAGAATCCATCCATTTTTTTCCAGGTTGTATAGTCCATTCTGCATTAGTCTAGTGTCCACTTGAAGGCTCACCTTCATGTGATTCGGCCTAGGTTTCATTCAAACCCAACCCAGCTGTAGAATGGACAGCTTGGATCATCCGTATGGATGGTGATGGTGGGCCACAGCTCGTCCCAGTGGATGGTATCTGTTTGTTTTGCAAATGGCAGGAGAGATTCTCCCTCTTTTTCGAATTATGTCGGGTTAAACTAAGTTTGACCCGACTCTTAGTTCAGTGCACCGCTGGTGCACATGCGTTGTGCATATGCACTACAAGTGGGGTCCACTGTGATGTTTGCGAGTGAATCCACTTCGTTCATATGAAGGGAAATGTCCAACTATGACTACCTACGATGTTGCTTCACTCAATGGACATCAAAATCAATAGTTATAGGCTGATTTATCAATTTGGGATACTTTCACAATGATCTAACTACTGAAATTTGGCGTGTATGGATAATTTATGATGTATATGCATAATATAAGGTTTCACATTAAAAAGATCGTTGGAACCATGTGATGTAGAATTCAGGGGTCTAGGTTAATGACATTTTTGTAATTATTACTGATTTAAGAGTTTTGTGAAAACTAATAGTTCTACATGGTTGTAGGCACATTTCTAAGTAATTCTTATAAAAGAACTTATGTCTAAATCATTATGGATGAAGAGTTGTTGCCAATTCATTTAAGAGATGGTTCATGTATCAAATCACATGATGGATGGTCTTGTCTTAAAATCAACGGTCAGATGGCTTGATCCATTGAATAGACGTCATTTTAAATGTTTGGATTCATGTCAAGGAATAAATGTAAGGTTAGAAAAGTTACATTGGTATCATACACATGTACATATCATGTTAAATTCATGATAACACTCAAGAACTTTCAATACTCAGGTATTGAAAAGTTCGGGGTGTTACATTAATCATCTTTCATGCAAAATTAAATCCTTGATCTCATTGATCATACTCTAAGGGCATAATTGTTAACGCTGAATTTTTGTACTTAACACTGAATTTGGAAAATGTTCCATGTTTAGTGACGTTTGTTAACGCGGAAGAAGGAAAACACTCCACCATTTTATGCCGAAATTTATTCGCGATATGAATCTATCTTAATGGGGAATCAAGAATACGCTCCATGATTATTATTATTATTTTAATCCAAAATTGTCCTTTGGGACAACGATTTTCTGCCTTACATTATACACATCCTAACTTTTAACATGGGGCACTTCTCTCGGCCCACCATGATTTATGTATTCGATCCACACTGTCTATCAACTTTTCTACATCATTCTAAAGCATGATCTGAAAAAAGATGCACATCCAAAACTTAAGTCAACCACACCACATAAAGTAGTGTGACAGGAACAACTACTGTTAAAACCCTCCTGATGTCCACCATGAAGCTTATTTGCCATCAAATCTCTTTATAAGGTCACATAGACCTAAATGAAGGAAAAACACAAAAATTAGCATGAATAGAGCCTTATGTGGCCCCAAGAAGTTTTCAATGATAGACACCCAATTCCCATAGTTTCTTCTAGTGTGGCCCACTTAAGCCTTAGATTTGCCTTATTTTTTGTCTTAATTTCTAAAATAAAATGAAAAAAAAATGAATGGATGGTATGGATACAACATATATATCATGGTAGGCCCCACAAAGCCCTTAATTGTGTATATTTAGGTAGATCCTGGTAGGGTAGTATGCAATCCCCTCCCAGATTTGGGGTGTGAATTATGTGCAAATGCCTTTTGCGGGAAGTTCCTGCACTGGAATCTTAGGTGGAGCCCATCGTTATGTTTGTGATAAATCTAATCTGTCTATCTGTGTTTTGAGATCATTTTAGGACTTGAGATAAAAAATGAGGAGGATACAAGACTTAAGTGGACTGCCCTAAAGGAAAAGGAAAAGGTGGGTAGGAAAATTCCTATCGTTGAAACCTCCTTAGGTCGATAGTGTTGTTTACGTGTCATCAATACCGTTGAACTCAAACCACAAATATTAGCATGATTGGAAACTTCAGTTGCCCCACAAATATTTTAATTATAGACTTCCAATCCACACATTTTCGACCCATTTGAGTATTGGATACGGCTCATTTTTATCATTATGTCCTAAAATGATCTCATAAAATGGATGGATGGGTGAATTTCACGCAAACATCACGATGGGTCCCACCTAGATTTCCAGCGGTGGACTTCCTTGGAAAGGCTTTCCTATGAAATCCGGCTCACACCTGGGGACGTGGTTTGGCATGCAATGGTGCCACTAATCAGGTGGCTAGTGGTCGGTGCTCTGTGGGCCCACCATGATGTATGCGTTTCATCTACGCCATTCATCCATTTTTCTAGATCATTTAATAGATCGTTGATATAAAAAATGAGGCATATATAAATCTCTGGTGGACCACAACAAAAGAAAACAATAGGGATTTAGCGCCCACCATAAAAAATTTCTTAGTGACCACTGTAATGTTTATTTGGCCTCAAACCCATTCATTAGGTCATACAGACCTGGATTGAAGGGAAAAATAAATATCAACTTGATCCAAAACTTTTGTGGGCCCAATAAGTTTTTAATGGTGGGCAATGGGAAAAATGAACATTGTTTCCTATGATTTGATCCACTTGAGATTTGGATATACCTCATTTTTGGGATCATGCCATAAAATGACCTATAAACATGGATAGACAGAGCGGGTGAGATGAATACATTGTGATGGAGCTCACAGAACACTGACCAATAACCATTGGCTAGGAGCAGGGTAACTAGCCAATCTACCTCCCCAATCTGGGTAAATGAGTGAAATTAATATATTTCAGACATTTCAGACATTAGTTAACAAACAAGTTATTCTAGATTCACTATTAGTTTTCCGACTTCAGATTCAGATTTCAGATTCAGACTTCAGATTTCAGATTTAACAAACAGTCCCTAAGCTAATGGATCCCTAAATTATTGATTTGATCTCAATCTTCCAGTTTAAGTTTTTTAAGGTCCAATACCAAGATCTTGAATCTATGTCACAATCATACTCCTGTGTCGAGTAAGGGCAAAGATATGATCTCATAATATGATGTATATAAGTGTGCTCTAAGTATTTCAGATGGTCATGGCTCAATAAGGTACTGATATCCATGAATCATAACTCTTCCTGGCCAATGGCCATCATATCCAATCTCAAATTCTGAAGGACAATTTGAGGCATCACTTCTTACATAACCCATAATAATGTAAGTTTAAGATATACTATATATTATCTAAGGTATATTAAATTATCCAGAAGGACACATGATTATCATGATCTATGGTTGAAATTGACCCTATTACATCCACAACCAATGGATTAGGCCTCACTTTGGTTTTGCAGGGCACAACTCCAACAAACTCAACCAATGATATGGTGATATTAACCATGATCATTACATAAAAATTAACAGTTTATAATTATTGTCCTAGCAGCTCAATAAGTATCTCGATTGTCCATCATGAGGCCATTCTTTGATTATAAATCCCTCTTAAGTCCATGAGGGATCATCTAATAATTTGATCAATGGGTAAGAAATCGATGGTGCATATTTATTTTACTAAAGAAGGTCCAATTAGTGATCTAGTACATGCATACCATGGGGTCCACTTTTGGTTGCATGTTCATCCTGAAATTCATCTTGATAGGATGATCTAATCATTGAAACACTGGCTAGGAAGATGGGCAATCTGCATTATTTTAATAGAGATGGTCCATATGGGGCCCTTATTCATCCCTCATAAATATTACTTTCGAGATCCTCCTTTTAATCTATGGCTAGGAAGATGGATGATCCGCATATTGATTATAATAAATAAGATTCAACCATTGATTTTGATCGTCCATCATGGGGGTCAACCTTTTGTTGCATGTTTTCTCACAAAAGTATTTTAATTGGATTAACAAAATTATCTGATCAATGGCTAGCAAAATGGATGATCCATATTATATATAATTAGAAGGCTGATCAATTAAGTAATTTGTACCATCCATCATGTGGGGCCCACCTATGACTGCACATCGATCATTAAATCATTCTGGTGGGATGATTTCAATTATCCAATCATTAGCTATGAATATGGACGATTGATTATAATATAGAAGGCACATTAATTGATTTGGACCCTCCATCATGTGGGGCCCACCTTGGATTACTCCTTTCTTTTAAAAGTCATTTTGATATAATAAATCAAGTAATCGATCAATGAATATGACAAAGGATGGTCTATATTGATTATAATATAGAAGGTTTGATCACTGAATTTCTGCCTTCCATCATGTGGGGTCCATCTTTCACTGACCACATCCCTCCTAAAATATTTCTTTGATTAGTTTATCTTAGTTATCCAATTAATGGCTAGCTGTTAACATGATGATTCATACTGATTATAATAGTTAAGATCCAATCATTGGTCTAAGACCATCCATCCTATATGCCCCACCTTGATAATCACTTCAGATGATTGGGATTCATTCAGATGCGTGTAGATACTCTCCCTTGAGTTTGAATGGATGGGATGCAATGCCAGATGGGTTACAAACTCGTGTGAGTCAACTCGGACTTGCTCAACTCCAATCCAGCTCAATACAGCAAGTCACATTGAAAATATACCCCTTGTTTTTTTGTTAGCTTGTTAGTACACACCCACACTGTCGGTACACACTTCAATGGTATCCACCCACATTAGGGAATCGATGCCAAGACCTCAGTATTGAAACGAGGTATCTTCACTTAGCCTACCACTTGAGCAATGCATCAGGGTGTAACATTAAAACTATAGCTGACTCGAATGAATCACTCTTGTTTCGACTCAGACCAAATCGGTCCAAATCTCCGGTCTTTAATCCATGATGGAAACTTGTAGCAGGTGAAGATGTCCACTTCAACAAATTCCTACCTACCAATGAAATAAAATAAAATAAAATAGAAAAGGTGTTCAAAAATATTTTGCATTCCACCAAACATTTTTCTTTTTAGCTAGTTTTCATTTTTTAAATGGAGGTTATGATCTAGAAAAGGGTCCTCGCCAGGCATGTGCCAATGTGATCCATGTGTACGAAGATCTGGCTAATTTGTCAAGTGTGGCCCACCGTTAACAAAAGTCAGGGCCAATCCACTCATTGGACGGCCTACAAGTTTTTAAAATACTCTAGACTTGAAAATAGTTTCTGGTGTAAACTATTTACATGCTATTCTATTTGATTTTTAAGTTGTGAGTCTTTCCACACAAATAGTTAGTGTTTGGCTACTTTGTCTCTCACCATTTCAGAGCCAGGCCTCTTTTTCTGCCTTTCCATCTTACTTCCTGTTCTAGCTAAAGCACGCATGAGCGTGCTGGCGCGCATTTTATTAATAGGCTTTTCAAGGTGTTTACAGCATGTGAAGTAGGTATTTCGTATTCACTATTCACACTTTATAAAGATTAGGAAAGTAAATTCCACTGAAATCCACAAATCACACAAAAGGGTTTTGATTTGATTTGATTTTATTATTATTATTTTTTGAGTCCCTAGGAGAGCATCAAAGTACGCATGTTTGGCCGATTGGATATCCTACACTATCATAGTGGGCTCCACACACAATCCAGAAGGTTTTTAATGGTGGGCATTTCATCCCAAATGTTCATTCTCATGTGGCCCATCTGATAAGCAAATTGGGCATTTTTTATTTTTATTTTTATTTTTTTTAAGTGTTGCAAGAGAGTATCAAGGGATACATATGATAGACAAATTAGATTTAGTGTACATATTATAGTAGACCTACATAGGATGAGTGTCTCGGCCATTGTTTTCTTCTATATATATAATGTATTTCAAATGTAAACCTATGATAGGGAACATTAGCTTTTTTGCCTGTGAAAGAAAATAGTGAGTTAACTGCAAAGTTTTTACAACTTGTAAAAAATATTTTATAGAAAATTTTTTCCACCCAAACACCTACCATTGAAAGCCTTTATAATTAAGTATTTTATGGGCATCCATACTATTGTTGTTGTTTTCGGTTGTACACGTGTGGGCATGTTATAATTTAAATTGTGGCTTCAATTCAAATCGAACAATTATGACCCCAAGCGCCAAAATAGGCAAACACGTAGTGTATGACCAAGATATGATGATACCAGTCCCCTATTCAGCCACTCGCTCAAAATCTTCTCTGTACATATCTGTAAATATTCAAATATACCATGCAGATCCATACAAATCACATGCAACTCCACCTAATTGGTTCTCAAAGGGAATAGCGATAATGGGGATGAACACACATTACCCCTAAATAGATCGGATTTACTATGGGTGACAGCTTTCACATGATAAAACCTTTATTAATAGTTTGGATATTACTGTTGTTGGCAATGATGGCACATGTGATGGCATGTACAAGGTGTATGTGTGTGAATATAATATTTTGTGGACTATTGGGTATTTCTTTGTAAGTATCTATATTTTCTTAGTTTGATATTGTTGAGGGTCAAATATTGCACAGTATCCCCCATCTATCTCTTGGTTTTACAAATATAATATGGCTTAATGGTATATTTTACATGTGTTTGTGTTGCAAGGTGAATTTAAAAGCTTGGATTGAAAAGAATGCTAAAAGTATGGATTTAGTGCTCAAAAGTCACCAAGGCAAAGAATGAACTTGTGGAGACCAAGATTAAAGATTTCAAGGTCCCAAGCTCCAGAAAATCAAGTGGAGAAGGAATGAAGTCGAAAGAACAAGTGCGGAAATCAAAAAAACTGTGCCATCGAAAACCGATCGATAATGTCAAAGATCCATTCGATGACATTAAAGATTCGTTCGATGACATCGAACACTGGTCGATGACATCAAATTTATGGGGAAAAATCAAGTTAGTTGGTAGACACATTAGGTGCTCTTTTCGATCAATCGAAGACATGTTCGATGACTTAAAGGAAAATGCTTGATGACATCGAATTTATTGAAGAAATTGAAGCAAATCGCTGGACTGTTTTGGACACATTCTTGATGACTCGAAGACCTTTTTAATGCATCGAAGCTTTACTCGATGACATCGAAGGACGGTTCGATGACATAGAGACTTACGCAGTGCGAAAGAGTGAAAAGATGCGACTTTTGGATTCAAACCCCTTCGATGATATCGAAGGGTGTTTAATGACAGCGAAGGCGTTACGTAGAGTTACATAGAGTGCGTAAATTTGATGTGATTTTGCAGATCTGCGGAACTTGGCTTATAAACAGGGGTTTCCTAGGCACTTATGATATATCTAGGGTTCGGAGAAGTAGAGCAAAAGGGCGGAGCCGCTTCCCAAGAGTTCTTCTTCCCTTCTTCTTAGTTTTTAATGCTTTCTTCTAGAGTTTTTAATCCAATCATGTCTATGGTTGGCTAGGTCCCTTAGCTAGGGCTAAGGGGTGAAGCTTGTAGAATAGTTTGGGATGTTTTTTCTGTTTTAATTCTTATTATTGTTGAACTCCTTTGATTCTAATTTGATATTTAAAAAATATTTTTAGTTTTATTGATTTGTTATGACTTAAATTACAATAACTCTGAGAGGGCTTGAAGTATCTTCTTCTTCTATTTGGAGCTTGTGAAAATGGGAAATCACGTTGTTCTCCATTGTCCCTTGGGCATGGCCGAGTGATGGAATCCCTTCTATTCTTCACAATTCTCCTATGTTGGTTGTTGGATTGGTATATCCTATTGTATACTATCATCTCCTGGGCATGGTTAGGTGATGGAATCACTTCCAATCTTCACAACTTTTACTTGTTTAGAATTAGGTCAATGGAAGCTCAAATATGAGTTTATTGAATATCTTCCAATTTGATAGGATAGGACTCCAATTCTATTTGAGTGTCTTGAATCAAATAAGGAAACATCTTAATAGCTGCAAGTGGATCCCTAGAAACCCTAGTTTTCACCTTTAAATTCTTATGTTTTTAAATTCATCACCTCACAATTACTCCCTACTTTTCTGATTTAGGTTAGATCTTCTCCTAGTTTTGATTCTAATTAATTTCATAATAAATACACAAGATTAGTCCCTATGGATTCGACTTTAGTCTCACCGAGATTATTGCTACATCGCAACCCTACACTTGGGGTTGTAAACAGATACCCTATTGGAACTATCCTTCAGGTCAGGGCAAGTTAATGGTGTTTAGTACTTTTGGCCTTGAGAGATAGACCTTAGCATCTGTGCATTGAGCCACTTCTCCACCTCACTCATAGTTGTTAATAACATATAAGTTATAATAACTATCATTAATTATTATCTAAGCTTTATCCTAATTAATTGAGGTTGGCTACATGAATCCTTTTCTGCCATTTCACTTTATCAAGATTGAATTCTTGTTGGATGCTATGGCATATATAAGTTTAATACCGGTTGCCAATGTGATGCTACCTGGCCCCCTCTTTTATCTAGGCTAGGGACCAATAATAAGAGCATACAACTCCTAAAGGCACAGTGTAATTAAAAAATTACATAAATTGATTCTAATCAAGTGATATATAATAGGTATGACATAGGTTTATTACAATCAACCGGTTTGGGGTATAATAGGTGTAATTTTAGGTAAAAGGCATTGTAAAATGCTCTGACCAAAACGTTGCATGTCACTCTTTGGGATTCCAGTTTGTCAAGGTGGAGGCAACTGAGGGCCATAGTTTATTGTGTCTTATTGTGGATGGCCCATGCACTAAATCCCTCAAATTGGAAGAAATGCGAGTCAATTGCCTGTAATATCACTTGTAACCCCTAACAGTGCCATGTGCACGTATTAGGGGTGTGGCCCTCAATAAAAATGAGAAGTAATTCATTTCACATAAAGGAATTTTTGCTTTTCACTGTGGTTTTCATTTTTAACATGCGCACAAAGTGCTTTTTCATTGGGCCATGTCAGGGTTATAGTCCTAAATAGAAGCAATTCGCATTTAAAATGTAGCCTTTCAATTATTAGCTTTAGGGTAGAAAATGTAGAACAATTCTGCCTATATTGCAGATGTTAGTATTGAAGTGCACAAAAGGGAGAGCTTATTTGTTTTATCTAACACTTCACTTCGTCTTGAGAGATGGGGTGCACACCTTCATCTTTTGCTTTGAGTGTTGTCACGCCCTAAACTCAGAAACCGGGCTCACAAAATTCCCGATCGCCGAATCCGGTGCCGACAGCCTCCGTAGAACCCTATTCTCGGATCCTATCGCCCATTCGCCAGGTTCCGATCCTGGGATGTTACGAGGAGGATTTTCAACGTCAGTTTAATTCGTAATTAGCATAACCAAAGGCATAACCCACAAACAACAACCAAGAACTCCATTACATTTCCACTATGATAAAAAACTTTTACAAGTACAATGAGCATAAAGGAAAATACAATGATGAAGTATAAAAACTCCAAAACGATCTGCAACGTGCTCCTGCCTTAGTGCTGCTGTGCCCCTACGTCACCTACACGCAACGGTCGTGCATAAGCTTATAAAAAGCTTAGAGGGTGGTGAATGTGTGTGCGTAAGGTAGTAGTATGATCATGCAGTATCAGAGTAATGCGGAATATGCAGATGGATCCATAATATCATGAGCCGTACCAAGGCTATGCGATGCAAGACATGAATGATATCGGCCATCCCAAGATGTAACGCCCTGGAAAAATCCGTACGTAGACTCGAGTACCAACTCGACCAGAAATTGCGTAGGATTAATTCCTTTAGAAAATAAGCGTAAGTTAGCTAGCGCAACACTAGAGTAGCTGTGAAATCATCCCCAATCGCTTTAAATACATTCTACAAGACCCAAAACGAGTAGAACCAATGACACTATAATACTCTAAAACCTCGGATCAAACTCTAAACCGGTTTGTTCTCATGACCCCTTTGAAACTTTGTATTGGATCTAGACCACGCATCGAAAGTCCGATACCTACAATCTTAAACCGTTATAACCGCCTAGCTGGACTTGACAATCATTTCGAAAATCAAGTCTAACCGACATTCAGAGGCTATTTCATTGAGCCTGGAGTGAAGAGAGTGAGAATAGGATTAGATTTGGAATTTTGAAATTCAAATCTGGCACACGACTTGACACGTTATTATTAAGCGTTCTGACCGTCAGAATTCAGCCAAATTACACCCTCGGATCAGGAAAAATTTCTCTTTCATATCATGAGACTTGTAGACCTAATCTACGTGCGATGACCGCTAAACTGAAACTGTATCGACACGTGCAATCTACGAACACTACTGGTCTGAAAATGGGATGTGAGCGACATCTGGCATGCATGAGCTTAAGTCCGATCACATTCGGCCAGGGGACCTCCCGAAATGTCTTTTTGGACCGAAATAGCCCCGATTTGGTTAGGCATAAAGTAAACATTGTTCCCAAGTCTATTTTGAAAATGTTTTAGGTTATAAAAGGGCCTTAAACCCTCACTTCTCTCACCCATCCGAATTTGCTAGAAACCCTAGCTGGTGTGAGAGAAAATTTGAGAGATTGTGAGAGAGAGTGGGAGAGAACTTCCTGCTGCTTGCACTACCTGTTGCACGTGCTTAAGCAACGCACCTCAATCACTTTTTCGGTGATTCCACTGCACTTCTAGGTAAGGAAACACCCTAAATATTTGCTGATTTGAGGTTCCGTCGATTTCTTAGCAAAGTAACTTATACATCTTATGAAATAGGTAGCCTGTTCGCCGTAGACGAAGCATATACGCTCCGTTCGAATCGGTTCACCTCTAGGGAAAAGGTGCGGATTCTAGACGCTCTAATTAGCTGATTTCAACGCTTTCAATGTCGTTTAATAGTAGATTATCGACGGCAACGCCATTGACATGTACAACATGCTGTCCGTTTCCTATTTAGTAAGTGGACGAAAAATATGAGATTTAGGGTATTTTAGTCATTTGTAGGAAATACTGTTTTCATCCATATTTTGCTGATATGATTGACATGGCTCTTTGTCGCATTAGGATATTAGGAATGCGTGCATAATCAGTTTGGCGAAGAGATTCGCCCAAATGCGCACTTTGAGTCGACATACTATATGTAGACTTAAGTGTGTAGACTAAGTGTTTGTATAAATGTTTGTATTAGTATGTATTGAATTAAATGGTGGTATGAATTAGTTTGAGATTGAATTCTCAAATAATATTCTGATGTAAATGATTTCCTACATGTTGGTTATATGCATGATTTCATTATATGTATGAAATGCATGTGTTAGATGATTTACTTAAGTTGTATGTTATAACATGTGTTAACATGCTCATATTATTGTATTTTATTTCCATTACTCTTATATGATTGCTGATGTAGATTCATAAATGTTTGGGACTATACTTAGTCCAGGCAGTCGGTAACCAAGTAAATTCGTGGTTGGCTTATCTTTGCCACGAACGACGCGTCGATGAACGCGAGTCGTGTTTTGGAGTTGGCGGCAGTGGTTAGGCCACGCGAAGTGTTTTATGCACTTCATGTCGCTCAGCTTGAGATGCGCTCGTACTAGTCGTGCCCGTCAAGTACCCCGACTGGCCATTGTATGTTCACTTTGTATGAGTCATAACTGCTTGAACCTAGGGTACTGAACTTACCATTGTAAACCCTATTAACCATGGTATCTTGATCCATAAAGACTCATGAGCTGGGCATGGTGGTATGGGACACCGTGGTCGAGCTGTCGGCCTACGCTGGGGCCACAAACCTCCCCGTAGTGACCAGTGAGCACCTATGACTCGTGAGCAGATTATGGTGGTATGGGACACTATATTCTTGCTGTCGGCCTACACTGATCAGGCGACGAGCCCTTTGTAGTGACCGCGAGTGTATTCTGAGTCTACGGGAGGCGACGACCCTTCCGTAGTAATGAGAGTACAGTAGGCCTGTATTGATAAGGTGATGGGGGAGCGGTGCAACGAGTGCGAGCAACAGCCCTGACAGCCCTTGCAGCGACCTACAAAATATGCATCGTATGAGATTACTAGGAGTGACGACCCTAGACAGGATCTGTGTTGGGATTGATATAAGTGAAGTACCTTAGTTTCCCAACCCTGCTGTATGAATCGACTAATAATAACTCGGTAATCATATCACCATCACATTGCATGTGCCTGGAAGATGTGGAGCACTGTGGGAAGAAAGCATGCCGAGGGCGTAAGATGGTGCCGTATGAGGGAGATCGTCGGTGAGGGTATCCATCATGTCACATCATATTGCATTAACAACAGTATTAGGAATGTTTGATTTATTACTTTACTATTATCGCGTGATTAATTTGAGAACATGCTAATCTTTGCTCTATTATTCTACTGAGTTAGCTACTCACTCCCACGTTACGGGATGGTGTTTGCAACACACACCAGACCCTATCTTAGATGCAGGTGAGGCAGCGATTCAGGAGGCAGAGCCGGATTATGATGAGGACTAGGACGAGTTCTCATATATGCAGTACCACGACGGCTTTGCTTAGGTGGCCTGGATTGGCAGGACTTCTCAGTGGGACTATTTTTGACATTTTGATTCTGTTTATTTACATATATATGAGACTCAGAGATGTATTCATGCTTTGGAGACAGTTGAGATCTATTTTGTTTTCCATATAGTGATATGTATATCTTTTAGTCTTCCGCTTGCTTTTATCACTGAATCTGGAGTATGAATTGCAGTTTTGGTATAATTTTACTCATGTGAATACTTTAACTCAGACAACATTGAATCATAAACATTTTTGTTGCATAAGTGACGGTCTGGAACTCGGGAGTCGGGTTTATACACGACCGTCGATTTTCAGGGTGTTACACAAGGCCATGCGATGTGAAATGCAACTCAAGCATACAAATCCTCATCTATGCCCACACATCAATACAGCTCAAATCTGGGATATCACCGGGGTCTAGTATACTCTAAACTAAATTACTGCCACATCGCGCACAATAAGGTAAGTGGAAGAGACCTCACTATCCGTCTGCCAATATCGGGCTCGACTCGTCGATAGCAGACCCATTCCTCGAGCTGGTCAAACTCAGCCTAGCATTGCCCCCTACACTCGGGCGGGTAAGGCCGCACCCCCTTCCAACCGACCATGACACAGTGGAGAGCGTAACCATCTGGTATTCGGCACTCAACGCTCATCTAGCCACTCGGTCTAGACGTTGGAGCAACCTCTTGGTACCATAAGGGTTTAGGGACTTTCACCCAGGGATATCTATAGCACTCCTTGTAGAACAAGATTTTTGGTATCCAATCCTGTCAACCATGATACGTCTGTGGTGGCTACAGCCCTGATGTCGCTAGGGCTTACAACAACCATATTACATAATGCGAAATGCATGACTCACACTATCCAATCATACAGCAAATCCTATGCGTATCGTGCGCTCATGTAGGGCAACACCGCTCAACCGGGAGCCCATAAATAACCTGCCCGAAGACATATGCTATGATCAGTCACCTCTCATATCAAGCATACATATGATGCGTATGATCATGAGTCATGGAGCTATAGTAAACATGTTATAAAATAATGCACTATCCTTTTAAGGCAGATGGGCCTAGACGGCCTATACACAACAAGTACAGGCTTATTAATGAGCCTTAGGGAGAGTCGTAATGTGGACATCCAACCAGCATTACACTCGCAATGTGGACGTCCAACCAACATTGCACCCAAGGAACGATCGTCATAAACATTGTTACATAATCCGTGTTGGCATAACACATTGCAATGGACCTTAGGTATATCTCATTGGGCCTTAAATACATCGAATGGGCCATATCATATGGGCCTTTTATTCGTCAAATGGGCCACACCAATGGGCCTTAGGTATATTGCAATGGGTCACAACCCATGGCCTCAGAGTACATCATAATGGGTCTGAACACATGGGCCTTATGTGTCATAAATGGGCCTAATCTCATGGGTTTCATACATATCAAATGGGCCTAATCCTATAGGCCTTATATAAATCAAATGGGCCCTATAATATGTTAAGGTGGGGTCCACTCGGACTATGGATCTGGCCCATTCTTTAGTTCAAACCATAAAATGAGCTTTTAAAATGGATGGACGGGTTGGATGCAGCACCTGCATCAAGAGTGGGGGCCCACATGAAGGTCCACCATCATATATATTATAAATAGTATAATATATATATTCATTACATATAGTGTATATATATATATATATATATATATATATATATATATATAATATTATAATATATATATATATATATATATATATATATATATATATATATATATATCTACACACACACACACACACACACACACACACACACACTGCACCCAGCGTGCCACAGGAGGGTGGGCCCCACCGTTCAGTGAGGACGGTGGGATAGAATACATAAATCACGGTGGGGTGCCACCATCCACGGTCCGTGGATGGTATGAATACAATACATACATCACTGTGGGTCCCATGTGGGGCCCACCACAGTGTATATTTTCCATCCCAACCGTTCAAAGGGTCACACGGACCTGGGTGAAGGAAAACCACAAATTTCATCTTGATCTAAAACTTCCATGGCCCCTAAATTGAATTTCAATGGCAGAGGTTCAATCCACTGTTTCCTATGGTGTGGGCCACCCGAGCGTCGGATCGGCCTCATTTTTGGAGGGGGCCCACCTCAGGGGGTGGCCCACCATATGAACGGCGTGGATATAACATATACATCATGGTGGGGCCCACAGAAGCAGCCGTGGGTGGCTGAACGGCAGCCCATCCGCCTGCTGCAGCTGCTGCTGCAGCGTCAGAGGCTCTGCCTCTTACATTTTTTTTAAAAAAATATTAAAACCCTTATTTTTGGGGTTTTTCACATTTTGGGCCTACATCTAGCAGATCCACCCCGTCCATTGTGTTCAGTGGCTCAAAACAAGCTCAATGAGTCCAAGGTTGGACATTTTTCAGCGTGTAGAACAATTATGGGGAACTTTAGATGGTGGAGGTCGCTATTTACTGATTTATGGCCCACCAGATGCTCCGTTCAATCCCATTTTCTGGCTCAACGCCTAAAATGAGTTGGTGAAAGGGATGGACGGCTTAGATTAAAACTATACATCAAGGTGGGGCCTAAGCAAGTAGCTCACTCCATAAAGCTCCTTTTTTTTCCTTTCCTTTTTGATTTCCAGCCAGCGTCCAGGGGACGTCCAACGTCCCTGGACCATACTAGGTACGTTGAGGTGGGTCCCACCTATAGATGTTGGCCACCAAAAGGGGTTAGAGGGCATGGGGAAAATACATACCTCAAGTGGGGTCCATCCAAGTGGGTCATTTAAGCTACATCATCACAAAAGAAGGAAAAAGGAAAGAATAGAGAGAGAGATAGAGAGTGGGACACGCTTGTGATGGAGGGCTCCGCCACTATGAGCCCTCCCTTATAAAATAAATCATACATCAAATGAATCCCTTAATCACATGGGACCACCAAAATTAAAAATCAACGGTGGGGATCCTTTCCCCACCAATATGGACGGTATAGATGACCTTCATAATGTCATGAAATAAATATCATGATGGGGTCCATGGAGAATGGCCGTATCATGGAATGATCATGATGATCCTAGTGGGCCATCGGCCACATCTTAGGGTCCCAAGTGAGATCCAAACCATTGATCGGTTGGCCTCACTTGGCCCATCTCAAAAATATGAAAAATTAATATTAATAAGCACCCACCGTCCGATCTTTTTGTTCCTATAAGCTCCTTAGCACCTGTAACGCCCGTGAAAAATCCATAGTTGGGCTCGAGTACCAACTCGACCCGAAATTGCATAGAATTAATTCCTATGGAAATTAAGCGTAAGTTAGCTAGCGCAACGCTGGAGTAGCTGGGAAATAGTCCCTGATCACTTTAAATACGTTCTACAAGACCCAAATCGAGTAGAGCCAACGACTCTATAATACTCTATAACCTCGGACCAAACTCTAAGCAGGTTTGTTCTCTGGACCACTTTGAATCTTTGTATTGGATCTAGACCTCGCGTCGAAAGTCCGATACCTCCTATCTTAGACCGTTAGAACCGCCTAGCTGGACTTGACAATCATTTCGAAAATCAAGTCAAACCGATAATCACAGGCTATTTCATTGAGCCCGGACCGAAGAGAGTACGAATAGGGATAGAATTGGAATTTCAAATTCAAATCTGGCACACGACTTGATGCATCAGTATTAAGCGTTATGACCGTCAGAATTCAGCCAGATTACACCCTCGGATCAGGAAAAATTTCTATTTCATATCATGTGACTTTCAGCCCTGATCTACGTGCGGTGACCGCTGAACTGAAACTGGTCCGCCACGTGCGATCTGCGAATCCTTCCGGACTGAAAACTTAATACGTGCTAGATCTGGTACACATGAGCTTAAGTCCGATCGCATTCGGCCAGGAGACCTCCAGAAAGCATCTTTTGAACCGAAACAGCCCCGAATTGGATATGTACTAAGTGAACTTTGTACCGGATCCTATTTTCGGCATTTTTGGGCTTATAAAAGGGGTTGAAACCCTCACTCCTCTCTCCCATCCGAATTTGAGAGAAACCCTAGATTTGGAGGGAGAAAAGGTGAGAGTTTGAGAGGGAGTGTAGAAGGGATTTTTCCCGTTTTCGTGCAACCTGTTGCTAGTGCCTAAGCAACACCTCCTGATCACCAAGCCGATGATTCTTCCACATTTTCAGGTATGAAACAACCCTAGAAGTTGCTGATTTAAGGTTCACTAGGATCCATAGCTTTTTAACCAATAGATCTTGTAAAACAGGTTCTCTTATCGCCGTAGACGAAGCGTATACGCTCCGTTCAAATTCACGCATCCATAAGAGACAAGGTGAGGATTTTAGACGCTTTGATTGACGGTTTCCAACGCTTTCAATGTCGTTTAATAGTAGATTATCGACGGCATCGCCGTTTGACATGTACAACATGCTATCCGTTTCCTGTTTCGTAAATCAACGAAGAATATGAGATTTAGGGCATTTTAGTCATTTGTAGGAAGTACAGATTACATTCATATTTTGCTGATGTGATTGATATGGTTTGTTGTCGCATTAGAAAGTTAGGAATACGTGCATAATTAGTTTAGCGAAGAGATTAGCCTAATTGCGCACTTCGGGTCGACATACTATTTGTAGACTTAAGTGTGTAGTGTATGTGTTTGTATAAATGCTTGTATTAGTATGTATTGAATTAAATGATGTTATGAAATAGTTTGAGATTGATTTCTCAATTAATATGCTGACCTAAATGATTTCCTACATGTTGACTATATGCATGATTTCATTACGTGCATGAAATATATGTGCTTGAAGATTTACTTAAGTTGTATGTTATAACATGTGTTAACATGCTCACATGATTGTATTTCAATTCCAATACTCCTACATAAATTGCTGATGTGATTCCATATATGTTTGGGACTATACTTAGTCCAGGCAGTCGGTAACCGAACGAATTCGTGGCTGGCTGGTCTTGGCCACGAACGACGCGTCGATGAACGCGAGTCGTGTTTGGAGTTGGCGGCAGTGGTTAGGCCACGCGAAGTGTTTTACGCACTTCATGTCGTTCGACTTGAGATGCGATCGCGCTAGTGGAGCCCGTCAAGTAACCCGACTGGCCGATGTATGTTCACCCTGTATGAGTCATAACTGCTTGAACCTAGGGTACTGAACTTACCATTGTAAACCCTGTTAACCATGGTACCTTGATCCACGAAGACTCATGAGCTGGGCATGGTGGTATGGGACACCGTGGTCGAGCTGTCGGCCTACGCTGGGGCCACAAACCTCCCCGTAGTGACCAGTGAGCACCTAGTCTCGTGATCAGATTATGGTGGTATGGGACACTATATTCTAGCTGTCAGCCTACACCGATCAAGCGACGAGTCCTTTGTAGTGACCGCGAGCGTATTCTGAGTCTACGGGAGGCGACGACCCTTCAGTAGCAGTAGAGTACAGTAGACCTGTATTGATAAGGTGATGGAGGAGCGGTGCAACGAGTGCGAGCAACAGCCCTGGCAGCCCTTGTAGCGACCTGCAAAATATATATCGTATGAGATTACTAGGAGTGACGACCCTAGACAGGATCTGTGTTGGGATTGATATAAGGGAAGTACGTTAGTTTCCTAATCCTGCTGTTTGAATGGACTAATAATAACTTAAAAATCATATCACCATACCATTACATGTGCATGGAAGATGTGGAGCACTTGAGGGTCGATTGCATGCCGCGGTCGTAAGATAGTGCCGTATGAGGGAGATCGTCGGTGAGGGCATACATCACGTCATGTCATCTTGCATTAACAACAGTATTAGGATTGTCTGATTTACTGCTTTACTATTATCGCATGATTGATTTGTGAACATGTTAATCTTTGCTCTATGATTCCACTGAGTTGATCACTCACTCACACGTTACGGGATGGTGTTTGCAACACCCACCAAACTCTGTTGTAGATGCAGGTGTTGCTGAGATCCAGGAGGCAGAGCCAGACTTTGACGAGGACCAGGACGAGTTCTCGTACATGCAGTATCATGATGGCTTTGCGTAGGCGACCTGGGTTGATGGGACTTCAGTGGGACTATTTTGAACATTTAATTTTGTTCATGTATATGTATATGAGACTCAGAGATGTATTCATACTTTAGAGACAGATGAGATCTACTTTATTTTTCCTTACAGTGATA
The DNA here is from genome assembly GCA_037074715.1 of Magnolia kwangsiensis. Taxonomy (NCBI): domain Eukaryota; kingdom Viridiplantae; phylum Streptophyta; class Magnoliopsida; order Magnoliales; family Magnoliaceae; genus Magnolia; species Magnolia kwangsiensis. The sequence continues at coordinate 69,832,480 of CM073582.1, read as the reverse complement.
TATATATTGTGTAGTCTTCCGCTTGCTTTTATCACTGGATCTGGAGTATGAATTACAGTTTTGGTATACTTTTACTCATGTGAATGCTTTAAATCAGACAACATTAAATCATAATCAATTTTGTTGCATAAGTGACGGTCTGGAACTCGGGAGTTGAGTTTATACACGACCCCCGATTTTCAGGGTGTTACAAGTTGGTATCAGAGCATGAATAAGAGTATACTGGGCCTGGGTTATGGTCTCGCGACGTATGTTGTCACTTCTTTTGACTTAGGTGGGTGCGAGAAGGGTCTAGAAACATTTCTAGGATCGCAGATTCTCCAATAAGTGAAGTTTATTCGAATCGATCGCACGATCGAGTCTGTAACGCAATTCGGGTCGCGTAAAGCAACCCGAATACCTCCTAGGTCGTAGAAAGTCGGGTTGAGACGTTCTTTGAAAAATTTTAAACCCGTAAAAGTGAATCCTTGGGCCATGGGATGACCACGACTCCTGTATTCAATCGTCAGGGCTTAAACACCCCGTTTCACCAAAAATGTTCAAAATTTTTCCTCTCACCACTCCAATCTTCAATTATTTCTTATTCTTTTCATGTTAGGCATCAAACCTAATGTGAAAATAACATGAAATAATACTTTCATAAAATTTTATAGTGAATAGTAAAATTTCATAAAAAATGACCATAAGTCCATTCTAACTTCACTTTCTTTAGAAACTAATAGTCTAGATGGATGTACTAGCTCCTTCTACCCCAAAATCATATGCTGCATAATAGGGTTTTGTATTCGGGATTGCGGATTGGTCCCGAAAAGTTCCGAACACATGTTTGGGCCTATATAGGTCAAAATACAATGAACCAAGGTTGGGACCATACATATCTGGGGTTCTTGGATCATGGGGGACCAAACCCATGTGGTCCCACAGGCCGAATGCACCACCGGTCGGCGATGCCATCGCTGATCTGGCGAAGCATCGCCGTACAGGTGGGCCCACTTGCTGTAAATTTTGGGCGCACGCCCTTATATGCCCTGTACATTCCCCCCATATGTGTTCCATCCAAAGAAAACCCCTAAAACTTATACTTCCTTCACAAACAGCCCTCCCCATAGCTCCATTTTTATTTTCCAGCAACTATCTCCAAAATCTGTGATTCCAAACCACTCCTAAATCCATCCTTGGCCAAAAACGACAACCCTCCATCGTTCCTTTGAAGTTGGCAGCCCTCCCTCTTGAAGATTTCATCTTTTAGAGCTCCAAAAACCCCCAAATCGAGCTGAAATCGTGAGGTGCTCCATTTCACTTTTTCATTTTCATTTTTCCTTGAAAATACATCCTTGGGAAGCTTGAAGCATCCCTCTGTGATGCCTAGATCTCCCTTTTCCAGTTTGGACAGTCACTTCTCCGCATTTTCTTCATTTTCCATGGCTTTCGTGGAAGCCATTTTAGGCCTTTTATCACTCTCCTCCATCTTATCCTTGATGGGTAAAAGGAAGACTGCAGTAGACGAGGCTGGGCCAAGTCACCCTGCTCAATTGAGAAGACCGCAGGGTGGTGCCGCAAGTTCAAGTGCCGCCACAGGTCCAGCTACAGCCTGAGAGTGCCGTACAAAGTGGGATTTAGATCCCCATACTCACCTTGAGTGAGTAATTCTATCAGAGATGCCTCACGGTCAATACACTGATCGTAAAGTGTTGTTTGAGGTGGACGTGGAAGGGCGACTGTTCGGTGAATTTTTATTGTTCGAGCGCATTAAAGCTGCGCATTGGGGTCTAATATTTGAAGCTCACGCTCGTGCTAATGTGAGCACCGTTCGTGCCTTCTACGCTTATATCCAGAATCCTAACTTGGAGCCATTGCAGTTCAAAATCCCTTTTGGTAGAGATCGGATGGCTACGATTGATGTGCGACTGATTGCGCAACTTTTGAACGTGCCTCTTAGTGATGTTCATCCTAGTGAGAAGAATCTGAGGAGTAGTCGTGAACGAGATCACCGCACCAGGTTTCTGTGAGCTAAGTTGGTTCCATGGCAGTCTAATAATAGCCTCAAGGCGACGTATATGTCTGATGATTTGCGCCTGCTGCACCATATCTGCACGTTCAATGTTTATCCCAGGTCGACGAATCGCATTGAATGTACATGCCTTATGGTCGATTTCTTGTATCTGGTGGCCCAGGGAGAGAACGTATGTATAGCCGCTTTCATCTTGCGACAGATAATCCTCATAGCCAAGTCAAGAAGAACGTCTGAATCACTTCCTTTTGGCTGACTGATATGCAAGATCGCGCTTGAGTTTGCTTACAGACTTGGGCCGGAATTGCCAGTTTCGATTCATAGCATTGATGAGTCGACTATAGTCAAGATGAAGATTGGGTCTTAGTACCATGAAAATCAGCTTGAGGAGGATAGCGAGGATGACTTTGATGATGAGGAGGATCTAAGTCAGGGAGAACCTGGAGCAGAAGTTCAGTAAGAAGTCCAGGAAGAGGTAGAAGAGGAGGCTCAGGATACAGATGAGAGCCCTCCTCCTTCTGCGCAGGCTACTAGCAATGATCGCATTACTCGGATTGAGGAGAGTCAGATCGCCTTGCGAAGGGAAGTTCAGGAACTTCGCGCTAAAGTCGAGGATGCCAAGGCCGTTACGAAGAGAAAATTCGGTAAGGTGACTCGCACCTTGAAGGCGATCCTGTGTTGCTTGCAGGATAAGGGTGCTCCTCCTCCGTCACCCGACTCAGACTAGCGATGCGACCTTAGATGTTGTTGTTAGTAGTTAGTCATTTCCTGCTTTATGTTTTGTAAGCTTGTTAGGGCTAGTGCCTTGCTTATGTTGCTGTTGTAATTTTAACTGTCTTAGTTCCCATATATTTCTCGTCATGATGCTTGTAAGGATATATCCCTTGTATTGTGACAATTTTGATTAAATGAAATGCATGGAATGCCTTTGACTTCTTGTGTGAATGATTGCGGTGTATTCGTGCTATTGAGACTGATAAGGTTGCGCCCTATTTTGAATATAGGGAATGCCACCTAAGGCTACGAGGAGCACGGCTCGGCTTGCATTGACTGAGCCTATGGATCAGGCTCCTTCATAGTCTGACACCCATGCGGACCCTGTTGTGGGCCTGATTCCTGAGATAGTTCGTGTGTCTCAGCCTACTGCTGGTCCTACAGTTGGAGCACCACCATTCACACCGCCAGTCAGAGAGCCTTATCGTGCATCTACTTCGACGCAGAACACGCCACAGCCTGCTCCACCTCCTAACAGATTTGAGCAAATGATGGCTATGATGCAGCAACAGCAGCAACTTCTGACTACCATTGTGGGGACATTAGCCCAGGGTGGGGGTGTGACTCCACCTGCACCACCTGCGCATCCAGCTGAGGATGCTTATACATACGCCCAGGATGAGGGCATGGCTCATCCTGTACCACCTGCTTACCCTGCGGGGAATGCCGCAGATACACGGGGCCTATTAGAGCGATTCCAGCGCTTACGGCCTCCCACTTTTACGGGCTCTCACAGACCCGAGGAGGTCGAGTACTGGCTCGACCGTGTGTCGAAGATACTGTGGATGCTTCATTGCATAGAGGTTGAGCAGGTAGAGCTGGCTACATTCCTATTTGAGCGAGAGGCCAGCCTGTGGTGGGATAGCGTATTGCGGACCGTTGCCGCCGACTTTATATGGACATGGGCAGCGTTTGAGTTCCGCTTTCACGAGAAGTATTACCCCCAGACGTACAGGCATGACCGGGAGAATGAGTTTCTCCGCCTCCGACAGGGAGCCATGACAGTCACAGAGTATGAGCATCGGTTTACGGAGTTGGGCAGATACGTCCCGACTATTTTGGCTGATGAGCAGATGCGCATACGACTCTTTTTGGAGGGTTTGCGATCGGATATTTGGTCAAAGATTTGCCGTGTGAGCATTCCCTAATATGCGGAGTTGATTCACATGTCTATGCGGGCAGAGCAGGATGTGGATCGACTTGCGTGATCTCGTGGCCCTGTTGCTTCTACACCGCGACCAGACATGCAGGACAGGCCCTTCGCGGGCAAGAGGCCTCACGTCGACCCTCCTACTCGGGCCCTAGCGCCAGCACCATCGTTTCGGTGCCCCGAGTTATCGGCCACATACTGTGGGAGGTCAGGCCACTTGGAGCAGAGTTATTTTTCTCGGATGCGGGACAGTGGGTTCTCGCCGCCGCAGAAGATTGACCGTGCACGTTCACAGGCGATATCAGCACCGCCTATACGGTTAGCTCCTGCTCACCCTTCTTTCAGACCTCCGATATCGAAGATCAGACAGCCTCCACGGCCCATGACACAGCGGCTAAACCGGCCACAGCAGGCACGGGTTCATGCATTGATAGGTGAGGCAGCTGCGACACCGACTTCTCAGCATTCGGCCTTCGAGGTCACTGCCCATATTAGAGGTACTCCTATTCTCGTGATGGTGGACACTAGTTCCACGATTTCTTTGATATCACATGCTGTAGTCAGGCGTCTTGGGCTACAGACCATTACTATGGATGGGGTGCATGTCTTTACAGCTCATGGGAATTATTCAGATGTTACCCAGATGTGTGAGGGTTGTTTGGTTGATCTGGGAGGGAGGACGATGGCTCTTGATCTTGTCGTCGATCCCTCTCTCGTTTATCTCGACGTCATTCTTGGCATGGACTGGTTGACTGCTGGGAGGGTCGAGATTGACTGCGAGACTCGTTTGGTGACGGTGTACAAGCCAGAGGGCATGCCTTTCACATTTTCAGTCCGGGTAAATCTCCCTTTCCGCATACTTAGTTACGCCACTTTATTGCGAGACGCTGGTGCCCAAGTACTTGAGCATACGCCAGTCGTTTCTGAGTTCGAGGATCTGTTCAGGAAGATCCCTAGTTTGTCGCCCCGACGAGAGATCGATTTCACTATCGATTTGGTTCCTGGTTCTACGCCCGTCTCACTGCCGACGTATCGCATGGCACCGTGTAAGATGGAGGAGTTGAGGACGCAGATTGATGGTCTGCTAGAGCTTGGCCTTATACGACCTAGTGTGTCTCCTTGGGGAGCACCGGTCTTATTCGTGAGGAAGAAGGACAGTTCGATGCGATTGTGTATTGATTATCGTAGGCTGAACCAGATCACGGTGAAGAATAAGTACCCTTTACCCAGGATTGATGACTTGTTTGATCAGTTGAGAGGAGCGCAGTACTTCTCAAAGATTGATCTTCAGTCAGGATATCATCAGTTGCGCGTCAGGGATGAGGACATGTAGAAGACAGTATTCAGGACCAGTTTTGGCCTCTACGAGTTCCTCATGATGTCGTTCGGTCTCACGAACGCACCAGCCGTGTTCATGGATCTGATGAACCGGATATTTCGGCCTTTCCTCTATCGATTCGTCGTTGTATTCATTGACGACATTTTGGTGTACTCTAGGAGTCGAGAGGAGCATGAGGAGCACTTACGTTTGGTCCTGGATATGCTCAGACAGCATCAGTTGTTCGCACAGTACAAGAAGTGCGACTTCTGGAAGCAAGAGGTGAAGTTCCTGGGACACGTGGTGTCCAAGGATGGCATGGCAGTTGACCTGTCTAAGGTAGCTATGGTGCAGGACTGGGAGTAGCCTGGTTCTGTCACTAAGGTGAGGAGTTTCTTGGGTCTCGCTAGCTACTATCGGCGCTTCATACAGGACTTTGCGAAGATCGCGAGACCCTTATCTCAGTTGACACGGAAGGACGTGAAGTTCGCCTGGAATGACGAGGTGGAGTCAGCTTTTCAGGAGCTGAAGGACAGACTTACGTTCGTCCCTGTGATAGTATTGGCAGAACAAGGGGTTAGATACACTATATACACTGACGCGTCTAGCGTTGGTTTGGGTTGTGTCCTTATGCAAAGGGACAGGGTAATTTCGTATGCCTCGAGATAATTAAGGAAGCACGAGGAGAATTACCCTACACACGACCTAGAGTTGGCAGCCGTTATATTCGCACTGAGACTCTGGAGACATTACCTCTACGGAGAGGAGTTCGAGCTCTTTTGCGACCACAAGAGCCTCAAGTACATATTCACACAGCGAGACTTGAATATGAGGCAGCGGCGGTGAATGGAGACGTTGAAGGACTTCAAGTTTGAAGTCTCTTACCATCCTGGGAATGCGAACCTTGTGCCGATGCGTTGAGCCGCAAGAAGGTGATAGAGTTTGCGGCTCCGCTGATGGTTGCTGAGTGGGGTATGGTTGAGTTTTTGCGAGACTTTGAGCAGAAACTCACCGTAGAGGAGCCGTTTGAGTTCATCGCACATGTACAGGTGCGATCTCAGATCGATGACCAAGTCATTGAGGCGCAGAGGGACGATGCGCATCTGACTGAGCTTCGAGAGCAGGCCAGTGATGATGCAGACGTCGACTGGCGAGTTGGTATGGATGGGGGCTTACGTTATCGTAGCCGCCTATGCGTCCCAGATGTCCCTGACTTGAGACGAGAGATTCTCGAGGCTGCGCATTGTACTAGACTTACGATGCATCCAGGCAGTACGAAGATGTATCGTGACGTGAAGAGGACGTATTGGTGGGAAGGTATGAAGACCCACATAACAGAGTTCGCGTCCCGTTGTCTCACTTGTCAGCAAGTGAAGGCAGAGCATCGCCGACCACCTAGACTTTTGCAGCCTATGCCGATCGTAGAGTGGAAGTGGGATTTCATTTCCATGGACTTCATTTCTGGGTTGTCGAAGACGAGGAAGGGACATGATTCCATTTGGGTGATCGTCGACTACCTGACGAAGTCGGCGCACTTCCTACCGATCAGAGTTACGAACTCTGCAGACGAGCTAGCTAGACTGTACATCAGGGAGATTGTGCGTCTGCATGGAGTTTCGTTGGAGATCGTGTCGGACAGAGACACGCGGTTCACTTCTATTTTCTGGACTCGCATTCAGGAGGCTATGGGTGTGAAGTTGAAGTTCAGTACTGCCTTCCACCCACAGACAGACGGACAGACAGAGCGGGTGAACCAGATCTTAGAGGACATGTTGCGAGCTTGCGCATTGAACTTCAAGGACAGTTGGGATGATTGTCTTGCTTATGCGGAGTTTGCGTACAACAATAGCTTTCAGACGAGTATCGGTATGGCACCTTACGAGGCGCTGTATGGGCGACCTTGTCGCGTACCGCATTGCTGGGCAGAGGTCGGTGAGCGTAGCTTAATTGGCCCAGAGTTAGTGCAGGCGACGTCAGAGAAGATTGATATTATTCGACGTCGGCTTCTTACAGCGCAGAGTAGACAGAAGAGTTATGCCGATACGAGACGACGGCCACTAGAGTTCACAGTTCGGGATCATGTGTTTTTACGAGTTTTCCCTATGAAGGGAGTCCTTCGGTTCGGGAAGAAGGGGAAGCTGGCACCGCGATTCATTGGTCCATTCCAGATCCTCGATCGTGTGGGAGCAGTGGCTTACCGATTGGCTTTATCCACTCCTCTCGTGAGCGTTCACAACGTATTTCATGTTTCTATGCTGAAGAAGTACGTTGCTGATCCTTCCCATATCATCAGATAGGAGCAGGTGCAGTTAGGAGAGGATGTTACTTATATCCTGCGACTGACACGTATCCTAGACAGGAAGGAGCATGTACTGTAGCAAGGTAATTCCCCTTATGAAGGTATTGTGGACGCATCACTCTGAGGAGGAGGCTACCTGGGAGATAGAAGCCGAGATCAGAAAGAACTACCCACAGCTTCTCGAGGAGTACGAAAAGGTACAAATTTTGAGGACGAAATTATTTGTTAAGGGGGGTAGATTGTAACGCCCGTGAAAAATCCATAGTTGGGCTGAGTACCAACTCGACCCGAAATTGCATAGAATTAATTCCTATGGAAATTAAGCGTAAGTTAGCTAGCGCAACGCTGGAGTAGCTGGGAAATAGTCCCTGATCACTTTAAATACGTTCTACAAGACCCAAATCGAGTAGAGCCAACGACTCTATAATACTTTATAACCTCGGACCAAACTCTAAGCAGGTTTATTCTCTGGACCACTTTGAATCTTTGTATTGGATCTAGACCGCGCGTCAAAAGTCCGATACCTCCTATCTTAGACCGTTAGAACCGCCTAGCTGGACTTGACAATCATTTCGAAAATCAAGTCAAACCGATAATCACAGGCTATTTAATTGAGCCCGGACCGAAGAGAGTGCGAATAGGGATAGAATTGGAATTTCAAATTCAAATCTGGCACACGACTTGATGCATCAGTATTAAGCGTTCTGACCGTCAGAATTCAGCCAGATTACACCCTCGGATCAGGAAAAATTTCTATTTCATATCATGTGACTTTCAGCCCTGATCTACGTGCGGTGACTGAACTGAAACTGGTCCGCCACGTGCGATCTGCGAACCCTGCCGGACTGAAAACTTAATACGTGCTAGATCTGGTACGCATGAGCTTAAGTCCGATCGCATTCGGCCAGGGGACCTCCAGAAAGCATCTTTTGAACCGAAACAGCCCCGAATTGGATATGTACTAAGTGAACTTTGTACCGGAGCCTATTTTTGGTATTTTTGGGCTTATAAAAGGGGTTGAAACCCTCACTCCTCTCTCCCATCCGAATTTGAGAGAAACCCTAGATTTGGAGGGAGAAAAGGTGAGAGTTTGAGAGAGTGTAGAAGGGATTTTTCCCGTCTTCGTACAACCTGTTGCTAGTGCCTAAGCAACACCTCCTGATCACCAAGCCGGTGATTCTTCCGCGTTTTTAGGTATGAAACAACCCTATAAGTTGCTGATTTAAGGTTCACTAGGATCCATAGCTTTTTAACCAATAGATCTTGTAAAAAAGGTTCTCTTATCGCCGTAGACGAAGCGTATACGCTCCGTTTAAATTCACGCATCCATAAGAGACAAGGTGAGGATTTTAGACGCTTTGATTGACGGTTTCCAATGCTTTCAATGTCATTTAATAGTAGATTATCGACGGCATCGCCATTTGACATGTACAACATGCTATCCGTTTCCTGTTTCGTAAATCAACGAAGAATATGAGATTTAGGGCATTTCAGTCATTTGTAGGAAGTACAGATTACATTCATATTTTGCTGATGTGATTGACATGGTTTGTTGTCGCATTAGGAAGTTAGGAATATGTGCGTAATTAGTTTGGCGAAGAGATTCGTCTAATTGAGCACTTCGGGTCGACATACTATATGTAGACTTAAGTGTGTAGTGTATGTGTTTGTATAAATGCTTGTATTAGTATGTATTGAATTAAATGATGTTATGAAATAGTTTGAGATTGATTTCTCAATTAATATGCTGACCTAAATGATTTCCTACATGTTGACTATATGCATGATTTCATTACGTGCATGAAATATATGTGCTTGAAGATTTACTTAAGTTGTATGTTATAACATGTGTTAACATGCTCACATGATTGTATTTCAATTCCAATACTCCTACATAAATTGCTGATGTGATTCCATAATTGTTTGGGACTAGACTTAGTCCAGGCAGTCGGTAACCGAGCGAATTCGTAGCTGGCTGGTCTTGGCCACGAACGACGCGTCGATGAACGCGAGTCGTGTTTGGAGTTGGCGGCAGTGGTTAGGCCACGCGAAGTGTTTTACGCACTTCATGTCGTTCGACTTGAGATGCGATCGCGCTAGTGGAGCCCGTCAAGTAACCCGACTGGCCGATGTATGTTCACCCTGTATGAGTCATAACTGCTTGAACCTAGGGTACTGAACTTACCATTGTAAACCCTGTTAACCATGGTACCTTGATCCACGAAGACTCATGAGCCGGGCATGGTGGTATGGGACACCGTGGTCGAGCTGTCGGCCTACGCTGGGGCCACAAACCTCCCCGTAGTGACCAGTGAGCACCTAGTCTCGTGAGCAGATTATGGTGGTATGGGACACTATATTCTAGCTGTCAGCCTACACTGATCAGGCGATGAGTCCTTTGTAGTGACCGCGAGCGTATTCTGAGTCTATGGGAGGCGACGACCCTTCAGTAGCAGTAGAGTACAGTAGGCCTGTATTGATAAGGTGATGGGGGAGCGGTGCAACGAGTGTGAGCAACAGCCCTGGCAGCCCTTGCAGCGACCTATAAAATATATATCTTATGAGATTACTAGGAGTGACGACCCTAGACAGGATCTGTGTTGGGATTGATACAAGGAAAGTACCTTAGTTTCCCAATCCTGTTGTTTGAATGGACTAATAACAACTTGGAAATCATATCACCATACCATTGCATGTGCCTGGAAGATGTGGAGCACTTGAGGGTCAATTGCATGTCGCGGTCGTACGATGGTGCCGTATGAGGGAGATCGTCGGTGAGGGCATACATCACGTCATGTCATCTTGCATTAACAACAATATTAGGATTGTCTGATTTACTGCTTTACTATTATCGCATGATTGATTTGTGAACATGCTAATCTTTGCTCTATGATTCCACTGAGTTGATCACTCACTCACACGTTACGGGATGGTGTTTGCAACACCCACCTGACCCTGTTGTAGATGCAGGTGATGCTGAGATCCAGGAGGCAGAGCCAGACTTCGACGAGGACCAGGACTAGTTCTCATACATGCAGTATCATGATGGCTTTGCGTAGACGACCTGGGTTGATGGGACTTCAGTGGGACTATTTTGAACATTTGATTTTGTTCATGTATATGTATATGAGACTCAGAGATGTATTCATACTTTAGAGACATATGAGATCTACTTTGTTTTTTCTTATGGTGATATATATATTGTTTAGTCTTCTGCTTGCTTTTATCACTGGATCTGGAGTATGAATTGCAGTTTTGGTATACTTTTACTCATGTGAATGCTTTAAATCAGACAACATTGAATCATAATCATTTTTGTTGCATAATTGACGGTCTAGAACTCGGGAGTTGAGTTTATACAAGACCCCCGATTTTCAGGGTGTTACAGCACCTTAGCTTCAACTTCAATGGATGAGATGAGGAATGGATGGCTAGGATGGGAGATGATGGGGTAAGAAAGTGGGCCACACTTGAAGTTTGGGAAAGCTTAGAGAGTTCATACTTATGGAAGGTTCTCTCCTTTGGATTTCTTGAGTTTGAAAATGAGAAAGAGAGAGAGAGAGAGTTGTAAAGGGAGAGAGAGTGAGTGATGGATGGATATGGTGATGGGTGTGCAAGAACTTTTTGACTTTTGAGGCCTTTTGTATAAGAGAGGCATGGGAGGTGTAAGAGATTCTTGACTTTTAAGGCATTTTGTGTAAGAGAGGTATGGGCTTGGAAGACTTTTGTAGCTTGCTTGGGAAAGGGTGAAAGTGATGTGTACTTGACATGTACTTGACATGTGATGGATTGATGGATTAATTGATTGATGGGATTGATGGAATTGATGTGACACATCGTAGAGATTCTCTTGGGTTTCGCAACGCGCGGCTCTTTCCTCGCACCGAACGTTGGCCCGCATCTCTTGACCAGGGTATTGCCTCGGCGCGTAAGTCGCAACATCGGAACCGCAGCGATGGCGCGGTCGCTATGGTAATGGTCTTGGGTTGAGTCGATACAGGTTGACGGCATATGAATCAGGATCGCGCGTAAATATCGGTTAAGGGTCGAAGGTTACCAGAATTCGACCGGTAAGACCGCGGAAGTCCACGGAACGGTACGGACTAAGATACGGGTCTTACAAGTGCCAGGCTAGTATTGTTTCAAAGCATCATAAATAAATGTTATTTTTCAAAGCTTGCTAACACTACTAAGATCTTCTAATTGTCTAATCCTTGTAAATAAGTTAGCTTCTCTCCTTTGATTCTCTTAGGGTGGGATGTTGTAACGCCCTGAATTTTTAAGGGCCGAGTAGGAACTTGGCTCCCGAATTCCCGAGTGCCACATATGCCCTAATGAGCTCTAGATTCCAATGCATTTGGGTTTATTATTAGTAATGACGGGTTTACCAAACCATAAGCATGAGAATATCATAAAATATAAATACGGGCCGCTAAACAGGTAAGATATCCAAAATATAGTACCAAAAAAATCCAACCGAGAACTAGACCCACCCAAATAAATATCTCACGATGACTAGGGTCCTGGCCCAAGTTTGGGAGTGTGTCTGCTCCTCATCGTCATCTGCATCAACATCGTCCAGTGCGTATCGCTCCAAGGTACCTGCATCTATACTAGATTCTGGTTGGTGTTTTAGAACACCGTTCCAGAATGGGAGTGAGTAGCTAACTCAGTGGTATCATTAGCAATAGGCATATGAATTATCATGCATATGATACATTTAATGAACAAAAAGTAGTATAGAATCCTAAACAATATTGTTAATGCAAATGCATGGTTATGATATGATGCATGCTCCTCACCAACCAGCGCTCCCTCAAGCGACGACATCTAACGTTCGTAATGAAACAATACTCCCTCAAAAGCGACCTCGAATGCATAATCGCTAACAAATATAATGTAATGTCATGAAATTGTTAGCCTAGTTGATTAGTTAAGTTCATTCATCCAGCGGGTTGGGGAAACCGGAATACCCTCAGTAAGGTTATTGCTCTAATCCGATCACACAGCTCAGGGGCCATGGTCATGTGACTCTTGTGACCCTTAACCCTATATTGCGGTTGTCAATCCCAAAAAGAAGTATAAACACGGAAAAAATCAGTTGGGACTTAAATGTCCTACTCGCGGTCGCTGTAGGGAGGTCATCACCCCAACACAGGTCCACAACAAGGGTACAGTGTCTCATACCGCCGTTCCCTGCTCACGAGTTTAAGTGCTCAATGGACACTACGGGGAGGCTCGTCACCCAGCGTAAGCCGACAACACAGGCATAGTGTCCCATATCACTATCCCTGGCTTATGAGTCCTATGGGCCATAAATTACAATAATAATGGGCGCAAAGGTCTTAGGGTACTTCGGGTTCATGCATGCGTGATCAAACATGGTTAACGTATAAGGATGGCCGACCTAAGAGTCAATATGCTCTCATAAGTTGAACTATAAACTGAACGGTTGAGACAATTTATAGCTTAACTAGTCTAGCCAGATTTACCGGTGGGCTGATCCAACAATGGGATTCCCAAATAATTTTTGGTTATTGGCCAATCCATTAGAAGACAAGTTACAAGTTAACAGATGGATAACATAAATTTAGCAAATTCAGGAATAATTTCACAAATAGCAACAAAATTCAGCATTCTAAGTATATGGATAGTAATACACCAATTTTCACCAAACTATAAGGATCATGTTCTACATATTTCAACAATTATAACAAGATGGACAACAACATTCATAGCTCCACTCAAATTTATAGATTATTCATATCATAATCCAGCCTATACATCACATGTGTAGTCATATAACAAAACACAAAAGTTTATCTTCTATAGATCAATCATGAAGCACTCAATTCAACCGTACATCGAATATTAAGGTAAGTAACTCAACCAGTCAGCCAATTTACAACATTCCATGCCTTCACCCAAGCATAATTAATCATAAAATCAGGAAATTAACCACCAAGCAGCAATTTACAATATTTCATGCCTTCATTAATTAACACTTAATCAGGAAATCAACAACCGATCAACAACATTTTGGGAAAAATTAAATATTTGTACCCTACATGAGCATGCAAATCAACAAGTCACATATTTGGGGGTATTAGGGCCAAACCCCTTCCCATAATTTTAACAATTCCTAGCCTATTATCTCATTCATGCAATCCAAATGGAATTTCATCAACATACACTAACATTGCACCACACACATTTATTAAACCTACGCTAGGCACGATAATCGGCCACCTAAAGGTAATGGTTTGCACCTATTGTCGATCGGAAGCCTTTGCAAGAGTCCTAACATCGTCGGGTCCACAAACTCTACGTGTTAGGGCCCTACGTTGCAAGAAAATCACGATAGGATGCATGCATGTGGCTGATCATTAGCGAAAAATGGGCTAACATCCAATTCTTACCTTAGATCAGGCGTAGCTCGGTTCTAACGGTGGTAGGATCAAAATTTCCTGATTTTCTAGGGCGATGGGTGCAGGGAGTTGCGATTTTCAAGCACCAAGGTGCAATCCTTCACCCTCCCTTCTCACACATACACTCTCTCTCTCTCTCTCTCTCTCTCTCTCTCTCTCTCTCTCTCTCTCTCTCTCTCTCTCTCTCTGTTTATTTTTCTCATAATTTTAGCTAATGAAATCTCAGCAAATGAGGTAGAGAGGGCTTATAAATACCCATAAATTATGTCTATTGACCCCAGGTTTCAAAAAATGCCTTCAATGACCCTGTGGGCAAATATGGATGTTGGGGCTGCCCTAATGGGCCCTTGGCCCATCTAATTCATGGAATAGGTGTCCCATGGCTTGATGAAGGGCTGGGTAAAGTTTGACGGCAAACGGATGCGGAGTTTTACTGGAATGGCCCGGTTTGCGATCAATGGTCACCGATCCTCGATCAATGGTCATATTTTATGGACAAGTACAAAGAAATATCTTCAACCTATGGTATAAATTTAAGTAGAATCCGACGGCTGAAATCTCGTAATTTATAGTCTTAAGTGGCGGGGTCATTTGTCTTAAAATTCAGATCTTAGGCCTGTGTTAGGGCGAGTTGCACTTTACAAGTGCTGACTTGACAACGTGAATTGTCTATTTTCAGGCATCGTCTGAGTCTGTTGTCCGTGATGGACCACAAGCCTAGTGGGATGGACATTACTCTATAATTTCAAAACTAATGGCCCACTAACGAGCGGTCTAGAGCTTGTTTGGGTAATCGGGGAATTTCTGGAATAAATTAGGTAGAGGTATTTATTAGGCACAGTTGGTGAGGTATGGATTAACTAAGTTCGCCATATGGCCTATTCAAAATTAGTGAAAGTAGAGATTTGGTCATGATTACTTTAAACCGTTGGTTTTAGGTTAAAAGAGTAACTGGGTTAATTTGGTCCATTAGTCAAGATGCAGGCCCCATCTGACTCAGCTTCAGGTGGATCTTTTAATTTAGTTACAATTGTCTTGATTAATTAGTAGTAGGTCGGTTAGATTTGGGCCCTATGTGAACATAATGAGGATAAACTTGATGTTTAAGTGATCGGGTGGGTTCATTGATTTTCTATGGTTGATCAATTTTATTTGTACGGTTCTTTATCAATACTAGCCGCGTGTAAGCTCACCTTAAGCGTCAGTGCTCCGTGAGTGGTGACGTGGCTAGTTATAAAAAAAAATTAAGGATTTTTTGACAAATCCCAAAGCATCAAAAATTCAAGGTGTTACAAATGTACATGGGTTTTCCTAGACTAGGATGTGGGGCGTTTTCTCTCCTTTCAAAATTTTCTTTCTTTTTCTTTTCTTCCCTATCTCAAAGTGTGGGTGTTCATCCCTTAGCTTGGAGTGTGGCCTTTTCTTCTTTTTTTTCTTCTTTTCTTTTTATCCTTACGGGCTTCGCCTTCTCTTTCGTTAGTATTTCTTTTGGGCTTTTCCCAAGATAAGTAATAAGTGAGTCATTCATTTCTTGCATTTCAGCAAAAAAAGAAAAAAGTAGAACAATTAGATTCAGCTAACAAAAGGCTTATTAATTTACATCAAAGTTTGCAAACTAGGTCAGTTGACTTAAGACTCACCCAAGTCAACTCAGCCCAGTCACTGATCTAATATTGGGTTAGGAAAACTAGTTATGTATTAGACTCAGGCATGGTTTCCTAAGGTAAGGACGTAAAGGTTGTAATTTTGGCCAAAGGTAAGGACGACGAGGTCTTTTTCCCTTCCAACGAATTTGCCAAGGAGAATAGATGATGTCATCACCCCACCTAACTTCCTTGCAAAAGATGAAAAGTGTCCACGTGGCAGGCGGCACATTGCGAGCCACCTACCATGTGGATGACTCCCATTTTTTGTAGGGCTGATGTCATCACCCCACTTTACCCCTCCATAAAATTTAGCAGGGTACCATGTGGCAAGTGGCACATTGATCATCGCCCACCACATGGATCAGCCCCAACATTTTCAAGGGTGCTCGTAAGGTGGTATTTTCCCCCTAATTCACTCAGAATTGCGTTATTGTAATCCTAATTGCTAATAGGCTTGAGCTTGGGATTGAATTGGTTCGAGCTTGATTTTGGGTTGATTGGTTTGACCAAGGTGACTAAGTTTGACTAAGTTGACTAGGTTTGACCGAGTTGGGTTTAACTAAGTTAATTGGGATAATTGAGTGCAACCTCCCGTAAAATTTCCATACTAGACCCTAGTTCATCCACGAGCATTACTATTAGAAGACCATTCATGCCTGATTAATTGCCCTATATGACCAAGAGTTGACAGATTTATGACAATTATGACTGAATCATCATTTCTGCTAATTGTGAATTGGTCGCACTATGAGTTTAGCTAATCCAAACTCTAATTGTCATGCATGGGAAGTCCCATTGCTTAACTTATTCTAAAAATTCCTAGGTTAACTGAACTAGCTCTAGACCCCTCATTCTTGGTCTGCTAAACTTGAAACTGCATAAAGATATTCGTCTTGGTGAGTTCGGTGTCCATCGTGGACACTACACCGAGATCAATCCTCAAATCGTTTAACTTGAGCTCGCAATGTGAGCACATGAGATGTGTGAATGCCTTTAGAAATTGTTAGGAACTTAAGTTAAATGCCCCCATCCGATCTTTGCCAAAGTTATGACTTTTGGACCTTTAGATCACAATTAAATTAAGAAAATTGACTTAGGTTAATATCCTACATATATCTGTATAGCAGTAACCCCAATCGATGACCAGTATCCGTTGAACTGACTTAGAATCATACCTATTGATCGACACATCTGAATATTGTAGCGATCGTAACCATACATAAATCACCACTAGGGACAACTATCATATTGCGCAGATCAACCCGTACACCTTCCAGTGGACCCTGATAGTTCAAAAAAACCTCCTATAGAATTAATATAACAAATACCAAGCCATTAAGGCCATTTACATCACATATGGCACTACAAATAACAAATTCTTATACACTCCCATTCATATGAATTTTCCCTAGCAAGAGAAAAAGAGAGAAAGAGAATGAGAGAGTGGGTAAGGTAAGAGTTTTCATGCTTTGTCTTACTAATTCCCTCTGATCAAAGCCCTATCCGTTATCAAATCCCCTGTCAAATCATTTTCATTGACGATCATGGATAAGAAATGAACTCTAGCTCCCGATATCAGTCTTTTTAGTATGAATTGCATGAATCTCACATGGTTCCTAGTGTTGTATATGAATTAGGGTTTTCCCTTAAAACCCTAACCCTTAAAGTGCGATTAGGTTGGAAAAGACCCTCTTAAAGTATAACATATTCTACTAAAACTTCTTTTATCAACCCTTGAGGGTGATAGACCATGATTTTTAGTTGATTAATTAGAAATCTATATGATAATTGTGCCTAAATTGCTTTCTTATTGCAACTCTAATGTTACTATTGTTAGTAGTTAACGTTTTTTTCTGAAAAGGTTTATTAATATGAAATTGTGCCTATTGGAACCCTATTATGGCATTTGATAAGTGTTGTTGATGCATATTGGCTTGCGTTTTTATACATTGGATTATAATGTTTCATATATTTATTCTATTAATATACCCTAGTGGGGTATAGATAGGTGATTATCGAAACCTATGGGATCATTTTGATATACATTGGATTGTGCATTGTGCTGATTCGTATAGCCATTGAATTAATATATTCAGTTGTGATATTAAATTATGGTGTGACTGTTGTTGTGTATTTGATAAGTTGAATTGTCATTGCGTTGGATCGAGCCCTGCTAGTCACTTGTGTAAAGGGATGACTGTCATGGATTGGTTATCCCAGACTTATACGATCGACCCGGTTTCAGTACGTACGATCGACAGTGGTTGGAACTACACGGGATGTTTGACATCCAATGCTAGTTTTGTTTGGGGTTGTCCATTGTCAATCAGATCAATCTAATGCATAGCTTGATCATTCTCTTATTTGACAATGTTATAACACTTGCAGGTATATAGGATACCACTGTTACCAATGAATGAAGTTCATTCATAACCATTAGTACATTATAATCCTACAAAGACTCAAGAGTCGAGCATGATGGTATGGGACACTATATCTGAGCTGTCAACCTATGCTGGTGTGACATGCCCACCATATTGGTAAAATATTGAGTGATGAACCTCCCCTTAATGACCATTGAGCACTAATAAAGGCCACAAACCTATCATAATATTGATAGATTTGGGTGATGGGCTTTCACCACATTTATGACTAGGTGATGACCCTTACATTATTTTTTATTGTCCTTAGGTGATGAGCCCTTGCCATTGTTTGATTATATAAGTTAGACTTTTGGGTGACGAACCCTAAATTGTATCAAGAGACACTGGTGAGAAGCCACTTCATGCCGCAATGAGCCACATGATCCGGGTAGAGAGTCATGATACGATGCTGGTATTTTAGCCTTACCAAATTGTTACTTGAATTAGGATTAATAATTACTTGGCTAATCATGCATATTATGACATTTGTGGGTTACACTAATGGCGAACCATTGCTCAGTTGATTAGTTATTCGATCGTGTATTATGTTAAAGAGAAAGTGCTAAGATTGTTGTGTTCTCGATCCATACATTGACATATCATGCCATCCAGGCATCTCGATTAACTAATTTAGAAAAATGATTATTTTGTAATGTCATCATTTGTTATGCCTAATTATGTTGATAACATACATAACTTAGGATAATGGTACCATTAAGTTAATCACTCACTCTCACTTGGGACGGTATTTTAAAGCACTAAACAGACGATTGTTTGCAGGTATCGGAGACACAAATGCCTTCAAGGACATCTACAAGGACCCCATGGAGGAGTTCTCGTACTTTTAGACGTCGGTTGAGTAGTTGTAAGTCAGCGTGTTCGATCGTTAGGGTGTTTATTTTGATGGTTTTGGTAGGATCATTTCACTATATACTTTATCATTTTTTTTTTCCGTGTATATTAGATCCCCAATTGAGTGGACTTTGGGAGATATCGAAAGTGTGGATGTATATTTTGGATTTTTGTTTTATATATACTTGTATTTAGATTGATATACACTACTTAACACTTCTGAATGCTTGAATACTAATGAAACTTTACAAATAAATCATGCTTCCGCAAAGCAAAAGTAACACCCGGAATATTGAGAATCGAGTTTGTGCTCGATACCTAAAATACTGGACATTACATTGAGTTGAGTAGATTTGACCAAGTTTACTGGGTTTGACTGAGTTGACTAAGTTGATTGAGTGCCCTGATTCGCTTATCACCACATGGGTGGGGTGTTTACAGTAATGTGGAACCCTTAAGACCTTAGCGCCCACCATGATGTTTATTTACTAATCATAGGCCCTTGCGATCATGTGATGTACGTGTGACCACTTTACAATGGGAAACTTTAATGCATGTATGACCACATCCAGAAGAAAAAACACGAATATCACATTGATCAACTAAACAAAATACCCTACCCGTAGGCCCACCTAATGTATGTGTTTTATGACCACAGCGCATCTGTAAATGGAATCGTTATTAGTACCATTGCTAAAAATGGTTGCAGATTCAAGTAAACCCACAAACTCCTTATGCAAAAAGCCGCCAATGACCAACTCCGTCAAGAATTATGGGCGACAAATTGACAAAAAATAAATGAGAAAAAATTGCACTAACGCACGACCATAAATCACAAGAGACATAAAATTTAGGTAGTTTATCATAAAGGACTATATATGTAAATAAGACAACAAGTGATGAATCCACTAAGAGAGAGAGATTACGAGAGGAGAGATGGGTTGTCATTTCTTATCAACAACAAAATTTATGTAAATTATTAAGAAGGATACATTCATTTTTATTGATTTTTCTTTTCTTTTTTTTTAAAAAAAAAAATTTGATTAGGTTGTAATTAGTTGTACATCTATATGGAGGACAGCCATAGCATGGCTAGGATCATTCTGTCCGTTTGAGTTTTAAGCATTAATTCCTACATCCAGCAATGGGGT
This sequence comes from Magnolia kwangsiensis, assembly GCA_037074715.1. Lineage (NCBI taxonomy): Eukaryota > Viridiplantae > Streptophyta > Magnoliopsida > Magnoliales > Magnoliaceae > Magnolia > Magnolia kwangsiensis. The sequence continues at coordinate 69,812,428 of CM073582.1, read as the reverse complement.
CTATGATTTTCAAATGTCTGATTCATTTATATTTATGAAATGTATGTCGTGGATGAGTTGCCTCGGTTTAGTAAAATGTAGAAAGCGTAGGTACACCACATTGTATTTGTATAGCTATTAGAAGGAATAAAAGCTGAAAAATTTCCTACTATACGACCCACTTATGGCCCATGAACCTTTTTAAGCCCACTTATTTTTACACCCCAAGAATAAGCGCCTGCTGTATGGATGACTTTTCACATGTTGAAAATGCCCCTGCTTTATCAATTTCACTCCATTCTCTCCCTTACACCCAATTACACGTCCGAACTCATCTCTAGCATCCCTATTCCTTCTTGTCACCCATTTTCTTCATTAAATCTCCATATAATCTCTATCTTACTATCACATTACATCTTCCATGTTGCATTCTACTCAAGGTTAACTGCATTCTTTTTTTGAGAGGATGTAGATGCATTGATAAACGTGAAATCTTGAATACTTTTCTTCGAAGAACACGTTTCACATTAATGCACTCTTATTCTTTTTCTCGAACACGGATTTCACTAAGTGTAAGGGAGTGAATGGAGTTCGCGGTCAATTACCTAGAAGTTTAAATTCTAGGTAAATTCTTAAGAAATTACCTAGAAGTTTGTGGTCAATTTCAAGCATTGCTAAGTTAATTTTACGTGGTTATCTAATAAACTTCAAGAAGTATGCGATCAATTTGACAAAGTTTCGTGGTCAATTTCACTTAGTTCCCGAACAATTTAGTGAATTGATCGGTCAACTTCATGCACTACTTGGTCAATTTCACGCATTTTACTGTCAAATTGTAGTGCATTTTTGTAATACGACTGTGAATTTCTAGTGAATTTTTTGTAATACGATTGTGAATGTTATATATTGAATACATTTGTTGCTTTCTTTGAAATTATGAATTTCTTAATACTACGATTCAATTTTCAATAAGACATTCATTTCACGTTCAATTCCATGCATTTCACGGTCAATTCCTTTCACTTCACGGTCAATTCCATGTATTCTAAGGTTAATTCCATGCAATTCCCCCTCACTTCAGGGTCAATCCCCTTCACAGTCAATTCCATGCATTTCACGGTCATTTCCCTTCACTTCGCGGTCATTTCCCTTCATTTCACGGTCAATCCCCTTCACTTCACGGTCAATTCCGTGCATTTCACGGTCAATTCTCTTCACTTCATGGTCATTTCAATTCATTTCACGGTCAATCCCCTTCACTTCATGGTCAATTCCATGCATTTCACGGTCCCTTCACTTCATGGTCAATTCAATTCATTTCACGGTCAATCCCCTTCACTTCACGGTTAATTCCATGCATTTCACGGTCAATTCCCCTTCACTTCACAGTCAATTCCGTGCATTTCGCGGTCAATTTACTTCACTTCTCACGGTCAATTCCATTGTTTCCCCTTCACTTTATGGTCAATCCAATTCCCTTAGGGCCTGTTTGATTTTCCATGATACATGTAAATCATGGTAAATAAGTAATCATTACTTTTTCGCATAGTTTGAAATGGTGAGAGTAATTCCACCTCGAAAAGTGATATAAAAATGTTGACTTAAATATGTGGACCCCACTGTAATGTATATGATATATCCCCACCATCCATCTATTTTATTACAACATTTTGGGGCATCAGACAAAAAACGAGGCTGATCCAACACTCAAATGGCTCACACAAAAGGAAACAATTACCTTAATTATTATACCGTTGAAAGTTATTTCCTTAACTAACCCACATTGAGATTTTTTTTCATCATTTAACTAGTTCATAGGGTCACATAGACATGGATAAGGGGAAAACACAAATATCAACTTTATTCAAAACTTTTAAAGGCCCCAAAAAGTTTTTAATGGTAGGTGTTTGATTCCCGTTGTTTTCTATGGTGTGGTCCACTTGAGCGTTGGATCTGCCCCATTTTTTTGTTCATGCCCTAAATTCAGCTAGCATAACAAATGAGCAGTGTGGATACGTCACATACATCATAGTGCGCCCCACATTGATTTTGTAAATTTCTTGATTTAAGTGTTAAAAAAGTAAGTTGTCACATCTACATTAGGAAAAATGTGATAATTACCTAAGTAAATAATTATTACCCATTTATATGGTAATTACAGTTAAGCCTAAAAATCAAACAGGCCCTTAAGTTCACTCACTTTGCAGTCATTTTCAATCACTTCAGGACCGAGAAGTGAGTGAAATTCAACACGAAGTGAGTGAACCTTCCCTAGATGTGAGACCCGTATCCTAGCCCATACCATTCCGTATGCCTCCGCAGTCCTCCCGGTCAAATTTCAGTGACCCACAATCTGTTATCGGTGTTTGCATGCAATCCTGAGTTATGTCCTATATATCAGAGTCGGCTCGACTCGAAACCTATACCCTTGCGACCGCGCTGTCGCCGCGGTTTCGACACCGTGTATTACGGGCCGATGCGATACTTGGACCAGGAGATGTGGGCTCGTGTTCAAGTCGAGGAAAACACTGCGTATTACAAATACCGAGAGAATCTCTACGACACATCCCATCAATCCATCAATCAAGTATACATCCTACCCCATTACACACCCATCCCAAAGTACAACCACCCATCTCCAAAGTTAACTCTCTCCCTTACACAAGTACTCCCATCACTCACCTTTTCACCCATCACCATCTTACATCACCTCTCTCTCTCTCTCTCTCTCTCTCTCTCTCTCATTTTTTAAAACTCCATCTCCTATGCAACTCCAATGTCCATGGCTTTCATGGAGAAGCTTGGTGTGGCCCACCTTCCATCTCCACCATCCAAGTCCAATCTCGACCGTTGAATCTCATCATTGGTGCTTTAGAATGTGTTGATGAAAGAAGAAGTCCAAGAAGAAGAAAAGATGGGTGATTTATGATTTGATTTTGATGATTTTAGGGCCCACATATAGTGGGACCCATCTTGATGTATGTTTTGTATCTAGGAGGGGCCCATAGTGGCGGGGTCCCTCCCATTTTCACCGTTCTCTCTCTCCCTCTTTCTTTTATGGTGAAGATGATAATGGGTGTGGCCCGCTTAATCCACACCGTATAGCCACGACAACTCACCTCAATGTATGTATGCATCCAACCGTCCATCCACTGGACCAGCTTAGACGGTGTTGTAGGGCCACACCGTGATGTATTTCTTCATCCACACCGTCCAGATGATCTAGACGGTGCTGGACAGTTTTGCACAGTGCTATGAAGACCACATAATGATGTATGTATTTTATCCAACCGCACATCTGGTTGGAATGCTGGACCCCACCATGAAATATGTTTTTATCTAAACCGTTCATCAGCTACTGCCCAGCCGCTGGAGCTGCTCCAACGTCAGCAGACCAGTGGGTGCTGATCACAAGGTATGTGTTATTTCCATACCTTTCGGCCGTATGGGACCACCATGATGTGGGTTTCGATCCACACCATCCACCGTGTGGACCCACCTCTATGTACGTCTATATCCAGACCGTCCGTAGTCTGGACGCCGGACTCCAGCACATATACATACATACATATATATATATATATATATATATATATATATATATATATATATATATATATATATATATATATATATGGTGGCCCCACGTGGGACCCACCTACCTTAGGGTGGATTGGTTGGTGCATTCCACAACAGCTATATAGCAGGCTGTATTGACGTCAACAGGGCCTGTGGGCCCTGTCATGATGTATGCGATTATCTACACCGTCCCTTTTATGTGGGGCCTTACGCGTGTGTTGTATCCACACCATCCATGTTAGGATGGTGGGACCCACCTCTGATATGTGTTAGACATCCAGACCGTCCATCAATGGACGTCCTATACAGACCGTCCATCAATGGACGTTTAGAGCTGGACACTTGTTGTTTATATTATATGTGTGTGTATGGATATATATGTGGTGGCCCCATGTGGGACCCACCATGCTGTATGCCTTTATCTACCTGAATGCATGGATTTTATCCAACACCGTTCTTCCATTTAGGACGTGGACCCCACGGCCACAATGTAAGTGTTTTATGCACACCTTCCAAGTGTGCCCCCACCCCCCTCCACACGTGTGACACGTGTGGGTAGGTGGGACCCACCTTGATGTATCTGTTGTATACCCATCGTCCAGTAACAGTGGATAGTGGGGCCTGCTTTGATGATGTGCGTCACATCTGCACCGTCGACCAGATGGATGGTTGGGATCCCAATGATGTATGCATTATATCCACACTATCCACCTAATTTTTAGATCATTTCAAGGTCCACCATGATATATATGTTTTATCCATCCTTCCATTTATGCGGCCTGCCATGATGTATGTATTGTATATCTATGTCGTTCATTTGATGAGGCCCATTGAGATGTATTTGGGACCCATGGGTTGGGACCCATTGTGATGCATTTAGGGCCCATGGGTATAGGCCCATTGTTATATATTTGAGGCCCATGTTAGAGGCCCAATGCGATGTATATTAAGCCCATTGGTGCGGCCCACTTGACGATTATGAGGCCCATTGGTGCAGCCCACTTGATGTATATGAGGCCCATATAGTGCGGCCCATTCGATGTGTACGAGGCCCATTGGTGCAACCTATTGATACGACCCACTTGATGTATATGAGACCCGTTAGTGTGGCCTATTGATACGACCCATGGTGATGTACATGAGGCCCTCGTGTGAGGCTATGGGCCCACTATATGTTTGGCTCTATATGGACCACTCCTTGGGAGCAATGTTAGTTAAATGTCCACATTGATGGGCAATGATGGTTGAATGTCCACATTGTGACCTTTCCTTGGGCCTTATTAGGCCCATTCTCATCGATGCCAATTGTCGAGGCTGATTATCATGACCGATTGTCGATTTCGATTGTCATGGCCAATTGTCGATTCCGATAATCAAGGCTAATTATCGATCGATTTCGATTTTGTGGTTGATTACCAATTAACAATTGAGGCTGATTATCATGACCGATTGTCAATTCTGATTGTCATGGCTAATTGTCAATTCTAATTATCGAGGCCGATTATCGATCGATTCTGATTGTTGTGGCCGATTGTCGGTTCTGATCATCAAGGCCGATTATTTATCGATTTCGATTGTTGTAGTCGATTGTCAATTAGTGATCGAGGCTGATTATCATGACCGATTGTCAATTTTGATTGTCATGGCCGATTGCCGATTTCGATTATTGATCGATTCTGATTGTTGTGGCCAATTGTCGGTTCCGATCATCGAGGCCGATTATTGATCGATTTTGATTATTGTGGTCGATTGTCGATTCTGATTATAGAGGTCGATGATCGATCGATTTCGATTGTTATGGTCAATTGTCGATTCTAATCATCGGAGGCGATTATTGATAGATTCCGATTATTGTGGCCGATTGTTGATTCCGATTATCGAGGCCGATTGTTAAGGCCCAGTGTGATGTGTATGCGGCCCATATTCGAGGACCATTATAATGTACATTCTACCTGTGTTTGAGACCCAATGTGATGTATATGTGACCCATATTTAAGGCCCATTGTGATGTGTATTCAGCCCATGTTTAAGGCCCAATGTGATGTATATAAGGCCTATGTGATGAGGCCCATTATTATGCATTGAGGGGTAGGCGATGAATCCTACTGTAATGTATGTTAGGCCCATCGTGATGTGTATTAAGCTCTTCAGTGAGGCCCATGGTGTTGTACATTTGGCCCTTGTGTGAGGCCATGGGCCCACTATATGTTAGGCTCTATGTGGGTCATTCCTTAGGAGCAATGTTGGTTAAATGTCCACATTGTCGAGGTCAATTGTCGATGCCGGTTATTGATACCGGTTATGAGCATGTGATAATATAACATTATGATACATGCCCATACGCATCATCTACATGTTTGTTATGAAATGTGGTTGATCATTGCATATGTCATTAGACAAGTTATTATGAGACTCCCTGATAGGTGGAGATTGTCTCACATAAGGGCACGGTATGCATCGGATTGATGCATGACTGGATTGTATGACTCAAGTATCTTACATTGTGTGTTGTGATTATTGTACGCCCTAACGACATCAGGGTCGTAGCCTCCACAGGCATATCGTGGATGGCCAAATGTGACACCAAAAATTTATTCTAGCATCGGGGTACCATAGATGGCCCTAGGTGAAAATTCCTAAACCTCCGAGGCTAGGAGACACCCTAATGTCGAGACCGAGTGGATATATGAGTGCCCGAGTACTGAATAATAGGAGGCCACGTCTACCACTGTGTCATGGTTGGTTAGGAGGGGGTGTGGCCTTACCCGCCTGAGCATAGGGGGCATAGTTAGGCTGAGTTTGACAAGCTCGTGAATGGGTCTTCTATCGACGTGTTGAGTAGATATCGACATGAATGGTCAGGCAGATAGTGAGGTCTCTTCCACTTGCATGGTCGCACGTCAGTGGTCAGCGATTTGCATGTAGGGTGTACTAGACCCCGGTAATGATCCTAGAGATGAACAATACTGATATGTGGGCTTATTGGATAGGAGTTACATACTCATTCATTCATTCATTCACTATCCACTCAAGCTGGTGGTGCACAACTATTTGTTACATGTACCTTCACAATGGACAGGATTTCAGTTGGGGCGTGCGACTAACCTAAGATCATGAGTTTACCACATTGAGGCTGACTATCCAAATTTAGGAATGGGACTGGTTCGGCTAGAATTCTCTTGTGGTGGACCCCATAGCCTGCGATACTACATACTATCATCCCGACTTCACACTCCAGCTTAGTCATTTCATTCGCATCACATATTGCATTACATCCGCACTTATATGGCCTAGACGGACTCAGCAGGTTTTACATATTGCATTGTATCCTTGACATCTGATATTTGGCTCTCTTGAACTCCTCATTTGCATAGCTGATTTGTATTGCGTACTCTGATATTGTATGACTCATGGACTTGTCAGCATTTCTGCTTACTCTGATATTATATGGTTCGTGAACTTATCAGTACCTCTGTTTACTCTGATATTACATTCTGACTACACATATACTCATCACACACTTACACCACCTTCTAAGCTTTCTATAAGCTTATGCACGATAGATGCATGTAGGTAGCATTGGTCGTAGTGGCGTTGTTGAGCTTGGAGCGTGCAGCTATCTTCTGGAGCTTTGATTTTATTTTGACATATGTATTTTTCATTTTAGTATTGTATTCAAAGTTTATATAATTAGTGGATATGTGATGATGATGTTACTTTTTGTGATTTGGGTAAACTTGTGGTTATGCTTCTTACAAGATAAATGTATATCAGAAAATCCTCTTTGTGGGATCCCAGGATCGGAACCTGGCATATGGGCGCTGGGAGCTAAGAATGGGGTACTACGGAGGCTGTCGACACTGGATTTGACATTTGGAATTCCTGTGAATCTGATTTTTGGGTTTAAGGTGTGACACTAGAAGTGAGTGAAATTGACTGTGAAGTGAGGGAAAATCTTTGCGAACTGAGTGGCATACATCCCTACAATTTAGAACTTTAAAAATCTGACCGATAAGTTGGTCATATTTGAGCTAGTATAATGGTGAATTTCTTACTACTTAGTCAAATCCACCTTATACATGTGAATATTAAACGAGTTATATTATTATGTTTGTTTTCAAAAAATGGCTTCGGTAATCATCCTATACTCATATGGTGGGGAGTTAGTAAGCGAAAATAATCAATACATGTATAAGGGTAGAGACTCGAAACCTATTGTTGTGGGTGTTGACACTAAATATGAACAACTTCTATAAAAAATGTACAGAATTGCGAAGAGTGGACCTGAGGATTACGATATTAGGTTAAAATCATTGTATCCTTACACAAACGAATCAGTTCCACCATCTGTAATTGAAGATGTGAGAATATTCTTCATAGCACAGTTGAAGCATCCGAATCACTATATCCCTTTATTCATTGAGACAATACAACATCTTAATGAGGCAATACTCGAAGACCTGGTGGCTTACAGTGGTTTCGAACATGACATCCCAGCTATTGGAATTTTGGGTCAGGAACATGGCTTAAAATATGAATATATGACATCACCTTCATAGGTTCCTCTAAGAAACACTCTAGTACCCGAGCCGGCTCAGACATCAAACTTTATAATAAGTCAAGTGAGCGCGTGCTGACTTCAAGCTCAGAAGTGAATATATGACATCACCTTCATTTACAGGATTAGATTTTTCCTTGACATCCAACGCCAAAAACGTAAGTGGAAGCGACATTCCATTGCCTGAATAGGCTCGAACATCGGACTTCACCATCGGCCTTCTCATTGTGCCTTTCGAGGATGCTGGTTTCACCGATGCAAACTTGTCATTGTATTCATATCCACTTGATGACCTGATTGATATAGCCGTTGGGCAAATGTTTAAGGACAAGAGTTGGTGTAAGTTTATTTTGATCCAATTTTCAATTCGTAATAACTTTCAATGCAAAGTTTCGTATTCCACATCCAAGAAATTCATTGTGGCATGTATGGAAGATAAGTGTGAATGGAGGGTACACGCATCTAGGGTGAATGATGCGAGGATATTCAAGATTAAGACTTACAGGTTCATACATACATATGGAATGTCATAGATGTAGAGTGATCATCAGCAACCAAGAAGTAAGCTGGCCAGTGAACTGGTTATCAATCGCATTGAGTAATGCCTGGGATTAAGGATGAAGGCCGAAGTATAATATTCTTATTAGCTATAAGAAGGCATGACACACTATAGAGATTGTAATTGATCGCATAATGGGGTCTTATGAAGACTCCTATAAAAAACTCCTGATGTACTTGCATAAGTTGAGGATGGAGAACCCGGGGACAA